>CAWUFW010000216.1:0-685000 GCA_963921515.1 Calotriton arnoldi | reverse complement strand
TATGGTAGTGAGATTAGACTCCACTTCCACCGACTCTATGCACCACCACCACTTCTCTTGTAACATTTAAGAAGAAAATCTTCCTTTTCAAAGACCTTTCGAATCTGGTTTTAAATAATATTTTCTTTCTAATCCAGTTCCGTATGGTCTTTATTCGTATGCACGGGGCCTTCTGAATCCTCTTCTTGTGACTGCACTGCCTTGCCAGCTGCTTCTCTCTAGTCTGCTATCATGATGGTGCCACTCGCTCGCCAATGAAGGTTAATCACAGCTTGAACAGCAAACTCCATCGATAGAGAATCTGTTCTTTCGTCGAGGTTAGTCCTGAACTCTGTCTTGTCTCTTGTCTAATGTTTAAAAGAGCTAGATCACAACACAAAGCCAGCTTAAGAAAGATCTCTAGAGGTGAAGTTCATGCTTTTACGAGCCTTGTGTATGATGCACACTTTTACTGCTATGTAATATACTCTTCTGAATAGCTCTCCTGCAGCCAATAATAGAGTTTACCGCCTACTAAAGCTTGGACGTGAAGTCTGCTGGTGTGGCTTCGAAAGAAATGGTTACCTGCTTTTAATCGTAGTCTTCCATCATAAGTATTATATTTCTCGAACCATAAACTGCAGACTACCTTCATGCAAGTGCGGGTTCGAAAAAAGTGTTGTAGGGATCCTGCAGGTGCACAGAGATATTGTAATGTTCCAGGATGCAGAAAGAAAATCTATAAAGAAGAAACCCCCAATCCTATGTTCCGGTACAAAAAGGGTGATTATCGATTCCGCTTAGATTTTTCATAATTTCATCTTTGTAAGACGCTTTATCGCTAAGAAATATTTGGTGCGAGTAGACCTTCGTATGCGAGCTTTGACTAGCTTCCTGAAATAAAGGGTTATTATTAGCGTTGGTAGAAGAGCCTTTTTTATTCACTTTCTTTTGCTGAACAGGCCCACTGACTGGGCTCTTTATGTTACACCTGTCTAGTTCTTTCCCTCACTGCTGTATCGCAATAGCTGTGCCTTATAACTTAGAGCCTAAAAGGTTACAGTTATATTTATGAATGCTCCAAATTCTATGGTGATCAGGTATTCCAATTCAATATTTAATGAAAACAAGTGACCCCAACAAGGTGTGAGTTTAAGGACTGGAAGGCATTGTGCAGTTCACTCAAAACCCTGAAAGCACCAATATTGCTAGTCTGCTAGGCTTTCTGTCAGGACCCACTGCTCAATTGCCACCTATGCATAATTACTTGCTATAAGGGCTGTTTAAAACTTGTCTCTGTCATATGTCAGCAGGGACAAAGATTCAGATATATTCAATCAACGGGCATATACATGTGGCTAACTAGAAGGGCCTGTGCATTGGCAGCTCTTCGGCATATTGTGTCTCCAACTCACTGGCGCAGGCTTCAGCAAGAAAGAGACATTTTAACAGCTGTCCTTCCAGCTGTGCTCAGGCTGAAGACCTACAGGAAGAGAGACAGGTCATAACACTGCTGGGTAAGCCAATGAAATTCTCGTCAGGACTGTGAGACATGGTCTACAAGTAAAATACCACGCTAACTACAGCTTTTTGGACCGGTAGTAATTTTATTTTTTTTTATTTTTTTATTGAGAGTTCATAGATCTTACACACATTCCATGATATTATAGAAAAATACATATTCCAGAATATTAAGGAGAAAAATAATTAACTTCGATCTAAAGTGCAAAGTGCAGAGATTAAAAAATGTCACAGATACTCATTTCAGAAAATGTTTTAGCAGTACAATCAAATTATTCCTAAAATACCAAAAAAAAAAAAAAAAAGAATCCTATTAAAATCAGGTACAAATACAAACTTATGGCGAATAAATACATAGAAAGATCACATTAAGATAAAATACAATGATACCAAAACCAAGTAGGTACCCACGTACCCTTTCTATCTGTATACCAAAATACAATATGTTATCCTATATTTCAAAGATACTCCAATATTTCTCATACCTTCTTAATGTTCCTGATCTTATTGCATATTTCCTTTCCAATTCTTGTACTTTGGTTAATTTTGCCCTCCAAGCATTAAAAGTGGGTATCTTCTCTGTTTTCCAGAGTTGCAAAATTAAAGATCTTGCCAATAATGCTACTATAAACAAGCATTCTTCATATTCGGCAGTATCAGAAGAACATCCCAAAACCGCAATAGATTCATCAAGTGAAATATGGGGATCTATTGTAAATCTAAGATATTTCTCGATCTCCCCCAAAAACTCTGAATTTTTGGGCACTTCCAAATAATATGCGTCCAAGTGCCTTTCTCTGCACAACGAAAGCATTTATCTTCAATTTGCGGATATAATTTATGAAGAAAGAAGGGTGTTCTATATATTAACCATTTCGAATAGAATTGCATACGTTTGAAGTTCGCCCCTCTAAATATACATGCATTAAACGTATTTAACCTATTCCACGTTGATTGAAGAATCTGTATCTCTTCCACTTTCCTCCATTTATCCCAAACTTTTTCATATAATGAAGAAGACTTATTCTGATCGACTATCTTAACCCAATCACTAATCTTTCTATATATAGGACAGTTAAGGGCTTCACTAATACTAAATTTATAGTCCAAATTTTCTATATTTAATTTTTCCAATATAGGTTTTAATCTAACAAATGACCACTTTAAAATTATATTGGAATGCTGGAGGCCCATTTCAATTTCCATCCAGGTTTTCCAACAATTCCCCTAATAAAATCCTGAATTTGGACGTAACCATTTTCTTCCCATAGCCTTAATATATTATTTGCTAGAATACTTATTTCCCCCGTATGTATGTTCGAAAGTCTGGTTGAGTTATTAATTCTTAAAATATCATAATACGCTAAAAGCTGTGTTTTTTGTTTAAATAACCACTGTAAGGTCTTATAACGAACTTTCTTAGGGTACTTCGTAACTCTTGTAGGGTCCCTAATATTATATTCCTTTAGGATCTTTTTCATAAAAAAATTATCTGCCTCTTGAGGATCTGAAAAAAAGAATCTAAAACTATGATGTAAAAATGTCGCATAATAATAATTTCTAATATTCGGAAGAGATAAACCTCCTTCTTCCACAGGATAGTTTAAAGTGCTAAGTGCTAACCTTGATACCTTATTTGCCCATAGGAAAGAGGAGAACATACTATCTAACTCTTTAAAAAAAGAGGACTGTATTGCGCAGGGAGCAGCACTAAAAAGAAAATTAAACAATGGAAGGATAGACATTCGAATTAACGCAGCTCGTCCTATTATTGACAATGGGAGCTGATTCCAGCGTGTTAACTGAGAGCTCACCTTTTTCAATAATGGGGTATAGTTTAAAGAAAAAAGATCTTCTACTTTCTCTGTAACAAAGATCCCTAAATATCTCTTTGGACGAGTATTGTACGAATGTCTAAATTCTAATAATAAAGTGTTCACACCACAGTTACATAATATAATTTCTGTTTTAGTCTTATTAATTTTATAGCCTCCTATTTCTTGGAAGTCTGCAAAAACTCTCATCACTTCCACCTGAGTGTCTATCTTCGAATTCAAGAAAAGTACAATGTCATCAGCATACAATTTTATATTCGTCATTCCTTGCACCGGAGCTGTATGTGCTCTTTTTTCCTTGATTGCAATTGCTAAAGGCTCTATAAAAAGAGCAAATAAAATCGGTGAAAGGGGACAGCCTTGCCTGGTACCTCTATTTATTTGGCACGTCCCTATCTTAACAGAGTTAACTAATATTTGTGCCTGAGAGTTTGTATAAAGTTGTTTTAATAAAATTATAAACTCTTTTGGAAAACCAAACTTTGCTAAAATCGTAAAAAGACAATTCCAAGAAACAAGGTCAAATGCCTTTTCGGCATCTAAAAACCATATCTGTGCCTGAACCTTATTAACATTAAAAAAATCCAAAGCTTCTAATAAAAAATTTGTATTAGTATAGAGCTGTCTCCCTGCTATAAAACCACATTGATCCGTTCCAATAAGTGACCCCACCATCTTATTTAATCTATTGGTAATCAGTTTAGTAAAAATTTTGTAGTCAGTATTCAAAAGGCTTATTGGCCTATAAGAATTCACATTTTCACTGTCTTTATCTTTTTTTAAAATACTGACCACTACTGCAATACGAAAAGATGCTGGCGGATCGCCTCCATGTAATAAAAAGTTTGCGAGTCTTAAAATTTCAGGGCAAAGTATTGTAGCAAATGTTTTAAAAAATTCCCCAGGAATGCCATCCTCCCCGGTAGCTTTACAATTAGGTAAAGAGCTGATAACCGCATCTAGTTCTTCCTTCGTAAATTCGGCTAGCAGCAGCTCTTTAAAGTTATTTCCCAAAGTTGGAATAGGCAGTCCCTGCAAGAATTCATCAATTGTTTCTACAGGAATCTGATCAGATGTCTGATATATATCTTTATAATGATTAAGAAAAACCTCTCCTATTAAAGACGTGGTATTTACACGGGTTTTAGTTACTTTATCTTGAATATGCTCAACTCTATTTCGAACTTGCTTCTCCTTTGCTTGCCAAGCTAGCAATCTTCCTGTATATTCACTATCTTCGTAACTAGTCTGGAGGTATAACCTACTTGACATATCCCCTAATTCGTAGTAAAATTCCCTCATTCTCATTTTTGCATTCAATACTTTTTGTCTGGTAGCTGGGGTCCTATTTCTGAAATATTCCTGATTTGCATGGGCCAGACTATTTTCTATCACCATTCTCTCCTCCTTCTTAGCCTTCTGCTTTGGAATCTCTTTGGAGGTAATTATGCCTCTCAGAGTGGCTTTAAATGCCTCCCATATTATATTAATTGGTGCGGAATCCTTATTTATATTAAAAAAGGAGCTAATCTCCTTTTCTATTTCTACGCACCATTGTTTCTCAGCTAAATTAAGTTTATTAAAATACCATCTCCTTGATGATTCATCCTCTAACTTATCTAACATAATTTCCAACTTAATGAGGGCATGATCTGAGAAGGCATTTACTATATGCTCGTATTTACTAACTTCAAGGTTCTGAGAAGTGAGAAAAAAGTCTAGCCTAGATGCTGAATCATATTTTGCCGAATGACAAGAATATTCGCGTTTAACCGGATTATTATGGCGCCAGCTATCCAGAATGTCTAGATCCGACTTACAACTCGACAAAGCAATAGCAACTTGTGGTTTATTTTGTCTCCGGTCTTTTTTGGTTGAATCAACCACAGGATTTTGTAAAAATTAAAATCACCACCCCATATAATCTGACCCGGTATACCAAATAAAGCTTGCTTTAACTGTAAAATAGGGAGTGGATCATCAGGGACTGGTGCGTAGATTGTAGCTAATATAAGGTTTGTCTGGTCTATTTTCCCTGATACGAATGTCCATCTACCACTCTTATCTGAATGTGAGGCTTCAACCTGAAATTGGACGTGCTTACCTATAAAAATACTCACACCTCTCTGAGCTACCCCCGACACCGATGAACAGTAAAATCCTGTCCAATTTTTTAGCATTTTTCCAGCATTTATTAGAGCCCGGAAATGTGTCTCTTGTATAAAGATCACATCTGGGTGATAACCTTTTAGCCAACTCTCTATCGCACAAGTTTTACGTCTATTATTTAAACCATTGGCATTTAGAGACAGAATCAACAATTTCTTCCTGCTCATATAAAAACTATCTTTCCAAAGTGGAAATTATGCGGAGTATACCAAATATGCATATTCTACCCTTTCTAAATCTCTAATAAGAGCATAGCTAACTACTTTACGCACCAAGACGCCCCCAAATATTTTAAGTAAGCTTCACAAATACTAAACCAGTACACCATCATGCATATGATAACATTTGTGCAAAGTATGCAAAAAATATAAAACACATATCTGCTAGCCAACTGCACTATAGTGCCAATTCCACTAAATATATATATAAATATGGTTAAATACAATCACGCACTTGTTGGACCAATATACTTTAAAAATAGATATAAAAAAAAAAACCCTACACTTTCAATAGTGCAAATAGGCATAAAGTGCAAATCACGCAAAAAAAACCAAAAAATACAATATACAGTACAATTGTAACTATTGTGCAAAATATGCATTAAAGTGCATTACGATGCAGCATTTCATGTGTAACATATTGTTTCTATTGTGCAGTGCCACAACTTACTCCTAACCCTGTAGAATAATTACTGTGCGCATCACTTAATCTCCTCTTGATGGAAATAATCACATACATTTTTTCCCCTTTATGAACTCTCTTTTTTTATTGCATCACCCCCACCACCACCCACCCAACCCACCCTCTCCAGAAGAAGGGAAGACCCCTCCTTCCCCACTGACTTCCCCTCCTTCTCCCTTCTCTTAGCGGATGCCATCTTGTTGCATCCTAATGCGACTCCTGACTCACCTTTGCAACCGCCCCGAGATGAACAAAACTCTTAACCCAGACATCTTAAACATTTACTCACATATGACTAATCAAATATTCGAGGAACTTATAAATACAAAATCTCCCTTTCCTTATGTAGTATTAAGGCCCTCCAGAAGGTTCTGGGCTTCTAAAATATCCGTTAGGATAAAAAACTTTCCTTTGGCTAGAACTTTTAATTTAGATTGTTGCACAATCATTGCCTGTGCCCCTTTGGCTTTAAACGGATCAATCATTTTAACAAAGTTCTTGCGTCTAAGGGCTGATGCTGCAGACATATCAGAGAAGATTTTAAAATTTTTAATTTCATCAGTTGTAAATGTTCTCCTTGATATAGCTGTACTTAGGATTCGCTCCTTAATTCTATAATCCGAAAAGTTTATCAAGATTGTTCGTGGATACTTGAGATTCACAGGCTTATGTGCAGGTACCCTATGGGCTCTGGTAATCGTGAGGTCCCCTTGTAATTCCGGAATTGCTTTTTTCAACAGGGACTCTGTCCATTTTACCATTTCTGCCCCCTCCAGCCCCTCGGATACTCCCACCAAGCGTAAATTTGATCTCCTATTATAATTCTCAAGGTCTTGTAACTTTGAATCCATCTGATACTTATTTTTATTCAACACCTGGAGTTCCTCTTGCATAACAACAATTTTGTCCTCAAGATCTGAAACACGAACCTCCAATTCTGCGATCCTTATAGGTAAATTGCCCAGTTTTTCCTCCATCTTTAATAGTCTATCATGCAGCTGGGATATTTCATATACTTGCGACGCCTTCAGATCTCTTACCTCTTGTAAAATAGTTATAAACATTTCTTGTACTGGGGTATTGTAATCGGCTTTATTTTCCCTCTTTCCTTGTCCCGGGCTTTTGCCAACTCTCACAGAATTGGGGGATATTTCTTTTCCCTTTTTCCCCTTTTTCCGTTTTTTCTTTTTCCCCTGCTCTGATTCTGGTTCTGATTCCGATTCTAGTTCTAATTCCGCTTCTGAATCAGATATGGACGTCGAATCCAGCTCATCCGGCTTGTCTGCAAATTTCTGACTCCCATTCTCCTTTTGCGCAGTCTGAGGAGGTACTTGACCCTCCGATAACAGAGGCCGGTTGCTCAGAGATGGTTCCCCATAAATCACAGCATTTATTTCTAAGTTCATTTCTGCCGGATCTGGGATAACGTGTGATTTGAATTGCGACTGTAGGTGTGCTGTACAAACTGAGGAGGTGTGAGCAGGGTAGTCAGGGATATACAGCAATTTCTGACTTTGTATATCCTGCGATTTTTCCCCTGACCTCTTAAATCTTCCACACTACGCTCCTCCCTATTCACAAGAGGAGTACTAGTCGGTAAGTCCCGTACACCTAAGGTACTGCCAAAGAGAGGGTACTGTTTCCTTTTCACCACTTTATCCTCCATCCTCAATATGTCCTCTGCTACTTCATCTGCTCCTTCACCCCCTTTCCTGCCTCCTCTTCACCCCCCACAGCCAACATACTCAAATCAGTTGAAAGTCCCGACATACTCTGCTCTTCTTCCAAATTTTTATCAGCAGCGTCCTGAGTATTCTTCTCAGTATTCTTCTCAGCCAGAGCCAGTTTTTTTGCTTTAAAATCTAATCTCTGCTGAGCATTTCTTCTCCCTCTTCTGACTTCCTTGGGTGCTAACACAGGTGTCGGTGGCGATTGGCCAGATTTTAAAAACTCTCTCCCAGCTACTGCTTTAGACTGTTTGTTTCGCATTTTGACCAGCCAATTATGCTCTAGGAAGTCTCCGTGAGGCAACGTAACCGCGTAACACGGTACCTAGATTTAAAGTCCTTTATAGATTTCACTCCAAACGCCAACGCGAAACGCAATGTCCCATATTTTCCGGCAGGCAAACAGACAGACAGACAGGCTGCACTAAGGGCTTACCGCAACATAGCACCAAAGCCTGCCTGAGTTTACATGCTCATGGGTCTTCCGCTTCTCTCCTGCTGCGTAAGGTTATCCAGAGCCAGCTGCAGCTTGAAATAATTACCGCCAATGCCACAGTCCTTCAAAAGAAACGAAGACAGGAACGGCAGCAACGACAACAGGGAATCGGCGGGGATCAGCCGTTACTCCATCAGAGCTCCAAACTCCTCCGTGGGCGGGGCATCGATGAGTCAGGAGACGCTGCGGCAACGTGCGCGGGGTCACGTCATCCGCCGGACCGTTAGTAATTTGGATGGTGCGGATGATGGTAGGCCCAGATATAAACCATTGAAATAGTCCAGCCTGGGGTTGACTGTGGTGGCTACTGCTAATGCTCTATGATTGGCTGATAACAAGGGAAGGATAGGTTGTAATATTGCCAAATGAAAAAAACAATTGCTTACTGCCTTTCAAATGTGGGCGTTCAGAGACAAGTCCTGATAAAAAGTAAAGCCCAGGTTCTTTACCGATGTTGTAAGAATAGGAAATGGCTAATAGTGCTGATAGGTAGAATAAGTATAAGTTTCCTAAAGTTTTTGTTCCAAAGAAAATAAACTCCGTTTTGTTGATATTTATCTGGACCAACCTTTGGTTCATCCAAGTTTAATTTTGATCAGGTGCTCCTGCAGGATATGGATTGTGTTGTGTTAGAATTTTTGGAGATCTGAATATACACCTGTGTGCCACTAGCGCAGGTTTGTACTTTGATATCAGAATTAACAGAGAGGTTAAAGAGAGGCGTTATACAGATGTTAAATAGGACAGGTTATATCTTGAAACCATGGGAGTCTCAACAGGTGGAGAAAACTGGAATGATAGGAAGGGCCTAACTGGACTCACTGTGTACTTAGATTATGATAGGCAGTGGCGGCTCCTTCGCAATGGTGGAGGAGCGTCACCCCACTGGCTCAGAGCCAGCAGCTAAAAAATAAAACTATATTTGATTATCGTTTTATTTTTAAGCAGCTGGGTCAGCCAGCGTGTGCAGGGTGGGGCGGGGCATGGGAGGGGGTTGGAGGAGTGCTATGTGCACTCTCTAAGTGCACATATGTGTTTAGCCGGCCGTCTCAGGCTGACCAAAACACACATGCGCACTTAGGTTTCTCCAGCCCAGCTGCATTGAGCGGCTGGGCTGGAGGCACCCCACAGACTCCCTGACCTGAGTGGAGCGTCTTTTGAGCCTCTCAGGCCAATCCCTGCCCTACTCTGCAGCGTGGGGATTGGACAGGGAGTCTGATGCAGCCCCAGTGCCTGCTGGGACAAGGAAGAGGAAACACCAGGCGCGACACAGCCGGCAACTTAAGGTAAGTTTTTTCTTTTTTATTATTAAACTCCCCCACCCACCTCCGCGCTCACCTTCCCGCGCGAATCCCCTCCCCCACTACCTTTTGTATGTGGTGGCCGCCACTGATGGTGGAATGTGAGCAAGCTAGTGGCTAAAGGACTAGCATGTGCCATCTTTTTAGGTCGAGCCTAGGCAGCCCATGCACTGTCTCTTCGAGACATGCAGTAATCAGTTTGTGGCTTTACAGCCAGCACCTTGGCTTTTATTCGTTCGCTGTACGGTCGTTAAAAATCGCTTGTTTGGTAGTGGATTATTCCGTTGTTTGTCCCTCCTTTTCTCCGCTTGGTCACGCCCATGGCATAGGGACTAACTAATGGGATGTTGCCACTTGTGTCTTTAAGTGTTTTTTTTGTGGAACTCTTTTTTTTTTACGTGTTCATGTTTGATGTGCGTGCCAGAGTTGTTCGCTGCTCCTTTGTGTTCATGTTTGATGTGCGTGTCGGAGTTGTTCGCTGCTCCTTTCCTGCTTAAACAAAGTCTACATTTTAAACACCACTAATGGGATTGTAAAGATGTTTCGTTCACGTTTTGTTTGTAGCCTTTTTTCTGCTCAAACAAAGACCACTTTTTAAAGATAACTACTGTAATTTTTACGATGCATTTTACGTTCTGTGGCGTTCTGCAATTGTTTTATTACTATGTAGTGCTGCATGGCTGATATACTTTAATAAACAAGGGCAACTTTGGACGGCTGTTTGTACCCAACGCTATTGTGCTCGAACAGGAGCATATTAGTTTGTTTTTTACTTAACATTTATTTCGTTGCTCCTTTCCTGCTTAAACATAGTCTACATTTTAAACACCACTAATGGGATTGTAACAATGTTTGTATACGTTTTGTTTGTATTTTGTTTCTGTTTAAACAAAGACTACATTTTTATTAAAGATAACTACTGTGATTTTTACGATGTATTTTATGTTCTCTGGTGTCCTGTAATGGTTTCAATAGTATACAGTGCCAGCACGGCTTATATAGATTAATAAACAAAGCCTTTGTTTATTAATCTATATGTTTGTTACAAAGGCAACTTTGGATGGCCTTCTGTAACCAATGCTATTGTGCCAGAACTGGAGCATATTTGTTATCGGAAAGGCAGTGTGTTCTTTTTTTAATATATGTATTTCGCTCGTGAAGGGCATATTTGGAGCAGAAACAGGGGGGTCCACGCATATAATTTTACACATTATTTTATGTGCGCTACAATGTATCAGTGGTTTGTTTTGAGGTTGCTTTTGGTTAATACGCCTTGATAGCGACAACAAAGGGCTTGGTAGCTTCCTGGATGTATTTTGGCCTCCTAGGCAACCTGAAAAGAAAGTTCTGCAATAGTAAAGCGTATGTAAAATAACTAGTAGAACAACACGCACCATTTCAGATATAAAGTCTTCGCACTTCGCAACTCTGGGAATGTTGGTATTTACTGTATTTTTTATTTATTTATATAAACTCTTTTTATTAAGCATTTGTTCAGAGTCACAGCAATGCAGTTCGACAGTAAAAACAAACCTAATAGGCCACCTGCAGGGAGGCTGCACATTTCTCCCCTCAATTCTGACCAGCTGCGGCCAATATTAGTGCGCGGTATGTATCACATTGGGCACTGAGCAACCCTATACCCTCCCACCAAACCTACTCGACCCCTTTCTTAGGTACCCCTGTACTGAATACAGCTTCCCCAAATTTTGTCAAATTTACGGGGGCATCCTCGACCTCGATAGACCTCGCGTTCTGCCAACTGGAACCAGTCGGTCCTTTTCTAATTCCAGGACCGTCATGGGCCTGCCTGCTCCCCACAGTCTGGCTACATTTCGCTTTGTCTCTCCAGTGGCTATTGTGAGCAACAGAATAGGGTATTTGGGCCATTTCTCATCCCCGGTGATACTCAGGATCAGCTATTTGGCCTCCAATAGGACTATAAATCCTGTGACCACATTCATCACCCCTATGGCCTCTCTCCAGAAATGCTGGATTATTGGGCAGTCCCAGATCGTAAGTCAAAAGGTACCTGGTTCGCCACATCCTCTGGTACACTGGGCCGAGGAGTTTACCGTATTTATATATGTCACAATAGACCCACGGGGTAGTCTTGTGTTCTGCCCTCCCCTAGTCCTTACTTGTCTGACTCGCTTTTTTCAGAAATTAAAAATTGCTATGACGTGGCGCAAGTGATACTTTCTATAGTACTTCACACCATATTTTTGCTATTTGCACGCATACTAAATAATAGATGTTATTGCCCCCTTTATTTATACTCTGTTTACCTACCTCCTCATCATGGAAGGTGGAGATGGTCTCCCTGGATTTCTAGCTAATGACCTTTGGATAACCGCAGATGACAGTAGCGAGAGGTCACTCACCTAGCTATATTTTTTCTGCTTAAATAAAGACCACCCTTTTAAAGATAACTACTGTGATTTTTAGCTTCATGGATGTATTTTGGTCTCCAAGGTAACCTTAAAGGAAAGTGTTGCTATATTAAAGTGTATGTAAAATAACTAGTAGAACAACAAGCACAGTTTTTGCACTTTGCAGCTCTGGGAATGTAGGTGTTTACTGTATTAATTTATGTCTCAACAGACCTACGGGGCAGTCTCGTGTTATGCCCTCCCCTAGTCCTTGCTTGTTCGTCCCGCTCTTTTAGCGGAAAATAAAAACTGCTATGATGTGGCGCGAGCGCAACTTTTTATAGTACATCACACCTTATTTTTGCCATCTGTACTCATACTAAATAATAGATGTCATTGCCCGCTTTAATTATACTCTGTTTCCCTACCTTGTCGGCATGGAAAGAGGAATTGGTCTCCTTAGTTTTCTAGCTCATGAACTTTAGATTACCAAAGATGACAGTGGCGAGCGTTCACTCACAGAGCCATTTTGTAGGCTGTAAATAATGCTGATAACAGTAATATGTAGCACAGTGTTTTGAGACCTATATCCTCGTTTCTTAAAGTCTGTAAGACTTTTTCTGCCTGGTATTTTGTGTTGTGTATTCCCTTCTCTTTTGTGCTGCAGTGCTCTCGCAAGCAGCCTTGTGTGTGCTATTGTCGTGGTTGGTGCTTTGGTTTTAGAGACTCTGGACTCTGTGGGCACGTCTGTGTTTACTGTACTTATTGGTGTCACAACAGACCTGTGGGGCAGTGTTGTGTTATGAGCTCTGCACCCTCCTTGATTAAATCCATTATATTTACCTTATCATGGCTGCCAGCAGTCATTTTACCTGACGATGCCTTTAACCCCTATTAAGACTGGCAAGAAGTTACGTTATGCTTGCAGCCAAGGCAGATGAATTCACAAGGGCAAACATTTAATTTTGCGGCCTGGAAAATCTGCACTGCGAAAAGAGGGACAACTGCATTAAATATTTTAACATATCAGGAAAAAACACTTATATGACTTTGAGACCAGCATAAAAAAACAGTAAATGCACAACAAAGGCTTGGCAGTTTAACAACTAAGCTACAGTTTCTGTGGGAATATTCCCATCCTGTTTTTATGGCACTTCACTTAATGTGTTTTCCACATATGCCGCTGCAACTAAAATAAGATAAGCATCTTGACTACAACGATGATTTTCGCTTTAATTACGGACGCTGTCTCCTTTCCAAAGTTCTATTCAAAGCTGTCACACCAGTCCTTTGGCGCAGCTTTGTTTCTTCCTAAACAAGCATTTGCAATGCAATAGGTCTCGCATTTACGAGAGTTTGAACTATTGGCATTGTGAATGAAAACGCCTTTCATTTATGTGTTGTTTTTAAAACAGATAAATAAAAGGCATTGTCATTTACAATGCCAATAGCTTAAACTCTCGCAAATGCGAGACCTATTGCACTGCAAATGCTTTTTTTGTAAAGTGCCCCATGCCGCGCTTTCACTTTAACCCTGTGCGTGCGCCGTCCGACGTCACGGTGGGCGTGTGCGGAGGACGGCCGGGGGCCGTCCGAACCACGCCCACTCATAAATCACCCGCACCGCGGCGGAATTCACGCCGCGGTCAAGTGGTTAAATGGCAGCTCGTCTAAAGAAAGGGGTGCGGCCGCCATTAAAGTATAAAAAGCATCTGTTTGTCAAGTTGATAAACAAATACTTTTTTTTTGTAAAACGCCCCATGCCACGGTTTCACTTTAATAGAGGCTGCGCATCTTTCTTTAGACGGGGCTTGTCTAAAAAAGCGGCGTGACCGCCATTAACGTGAAAGCGTGGCATGGGGCGCTTGTAAACAAAAAAAAGTTAAGAAATAGAAAAAATGCGGGCGCGTTCTGCACTGCAAATAAACCAAAGGCACGCCCGCCACTGTAAAAGTATGGCGTGCCGTGCTATGAAGAAAAAAAAAAATCATTGTGGGAGAGCATGTCCTGCCTGCCACAGCAGGCAGGTAAAAAACATTTAACAAAATAGTGCTTGGAGGCTGTAATTAAAGCCTACCGAGTAACAACACATGTAACAGGGGGTGTCCTCATGGGAGGTTACAAACTGAGACAAGGATGTACTGAAGACTACTAAGCCTATTGACCAATAAAAAGCCACAGTTTACAAGGGACAATGACACAAGCCAATAAAAAATATGGGCACATAGTGGGTGGAGCTTCAAGTCTATACCTGAATATAGCATGCCTCGCAGAGCATCGCATGCGCTGCGAAGGCTCGACCAAAAAAGTAAGGTGTGAAATCCTTACAATGAGTTTGCTGTGTAAAATTAGCCAAACGGCAACGTTAACCTTTTAGCCAATTAAAAGACACTTTTCACAATTGGTTGGTGAATTATGCTTTATTTTTAGGCTGTGCTGGTGCATTTAATTAATGTATTATTTTTGTTTTACATAATATTTAAAATATGTTTTGGTGCAAATTAAAGTCAGTATTAGAGTGTGCTTTACTGCTACATGAAAAGCAGTGTGGATTTTTTTCCTTAATTTATGTAGGTTTAAAAAACTGCTTTACTGCAATTGGAAAGGCTGTGTGTTTTTATTTTATGTATGTATGTTTTTTCGCGGGAAGAGTTTATTTAGAGCAGAAACAGATCGTGTAGGCATATACTATTACACGTTATTTAGCACTGCTTTCTTTTAATGTTGTCTTTTGTTAATGCACCTTGATAGCCACAACAAAGGTCGACGCAGCTTTATGTGTCTATTTTGGTTTTAAAGGGAACCTCAAAAGAAAGTGCAGCTACCATTAAAGAGCATGTAAATAACTACTAGCACAACTAGCACCGGTTCTGAAATAAAGTAATTCTTTAAGAAGAAATTCTCTTTAACTCGCCTTTGAGCTTTTAAATAATGTATTTTTAAAGACTTACTTTCTGTTACTTATCTGCTTTGCTACAAACGAAAGGCAGCTATCTTTCTTACATATATAATTCGCATTAAAAGGAGCTTTATTATATTTTAAAGCTACAGTGCCTTTATATGTGATGTATTTATTTCAAGGTGCATAATAACATACCACACAATTAAACTACACACACTTCCGCTCCACATCATTACACTCCATGCCACGTAATTACAAACCAATACACTAAACTCCATATACATCAACTTCGCTCCATACCACAAAACAAACTTCACATAACGACTCTCTGCTACATAACTCCACTACAAACCATATAATTACACTCCACACAACACATTTCAAATCCACATAATTCCAATACATGTAAATACACTACAAACTACATTTCGCACCACATACTTACACTCCATATACATCCACTAAAATAAACAAGCATTGGCATAGCCAATAGGTCTCGCCTTTGGGACCTTATAAGTGTTTAGTTATCCAGCACAATATCCTTGGTGCAACAACAAGTGTTGCATGGCTAAACACGTATAAGGTCCTAAAGGCGAGACCTCCAATGCTTGTTGAGTTTGAGGCTCCAAGAGGACCTTGAACACAGAGAATGAGAGGCAACACATAGATTAACACAAGATATATGACATCAAGTCCACTAACAAAAACACTTCCAAAGTTGTGGGTAAGTGTTCTTTAAGAGATTTTTTTTTATTTCTTCTTTTTTTCGGTCTTCAGATTGTTACAAACGGAAGCAAACAACACGTTTTGCCCAAGACTATGGCTTCTTCAGGGCTTTCAAAATTCGGATGTTGAGGTGAGGCTGTAAATGCGTAGCGGGAATCCTATCAAGGTTCCAAATCTTTCACTACCCGCTGTATACTTTCACTCTGTAATTTGGAAAGTCCGCCACAATGTTCAAGCCGTGTATATTGCGGTAAGTACATTCATATGTTTGCATTCTAGAGACATTAATCCCAGCGCAATAAGTGCTCTGTTTGGCGGCGCCGTCCGGCCTGCCGCATCTGTGTATACGCTGTCTTCCTCTGTGTCTCCAGACACAAATTCCTCCTGCTTTTAACCCGAGCCAGAAAAACTGTTGGGGAATGGGCCCAATAAATTTAGAGCTTGCATGTTGTTCCCCATTACAGCTGGAAATAACAAGGTACTGGGAAGGTATTACAAGCCAGAATCAGTGCTTCTGCCCAGTAAATCCGGCTCCCCCTGCGCCATCATACCCGTAATCGTGGTGTAAGGTGCCTTGGCAGCTGGACAGATGCACTCAGTATCTAAAACAGTAGATCCCTCTTAACCCTGTTGATTTTGGCTTGCCCCCTTACATCTCCATGGCTCATTCACGCCCCCAATACAGAACCCGGAGCCAGTGTCTTGTCGAGCAACACAGTATCACGATTACATTTATCTAGAAGACTTGTTCCCCCAGCAATGACAGTATACTAAAATGCTTGTAAAGTTTACTGAAATACACAAAAATTGAAAACATATTTTAAAAACTTCAGATCTCCTACAATATTCTGCTTGTGTGAACAAATTTGTGGATGTGAATGAAACTTACAAACATGAACTAAATGGAAGCTCTGGCAGTGTTCTCTGTCCTACATGTGTGTCGTATTTCCAGTGGCCTCTACACTGAAAAGGCTTCAAAGCACACCACATCAATGCATTTTGTGGAGAATTTGGGCTGCCGTGACCCCATTTATAGGGGCATGTAGAATAAGGGGGTTGAACGTCATTCTGAAAAGTGTTCCTTTTACTTCCCCTCCATCCTTGGGCTGAGTGTGGGCATCAGTAGTGCACCTTTGATCTCACAGACACACACACACTGCGTGGCACCGTCTGGGCCTGGAACCCGCCCTGAGCCCCCATGACGGATCCCAGGCCCCTCCTCGGTAGGCCGGGAGGAGGCTGCGCGGGCACGCCCAGGCCTTGGCGGGCACCGGGGCGGGCAGATCCAAGAGGAAGGAACATTGTGTGCTGCTGGCAGGACTGCAGGATGCCGTGTGGCTCCTGCAGGCGCCGATAATGCTATGTGCGGGCGGTGCGCTCCCCGCAGCTCGAGCCAAGCCGTTACCGGGAGGGGCTGAGGCGAACCGGCGGCCTGCAGTGAGTTCCAAGTCTGGCCGGTGCAAGGGGGGGGCCTCACGCGAAGAGGCTTATAAGGAAATAAAGACAGACATGGCTCATTAGGATCCAGTGCCAGGGTGCTTGGGCAGGCGGTGTAGCCACAAGGCCATTCGGAGTGTGCAGTTGGTCACGTGTCACGCACACATGATGTTTTGAATTGGGTGGTCACAGAACACAGGGGCCTAGCAATCAATTGCGCAACAAGTGTATTGGCACCAAGACCTAAGGGTGCGAGGGGCTTTCAGCGCTTGAGCTATGCCCGTCTATAACAAGCTGTGGCGAAGGGGAAAGTGCATTTTGTTTGTTTGCATTAGGGAGGTTGTCACTCCTGCCACTCAATTACCTAATGCAGATTTATTTTATCAATCTCAGAATATATTTTTCGTTATTGCCATGTGCATTGCTTAGTACATACATAATGGTGCGCTGGAGCCAGGGAGGGTCCTTTTTGTAGCGGTGCATCGGGAAGAGCGGACTGAACGCGGGCACCGTGGGAGAATGCGTATAGTGCGGAAGGTTGGCATGGGCGCACGGAGACGCAGGGTGGATGTGTCGTGCCCGGTGGCCACGCACGTGTGCAGCTGCAGCGTGCGCGGCCCCGCCCGCCTGTCACCGCTGGAGGTATTAATAGCGCGCATTATCTCATCATTGTTGTCTGCCGTGACCCGGGATGCCCTCCGCGGCTGCTCGTACTGGGCTGGGAGCTGCGTGGCCAGTTTTGTGTCACACGGCCGGTAGTGGCTTGACGCCTCCCTCAGGGAGCTCATTATTGCCTATAATAATTACTAATAGCACGAGCGCCGCGAGGAGGACCCCGGATGATGGCAATAGTGGAGTTCGCCCAAGGTTATTGATAAAGCGCCCTAAAAAAGAAAGACGTGTCAGTGACCTACCGCACTCCGCTAACATCCTCAGTGGTCTGCAGGGCACGAGATGTAAGAATTCTGCGTGACAGCAACGTCTGTCAATTACAGCGCTCAGAAGCGGCAGGAGTGCTTTATGAAGTGCTACACAACAAACACGTATTACTATAACAGAATCCGGAGAACGAGTCGCGAATGACAATCTCTAGTCTTTCCTTACCCAAAGCACACCCTCGTACATTTATGTTTTTCTTAATATAGCATTCTCCGCAAAACTGGAAGCTTAAATTAATCGGACAGGGTGTGAACGTGGTAGTTATGAGAATGACTGGGGGTACTGATGAAATGTGATGGGTGCTCCTGTGTTGTGGACGGGACGGGGATGAGGGTCTGTGAGCCACGGGCGTGATTGTTAAATGTGTGCGCCTATGTTCTGCAAGTAAACGCGGGTGCAGTGTTAACAAGTTTGACGAGGAGAGGAGGAGGCAGCAGGGGGAGGGGAGAGAGGAGGTGGCCTGCGCCGGTTTCCCTTGCGGGAGCGAGCTTTGAAACCATCTGTTAATTACAAACAGATGGTTTCAAAGCTCGCTCCACTGAAATAGCAAACGTGCACGCGTTGCCATTGAAAGCAATGCAAAGCGTGCACGTTTTTGGCCAAAAAAGTGAATCTATTTCTAAAGGTCTCCTCCTATGCAGCGCTGGAAAGTTAGAGGATTTTACAAAGTGAACTATCTGACAGTTGTGCTAGGTACACAACATTTAAATAGCTAGTAAATGAACTGTACAAATATTTCAAGATATATTTCAGTAGTTAGGAAAGCACTTTTTCATAATTCTAAAGTGAGATAAAAAAAGATTTTAATAGCAACAAAACAAATTAGAATCCTTGGTGATGTCCAAATGATAAGTATTTGCTGAAAGGCAGTTTCCACATATTATTGTTTGTAGGCTATATAGTTTTATCACTAAAACTGCATGTCAGTGGGAACGTTTGTGGCCATTTCAATAGAAAATGGGTGTCTGTAAATGACAGTGAGCTATCAGGTCATGCTTTAGTAATATAGTTATTAAAAGTGAAAGTTTTAAAATATGAACTGACAAACATCCCTGCCCCGATGACAATGCTATTAGTGAACAAAGTAGGAAACATTGGTGCTTTACATACTGGAGCAATAAGGGATTGGCTCTTGTACGTCAGGTTCTGGAAAAGCAAAAATGGCTCACCTAGGGTGCTTTACAAACAGGCACTAATGAAACTGGCCTAGCTACAGGGCTTCATATACTGCAGCACTGTAGGAAATTGCCTGCTAGTGGTAGATTACATACTGGAAACTGGTCAGAATCTGTATTTTACATATTGGAACTCTGAAAAGTGACCAGGCAATGGCACTTTACATACTGCAGAAATACAAAATGTTGGTCTGGCTATGGTGTGTAATATCTTGGTCTAATACTGGCCTTACTATTCTGCTTTACATACGAGGAATTGTGAAACAGCTCAGGCTATGGTACTTTATAGAACGGCACACTGAAAGAAGGCTTGGCTATGGTGATGTATATACTAGATTTACACTGTGAAAACTCAAAAGCCATAGAACAATGTCTTACCGGCCTGCACCTGTTTCTTTGCGCACTTGGAGTAGAATATTTAATTAGTTTTCATTAAGAGCTGCCTGTAAACTCTTGATCTGTAACCAATGTATTTGATATACATTGTTTCGAATAAATGCACGGTTTTCCCCCCAATTTTTAAATTTTTTAAAATATATTTTTAAAAGTAAGGAAACCTCCGGCTCCCCTTCCAAAATCCGCTTAAAAGGATAGGGCTCCCTTTCTATCCTATAGCTATTTGTGCCTAGTACATATATGCCACCACGCCCGATTCAGGCGGGAGAATCCAGATTTTCAAAAACGAAGGGGCTTTATTTGAGCTTTCTCTCACCTAGAATTGATCCACTTCAATGCAAGTCAGTGGGAAAAATACATTCTCCTGGTTTGTTTTTTCAAAATCTCCCTCTTTCCTTCTCGCAAACGTTAGCATGTATGTTAGTGTGGACCCTGAAGGCTTGCTCTATAGACAGAAGGGGCGATACATAAATAAATGGACACACACGCGCACAGAAAACTTTCATATGGGAGTTTACGTGATGAATGTCTAGTAAGGGCAGTGCTGTAAATAAACCGTGTATGAAGAGCCAGTAAAACGTGTCTAACGCAAGGCAGGGCATAGACACCCCGTAGATGCACGCAAAGCAGAGGCGTGCAGCGGCTTGACTGTCAGCGCATTCCCGAGGCGCTCTGTTGACCAACGTTAAAACCTGCAGGGGTTGTGTCTGCACAAGTCCACAATCCGGTGCTTGCCCGCATGACACACCTCTCTCTCCCCAGGAGGAGAGGGCTGTGCAGACAATACACAACGGAGAACACGGCCGCAATAAACAGCTGCGGCTCGTCTGTCAGGGTCTCAGCAGAGCCCGAGCCGCCCCCTCATCGTTCAATCTGCCGCTGGCCCGGGGAAGACCCGTTCAGTCCACCGGGAGGCCTGCCGACATATGGCCTGAAGCAGCCATCAGGCTGCAAGCAAGCAAGCGTGCCTGAAAACAAGGGGCGAGTTTGTCTCCAGCAGCACTGCGCCTGCGCAAACACTATCACTCTACACTGTATCCCATTTATTGTGGGCATAAAATAGCAAAATGACAAAAAAAAACAAAATCTCACAGCATCTGGATCAATCTGAGCATGTCGCTGAATGGCACGGGAGTGGGTGCAGTGCATGTAATCAGACGGGACTTCTCGCTCTTTTGAATGTGGGAATGACCACAGCGCCATCTAGTGACCACATACAACAAGTACAAACTCGCGCACGCTGTAAAAAAAACAGCAAACAAACGGGTTAACAAGTGGGAGGTGTGGGGGGAGTGCGGCCGAGAGCACACACAGCGATTCCCTTGCGGGACCGAGCCTTGGGCACCATCTGTTTGGAAGTTAATTGCAAACAGATGTTGCCAAAGCTCGCTCCCGCAAGGGAATCGCCAAACGTGCATGCGTTGCCATTGAAAGCAATGCAATGCGTGCACGTTTTTGGCACAAAAACCGAATCGATTTCTAAAGGTCTCCTCCTATGTAGCGCATGCGCGCTGCGTAGGCGAGACCTAAAAACACATAATTACACTTCACAATTTATTATATAATCAAATTAGCAAAATATCACCTATTTATCCAACATATAATAATACTACACAACATACCACATAATACCACGCCAAACCATGCACATAACGCCACACAACAACGCCACAATTCTAAACCACACAATTCAGCACCACACTACATAATTACCCTACACATATTATCACTAAGCGCCACATTATTACACACCACATAATTACACTATGCTCAATACAACATAATTACACCACACATAAATGCACTCTATAATACATACCAGCAAACAAAGTAAATGCACTCAACACCATAACACATTTCCAATAAGTATAATTTCATGCAACACAATTCCATACCACACAACTAAAATCCACACATTTCCAATATACACTACATAATTCCACAACAAACAGTTAAACTACACAACACAATTCCACAAAACGCCACATAACTCCATAACAGACCACACATTTCCACAACTAGCCACAATTCAACAGCACACCACATAATTTAATTCAACAACATAACAATGCACAACACACAATACCATTCCACATAATTAACTCCATAACACACAATATTACTCTGCATAATTCCAATACACTTAATACCATCTAATTACTAGCCACCTACTTCTACACTACACCATGCAACATATTTCCACTACACAACTCCACACCACACCACACAATTCCATGCCACAAACTTACACAACAAACAATTACAATACAACCCATCTCTCCCTCGCACTTACACCAACACTATCTTATCTCCCCAACATGCCCACTGCCCCTCTTATCTCTCCCTCACACAACTACTACTCCCTCTCATCCCTCCCTCACACCGTCTCCTCTCTATACTGCCTGCTCACACATGCTACCTTCCTGTACCTCCTCACGCAATGCACTTATCCACCTCTCACCTCCCCCACTATACATACCCCTCCCAATATTTCTGCTCTCTCTCTCTCTCGTACCATCTCTCACCCCTCTCTCTTGCTCTCTCACGCTCTCTTCCCGTCTCTCTCATATGTTTCACTTCAGGTCTTCAAACACAGTTTCATTCACATACCATTACAAAATTTACAACACTAAAACCCATGCTCACCTCCTTTTCTTACGGTATGTTATGCGTACACAAGCACTGCTTCATTCTATGTCTCTAGCCTGCTCTCCCCTTCGTTCTCTCTTTCTCACACACTCTTTCTGCTCCTCTGTATTAAATTCATTCACCATTTCAGGCACAAACTACCTATCCCTCTCTATCTTCCTTCATATCTATTCTATGCAATTCTCAACCCTATCTATTCACCATGTGTAGGAAGCTGGGTTTCTGTTGCAGTAACCCCCCCCCCCCACTTTTTGCCAGACTACTGATGCACTTTGACTTTATGTGCCCTGGGTCCCTGTCAGTCAGGTTCCGAGGGCCTGTGTTCTTTCTCAAAACTATACCTTGTACCCCCAATTGGCACCTCTCTGGCCACATGTCAGTCCCTTGTAAAAGGTACCATGAGTACCAAGGGCACTGTTGCCAGGGAAGGTCTCTAAGAGCTGCAGCACTTATTGTGCCACCCTTAGAGGCCCTGTACCTTTACACACACACACTGCAATTGCAGGCTGTGCGTTTTGGTGCAGAACAATGTGAAGAGTCGACATGGCACACATCACTGTGTGCCATGCCTACAACCCACTGCCCTGACATTGGTCAGCCACCCCCCTAGCTGGATGCACTATACCAGTGGTGAGGGTACAGGTGCATGAGCCCTGTACCCCTACAGTGTCTAGACCAATTCTTAGACATTGTGAGTGCAGTAATGCAATTAAGAGTATATGGTGTGGGGAGTTTGTCATTACGAACTTCACAGCACCATAATGGCTTTACTGAAAACTGGGACGTTTGGCATCAAACTTCTCCGCACATTAAACCCACACCGATGCCAGTGTGGGAGTAATGAAAAATGCACTCAGAGGGCATGTCACACACCAAGAATGACACAATGCTTGGATGTGGTTGGGGCCACGAACTTTATTGTTATACAGCCGGTTAGGGTTCTGTCCTTGTTCGGTCCTGGGTCTTCTAGGGCTTCGCCACGGGGTTCTTCTTGGGGTCTTTGGTTCGCCTTCTTGTGGGTCGTCCCCCTCGGGAAAACGGAGAGACAGTTAGTGACACCCGTCGAACCCCTGTTCCTATCGCTCCCGCCCTCGTTGTGCACAGGGGTGTTCAGTCTTCTCTCCTTCTGTTACATCACACGTCGACTGCCTGTTAAAGGGGTGGGAGTGAGGGGAACCCGCCCGTGAGAGAAGGAAAGAGGACCACAGGTTCTATGCTCACTCGTGGCTCTCATGTGCCCTTAGTGCTGCCCTTTTCTTATTTCTCCTACTCAGGGATGCCTACGCCTTCTATCGCGGTCTGCAGCCCCGTCTGTATGGCTCTCTCCTTTTCCCTTTACCTCAGTACCCCAGGAATACCACACGGTAGGATACCCAGCTATGCCACCCCCCCTTCTCCCTGCTGTCACTTGCCTGATACCGTGACCCGGCAACGGGGTCACGGCTGCCTGGTCCGTAGCGCCTTCCCGCAGGGGTTCTTCCCGACTTTCTCCTTCTGGCGTTTGGGTTGCTCCCTTCTGGTCGCGGGTGTCCGCTGCTGCTCTGCTCCCGTCCTCTGGCTCCGCCGCTCCTCGGCTCCCGTCCTCGGTGTCCGCCGCTCCTCTGCTCCCGTCCTCTGTGTCCGTCGCTCCTCTGCTCCCGTCCTCCGTGTCCGTCGCTCCTCTGCTCCCGTCCTCCGTGTCCGTCGCTCCTCTGCTCCCGTCCTCAGTGTCCGTCGCTCCTCTGCTCCCGTCCTCAGTGTCCGTCGCTCCTCTGCTCCCGAACGCACACACCTGTTCCGCCTCTCTGTTCTCCTTATCAGCTTCCGGTTCGCAATCATTCCGTCCGCTCTTCAGGTGTGTCTCCTCGTTGGTGCCCCCGGGGTCTCCTACCATCGCCTCGGCCACCGCCGCCCCGTCACAGGGCATCTTAGAGATACCCCCTGAAAAACGACCAGCCTCTGGTGGGTTCCCTGACTGGTACACATCAGCCTGCCACCACGAGACATGTTTCTGGACCCCTGCGGTGGGAGCCTTCGCTCCATGAGCCCAGAAACAAAGCCTTTCCTGGGTGGAGGTGGCCACACCTCCCCCAGGCCAGGAAGAGCCATCTGTGGCAGGGGAGCTTCAAAGGCCTTGCCGCCTTTGTAATGCGACCCCCAGCCTCTCCTGCTATCAGGAGCAGGCCCCCTTCCTGTATCCCCTTCTTTTCAGCGGGAAGACAGGCGGGAAAAATGAGCACAGCCGAGAAGGTGTGCCCACCTCTGCCAACCCCACCCCTCAGGTGGGGAAGGCGAGGTGAAGCCCACTCTTCAGTGCCCGCCAGCTTGCAGATGGCAGGCACTCTCTCCAATCAGGATTAGGGATTGTGCCCACTCCCCCACGTGGGGTGAGCATACTAAGGGTGTAGTCACCCTAAGGTCAGTAGCCCATTGGCTACTGACCTCTAGACCCCTAAATACAGTATTTAGGGGGCAGCCCTGAACCAGGAAGACAGATTCCCGCAACCTAAGAAGAAGAAGGACGAAAGAAGACGCTCAATAGAGGAGACTGCAGAGAAGAACTGACTTGCCCCCAGCCCAACCGGCCACTCTGCAGTTTCCAGAGATCCTGCGCCAAAAGTCGCCTTGTCCTGCAGCCAGCGACCTCCAGAACCCCTGGGAGGACTGACTACCTTCAACAAAGACCGGATCTCCTGTAAAGAGCAGCTCTGTACAAAAGAAACTCCCAAGACAGACTCTGAGCCTGCTGAAGACAAAGAAACCCGATGCCTGGAACCACCACTGCACCCGACGCCTACGGTCCGAATCTGGGTGGTCCACCGGTCCCAGCAAGGTCCCCGAGCACTCCAGAGTCCGAGTCCACCATGGGTTGACCGCTCCAGGACTCCCCGACGTCGCCTGCAACCTCTGCACGGAGACCCCCTCAACCGCGAGTAGCCTGGTAAGGTGAAATCCGACCTCAAAAGACACCCCTGCATCCAGCCGCCCTGCACCCTGGAGAAGAGAACCTGAGGTGCACCTACGTCCCCGAGCCCTCCAACTTACCTAGCCAGCTGTTGGTTCCTCCCAGAAGTCTTCCTGGACCGAGCCTGCAGCCAAAATCCAAAACGGGCAACTCCCATTGAAAACAACAGAGCACCCGATGCCAAAACAGCACCCTCACCCAGCCACCCCTGCGATGCTGCGGGTGCACCTTGTGTGCTAACTCGAATCCCCTTTTGCCCTGAGCCTAACACCAGGAGCTTTGCTCCCACAACCTTGTGGCCTGCTCGTGAGCATCCACCAACCGGAGGCCCCCTATTCCCCATTGGATAACATTAGGCCTCATCACTCTGCACCCGGCCGCCCTAGTGCCTCTGAGGGTGTTCTGAGAGTGCATTCTCGACCCTGGGGGAACCCTGGTTCTAACCCCAGAATACCAACTCCCACAAATAAGTACTTACCTGCAAACCGTTAGCTTCATTTCCTTCCTTAGGATTGCATTGACTGTTTTTCTTTGAAAATTCTTCTATGTGTGGAGTTGGTTTGTATGAAACATTGAAAAACTGCAAATGTACTAAAAGTGAATTACTTACCTTTTGTCTAGGAAATGTCCGAGTGTGATATCTAGGCATATCACACTGATTAGCAAAAGTAACTTAAAAAGTAATCTAAAAAGTAACATGCACAGTAATCTGTGTAGTAAATGAAAATTAATTTCGAACTGTTGACTTACCTGTAATTCAACCAACTGCATTTGAACCTGCATTCAACTGTAAATCACTGCATAAGAATTTGCAAAGTATAATTTCACTTACCTGCACCAAGCTTGGCTTGGTCCTAGAAATAAAATAACTAAATAATATTTTTGATACAACCAAATTGGTCTGAGTTCAGTCTTTGAGTGTGTGACATCATTTCTTGCCTGAGTGTGTACAATAAATGCTTAGTACTACCCTCTGATAAAGTCTTACTGCTCGCCCACTCTACCACAAAAAGAGAGTAAGGTGCTATCTACTTTTACCTCTGCCTACCTTTGGCGTTCCACTAGACTCTGCCCACACTATACCTCATTTTGGTATAGTATATACAGAGCCAGCTCCCTACACCATGTCACATAATTCCACTAAACAAATACACTACACGTCACACAATTCCAAAATCACACCACTTACATCCACTCCATTCCAAACAAAAAACCCAAAAAAAGACACTCTCATTTATAATATCAATAGAGCTAACTCTCGCAAATGTGAGACCTATTGCATTGAAAATGCATGCTTAACCTTACAAGAAGCAGCTGACAGTTTAGGGTATCAAATGCAGCAGATAGGATCAAACGGATTCGGAGGATTTGAATTAGGAGGATAGCTGATTGTGCCTACCCATATTAAGGCATCCTAAAGCGAGCTCTCTGTGCCACGAGATTGTCTAAAACCTGCCTATAGATTGAAAGGCATTTTTGCTACTTTAAAATCTTTACCGATTTTTCATACACTGTGGTTATCTGCCCAGTGAGCCCTTGTCCTTGGCGCGCTGTTTTTAGCACTATTCTTTAATTTGGAGATTACTTACAATGAATTCCTTTTGTTTCAGCTATGGGTTACGTTTGAACCCTTGCTCTTTCTATACGGATACATCCGCGGCCTTAGGTTATTGCGTACCTTTGGTTTATTCCTATTCGGACTGCTGTACCTATCGTGAGTAAGTGCTCAGCCTATTTAGGCTCATTCTTTCACTCCTTAATATTCACTAGTGTGAGCATTGACCCTAGCGGTTCTTGTATGTCCCTTTTCTCGTCTGTTTAGGAGCCTTGCTGGCCCACATCACTATCTTTCAGCCTGAAGACACCTGTGCTGTCACTGGTAATTTATTCCTATTTATTCTCTGTTTGGATGCCCTTTCCATTAGACACACCTTACTAATTGCATAATATTACTCTTAGGTGCAACATATACCCTTCGCTTCCCTTCCCCCTTCGTCCTGATGAAGACCCCACCTCCAAGACGTAAAATCTGCTGGTTTTTATAGGGGTCGAAACGTCGACATCTCCTTCCCTTCACTTATCAAACCTGGATGACAGAGGATCTATATCTGCATCTTTTGTTTATGATTTTGCATTTGTATGGTTTGCCAGTAATTTGGCAGGTTAGGTTATCATTATTGTATATTGATGTATATATATGCACCACCTTTCCCCCTGCACATCACTTTCACTTATCCTAACTACGCACCTATCACTTCACGCTGTATGCACCTGTTTTTACTAAATGTTAAATGTGATATTCAGTTCACAATTTTTGAGTCTATGATCTATGATGAAAATTTTTGTGATATTTATTAAATCATAATCATTTATTGAATGAGCCATTTGGTGTTGTCATATTCCTTGTATATAGACCATGTATTGGTTGCAGATACATTGTGAATAATTTCCACTGTGACTATCTTTTGTGTACCCATATTAAGGCGAGCTCTCTGTGCCACGAGATTGTCTAAAACCTGCCTATAGATTGAAAGGCATTTTTGCTACTTTAAAAATGGCTGAAATTGGAGAACCACCAAAATTTCTATGATTTTACATCAGTTAATAAGTGGTCTGAAAAGGGAAGTATATTAATGGTACAATACCGTTTGTTGATGTCAAAGTTGACGAAAATGGAAGGGTGCATGGAAGACAGCTTGTAGGTCAAAGTTAAAAACAGGTTACTTACCTGTACACTGTGGTTCTCCAATATTGATATGGTTCATAGATGCACATGCTTGAATCTTCCCCGTCGTCATGGTGGGAGTCCCACTGTAATAATAAAAAGCAGTGCTTTACATAAGCATTGGAAGTCATAGAGAAGCCAAGTGATACTGGTAACCAATTCACATTGTTTTATTAGAAACAAACTTCAACCAATTAGAACCAAGACCCTGAAGCACTCTTACCCTGAAGGGCCACCATACATCAGATTTCGAGCACAAATGTAAAGTAAAGAATGGAAGAGATATCCTGAGTGGCGAGCCCCAATGTGGAGGAGGAAGGGTCGCATGTGAATCTATGAAAGATATCAGACTGGAGAACCACAGTGTACAGGTAAGTAACTTGCTTTTTCTCCATTATTGAATCTTTCATAGATTCACATGCTTGAATCAGACTAGTAGGCAATAACAGGAAAAAAGAGACAGTGGGTATGCCAAACCACTCTTAAGTAAAAAATAACCATGACGTAAGAAGGCAACCATCAAGATAAGTACTAACAAGTATTATACCAAACACTAAGTTTTAAAGAAATTGCATAACTTGATCCGTATGGAAAAATAAGATTCCTGTACCTTACTGACAGAAGTGACGTAATAATGCTTGCCCTACCACAGCATCAGCTTTGCACAAAGAATCCAAACACTAATGTTTTGTGAAGGTATCCCCACGTTGCTGCTCTGCAAATGTCCGGTAACAAAACTACGACAAACAGGTCTGTAGATGCGGCCACTTTTCTTGTAGAATGAGCTTTAACGTTTGCTGACTATGGCCTTCCAGCTTTGTTGTGGCTAAAATTAATGGCTGCAGAGACCTAATGAGCTATACTGCTCAGTGATAAAGCGGAACCTTTGCTAAGCGGAGCAAATTATATTAGAAGCTGGTCGGATTTTCTAAAACTCCTTGTTCTGCCCATATAGAAATTTAAACAATGTTTGAAATCCACAGAATGTAGGGCTCTTTCAGCTGTGGACGAAAGATTTTTTTTAAATGCTGATAACACAATTAGCTTATTCAAGTGAAATGAAGTTGAAACTTTAGGCATGAACTTAGGATTCGATCTTAATATCACTCTGTCACCTTTGAATTGTAAATAAGGTTTGTTAACTGTAAAAGCTTGTATTTCACTTATTCACCTAGCTGAGGTGAGGGCCAAGAGAAAAGCCGCTTTTCACGGTACATATTTTATGTCTGCTTTATCAATAGGTTCAAACAGACTTCTCATGAGCTGTGACAACCGTATTTAATTGCCAGGTCACTGGAGGGTTCTTTAAATGAGGATAAACTCTAAAAAGACCTTTCATGAACTCCTTGATTAGTATATTAGACCATAAAGAGACTTCACTCCTTTGTCTATGAAATCTTGAAATAGCTGCCAGATTAATTTTTATTGAACTATGATGTCAGGCTCGAGGGGCGTGGCTACGTCGAGCCGCGGAATGCTGCCTTCTGAAGGGGCTCCGCAGACCAGGCTCCATTATCCTTATATATCGCCGTCGGAATACGTAATCTGCCACCACAGAATAACGCAACCTGCTGCGAAGCTTAGCTGCAATGCCTGAGTGAACTTTGGAAATCGGGCACTCTGTGGGAGCCGAGTTACGTGACCCGACTGGACGTGGCCTTGTTGGAGGGTAACATGGCCGCCGTGCGACTCTAGAAAGCGAAACCGATCCAGCGAGCTCCTGAGGCCCCGGGCGCCTCCAACGAACTGGGCCGTAGCTGCGAGTGAGTGGAGCTAAGTGCGCCAGTCAGAAGTCGAAGACACGCACATACAAGGAGCCCGAGACCTGCAATGCGCCTGAAGCGAAGCTCCTGAATCGAAGGCGGAGGCGCAGACGAGGCTCTGGGCCATGAACCTGGGAGCGTGGAGCTGCTCGTGTTGCCGAACGCCGAAGCTCGTCAGACCCCCTGTGACTGTGGGGCGCATTGCACGAGTTGACCTGAAGGACAGAGAGTCCGGACACTATCGTGAGGCGCAGTGAGTGCGGGCCGCGGGTTTGGGGTAATGCTGGGCTGAGCGCGCTCCTACTACATAGGCTTGGAGCCCTTCCGGATCCCAAACCGCGGGGGCCAAGTTGTGGTGGGTAGCGTAATTGGGCCCGCGCCGCGGTAGCTCCTGGCAGCGCTGGCTCACCGAGGGGCTAAGGTGCTGATTTTGTACGCCTGGGTAGGCGAGAGAATTGAGTGAGCCCTGGCCTGCCTTGTCCTGCATCCCACGTTCGTTTGACGGACGCGAGGGCCCGATTTGGAGCAACGGGTGCCACTTGTTCCTGGCCTGCTCTAGCAGACTAGACTAGGCACTGGCCCCCGTGCACTGACTCGCGTGGGCGCAGGTTCTCTCCCCAGTGGTACAGGACGGTGTACACTCTTCTGCGACACACATCTGGAGCCCACACTAGACCCAGCACGATTCAAGCTGGTAAGCGGATATAGTGGTCTGCGCCACATAATACTAAGTAACACCACTGTGATAGTGCTACTTCCCTACATCAGTCCCAAGTTGTATTAGCCTGTGGGGGCCTGATTTGAGACCACAGTTGCCACTCGCTCCAAACCTGCTCTGGTGGGATGAACACTTGAAACTAGTCTCCACACACAGGCCAACATGGTTGCAGATTCTCTCTCATGTTGGGAGGAGCGGTGCATAATCTCCAACGACACGCGCCTGGGGCCTACATTAAACCTAGCATGATACAAGCTCGTGCCGTGGATACAGAGGTCTGCGCTTTAGTCCCACGTTATTTAAGCCTTCCATTACTGCATACTGTGTGCGCGGCAATTGTTCCAATGGGGAAGACGGACCCCAAACAGGCGAAGCTGCCCTTCGAAAATAAACGCCTAACCAGGACAAACGATACAGGTCCGGAACTAGACAATGCCCAAGGTTCCAGAGAACACGCGGAGCAACAGGAAGAAGACATTCGCACTATTTTGCTGGACGTGCGCTCCAGTATTAAAACAGTGGATAACATGATAGACGCTCTTGCCTCAAGTCTGGACACCGTCAAGAAGCGTGTAGACACTCACTAGGGTAGGCTAGACACTCTGGAGAACAGGTTGTCGGATACTCAAGACTCTAATGCGGAATCCAGAACGAAAATCCTTAATATGGAAAAAGTACTGGCTGTAATAAAAGCTAAAAATGAAGACTTGGAAGCGTGCTCTCGGCGCAACAACCTACGGATTATTGGGCTGCCGGAATCGACTGCCATCTCGAAAATGGAACCCTACATTGAAGACCTACTGCGTGACTTATTTGGGTCAGTACTCTCGCAAGTCATGATCGTTGAAAGGGCGCATCGCTCCTTGGGCCCTAGACCCCCGCCAGGAGCAACGCCGCGTCCAATAATCGCACGCCTTTTGATCTATAGGGACAGGGATGCCATTCTCAGAGCAGGCAGGGATAAGAGCCCTGTAACCCATCAAGGCAACTCCCTCTCCTTTTTTCCCCGACTACACGCCTACTGTTCAAGCAGCACGGAGGGTGTTCACGCCTGCGAAACGAATCCTACAGAATGCCTCCGTCTCATATGCGATGTTGTATCCCGCCAAGCTTAAAATCACCTATGACGGAAAGACGCAATTCTTCACAGATGCTAAATCAGCCCTTAAATACGCTAAACACGTAGGTGCAAGGAAATCGCCCTCGCTTTCTTCACAACAAGCCGCCTCGGAGCAGAACAGTGACAATGATTAATATACTAATCAAGTAGCTCCACATTGTGTTCCACAAGTTTGTTTATGCTCGTGTCAATTACTATAATGTCGTTAGATATCTCGATTGCAGCAGAGTTGGGTTTATAGCGCATGGTTATGTAATGATGCAAGTTTCCTTTTTTGACAGATTGCGTATCATATATAAAAGCCTAGTCACCCTGGCAGGGTATCGCCGGCGTCCCTAGCCCCACAGGGAGATCTCCCATGTGCGTTTGGTTTGTTCAAAGGGATCTTCGGGGGGGGGGGGGTGGACATGAGTCACAACCTAATTGGGAGGTAGATGTTGGTGGGGTAGGGGATGCACGGTATATTCAGGAGCATGGTCCTTATCTGCACAGTATATGCTTGAAATGCAAAGTGCCTTGGTTTTTTCTAACGATCATTTTGTCTTTTTATTTTCACTAAATGTACAGCACTGTAATATTGTCTGTTATTCAATGTATGATGTTCTATTGCGAGCCCATGTTACATGCACAATTATCACACAATTCATGTACTAAGAAATGACTGAGACCAAATTCCTCACTTGGAACGTCCGTGGGCTTAATGATTTTAGGAAAGCAAGATTGATACACACATACTTGAGTAGACACTGTATAGATGTATGTTTCCTCCAAGAAACTCATCTGAAATATGACTCTGACCCTAAATTAAAGAATAGATACTGGGGGGAAATACACTCGGCCCCATACTCTAATTATGCCAGGGGTGTCTCGATATTGATCAGACGTGGCCTTGGCTGGTCAACCACACATATTCAGACAGACCCTGAGGGACGGTATATCATTCTGACGGGCACCCTTATGACAACTAAGGTTACCTTAGTGGCAATATATGGCCCAAATGTGGATGATCCACAATTCTTTCTCACTGTATGGGCTAAGATAGCGGCACTGGGTGGAGACACGATCATCTGGGGCGAGGATTTCAAGGTCACTCTTGACAATGAACTGGACAGAGTTGGTGCAGCTGACAACCCACACAGGCCACCCTGCAACTAAATAATATTATTCTTGAGCACGACCTTACAGATATCTGGCGTAGCAGGAACCCAACCATGAGGGAGGGAACATGTATAACTTCGCACCATAATGCATGGTCCAGGATAGACTACTGGCTAGTCACATGCGATATTGCGTCATGGCCCATAGACACCCTACACCTCGCACGCATGCTATCGGACCACGCCCCGGTGGTTCTACGCTGGAAGATACCACAAACATTACCCCGCGCATTTAGCTGGCGTCTGCCACCAGACGCACTCCTTGATTCTGCATTCAGAGAAGAGATTAGAACTGATATTACGCAATACTTCTCTACCAATGAAGGTTCGGTGGACTCCTTTGACGCTGTCGGAGGCATTCAAGGTGGTGATCCAGGGAGCTTGCATTTCCAAGCAATCAGGGGTGCTAAACTCTATTCGATCTACTATAGTTAAACTTGAACAGAAAATCAAATTGGCGGAACAATTGTTCTTCCAGACCAGGGAACCCAGGCACTTGGCCACCGTACAGGGAAAAATCTCTGAATTTGAGGAAGAGGCTGATAGGGAGACCCGTTTTCTAGGGAAGCACTCCAGAGCACGCAGTTATGGGGAGGGCGACAGGCCTGGCAAAACCCTTGCTAATGCACTTAGACAGAGTACTTCTCCGGCCTTTATAGCCGAGTTATTGGACGAGGACGCTTCTCCTATTACAGGTCAAGAGGCTACACACACACACATCTCACTAAATATTATTCCTCACTATATACAGCAACGCAGAGCGCACCCCACCCTGACCTTGATGAATATTTAAAATCAATTGAACTACTCTGGTTGAGTGACGCCCATAGAGCTTACTTAGATGAACCTTTTTCAATAGAAGACATCACACAGGTTATTAACAGTTTACCTGGGGAAAAAGCGCCGGGGTTGGATGGCCTGACCACCACATTCTATAAAACTTTTGCGGAGGAGCTGGCGCCTCGGCTGTTAGATGTATACCAGGAGTCGTTAGAGATAGGGATCCTCCCGCCGACCATGCGCGAGGCCGCAATCATCTCCCTTTTAAAACCAGACAAGGCACCCAACCTATGTGATTCAATGTGGACGCAAAGATCCTAGCCAAACTAATTGCCAATAGATTACAACCGCTATTATCACTTATTGCCAGGCCAGACCAGTCAGGATTCATCCCGGGTAGGTCATCGGCCCACAATCTGCGCACCTTCTTCGCTACGGTACACCAAATTGACCCCCAACTGCCTGCAGCTGCGGTGTTTCTTGATGCAACTAAGGCGTTTGACTCCTTGGAGTGGCCCTTTTTATTTACTGTCCTACCCAGATTGGGATTTAGTCCTAACTTCATCAAACTAATAGGCCTGCTCTACACTAAACCCGCAGCCCGTCTCAGAGCAAATAACCTAATATCGGAACCATTCGATATAACCCGTGGAACAAGGCAGGGATGCCCGCTCTCGCCACTGCTGTTCGCAGTGGCAATGGAGCCCCTAGCGGCCAGAATCCGTCAGCACCACACCACATGAGGTTTGGGATTCACAGACAGGGGTCTTATAATAGCAATGTATGCAGACAACATAACATTATATATTCGCAAACCAGATGAAAACCTCAACCACGTGCTGAGAGAAGTCCTTCGTTACGGAGGGATGTCTGGCATACAGATAAACTGGTCAAAATCCTCCATTTTACCCTTGACTGATGCTCCGCTAGACACCAACTTGGAATTCCCGCTTAAATGGGCTGATGGCGCTGTTAAGTACCTTGGGGTGTGGTTGAGCAGAGACTTGCAGGAAATATGGCGAATGAACTTTGGCAGGTTACTAGATTAGCTGGAACAAAAGTCGAAATTTTGGGCTGCCCTGCCTTTGTCATTGGCTGGCAGAATTGCTATCACTAAGATGATAGTTCTTCCTAAATTTTTATACCTTTTCATTAATATACCTATACCTCTAACCAAAGCCTTTTTTACTTCCCTGCTTTCTATTGTAATTGCCTTAGTGTGGGCTGGTAAACAACCCCGCGTGGGCTGGGAACTGTTAACACGTCCACTGTCCGGAGGTGGAATGGGTGCGCCTGACTTTGAACTCTACGCGCTTTGTGCGCAGGCCCAATTCCTCCATTTCTGGATATATCCCATCCCATTCCAGCCGCACGTGGCCATCGAAACAGATATAGCTGGTCCCACCCCTCTACACGCGGCTGTCTATAAACCATATCTCTGATCAGCAAACGAGATCAACACTGTTGAAACCCTGCGTTGGGCTTGGGAAGGTTTAAGGAAGCGTGTCGGAACTCCACTGCTTTACGCGCCCTCTGCCTCAGTTGCACATCACCCACATTTTCCCTTTCTTAATGACAGGGGTTCCATAGAACGGGCACGCAATATGGGCATTACTACATTAGGAGACCTATACTCACAGGATACCTTTTTAGAGCAACCACAACAACAGGAAGACACTCAGGTACCAATCCTGAATTTATTCTTGTATTTCCAGCTCCGAGCCACTTGCAAGAAAATGCACTCTACTTTCCCAGCCCCCCCGGATACAATGAAGCCGCTAGAACACTTATTAGCTACACCATCACCTCGTAGATTAATCACTAGATTATATAATCTCACGCAAACAAACACCCCCTGGGTTGCCCCCAAGGCCCTAACTCAGTGGAGAACCGACCTGGAGGACCTACCCACAGACGAACAATGGTCATTTTGCTGCTCACAGCTGAGATACTTATCCCCGAACTATAAACTAAGACTCATCCACTTCAAATTCATACATAGGATGTATCGCGCCCCCATGCAATTATACAAACTGGGGTTGCGTCCGGATTCGCGCTGCTGGAAATGCAAACGCGAAGCAGCTGCCTTTCTACATGTAGCGTGGAGTTGCCCACTTATTGCTGAATTTTGGAAAGGGATCTACGACACTATACAAGCTGTTACGAGAGTGTTGCTGGAATGTATTCCTTTGGTGGCACTGCTGGGTTATGTGAGGGAACTCCCACCTGAGAAACACCGTTTGGTGGCCATGATGCTACTACTTGCGAAGAGCAGGCTGGAAATCCGCTGGGGTGCCCCTAGACCCCCCCGGATTGCTACTTGGGTGAAAGATATTGCTTACTGTCAGGAGCAGCTTGCGGCATTCTGGGACCTTATGCCCACAGCATCCCGCCCGAGGGACATATGGGAGCCTTTCAATGTCTGGCTCAGAGGCCAAGATGTGGACCTCCCTGATGGATCTAGCCCAGTGCCAGTTGTCTCCCCGGCAAGATAGCCCCGATAGTCCCCTCAACACTCGTCACTTTGCAATACTGTCCCTCGCATATATGGGTCCGCTTAACTTGAAACACGAGAGAAGGTCAGTCATAGCCATCCTTCCATTTACCATTTACGGAGTCTAACTTAATATGTTTGTTTAGCCTACAGCTGCCATAGCTATGTTTCAGTCACTACAACTATGGGAAACGTGATGTTGTAGGATATTGATGTTACATTCTTTTCTTTATTCTGGTTTTTCTTTTCCTTCAAAAAGTACAAGACGCAATGGAGCAATGTATCTGATTTTTATTTGATATTGGTATTTAATAACTATTATAATGATGTAATTTGAAGCAGTATTGTGTAGTGTTAACATATACATGTGCGTATGTTATATATATGCCTGAACAAAATTTCAATTAAAAAAACAAACTATGCTGTCAGGCTCTGACTCCCGTTGACCCTGAAACTAAGGAGGAAGAAGAGACTCTGCCTCACTGGCCCACACCTGTGTTTCCTTCCCAGCCCCCGTACTCTCCATATAACGTACACTACACCCAGGAGGATCCTGAATACATGTGCTACGGGCCCTTTAAGTCAGGAAGCCCTGAGGCAGAGGGACGACCAGACCACGCCCTTTGGAGGAGGGATCTTGCCACGCCGGAGGAGGAAGAGTCTGCGTTGACCTGGGGAGGAGGATCCGCTGAGTCGGAGGCGAGGGTAACTGTGCGGCAACCCAGAGGAGGGACGAAAAGTGAGGACGACCTGTTGAACCAGGATTCAGGCTGTGACCCCCGCGAAGGAGTGCCAGGAGGCCAACGACCCCGTGAATCGCCCAGCCACGTTTCCGGAGGAGCGTGGCTCGCACAGGTGCGTGCACGGTTCCTGGGGAGCGGGAGGCAGGTGGGAGTAACGCCCCGGGGTACCAAGAAGGGAAACCCCTCATGAGCTCATTAGAGTAACAGCTTGTGTGTGTTTTTCTTGCCTACGGTGGCAGTCTCTCACTCCCATGCACCTCTTCGAATGTGGAAAACGGGTGTATTGTCTCCCCCACTCCTTCTCCCACATATGAGCCTTGGCGCACCGCGCTGATCTCTGTTTTTTGTTTGTTTGTTTGTTTCCTTGTGTCTCTCCCTCCTGCCTGAGTCGACGGGAATCTGGTGGAGAAAAGTCAGAACACTAAGGAGAAGAAAAATTCCCCAAGAAGAATCGGGACATTTATGTTTGTGTTTCACAGTATCAAGCAACAATAAAACAGCTTACACCGTCTAAATAGTCGCGTGACTCCTGCAATACCTCATATATGCACTAGACTTGACTTTGCCATGTGAAGTAGATAAGGTAGTATCTGTTCTGGAGAGGATATAAGGGGATGTAGATTGTTATATACACACCAAAAGCAAAATCTTTTCCATTTTGCTTTATAGTATTTATTTGTAACGTCCACACGAGACTGGTTAAGAATTGTCTTACAATTCTCTGGTATATTCAGTGATCAGAGTTCATTGTTGTGAGGAGCCAAGCTGATAAGCTGAGCGATTTCTTTTGTGGGTGAACAATCTGACCTTCGTTCATGGAAAGGAGGTTCACTGTAGGTTTGAACTGAAGGTCTGGACATTCTGATAGAAGAAGAAGCTCTGAGAACCAATATTGTCTTGGCCACGCTGGAACTATCAGAATGAGACGGCATGGTTCTTGTTTCATTTTGCGAAGAGCTTTGGTGATTAGAGAAAAAGGAGGAAAGCATATGCGAACATTCTTGTCCAAGCTAGAAGAAATGCGTTTCCCCAAGACTTTTTCTGAGGAAACCTGCTTTCATACATCTCACATTTTTTGTTCTGAAGAGTTGCAATTAGTTCTAGATTTGGAGTTCCCCACTGTTGGAAAATTTGGTGTAACTGCTGCTGATTTTGTTCCCATTCGTGGCACTGTTTTGAAGGAACCTGCCCATTAGTTCTCCACCTCAGGGACGTGCTCCACTTCTAATGAGATGTTGTGAGTAAGTAACCATTACCATATTTGCTGGACCTGAATGGACAGAACCTTTGATTTCATTACTCCTTGTTTGGTGAATTAGAATATGGGTGTGGTATTGTCCGTCCTTACCAAGACAAAGGAATTGCGTATCCTGGGAAGAAAGGATTGAAGGCCTAGGAATACAGCCTTCAACTCTAGAAGATTGATGTGCATCTTTGCGGCTTGAGAAGACCGTTTTCCCTGGATTTCGAGGTCCTGCAAGAGAGCTCCCCAACCCTCCAGGGAAGCGCCTGTTGTCATTATGAAAATTGGGGTGCACAGGAATGAACTATAGACCCAAAGAGATATTTTCTATTCTTCCCCACCATGACATTGCTAGTCTCATGGCTGGGGTAATTGTGATTGGGTCTTCGAAGGTTCCCTGGCCTTGAACCCATTGTGCGTCCAATTGCTCTTGCAGTGGTCTCTTGCGCAGGCAGCAATTTGGAATTAATGGAATGCAAGACGACATCATTCCCAACATTGGTTTGAACGTACGGGCAGAAGTGAACTTTTTTCTTGAGAGGAAAGCTGTTACTGCTATTATACGTTGAATCCTTTCAGTAGTTGGATATGCTTTGGAAACCTTTGTATCAAGAATTGCTCAGCGGGAAACTGACGATCTGGATGATGTTAAGGATGACCTTTCTCTGCTCAACTTTAGATCTACATTTTTGACTATCCGAAGACAAGCCAAAGTAGATATTTTCGCTGAGTGGAATGTGGGTCCTTTGATAAGCCAGTGATCCAGGTATGGGAATGCCTGATGGCCATTGCTTCTCAAGAACACTGCCACGTTGGCCATGCATTTTGTGACAACTCTGGGAGCGGAACGCAACCAAAAGGGAAGCACTTTGAATTGCTAATGATACCCTGCCACCTAGAACCTATGTTTCCCACGTATGGTGACATGAAAGTAAGCATCTAGGAGATCCAACGGCGTCATGTAATCCCTATATTTAGCAGTTGTAAAATCTCTTGCAAAGACAACATTTTGAAAGATTGTTTCTTTATGTATTTGTTCAACAGCCTCAGATCCATAACTTGTCTCCATTTTCCTGACTTCTTTTGATGAGGTGCCGCTCCCCAGACGCCATCTTGTTTGGCGGTCTAGTCCCCGTCCTAGGCTTGGCATACAATGAGCCCGCAGGAACGCGGACGCGCCTGTGTCTTACACTGACCCTGCTGAGGTAGGGATCGTAATCGCTGCTCCCAAAAACTGATACTGATACTGCTAAAAACTGATATGATTTTAACATTGAAACGCTGCTGCTAAAAACTGTTACTATTTTTTAAATTGAATGTGCTACTGATCTTTAACTTTTTATTACCTCTTTGTATTTTGCACTTACGGGGCAGCACAAGGGTTCCCTCGACCCTTGAGTAGAGTTCTCTGCACCCTGGCTGTGTTTAGTGCCGGTGCCACTCTCCAGACATCATCTTGGTTGGCAGACTAATCCTCGTCCGAAGCTCTGCATTTAATGAGCCTAGGGACGCAGACGCGCCTGTGTCTTATACTGACCCTACTGAGGTAGGGATCGTAATCACTGCTGATCGTAATCTCTACTGCTAAAAACTGATACTGCTAAAATGAATAAAAATTTTAAATTGAACCGCTGCTGCTAAACACTGTTATGATTTTTAAAATGTAATTGTAGGAAGCTGGCTCAGTATATACTATACCAAAGTACGGTACAGTGTGCACAGAGTCCAGGGAGTCCCCAGAGGTATAGCATACGCTAAATTAGGTAAGTACTAACAGCTCTCTTTGTGGTAGTGCGGGCGAGCAGTAAGGCTTATCCAGAGGGTGTGTTAAGCACTCAATCAAGACTGATGTCACACACTCAGAGACTGTATCCAGATCAATTAGGTAAGTATAAAAAAGATATACTTATGTCTTATTTTTAGAACCAAGCAGGACTAGGCGCAGGTAAGTAAAATATACTATCAAATGCAAGACATCACAAGGCAATGCAGTTGTGGTTGAATTTGCAATCATTACAGGTTGGCATTGGTTTAAAAAGCAGTTTACATAACACAATATTTTCTTTTAGAATACTTTTAGATTACTTTGATTACTGGGGGTGGTATGCCTAGATACCACACAAAGGGATCTCACAATACAAGGTAAGTAAGACTTTTTTTGGTTTAAGTTATAGAGACTTTTTCATCCATACAAAACAACAGTTCAACACTTAGAACATTTTAGGCCCAAAAACTCATAAATTGGTTCCTATAGGAGAAAAATGGTTATTGGTTTCACAGGTAAATAAATGTCTCACAAGTGAGAGTTTTGGGGGTTAGGACTAAGGTTCCCCAAGGTCTAGGTAGGCACTCAAGTTGCACCACCGGCCGCTCTGGGGCGGCTGGGTATGGAGTGCCGGGGCCCAATGTTAGCCAATTGGGTGTGGGAGCAAAGCTCCTGGGGTTAAGGTCAGCACTGCAAGGGCCGACTATCAGCAAAGGAGCTGCACCACCAGCGGCACTGGGGAGGCCAAGAGCAGGGTGCCAAGAAGACATCGGGGACCCTGTGATTCTCTAAGAAGACCTTTGGTTAGGCAAAGTGGCTGCAGGCTCGGGCAGGAAGACTTCCTGAAGGCAACCACCGGCTGGAGAGGTAAGTTGGGTTCATGGCTGGACACCGGTGGTTGGGCCACCCAGGGCTGTGGAGCGTCGGGTGCAGGGGTGCCTTTTGGCGTCTAGTTTCTTTACCAGTTCTGGTCGCTGTCCGGTGACCCTTCAGATTGAGGCTGCAGGCGTCGTCTTGAAGCTTGAGGGAGGTCGGGGATCACCAGATCCCAGGTCAGGATCGCTGGTGAGGCCTCCTTGTGGCACTCAATCTCGGGCCATGGGCGGCAGGTGCAGAGTGGTGCAGAATCGCGGAGTCACCAGAAACCAGATTCTGTGGGTGAGTCTTGGCTTGATCAAATCTGGTGCTCACGGGAGACAGAGTCGGTTAGTTGAGTGCAGGCAGGTCCTCTGGGCTCTGGGGGTTTCTGGCTGCTGGACTCACTGGGATTTTTGCTGTAGGCAGGTGGTGGATGGGACAGGCCAGTAGGGCTTGGGCCAAAGCAGTTGGTGTCCTCATCTTCCTGGGTCAGCACGGCTCTTCAGTCCTTCTTTTTTGTTACCACAAACCTGATGAGGTAAGGTTCAGGGTTGCCCTTAAATACTAAATTTAGAGGCGTTAAAGGGGTGTGCAGGTCGGGACCAATGGGTCCCTTCCTTGGGGTGAGTACACTCCCTAATATGCTACACTCCAATGGCAGGGGGCATGAGCCTCTCCCTAATTGGTTGAGTCTCCTCATCTGCAAGATGGAGGGGACTGAGATGTGTGCTTCACCTTTCCTCACCCACCTAAGAGGTGGGGTTGGCAAAGGTGGGCACACATCTCCTCCTACCTTGGTTTTCTCACTGATTCTCCCACCCAAAGTGTGGGGTAGGACTGGTGGGAGTGAGTTGCTGGGGGCAGCAAAAAGCAGGGACAGCTTCCAATGGCGGCAGGCCTTTGAAGCTTCCCCTTTCATGGTCCCAGCCCATCCTGGGGGAGGAGGCATGACACCATTTTCCAGGGCTTTGTTCCTGGACCCAGAGAGCGGAGGCTCTCTACCCAGGGGTCCAGAAACCTGTGTGGTGGTGCAAATGGTGGACAGTCATTCAGGAACCACACCAGGGCTGGTCGTTTTTCGGGGGCATCTCTACAATTATTTACATTAAAACTCACACTGGCATCAGTGTGGGTTTAATGTGCTGAGAAGTTTGCTACCAAACTAAACAGCTTTTAGTAAAGCCATTATGGAACTGTGGGGTTCATAATGACCAACTCCCAGACCATATACTCCTTTACTTCACTTACAATGTCTAAGAATGAACTTAGACACTGTAGGGGTACAGGACTCATGCCACTGTACCCTCAACTGAGGGCTAGTGCACCCTGCTAGAGGAGTGACTTACCTAGGCCTCAGGCAGTGGGTTGCAGGAATGGCACATAGGGAGTTTTGCCATGTTGACTCTTCACTTTTCTCTGCATCAACACACGCAGCCTGCAATGGCAGTGTGTGGGTGTTAAGGTACAGGGCCTCCAAGAGTGGCACAATAAGTGCTGCAGCCCTTAGAGGCCTTCCCTAGTCAGAGTGCCCTTGGTACCCATGGTACCTTTTACAAGGGGCTTACCTGTGGCCAGAGATGTGCCAATTGTGGGTACAAAGGTATAGTCTTGGGAAAGAACACAGGCCCTGAGAAAATGATTGGCAGGGACTCTGGCTGCATCAGATGTCAGGCAAAAAGTGGGGGGTAACCATGCAAAAAGAGGCACTTCCCTACATGAATGCGCTACTGATTTTTAACTTTTTATTACCTCTTTATATTTTGCACTTACGGGGCAGTACAAGGGCTTCCTCGACCCTTGATTGGAGTTCTCTCTGCACCTTGGCCGTGTTTAGTGCTGCTGCTTCTTCCCAGATGCCATCTTGGTTGGCGGTCTAGTCCTCGTCCCAGGATCGAATTTAATGAGCCCGGGGATGCAGACGAGCGGAGCGGGTGCGCCACCGGCAAACCCATCTGCGCCCGTCCACGCCAAGACCAGCTCAAGGGGTCCGGACCCCTGGTAAAAAGGTATTGCGTCCCTACTCCAAGTCTCAACTGCTGAAACTTAATAAGGGTAAGCCTGCATCATGTCATATATTTAAGATAGGTTATGTTCTCGCTGCCTATCATTGGGCTCACTGGGCTTGTCAGGCGATACCTATTTCCCCCGAAGACGAAGCGTGAGCTCAGTGCTCCCCCCATTTTCTGGCTTAAAATACCAAGACAATAAATTGCAGTTTGTTAAAAACACCATCTCTAATTAAACACAGGAATGAATTCGCTATGTATGTTGAAGAATCTTCCCCTGATATTGTCTTCTTAACTGAGACCAGGGCGGATAATAGCTCAGACCCCGATTTGGCCAAGGCTCTTCCCACCGGCTACTCCATTAAGAGACCAGACCGCACTGATAAACGAGGGGGGGGGGCTGGCATTGGTATTTCACAACCACTTGGAATTATTATGTGAACCTGATTCAATAACTGGATGTGAGGCAATGTCTTTAGGTGTAAATTACCTAATCAAACTTATTTTAATGGCTTGGTCTACAGGCCTCCCGGTTCAAAAATAAGTTTCCTAGACAACTTGGGTGACACGCTACACGCTCGAATCCTTTATGCAGTTCACAAACTTCACTATTTAGGGTATTTTAACTTTTATCTAGAGGACTTTAAGGAGACAGAACATTGACTGGACATTTTAAACAGCTTTAATCTGTCCCAACAGGCTAATGCCCCAACCCACAAAGCAGGCCACGTGCTAGATGGCATTTTCAACCAAACCAGATCTGACGGTTAATGACATTATTCCTATCACCTGGTCAGACCATAAATCTCTTAACTTTAGTCTAAAGGCCTCCCCTTCCTCTACTGCTCAGCTAAATCTCTATACACACACACACACACACACACACACACACACACACAACAGAAAAGAATCCAAGCTTGGACTATGTTCTCCATTCCTGATGGATTAGTTACTTACCTGTAATCCTAGTTCTCTTCCAGGGGTATACTCATCAAAGTCATAAGCACTGAATTATCCCCGCCCACCTGCGGGATCCCGGAGCATATAGAAATATACATATATATATGTGTATATTGGGGATCACAAGTGCATAGCACTTCCGCGACATACATATATACATGTATATAAATACATAAATATGCAGCCTAACATAATTCCAATAAGGCAAAATGCCAAAATTACAAAGGTTTTCCCTGTACAGACAATCTCCTATATACACTCTGTAATAGAGAACATACACTGTAATAGTGTCATACAAGAAAACCTTTATTTTCAGAAAAGGAAAAAACATGTAATACCAGGCAGTTGGCCCATAGGCTGCATAGCTGAATAAATATCACCGTACAGTAAAACACTGGCCCCTTGCCTTTAAGGCTTCCAAGAACTTGGACACTTTGCCTTTAAGGCCTCCAGGAGACCCTCTGCTCCCATCATGCACCACAGGTGACAGTTAGGTCAGTTCTTTTTGCACGGTGTACTAACTTGTAGCAATCTGATTATAAAATACAATCACTACCGAAATATACTAAAAATGCTCGTCCGGGGAGGAGGGAGGGTTGCTGATGACTTTGATGAGTATACCCCTGGAAGAGAACTAGGATTACAGGTAAGTAACTAATCCTTCTCTTCCAGGGGATACTCATCAATAGTCATAAGCACTGAATAGAGTAGCAAGCCCATACCCACTACCTCGCGGACGAGCAAATAGTATTGAAAAACAGATCATCTTAACATGACATTAAGCGAATAAATTCCTCAGTGAGGCTTGCCCCACTTGGGCATCCTCCTGAGCATCTGAATCTAAGCAGTAATGGCGAGAGAAAGTATGAACAGACCGCCATGTAGCTGCTTTGCAGATTTCTGCTATAGGGATGTTCCTGAGGAGGGCCGTAGTAGAGGCCTTTCCTCTGGTTGAATGCGCTTTAGGCTTTCCCTGAAGAGACTTATTAGCTAATTGATAGGCTAGAGATATGCAGGAGACTATCCATCTTGAAATAGACCTTTTAGAAGCTGCCAATCCTGTATTAATGGGACCGTAGTTGACAAACAAGCGGTCCGTCTTTCTTATTACCTTGGTCTTATCCAGATAAAACTTCAACACCCTCTTAAGGTCTAACGAGTGTAAGGCCCTTTCAGGAGGTGTAGAAGGATTAGAGAAGAAGGTATGCAAAGTGATAACCTGATTAATGTGGAAATCTGAAACCACTTTCGGCAGAAAACTTGGATGAGTTCTGAGAACTACCCTATTTGAGTGAAAAACAATGTAGGGTTCCTTACAACATAATGCTTGTATCTCGCTGACTCTACGAGCCGACGTGATAGCAACCAAAAACGCCACTTTCCAGGTCAAGTGCTGCAGGGAGGACTTGTGTATTGGTTCAAAAGGTGCGCCCATCAGTTTGGTAAGGACCACGTTGAGCTCCCAAGGAGGAGAAGGGGCTCGTACTGGTGGGTATACCTTTTTAACCCTTCAAGAAAATCTTTCACCACTGGCATTTTGAAAAAAGAACCCTGTGAAGGTGATTTTCTATATGTCGTTATTGCTGCTAAGTGTACCTTGATAGATGTAAACTGCAGGCCCGACTTAGCCAGGTGTAAGAGATACGGCAAAATGACCTGTTCCTGCCCTCTAACTGGGTCATGACCATTATTCAAACACCATAGGTAAAAACGTTTCCACTTGAAAGCGTAGGAAGCCCTGGTAGAAGGTCTTTTCGCTTCCTTAAGGATGTTCATACAGTCCACTGGCAAGTCTAAGTGTCCATACTGCAAGACTTCAGGAGCCATGCTGTCAGCCTGAGGGAAGGAAGGTTGGGGTGAAACACTCTCCCTGGCTCTTGGATAGTAGGTCCGGACGGCAAGGCAATCTCTGTTGCGGATCTTCGGAAAGTTGTAGAAGATCCGGGTACCACCGCTGGCGTGGCCACTCCGGAGCGATCAGAATCATCCTGGAGTTGGTCTTGTAGAACTTCGTGATCACTGCTGGAATGAGAGGCAGTGGAGGAAAAGCGTAGAGTAAGCTCTGAGACCATCTTATCAACAGAGCATTCCCTCTTGAACCTGGTTGGTGATACCTGGACGCGTAGACGGGGCATTTGGCGTTTGTTGCATCTGCGAACAAGTCTATGTCCGGCACACCCCATCTTTGAAAGATATCCTGAGCCACTTCGGTGTTTAGCACCCAGTCGTGCGCTTCTACGAACTCTCTGCTTAGGAAGTCCGCCTGTACATTTAGGACGCCCGGCACATGGACAGCAGTGATGGTGAGATGCCGTGCCAGAAGCCACTTCCAAATGGCTTGTGCCTCCTGGGACAGAATTCTGGACCTGGTGCCTCCCTGCTTGTTCAGATAAAACATCGTCGTGGTGTTGTCTGTCTGAATCAAGAGGGAGTTGGACTGAAGAGACGGAAAGAAAGATTTGAGGGCTAGTTGGACGGCCCTCAACTCCAGAAAATTGATATGGTATCCCCTCTCTGTGTCCGACCACAGCCCTTGCACTTGAAGGTGATTCATATGAGCCCCCCAACCTTGCAGGGAGGCGTCTGTCACTATAGTTTGAGTCGGAGTCTCTTGATGGAAGGGAACACCTTTCATTAGATGTGACCGCTTTGTCCACCACATGATGGAGTCCCTGGCAGACTGGGACAGAGTGATCCGATCCTCCCAGCTGCCTGACGCTTGCACCCACTGGTCTTCCAGAGCTTGCTGCAGGGGACGCATGTGCAATCTGGCATTGGGAACTATGAAGATGCAGGAAGCCATGGACCCCAGGAGAGAGGACACTTGTCGGACTGTTGGGTGGTGAGTCTGCAGGAGTTCTCGGCATTTGATCCTGATTGATGAAAACCTCTCCACCGAAGGACACACGCTTGCCTCCGCGGTGTCCAGCGACGACCCTAGGTAGTGAATGTTCTGGGTCGGATTGAGAATCAATTTTTTGAAATTGACTCGTAGACCCAACTTGTTCAGTAACTGGAGACTGTAGGAAAGATGAGACTGAAGCAGGGATGGAGTTGAACTCTTCAAGAGCCAGTCGTCCAGATACGGGTAAACGAATATTTTGCGTCTGCGGAGAAAAGCCGCCACCACTGCCATGCACTTTGAAAAAGTCTGTGGGGCTGACTTCAGTCCGAAAGGTAGGACTCGGAACTGAAAATGACGTAGAGCAACTTGAAAACGGAGAAATTTCCGATGTTTCCTGGACACTGGAATGTGGAAATAAGCGTCCTGCAGATCTATGGAGCACATCCAGTCTCCTTGATGTAGATGGGGGAAGATCTGGTGCAGGGCAAGCATCCGAAATTTCTCTTTGCGGATGTATTTGTTCAAGATGCGCAAGTCCAGAATTGGTCTGTATTCTACTGTCGGACCTCTTTTTTCGACCAGGAAATATCGAGAGTATATCCCCTGGCGCCTCTGATGAACAGGGACGTATTCTATGGCTTTTTTCTGTAGAAGACTGTTTACTTCCTCGTGTAAAATGTGATGATGCAAGCGGACTCCTCCGTCCGGAGGAACCGATGGAGGTGGGATCTTGAACCGTAGCAAGTATCCATTTTGAACAATATTCAACACCCATTTGTCGTTGGTTATGTTTCTCCACTCCTCCAGACGATATGCGATACTTCCTCCTAACGGAGTGGCACACGTGTTTAGAGGAAGCACTCCCTCATTGCTTTGATGGCTGCTTTGAGGTAGAGGCCTGCTGTCTATTGGTCCCTCTTCCTCTTCCTGGTCTCCGTTGGTGGAAGTGAGACCTCTGCTGCTGCTGCTGACCCTGAGCTGACCACTGAGGGGTTTGAACCCTCTGTTGGAACGGGCGTTTATCGTAGGGGCGGAAGCGCCTACGAAATTCCTTCCGTTTCTCGAGACCCACAGCTTTCACCGTGTCCAGCTCTGCTTTCATCTTCGCCATTTCTTCGTCCGCATGCGGCCCGAAGAGAGAAGACCCATTGAAAGGCAGGTTGGTTATCTTCCGCTGGACGTCGGGTTTGAGGCCAGTCAAGCGTAACCAAGCAGAACGCCTCGAACAGATACCATGGGAGTATCCGTGGGCAGCCAGATCGGATGAGTCAGCGGAAGCACTAATCACCTGATTAGCCACCAGACCTCCCTCTTGCAGTATTTCTCGGAAGTCTTGCTGGTCCTCTTTTGGGAGTTTGTCCGCAAAACGTCCCAGTGAGTCCCACAAGGATCTTTCATACCTCCCCAGCAGAGCGGAGGCACTGGCGACCTTCATGATAGAAGCTGAAGTGTTGCACATCCTTCTACCTAAAGAGTCCATCAATTTACTATCCTTATCCGGAGGCGCTGAGGAGGAAGACATAGATGAGTGCGTCTTTCTAGCAGCCGCCACAATGATGGAATCCGGAGGAGGATCCGATCGAAGGAACAAAGGATCTTGGTCCGGAGCCTTGTACTTTTTAGCTATTCGGGAAGGAACAGCTCCCACCGTTGCCGGTGTCAAAAAGGTCTGCATAGCAGGTTCGAGAAGGCCTGGGACAAGAGGAAGTAAAGGCCGAGCCGAGGAGCGATGATGAAGAGTCTCGAAAATCACTGAGGAGGAAACAGCCGGGACAGACATAGAGATGTTCAGCTTATTCGCTCCTCTACAGAGAACCTCATTAAAGGTGCTGAGGTCATCAATTGGAGAAACTCTTGATGGAGGTGTAGCCGTCAATGTTGGAGAATAGTCTCTGATAGAGGACCTGGTGGGAGAAGACCAGGTGGGAGATCTATGCCGTCTTCTCTTCGGAGAAGAATGATAAGAGCGAGATTTGTCCCTTGATCGAGCATGGCGGGCAAGTGGAGATCGTGATCTGCTTGGACTCCTCCTTCTGGAAGAAACCACAGTCGGTGACCTTGATCTTCGAGGTGTTTTAGGGGATGGAGAATCCCTGGACAAACGTGAAGGAGAATAGGTACGGAAAAGTCCGACCCCGGGCTACTGAGGGCCCTAGACTTCCTGCGCCGTGCATCTTCACCAACCACCGGAGAGCCCTCCGGGGAGATCTGGACAATACGCAGTCCTGGAGAAGATCCAGATTTTGAGGACGATAGAAATGCAGCTCTAACCTCATCCGAGGCAACAGCATGCTCTTTAGCTCTCGACATCGAGCGCCTCGACGTCGACCTGTGCTTTTCCCTTGACGTCGACTTCTCCCTTGACGTGGGATGATGGGTAGGAGTTAAGGACTTCGCTGTCCTCGACGGCGACCTCACCTCCCTCAAAGATGTCCTCGACGTCGACCGTCTACTCGGTGACTTCGACGTCGAACGCTCTCGCCTCCTCGACGTCAATGGCCTCGAAGTCTTCGACGTCGACTGGTCTCGAGGCACCTTTGCCGTCGGCAAACTTCTCGACGTCGACCTACGGGGAGGCGACGGAGAGTGCCTTGACGTCGATGGATGTCTCGACGTCGATGGGTGTTTTGACGTCGATCGACCTTCGCCATGAACATACCTCGAGCCCGAGGCAGTATGCTTCGACGTCAATGCCTTTCTCGACGACGGAGACTCACGCCGTCTCGACGCCGGAGATTGTGTCGGTCGCTTCTTCGACGGCGGCAACGACGTCGACGGCGAACAGTCTGGAATCTGTCGTTTCCTCGATGTTGAAGAGGCAGAATGATGCGGACGTCGGTGTTCCTGAAGAGAGGAGGGCTCTTGACACGCAAGGCCACTTTCCAGCCGGGCTTTTCCTCTCTCGAGCACAGCTTGAAGGCGAATCCTCTCGCTGTCGCGAAGAGTCCTCGCAGAAAACCTCTGACAATGATAACAAGTGTCAGGCTTGTGACTGGAAGGAAGACAGGCGATACACACGGAGTGTGGATCTGAGATGGCCATCTTCTTTCCACAGGATGGACATTTGCGTAAAAGAGGCGGCATTCTGACAGAAAAAGAGTGAAATTTTGTCAGAGAATGGTAATAAACCACTGCCAGCACAAGAAAACCGCAAAAAACCAAAGAAGAAAACAATTCCTGACAGGAAAGTCAGAAAAACTGTCGAGCTCAAGCTCCAGGATCCTCATAGAAGGAGCCGGAAAAAGAACTGACCTAACTGTCACCTGTGGTGCATGATGGGAGCAGAGGGTCTCCTGGAGGCCTTAAAGGCAAAGTGTCCAAGTTCTTGGAAGCCTTAAAGGCAAGGTGCCAGTGTTTTACTGTACGGTGATATTTATTCAGCTATGCAGCCTATGGGCCAACTGCCTGCTATTACATGTTTTTTCCTTTTCTGAAAATAAAGGTTTTCTTGTATGACACTATTACAGTGTATGTTCTCTATTACAGTGTGTATATAGGAGATTGTCTGTACAGGGAAAACCTTTGTAATGTTGGCATTTTGCCTTATTGGAATTATGTTAGGCTGCATATTTATGTATTTATATACATGTATATATGTATGTCGCGGAAGTGCTATGCACTTGTGATCCCCAACATACACATATATATGTATATTTCTATATGCTCCGGGATCCCGCAGGTGGGCGGGGATAATTCAGTGCTTATGACTATTGATGAGTATCCCCTGGAAGAGAACTGGTATATACCCTTGGAGATCATATTCTCAGTTCATAAAAGATGGTAACCTTACACCAGGGACATACTCTGAGTGATTAGAAGCGGCAATCACCAAACATGCCCCCGTGAAAATTATTTGGAATCGCAGAAGAAGACCATCTGTGCCCTGGGTCTCCCTACAGCTCAAGGAGCTGAAACATAAATACCGTAGGCAAGAAAAAGCGCGAAGGAAGCATTATAAAGTTGAGGAAAAAATTAAATACAACAGCCTAATTCAACAATATAAAAAACTGATTGTCTCTGAAAAAATCCTAGATGCTAAGAACTGCACCAGAGAATTGTTCAAAACTGTTGAGATATTATCCAATATACCTTCTAATCTTACCGTACCCCCCTGCCAGCTGTTTTGCGACCAACTTGCAGCTTTCTTTAAAAAAAGGTAGAGGAAATCTTTAACAACCTCAACACCAAGGACAAACTGCCTAACCTTTCCACTGTTCAACATAATATAGCTCCTAGATCAAACTCCGTGGAAAGATTTCCCTTGCTCTCGGAAGAATGAGTGATCGAACTTATTGGCCAAACTAAATCTGGAGCCCCTTCAGATCCCTGTCCCACAAAAATAATGCATGAGATTGTTGGAACAATTTCATCGTCCCTTACCCAGCTACTTAATTCTATACTGGAAGCGGGAGCCTTTCCGTTAGAATAGAAAAAAGCTTCCATTCTCCTGCTGCTAAAAAAAGCCATCAATTGACCCTAGGAGGCAAAGAATTTTCACCTCATCTCTCGATTACCTCTATCAGCTAAGGTACTGAAAAAACACATGTACATCGCTCTGTCCAAATTTGTGGAGGAGAACGAAGTGCTGGACTCAACTTGGCTTCAGGCTAAATCACAGCACGGAGTCCGCCTTGGTTGTGGCTGCAGACCGAGTGAGAAACACTTTAGATAGTGGAGGAAAGGCTGCCATGATCTTGTTAGACCTGTAGGCCACTTTTGATACCGTTAATCATGAGATCCTGACTGTGCGTCTGGCAGACATTGGCATTGGAGGCTCTGCCTTGAAATTGCTCCTCTCCTTCCTCTCCCAGAGAGAAAATTCTGTGGCCTTGGGCGGTCTCGACTCCAAGTCATTTATGTTGCCCTGTGGGGTTTCTCAGGGCTCTACATTGACCCCTGCACTGTTTAATATCTATGTGGCCCCCTTGACGAAGCTGATTCTATCCTTTGGCTTTGCTCCAGTGGCATATGATGATGACACACAGCTTATTGTGTCCATCTTGAGCAATGCTGAAGAGACGGCTCATCGTTTTAGAAGCTGCATAAGTGACATAGTCCAATGGATGAATAACAACTGTCTCATGCTTAATTCAGCAAAAACTGAGGTCCTTCTTTTAACGAAGAACTCGCCATCATGGGATCAATCTTGGTGGACACAAATGCTAGGCCCTCTCCCCACACCTGTATCCACCGTCAAAAATGTGGGGATCATTTTCGATTCCAAACTGTCCTTCAATACACAAATAAATAAACTTACTTCCTCCCGTTTCTTTCCATTATGCAAGATCAGGAAGGTCTTTTTGTATATACACTTTGAATTACAAAAAGATGTGGCAACAGCACTTGTGTTATCAAGACTCGATTACTGCAACACACTATATGTAGCTATTCATCAGCATTCCTTGCAAAAACTGAAAAGTGTCCAGAACCCTGCAGCGCAACTTTTGAAGAAAATGCCCAAGTTTCAGTTAGTCTCTGGAACTTTACAAGAACTCCATTTGGTTGCTGGTAACAGAAAAAGTCAGATTCAAGGCACTCTGTCTCGCCCACAAAGCCCTTTACAGAGCTGCCTCAGACTACTTAAAGAAACATCTTAAATGGTACAATCCCAACAGGCCACTAAGATCTACTAATTCCAGGACAATTAATGCCCGGAAAATCAGGAGATCCAACTAGGGGCAGTGACATAGCAAGGGGGGGCGGGGGTGCAGTCCGCCCTGGGTGGCATGAGTTTTGGGGATGGCTCCACCCCCCCGGGGCGGCAAAGGCAGGGACCGCCACGGACGGCAGAGTGCCTAGCTATGCCACTGACTAGGGGGGGGACAGAAGCTTCATTCACATCACAGCTAATCTCTGGAACAACCTATACGGACAGCTGAGAGGTCAATCCAACTTTCTGACTTTCAGAAAATGCCTTAAAACCTGGCTCTTTTCCGGACCTTAAATTGAGAAGCAGAAAAAATCAGTTCACTGCAGGATTACTTAGCCAGTAAAGTACACTAGCACCAAGACGCCGTTGGCATTAGTGCGCTCTAGAAAATATATCAATCTCAACTTCCTCTATAGTGCCCTTGGAGATAAGTAAACAAATTTCCTGTTTTAATAGAGCCAGATGATGATGAGACCTCCTGCGAGGAGGGTGAAAGGGAGACTTTTGAACAAATTCCAGGGTGTGCCACATTATTACGTCTAACACCCATTTGTCTGAAGTAATGCTCAACCAACAATTGTAAAAGTTAGAAAGATGTTTTCCTAGATGCTGTTTATGATAGACTGAGGTGACTAGTGCCTGCAAATTTATCACTGATGCCTGGAGGCGTCTTGGGCTTTTCCCCCCGCTGGAGAACGTCTACGAGCGGACTGTCGTGAATATGTGGTGGCTGAAGAGGCTCCGTACTGTTGTTGTGACAAGTATTGAGGATGATACTCCTGTTGGGAATAAGGTTGGTATCTATACGGTTGATAAGAAGCCCAGGGCATACATTGGTCTCTTCCTGTGCCTCCTTAAAAGGGCTGAAACAACGTTATTGTAACATTACCAGAGAACGTGCCATATCCGTACCCATTTTGATAGATTGAAGGGTATCGTCCACATGTTTCCCAAAAAGTTTTCCACATCAAAACTCATGTCTAATATGTCTGCCTGCAACTCTGGGCAAAATGCCTTGGCCAACTTTGTCGGCGTAGGACTACAGTACCTGCCATCTGTCTAAAAGTCATTGAGGAGAGATCCATAGCTGTGTCTATTATTTCAGAGGAAGCTCTCACCTTCCTAAAGAATTTCCCTAGCTTTTTTTCTCTTTTCCTCGGGCAAGAATTCTAGGAGGGCTGATTTGTCTGACCACATTTGTCTGTTGTACCTTCCTAAGATGGCTAGCGCATTGGATGCCCTGATAGAAGTCACCACCATAGCTGAGTAACGCTTGCCAATTTAATCAAGTCGTCGACCTTCTTTGTCCGGAGGAGCTGAACACGGGGCGGAAGGGTTTCTAGACCACCGTTGGGCTGCCTGCAGGACCACAGAGTCAGGGCGTGGATGACCTATTAGACACGTAGGGACATTTTCTGGTACCTTATACTTCTTATCTAGTTGAGGAACGACAGCTATTAATGAAGCTGGGATTTTTATAAGCTTCAAGCCTTCTTCCCAAATGTAATCTACAGTGGGAATTGATCGAATCTATTGTTCATCTGAATCCTTAAAATCGTAAGGAAAACATTGTCTGTTTTACTGGCAAAGGTAAGTCAAAACGCTTAAAAGCCCGTTCTAAGAGCTCATGAAAACCTCGTATGTCCTCTGGAGGACAGTTAGCAGGTGATGATGTGGGCAAAGCAGACAAAGGCGTGACATAATCATCCCACTCCTTAGCAGAACCTGATGGGTCCTGAGGAATTTCGCCCTCTTCCAGCTGTTCTTCCACATCGCTCTCAATATAGTTGTCTCTTATTGTAATCAGAGGTAAAAAAAAAAAAATTGCTTTTGTGTCTGCAGGCTCAAAGGACTTTTCGGAAAAGACACTGCACCAGATGTGTCAGGACACCCCGGAGTATGCTGTACTGGAGCATTTGCCTCAGAGAATCTCCTGCAGTAGTCATTCAACATGTGGTGTATACCCGTTACCAAGGAAATGGGTACATAAATTATGTCTTCATGTGAGCCATGATGTTCCTCATACAGCTCATCATATGAATAATGTTCCTCAAAAGAGTTGTAGCAATGAGCGGCCGACTGTTGTCTATCTTGAAAAGAAAAACTCCTTCCAGATATGTGGAAGTGCCTTTACCAGGTTCATCCTCATCAGTGTCTTGTCATTTTCAGCTGAGTAAGACTATAAGTTCGCCCAAATGGTCTCTCATCACCAGACTCTTCCATCTCTACGAGATGTATGGGGGGGCAGAGAAGACACCTTACTCAGAGACGTAAAGTTACTGGAATCCCTTCCTCTGAAATTAAAACTGTCTCCTTCTGTGCCATTGAAGGGCTCGTCGGTGACAGCGCTGACCATGAGGAAAGAATTGACTACTTCGTAACCATGTGTAAAGTAGGGGTGGGCGGAATTTGCGGAGTCGCGCTACGCAAAGCTCTGCGAAACGGTAAAAAATCTCCGCGAGCACGCAAAAGTTCCACGAACACGCGGAATTGCTTGTTCCGCCCGTTCGCGATGCTTTTTTCCTGTTCGCGAACGCTGTTTGCGTGCTCGGGGAGAAATATCTCGCAAACACGCATTTTGAAAGCGCAAACAAGCAAAAAATTCTGCGAAGCCGCGGATCGCAGAATTTTTGGTAATTCCGCGTTCTCCGCGGAACGCGAAATTACCCAAATTCCGCAAATTCCGCGAGCGGAACGGAATTTACCGCCCAGACCTAGTGTAAAGTTGGTCTCAACAATTTCGAGGTAAAAGTTCCTGCCCACGATCTCGTCGACAAAGTGGTCGTTGTCAGTTTTTTCGTCAACGAGGAAGATGTCATTGTTGATGTTCTCGTCAGTCACCAATGCCGTAGTTGTCACTGGCAAAGTGGGTGATACTCGCGTCAACGAAATTACTTTCAATGACGGGTGCGTCGATGGATGAATTTTTCTTGATGAGGGTTCTTTAAAAGGAGTCACAGGCACTGATGAAGAAGCAGAAGTCTTTTAGTGAGAGGACGATGGACTAGAAACCCCTTTACTCACAGATGTTTCTGCCACAGAGTATTTCCCATGCGACCTTGCTTTCTTAGAGTCTTTTTCATTTGAGGTTGAGCCCTCATTTTTACATTTCTTCCCCGATGGTGAATGACTCTGTCCATCATCATCCGAATTAGAGTCTGAATGAGTCTTCTTCTTTTGAAGCCATAGAAGTAGACAGGCTTCACGCTCTTTTAAGGTTTTAGCAGAAAAAGGTTTGCAATGCTTACACTCCTTAAGTTCATGGTGAGGATGTAAGCAATAAAGGCATTCCTTATGGGGATCCTTAGAGAATAATCTTGGTTTCCCACAAGATTTGCAAGGCCTGAAAAGCCTCTTCTTAGATCCCTCTAACATGGTGTTAGTCAGGAAAAGCACCCAAGTGTTGTTACCTCTGAGTTGCTTGAAGGGTCAAATGTCTCACTTCTGAGAGAAGGATAAGGTCAAAAGTTACCAAAAGCACCAAGCCTGAGCAGAGCTCGGGGAGACTCCCTCACACATGTTGGCAGGTTAGAAATCTGAGGTATGGTGGCCCTGCAGGGGAAGAGTGCTTCAGGGTCTGGGTTCTGATTGGTTAAAGTTTGGTTCTAATAAAATAATGTGAATTGGTTACCAATATTACTTGGCTTTTCTATGACTTTCAATGCTTATGTATAGCACTGTTTTTTTTTAAATTACCGTGGGACTCCCATCATGACAACTGGGAAGATTCAAGCATGGGAATCCATGAAAGATTCAATACTAGAGAAATTAAAAAAAATATCGGACAAGATAATCGGGGATATGCTTTGTATGGAAACTGATATCTCTCTTACAAAGTCAACATCTAGTGTGTGACTCTTACATTGAGTTGAACCTATGATTAATAGTGTGAGCACAGAATCTCTCAGAGAAGCCAAAAACAAAGAGAAGAGACGATAAGAAGAGCCCTTCGGCCAAAGATTGAAATCTCCTGTGAGAAGTCCTAGAGAATCATGTACTATTGTGTTACTTGTAAAGTCCAGTAGTTATTTGATTGATATTATCCCCAGGAGGTGCATAAAAGAGAGGTGACAGTATGTTTATCAGAGATGGAAAGATTAAAAGATCAGCCATTTCCAACTTAACTCAACCTGTTTACAGGGTAATACACTGATGGCAAATGAGTGTTTGTAGTTTACTGCCACGCCTCTTTTCTCCTCTACCATGAATTTTGTTTTGATGTGTAATCTAATAGCCAGTAGCAACAACTTTACATCATCTAAAGGTAGAGTTACCTTCGGATTGTTTACAAACAAGGTCCAGACCTCCCCAGAAAATACTTCATGGTAAATGCAACACCCAGTAGTCCTTAATTGCAGAGTGTTTGCGTTTGCTTCAGTCTTAAAGTTCATCCCAAGTTGTACACCTAGTGGGCTCATCAGAAAGGCAACGGTTTGGGGGTGGGAGGTGTGTGTGTGTGTGTGTGTATGTGTGGGGTGGGACAACATGACCTGCCCAGTTTATGAGGATTAGTGTCAAACATCTCACAAGAGCCAACTGCAGGCCCAGAAAGCCAACCACCTCCTCCCCCAAGGACAGGATCTTGTATACAAGTGATAAAAGTATCTGAAAGTGGAGTTTGAAATGCATCATGATTACTGCAATACAAAATGCATCATGATAAATTAAGTAAAAGGAAGTCCGTACTCAGAGTGTGTTTATCTTTGTTTCAGTATTCAAGTGCAGCCACAATTGTATAGCCTTTGATGGCAGTCTTTGTGAACTCCTCATAAAGGCTACGTTCTGCTGTGAGGAACATGACTTACTGCTCATTTTATGAGGAATAGAGCTCTTGAAGTAGCAGAGGCAGTGTATTCACTCAAACACAGATGGGGAAGATTTTCCTTCCGGTAAGCAAGATTTCTTGTTTAAGTTCATAAAAAATTGGAAAGTATTTTCATATACGTGTACTGTGATTTCATACGGGAGCTGCTGAGATATCTCACCTTTAACGAGCTACAGAGAGAATCGCATGCTAGGAAGTGAACAAAGATCACATAGATTTACAGATCTATCCAGTCCTGTAATAAGAGTATAGTAATTGCATTAAACTGGCACTCATGTAAGGTAAAAAAAAGTAAGTATTCAAATTGTAGTTTTACTATTTAGGCTGAAATATAAATGAATGTCCTCTTTGGGGAAATAATTCAGTTGTGTGGCTAACACAACAATGTTGCCATCACAAAGGCCTGCAAATAACTAGAAACACCCTTATACATCTTCCTACATGTACTGGTTGTAATTTTAAGTGATAAAGATTTCTTAAAAGGTTGCTTGAGCAAAGATGTCGAGAGCTAACAGATTTCCATTTACAGTCAGGAAGATAAATACAGAATGTGTTTTAATGCTTTTTTCTAATTGCGCTGTATGTAAGCATACCAACTTTAATATTCATTCAACAATTTAATAATACCAGACTTTGAAGGGGGGTGGCCGACTGCCACAGAAGATGGCCGCTGACTTAGTGCCAATATCAGCAACACTCCCCATCCCCCATACAGCAATACCATTAGGAAATAAACCACACAACACCTTGTTTGTAGAGAAAATTGCTGCAGGTTTATTTGCATAACAAATATGCCAACATGGTGGGTTAACTTACGGGCGATCCAAGGGCAGGCAACACCTCCGCCGCCTGATGAGCCATTACACCGTGGCCGTCGCCAATCGGTGCTTACCAATTTTGGGGGAGGGGCTAACTATCAGCAACACTCCCCATCCCCCATACAGCAATACCATTAGGAAATAAACCACACGACACCTTGTTTGTGGAGAAAATTGCTGCAGGTTTATTTGCATAACAAATATGCCAACATGGTGGGTTATCTTACGGGCGATCCAAGGGCAGGCAACCCCTCCGCCGCCTGCCCGCCTGATGAGCCATTACACCGTGGCCGTCGCCAATCGGTGCTTACCAATTTTGGGGGAGGGGCTAACCCCTCCCACCGGTGGACCGCCAGTCCACCCCCTTACTCACGCCCCCGAAGGGGCTAGAGCGTTCCAGGCAACCCCCGGTTGCTCAGGCCCACAACCACCCGTAGGACTAATGGGGCGCCGTCGCTCATCCAGGGTCCGACGCAAGGACCTCCCTGGGTACACTTGGCTTTTGCACCCTTGTTGTGCTCCTGAAGAGGGTACCCTTCTGTACCTTACAGCCTCTGGATCGCCCTGTAACTCCTCCACAGCTCTGGGTGTGGCCACCGTCGCAACCAAGGCCCCCCACCAAGGTAGGCATTCTTACCTACGTCCTGATGATTCCAGGGCCTTTCCCAGGTCCCGCAAAACAAGTCCAAGCCCATACTGGACCGGAAGCCAGACATGCCCCTTCTGGACAGGTGCCCCCATCCTTTTTAACATTCCCTGTGGACTTCAGCGTGCAGCCGGCCATGCCTGATAAAACCAAACCCTTCTGTTCAGGGCCTATACACATGGCACTATTAACTCTCCTGCGTGAGGTTTCCATGGCAACCCCTGGCCGGGCCCCTTCCATACTACATTGGGGTATCTCTGACCATCAAACTCACGTGCCCACCAATGGTTGCATAACTTACACCAGGAGGAATTCAATTCTGGCAGCAGTACCCTCCTACCCTGGAAAGTCAAATCATTGCCTCCCAGGTGTCAGACCACAGTGATAGGAGGGGAGGCACCCCCCCCCCCGGCCCGTGACGCTGCTTCTACAGAAGCTGTTCCAGTGCCTGCCATGGCCCCCCAACCAAATTAACTCAGTGGTGAAAAACCCATGCCTCCATTTCTTAAATTCCGCACATCTCGCCACTCAAGACGCACGGAATGCCCTTCACCCAGACCAGAAAATTGGGAGGGGAGACACCCCCCTTAGTCTGTGCCGCAGTTTCTTAGCAAGCTGTTCCTGTGCATGCCGCCTAGGAACCCCAACCAAATTATCTCAGTGGCGGTAAACCCATGCCTCCATTTCATGCTTTCCGCCATCGTGCCACTCTCAGACGGAGGAATGGCCAATCACCCATACCTTTGACCCTGGAAAATTAAAGAAATGCCAGGAAGCCAAAACCCATTAATGGAGCACTGCACACCATCTATATAACTACTCAAGCTGGCACTTAATTCGGCACCATAACACAGCACCACACCAAGCATCTGGTGCATCACAGGGGAACCTTCGGTAAACTCAAAATTTGCCTGTACGTGATCTCTTAACCTGTCTTCCGGCCCCTCCCCAGGGTGGCTCTCGGCAGGCTGTACCCTTTAACACTTTGGGATTCCCATCGCCCCACCTGCAAGCATGTCCTGCCGAGTCTGAAACTCGAAGGGGGACCCAGTATCCGGGGCACTCGCCTCGCCCAGCCCTTCAGTGCCGCCCTGAAAAGGAGAGACATAGTATGGAGGCGGACGTGCCACATACTTTTCTCTCCCACGAATCCTGCATCTTGCTCTCCTTGTCCGGTGGTACTGTAGACGAGGAGGCCACTGAGTGGGTCTTCCTAGCTGCAGCTATAATCACCGAGTCCGGTGGTGGATCGGACTTTAGGAAGAAAGGGTCCCCCTCCGGTGGGCGATATTTCTTTAGAATTCTCGCCGGTGCGGTTTTGAGGGTTGCCGGCGTGAGGAAGATGTCCATAACCGGCTGAAGGAGACCCGGTACCAATGGAAGTAACGGTCGAGAAGCAGTCCTCTGGTTTAAGGTTTCGAAAATTACCGACGAAGTGCTCTGCTGAGTGGGCATAGGAATGTTCAGCTTGTTAGCACCTCTGGAAAGCACGTCTTGGAATGTGCTAACGTCGTCCACCGGAGAGATCCTCGACGGTGGAGTGTCAGTAAGTGTGGGCGAATAGTCCCTTTTTGAGGAGCGTGTTGAGGAAGTGGAAAGTGTTGGAGATCTGCGCCTCCTCCTTCTGCTTGATCTTGATCTCCTCCTGGAGGGAGATGCAGGAGAGCGAGTGCGAGCTCTGCCTCTTGGCGGGGAGAGATCTGCATCTTGTACCAGGCGAGCCAGATGGGACCTGTGAGGAAGACTCGAATCCCGCCGAATGCCTGCTGATTGTGCGGGAACAGCCCAGTGGTGTAGTGGTCGCATCCATCTGGGTGAGAGGTGAATAGATGGGGTCTTCTCTGCTCTAACAGGAGAACGACGTGTGGAAGGAGATTATCGTCTCTCCGGACGAGCCCTTTCAACTGAACGTTGATGTCCAGAGGGAGAGGCCTGGTTACTTGAGGACGAGATCACCACCTCCGGAGATCCAGACTTGGAGATGGAACGGTGGGAGCCTGCTCTCGACGTTGATGATGGAGACGGAGAGAAGCTTAAAGGGATTGACACCGACGGAGACTTCTGCCTCGACGTCGTCCGCGACGGAGATCTTTGTCTCGACGTCGACCTTCTCGTTCCCGGCGGAGACCTCTGCCTCGACGCCGACTGTCTCGACGGAGACCGCTGCCTCGACGTCCATCGTCTTCTCTTCGGCGGAGGGCTCTGCCTCGACGTCGAATGTCTGTCCTTCGACGGAGGACTCTGCCTCGACGTCGGGCTGCGAAACCTCCGGAGACCCATGCCTCGACGTCGAACGTCTTGCTGACGTCGACGGAAGCCCCTGCCTCAACGTCGACGGTTGATGGTCCGACGACCTGTGCTTCGACGTCGACCTGCGGTGAGATGTCGACGAAGTTTTCGGTCTCGACATCGGTGATGGTGTCTTACGCTTTGACGCCGAAGATCTGTGCCTCGACGTCGACCGTCGGTGCTCCGACAACCTGTCTCGACGCCGATCGTCGCTGAAGATTCGACAGCGGAGGATCTTGTCTCGACACCGGACGCTTTTCTAACGTCATTGGAGACTTGGCCCTCGAAGTTGAAGAGTGACGCTCCTGCGCCCCCAAAGCCTTCGACGGCGACTGTTTCTCCGCTGCCGGTAACTTCGACGTCGAGCCCGACGCCGAAGGAGAACATATCGGGACCTTGCTCCTCGACGTCGATCGCGTTCTCTTCTTTCTCCTTACTGGAGACCTACCTCTTTCAGAGAGGCCATAAAGTCTGATTCCCTACCTTTCTTTGATAGTTCTTTTAGATAACTTCCTGCAGTGTTGACAGGAGGCAGGAGAGTGGGATTCAGGGAGGCAGATGATGCACACATCATGTGTGTCTGACTTGGCCTTTTTGCCACAGGCTGGGCAAGGGTCGAACAAAGAAGGTATTTTTAACAGAAAAAATTATCTTTCTGTCACAAAAAAACGGTTTAAACCTCACTCTAGGACCAAAGACGTCGAGTGAAGGTAAAACACCCACAAAAAATCAAGGTATTTTTGACAGAAAAGTCAAAAAGAGAGAGAGCTGTGAATCCAGGGTCCTGACAGAAGGAGCCGGAAAGAACAACTGACCTAACTGTCACCCCTGAGGCATGATGGGAAGCTAGGAGTCATGGCTGCCTTAAAGGCACGGTGCCAGTTTTCTGTACAATGGCTTTCAGTTTCTATGCTATTGCTTTACAATGCAGCCTGTAGGCTAACAATGTATACTTTTTGCGCAGTTTTTCTCATGAGTTTTACTCATTAAAAGAGTTTAAGCTTACTTGTACTCCTGTGGTATATATTTACTTTGTGTATCTGCGAATGCATTCATTTATTTATTATTACATTGTTTAGCCTCCTATATGGAGCTGCATTGATATGAGAAAAAATGATATATGTTTATATATATAGAGCTGTATATATATATATGTTTTTCATATATATTTTTTATTATTTCCGGGGTCCCCGCACATGGGCGGGAATATTCAGTGCTTATGACTATTGATGAGGATCCCCTGGAAGAGAAACACCCTTTCCGGTACCGGACACATACTTTAGGACTATTCAGGATGAGGTCAGAACTCTACTGTGGGACGGGGTGCACCTAGGATTGCCCTCAACAAGCTATCCCTGGGATGGTTCGATGGAGGGATAGCCCTACCAGTCATCCAAACGTACTATAGGGTGGGCAGCTGACAGTAATCAATCAATGGGGTCACCAACCTAGGACAGAACCGGCCTTCCGTATGGACCGCTTGGTCCTGCATCCGGGGGGGCATATACGTGCATTGTACACAAAACCAAGGAATTGTCCCCTAGAAGGGCCAACGGCCTTGACGATCCAACTATGGCACTCGACACTCTGTAAACTGGGCTAGAAGAATAAGATCACCCTAGCAACACCCTTATGGGATTCAGATCTTCTGGGGGATTTGGGCAAGAGGAAAGGATTCAACAAATGGGACTTGCTGGGCATATCGCGGGTGGGAGACGTATATTCACATAAGGGAATTATCCCCTTCATTGACCTACAAAAAACGTATGATTTGCCCCTACCGCGGCATTTTGATATATACAACTCAGACATGCCTTGATGGCAAAAATACCCAGAGAAGAAACCCTGGCAGACTCGTCACCCCTAGAAAATAGACTACTGGAGGAACACGTCTCCCAAAAGGCCATTTCGCTCACTTATAAGAAACTGGTAAACAACGCCCCAGATATCTTGAAACGGCTACCAGAAAACTGGGAGAGAGACGTTGTTGACATGCAAGATGAGGAGTTGCCTGAGGCCCTGGCCTCCCCTAGAGAGGTAGCTATTAGGTCCCGGTTTCGACTAATTCATCTAAAAATATTACACAGAGCATACATCTCCTGCACCACACTCGTAAAGATGGGGAGGGGAGGGGAGCGGACCCACAGTGTCGCAGAGGTTGCGGTCAGGAGGGAACCTTTTTCCATACACTATGGTCCTGCCCTAAAGTACAAACTTACTGGAATGCAATAGCACAAACCCTGGGCAAGGTGTAAGGAGCAGGGTTGCAACACACTGCCAAATGGTGCCTGCTTAATGTATGGGAGGCAACAGATTTGAGGAGGGGCGAGCGGAATGCCGTAACCTTGGGATGGATGATTGTCAAAAGGAATGTAGCACGAAATTGGGGGGCGGAAGCTGCACCAACCCTAAGGGACTGGGAGAAGGATATGGACTGGTGCATGGTGGCCGAAAAGACGATTTATGTGAATAGAGGGTGTCCAGAAAAATGGGGGAAAGTTTGGAATAAGTGGAATGAGTATAGAGGCTTTCCATGCACCACCCCAGCGGACCGACCGCAGCATTCTCTATTGGAAGATGAAGTTGACTAAATTAAAACCCTAGAAGAAGAGGAAGAGACAGATACAGAATATAAGTTCCAACATAAAGAGTATGTCTATGTTGTGTTGGCCTTGATACATTCTGATATATAAGAATAATGATGTAATGTACTATACTTGGTATGCGTTTCTCAATAAAAATAATTTAAAAATAATAATAATAATAATAAAAAGAATACCAGGCTATTACTGTCTCTGTCTGCGGTTTTTAAAGTGAGGAGAGGCTGACCCTCGGGATGGGCGGTTTAATCTGGCAAACTGACTCACACACAAGTGTTTCTGAAAAGCGATAACAATGGTTCCCTTGGTACTCGCCAATAATTAGGTTTTAAGGCACAACTGAACATCATGACAATGTCTGAAGTGTGAACCATTTTATTATAGGCAAATCAAAGGAAAATTAAAGGTGGCCCATAAAAGTACTCAAAGGACATCCCTCAGATCATGTCGACATATTTTGCTTAACTTGCTTATGAATTTATTGTGTGGTATGTTGTGGCATCTCTGCAGGAAAAGTTTTGTTTATTTTTCTCTGATTAATAGCCCTCTCAATCTATTTGACATTTTATACAATGACCGTGAATAAATATAGAACATTTCTTTCACTTGGGTGAAGGAGCTGACCAATGAGCATGTGAATGCATGTCATAACTAAATGAGACACGAATGTCTAATCTCCATCATGGATGTCTCAGCCTTATTTATGAACACCAGAATATTTCCACCTACGTGTAGAATCCGGTAACGGTTACAAAAAATGAAATATCTCTTTCCCAAAAAAGTACCATAGCAATTTTTAAATTAGCACGTTAGAATTATAATTGAACTTAACAAGCATTTTTAAAGCCAGTAGGTCTGGCTTTAATGTGCCATGCTTTCTGGTCCATTGTTGCCCTACCACTATTTAGAGGTTCCTATGAACAAATAATCTATGGTTTGGTCAACCAAATGTTAATAGTGGTTGGAATTGTTATAATCATGTGTTAATGAAGATTGTGTTGTTCTTTCTTGAATATATGTATGAAATGTAATGAACTCATATAGATTGTCATTTTTTTTAGCCACAGTAAAGATTTTAACAGATTTTAATGTATTGAACGGATTTTTTTAATAAACATTTGCATATTGGTATATAAAACGAAAAAAACTTTTTTTTGGCTTTAACCATTTCTTTTGCTGAATGTTTGTGAGCTTGAATGTGAAAGTGTGCAGTATAGTATGCTATTGAGAAACCCCAAAGGGAAATTGTTTTTGACTTATTGTCATTTGGTGTCCTGTCCCCTTGGCGAGAAGGACCCCTCTCTCTTTTTTTGATATTCCCAACACATGTAAACACAGACATTTACAAGTGTTGTTTATTATATTAAAACATGCCCTACTGGCTTTCCCAGTGCAGGGCTAAAAGTAGACAAGGAAGACCGTTTTCTGAACAAACTTCATAAAGTAGATAAAGAATTGAATGTACCTGGCAGTGTGGTGTTTGAGTCTACAGTTCAGATGTAAAATATTCCCTTATGCATTCCTACGGAAGCACTTCATGGAAAGTGGAATGAAATATATCAATTAGCCAATAGCCTGAGGTGAGAGAGTAATGCTACACTTGCTGAGGCCAAAGACCATTCTAAGTATAATTTAAAGATCTGGAAACAATAAGTAAGAAAGAGCTGTGCTAACAAGCCAGCACTAAAAACACACAGGCTTCCCTCTTTTAGATTCTTCTATTTTATAAGAAAAAGAGAAAACACAGGCACTAACGTCAGTTCCCAACCAATTTTTCTGTGCCTTCTGAATCTGAGACAGGAATCACATTTGTTTGAAACAGTGCAGATAAACCAAACTTGGAAACTTATTATAAGAATCTTGTGTGACCATCCTTCAGATTGGGGAGTTACGTAGGGTCAGTGAAGAATATCCAGCTGGATAGCATCCACCAGAAAGATTGTTAATGAAGGTAAGTCAATTTTTCTTCTGATGGATACTTCTACCTGCAGATTCCTAATCTGTGAATAGATACCAAAGCAGTACTCTTCTAAGGTACCCTTCTAGGGTACCCTTCAGTGACTCTGAAAGAGTGGTCAAACTAAAACTGTTTTATGTGTTTTAGAATGTTTTATGGACAATTGCCCCAAAAACCTTTTTTTTTTACCTTACCTTACCTTAAAAAGTCATTGTAGGAAAGTGCACCTTTTGACATGGTTACCCCCGACTTTTTGCCTGGTAACTGGTGCAGCTTTGACTTAGGAGTGCGCTGGGTTCCTGCTAACCAGGTCACCAGCACCATTGTTCTTTTCCTAAACTGTAAGATTGTTTCACAATTAGCAACCTCTTTCGGATCCCTTGTAAGTCTCTAGTAAGTGGTACCCATGGTAACTAGGGCACTGACCTAAAGAGGGTCCCTAAGGGGTGCAGCACGAATTGTACCACCCTAGGGGACCCTCACCAAGCTAATGCAAACTACCATTGCAGCCTGCATGTCTTGGTGCAGAGAAAACCGAAGGGTTGACATGGCACACATCCCTGGGTGCCATGCCTGGCAGCACTACATGTGGCACAGGTAAGACACCCCTACGGCAGGCCTTACAGCCTTAAGGCAGGGTGCACCATACCCATGTGAGGGCATATCTGCTAGAGTAGATATGTCCCAGTGATATCTAAGTTCACCCTTAGATATTGCCAGTGAACAGGGAAGCAACAACGAGTACATGGGCTGGATACTCATCATTACGAGTTCCCCAGCTTCATGATGGCTTCACTTTACCCCAAGGTGTTTGGTACCAAACACCTCGTCTTAATAAACCCACACTGATGCTAGTGCTGGACTTATTAATAAATGCACACAGAGGGCACCCTGAAAACCTACCAACTACTAGTGTGTTGAGTGACTGGTCTCAACCAGCTATGTGTTTACTGACTGGTCTCGACCAGCCAGCCACCATTAACAGGTTTCTGACCTCCTGATGCGAGAACCTTCGCTCTCGGAGGATAGGAACAAAGGCTGCTCTGGGCGGAGGTGTTCACATCTCCTCCAAGTAGGAGGGACATTCCAACGTGGAAAGCTTCAAAGGCCCTGCCACCTTTGTTATGCAACCCCAGGCCTCTCCAGATAGTCAAGGTGCCCACCCCCTCTCCTGACCTCAGCCAGAAACACCCCTAAGCCGGGCCAGCTTATGTGGACCCCACTTTCCAGATTCCTCCATGTTGTTTTGGCAGGTATTAGCCTTCTAGGGTCAGGGTTATGCCCACTTCCCACAGGAAGTGGTCATATAGAGGGTGTAGACACCCTAAAGGTAGGTAGCCCATTGGCTACTACCTGTCATTCCCCATAATTGAGTATTTAGGTGGCACCCCTGAACCCAAGAACTCAGATTCAACGGATCAACAGAAGAAGGACGAAGAAGAGTCACTGCCTTGTGAGAACTGAGCAGAACTTCGGCGAAAAACCTTGCTGTCCTCAGCCCTCTCTCGACAATTGCATCAGAGTGACTCATTCTGCGACCAGGAGAACTACCAAAGCCTTGGCAGGCAGGCACTTCAACAAACACCGAAAGTCTCTGTTGGAGTAGAGGAGCCACTGCCCTGCTGTCCGCAGGCACCGACAACCAGAGTCTGGTCCACCGTCTTGCAGCTCCCCGGCCCGACCGACGCCGCAGACTACCAGGAGAAGGTACTCGTGCTCTGGAAGATCAGATCTGTCTCCCCACTGAGTATGAAGACACCAGGACCAACCGGAGCCTTGCAGCACCGACCACTGGGGTACCAGATGCCCTGCACAAAACACCGGTCGTGAGTGCCCAGCCCGGACCCTCACTGCACCAGGACCAAGCAGCCATCAAGGGATGTCAGCATCACTGATACCCACTTTGAGAGTGGCCCAACTGCTTTGATTTTGCCCCTGCCAGCTGTTTGTCCCTGACCACAAGGTGCACCTTTGCGCACCAGCCCAGACAACTTAACCACTGTGGGCCCGAGCCCCCCTGCTTGAGTCCTGACAAACCTGCTGTTCCCCCGTGCTCCAAGACCCCTTGTGGCCCCAACCTCAATTTGGGAGCCCTCAAACTTGCCCGCAAGTCCCCCTGTGCAGCCTCTTTATCAGGTGCCCCCCCCTTCTCCATATTGCCAGCTACCAGCCTCACCAGCACCCTGCTCCCGGTAGAACCAGGGTGGTTCCCAAAGAACTGCTGGTAGTACTTTGAACCTTGGCCCACTACTACTCTGATCCCCGAAGGTGAACCCCTGAAACTTATTGTACCTATCTTTATGCATCTTTGACTTTTCCTCCCATAGGATTGCACTGTGCGTAAAGCGCACAGGTTTAAATGCTTTACTTACCTACGCATATTTTTATCGAAAACTGTACTTACCTTGAAATGAAGTTCTTTAGTTTGAAATATATATAAAAAGTATTATTTTTCTAAATTGGTCTCTGATTTATTCTTTGAGTGTGTGCCTCATTTATTGCCTCTGTGAGTACAACAAATACTAAGCACTACCCTCTGATAAGCCTAACTGCTCGCCCACACTACCACAAAAGAGAGCGTTAGTATTATCTACTTTAGCCTCTGTAAACCAAATGAGGAACCACTGGACTCTCTGCAGTGTACTTTGTTTTAAAACACTATATAGAGAGCCAGTGTTGCAGGGATTCTGCTCAGGAACAGAACTATCCTTGGGACCATAGAACTTCAGGAGGCAGGGACTGAGTCAAGATACCACCTCAGTACCCATGAGCCCGGGTCCTACTAGTTATAGTGTCTCACTTGCCCTCCTAGCCATATCCAGAGGCAAGTGAATTGATTCCCCAGAGCACAACACTCCTGACCCTCTCAGGGATCGTGGTAACAGGACAACCACTTTAGCTCTCACACTGGTACTCGCCCACAATAAGATATAACAGAGACACAAAGGAGGTTTGAAATATTTATTTAAACTATTGTGCTCTAAAATGCAGTATTCGTGCCACAATTAGAAAACAAATGCTTAACAAAAATTCCATCAGCATAGTCAGTAAACAATATAATATGAAAAGCCCTGTCATATTATGAGACAGACTAGCCTAATCTCCCTCCCCTTCTACAGAAGCGGAATGATTAAATAACAAAGATTTCTGGGATTAGTAGTGGACCCTGTAACTTAGCATACACAGGTGGACGTTCTACATCTCAGGTATAGCCGTCATCTCCGCTCAGAATGTCTCTCTCTCGCTATGTATGTTACATTACTGTGCATACCTATATGACAAGGCTCATATGCTCACAAACAACAGCTGCACTCATGTGTTGTGTCTAGGTGCTAGTGCCTGACCAGAACAAAATAACAAGGGACATTGTTGTTTGGCCTTGTTTGCTGTGTTCAGACTAAATCCCAGGAAAGAACAGAACACAAAAACAGCTGCAAGTTCTGTGCGAAAGTACAATGTGGCACAAAAATAAGCGTGTTTATATAGTAACGTGCTCAGAGCAAAAGTGGCCTATATCGTGCACAGTTAGGCTATTATAGGGAAAACCACAATGGGCCATGCACTGAACACACAACACCCTCTTTTTGGTCAGGAAGGTAGCATGGAAAGGGATAACAGAATTAGGAAGGTAAAGAAACTGAGGGCCAGATGTATCAAGCGTTTTTCCCGTTCGCAAATGGGCCAATTCGCAGAATCGGCCCGTTTGCGAACGGGAAAAAGCCTTTTGGGATGTATCATCCCAAAAGGCATTCGCAAAATAGGAAATTGCAAAAATTGCGATTCCCTATTTTACGAATGCATTTAAGGAATCGCAATTTGCGATTCCTTAAATGAAATGCAGGAAGCCAAAAAAAATTGCGACCTGCATTTAAGGAATCGCAAATTACCACCAACTTCAAATGCCCTTAGGGCATGTATGTGCGCCACATGTGTACGCATGCATATTCCAGGGGTGCAACAGGGTGTCCATTTGGCTCCCTTGCACCCTTGAAATTGCATGCGCAATGTGCGAGTACCTATTGGGTACTCGCAAATTGCGCATGCAATTCCCATTCATTCCTATGGGCCTCTAGGCCCATAGGAATGGAATGGGAAGCCATTCCTTATTTGCGACTCGCAAATTGCGAGTCGCAAATAAGGAATATGTAGGAATCGCAATTATTATTGCGATACTTACATACATTGCATTTGCGATTCCATAATAGCGAATCGGTAAAATTCGCTATTATGGAATCGTAAAATCCAGTATTGATACATCTGGCCCTGAAAGCAGTTCCCCAGAACTAATTATCTATAAAATAAGAAAGAAAAGGCATATAAAGACAATGTATGTAAAAAAAAATATCCAATTAATGCGTGTCGGAGGCATCCAGTATGTGATCAGCCATTATGAAGGTGAAGGACTCTATGATGGAGTCTGACTCCGCATAGGAGGATAGGGCCACTGCCCAATTCAGACATTCTAAAGAGCATACATGATCCTCAGTCTCTGCTAAAGTGGAGACAGTCACAGGGCAACCTGCGTTGATTTCGATGAAACTTTGATCCAGTATTCACTGTGCTGTTGCACAGGAATCCTCGTTGGCCATTGGCTCCAGACTCGGATGATGTAGAAGTTGCAAACCCAAGGAACAGTCCTAATAATGGGCCACTAAGGGACTCATCAGCAGTTCGAAATCCAGGGTAGCGGGCGTCTGCAAAGCCAGGCATATGTCCAGGGCCCATTGAAAGGGGCACCGGATGCAGTGAAAGGAATAGTTTCTTACCTGTAACTCCAGTTCTCTTGTAGGGGTATTTCCGTGATAAGTCATAAGCATGTGAATAGTCCCGCCCACGTGCGGGGACCCCGGAGCACTTCATTAGATATATCTTCTTAAGTTGTCATCTTTCGCCTTTCTTCGGGAAGGCCTGTGTAGACACTTAAGAGCTAGAAAGACAATAATGCAGCCTAACTAACTAGGCTACACTGGCCATTACTTCATCCTGAAGTGAAAAAAAATAGCCAGTATTTTAAAAAAAATTTAATTTATGGAGTTTAATACATATAGAAAACTCCCCTTCACAAAACCCCTTTTTTCATGATAGAGATGAAAAGGTTGGACAGAGAAGCCCCCCATAGGCTGTCATTATATGTCTGAAAATGGATACCGTGCCTTTAAGAGTCTCCAGAGACCACCAGTATCCCATGATGCACAGCTAGTGGCAGTTACTTCAGTTCTTTTTGAAGGCGTAAAGAAGTGAATGCCTATGCTAGATCCTGGAGAAGTCTGCTTCTTTCACCGGGGAGGAGGGAGGGTTGCTTATGACTTATCACGGAAATACCCCTACAAGAAAACTGGAGTTACAGGTAAGAAACTATTCCTTCTCTTGTAGGGGATTTCCGTGTATAATCATAAGCATGTGAATAGACTAGCAAGCCCATCCCATAAACCCCCAAGCGGTGGAAGAAAACAGAGAAGTGACATTTCCCTTTATGCAAACAGATTCCGAAGGGAAGCTTGCCCAACCTGAGCATCTGCCTTGGCATCAGTGTCCAGGCAGTAGTGTTTTGTGAAAGTATGGACTGACTTCCAGGTGGCAGCCTTACAGACTTCTGAAATAGGTATATTACGGAGTAAAGCCGCAGTAGCAGCTTTCCCTCTGGTAGAGTGAGCCCTAGGCTTACTAACAAGAGTCTTGTTGGCTTTCTGGTAACAAAGCTGAATACAGGACACAATCCATCGGGAGATGGATTGTTTGGAGGTAGCAAGACCTGTACGGATAGAGCCATAGTTTACAAATAACTGATCTGATCGTCTAATATCCTTAGTTTTGTCCAAGTAAAACTTCAAAACCCTCCTAACATCTAGGGAATGAAGCGATCTCTCAGCAGGAGAAGAGGGATGCTGAAAAAAGGTAGGTAGTGAAATAGTTTGGTTTACGTGGAAATCCGAAACCACTTTAGGGAGGAATTTTGGATGTGTCCTCATCACCACCTTAGAGGAATGGAAAACTGTGTATGGTTCTTGACAACATAGTGCTTGGAGTTCGCTAACCCTGCGGGCAGAAGTAATGGCTACAAGGAAAGCCGCCTTCCAAGACAGATGCTGCAGAGAAGCCCTATGAATAGGTTCAAAAGGCTCCCGCATCAGTCGAGAAAGAACCACATTAAGCTCCCAAGGAGGAGAAGGACGTCTGAAGGGAGGAAAAACTTTCCTCAACCCTTCTAGAAAATCCATAATGACAGGGATTTTGAAAAAGGAAGTTTGTGAAGGGCATTTCCTATAAGCAGTCAGAGCTGCAAGGTGCACTTTAATGGAAGGAAATTGAAGGCCCAATTGTGCCAAATGTAGCAAATATGGGAGTATCACATCTTCCTGGCAGGAAGTAGGATCTGCATTCTTCGAAGCGCACCAAATGCAGAATCGTTTCCATTTATACGCATAAGAAGTGCGTGTGGATGGTCTTTTAGCTTCTTTAAGTATCGTCATGCAGTCCTGAGGCAAATTCAAATGTCCATACTGCACTAACTCTGGAGCCATGCTGCCAAATTCAATGACAAGAGATTGGGGTGCACCATCTGTCCGCCGAACTTCGTGAGAAGGTCCGGCTGACATGGGAGCCGGAGATGCGGCAGGAGAGACCGGTGGAGAAGGTCCGTGAACCACCACTGACGCAGCCACTCCGGGGCAATGAGGATCATCTTGGCCCGTGACTGCGAAAGCTTGATGAGGACTGCCGGGATCAGGGGTATCGGAGGAAAGGTGTAGAGAAATCTGCCCGACCAGTTTATCCACAGGGCATTCCCCAGAGTCCCCGGTTGGTAGAACCTGTAAGCGAAGTTTCGACATTTATTATTTTCTGCGGTGGCGAACAAATCGACCTCTGGAGTTTCCCATCTGCTGAAGATATCTCGCACCACATCGTCGTTTAAGACCCATTCGTGGTTTTCCTGAAGGAGTCTGCTTAGAGCATCGCCCTGAGCATTTTGAACACCTGGGAGGTGAGTTGCTGTGATGGTCAGGTTTCTGGCCAAGAGCCATCTCCAGATCGTCTGGGCTTCCTGAGACAACGGTCGTGATCTCGAACCCCCTTGCTTGTTGAGGTAGAACATTGTTGTCGTATTGTCCGTCTGGACAAGCAGGGAACTGGAGTGGACCACTTGCCCTGTATCTGAAGGTGGTCTGTATGTGCACCCCAGCCGAGGAGAGACGCATCCGTTACTATGGTTTGTTTTGGTATCTCCTTGTGGAACGGTATTCCTCGCAGGAGATTGCAGGGAGAACACCACCATCTGAGGGACTGAAGGGCATGCTGTGACAGTTGGATCCTGTCTTCCCAATCCCCTATCCTCTGATCCCATTGATCCTCCAAGCATTCCTGCAAGGGTCTCATGTTGAGTCGTGCATTTGGGTGAGAAAGATACAGGATGCCATGGAGCCCAGAAGAGAGGAGACCTTCCTCACTGTTGGAGTGGACATGTTCATGAGAGCTTGAGCCTTCCGAAGGATCGATAAGCGTCTCTCCTCCGAAGGATACACGTTTGCCGTGCGAGTATCGATAGTTGCTCCCAGATATTGAAGACACTGGACAGGTGTCGGAGACGGACTTCGTGTGGTTGATGTGAAGACCCAAACGAAGGAGAAGATCGGAGGTCCAATTGAAATGTAGTCGAGCTCCCTGAGGCGTGGACGCCTTGATCAGCCAGTCGTCTAGGTAGGGGTAGACGAACACCTTGTGCTTCCTCAGATGGGCAGCCACTACTGCCATGCATTTTGAGAATGTCCTGGGAGCTGACTTCAGGCCGAATGGAAGCACACAGTATTGATAGTGGTTGCTGCCCACTGTGAATCTCAGGAACTTGCGATGCTTCTTTACTATGGGGACGTGGAAGTATGCGTCTTGCAGATCTATCGTGCATAACCAATCCCCCTGATGAATTTGAGGGTAGATTTGGTGCAACGCTAACATTCGGATTTTCTCTCTCCGAACCCACTTGTTTGCGTGTTGTAAATCGAGAATGGGTCTGAACTCGTTCTTGTCTTTCTTTGGGACCAGAAAGAACCTGGAATACAGTCCTGTTCCCCGCTGTACAAGAGGAACGGATTCTATTGCCCTTTTTTGTAAAAGAATGTCGGCCTCCAATTGCAACTGACGTAGTTGGTACCATGAGTGTGTTGGAGGGACTGATGGAGGAGGGCTGGTGAAACGTAGCGAGTATCCATTGCCAACAATATTCAGCACCCAATTGTCCTGAGTTATTTTTTGCCACTCTGCCAGGAAATTTTGAATGCTTACCCCCACCGGAGTGGGTAACAGAAGAGGGGGAAGAAAGGCCTCAGGGCTTAGAACCAGCAGGCGCCTTATTCCCTTGTGCAGGTTGCTGTCCTCCCTGTCCCCTAGGTTGACGTTTCTGAAACGGTTGGAACGACCGCTGATATGATTGTTGCTGATTTGTCTGACGGCCCTGGAATCTCTGGAACCTCTGTGAAGATTAACGTCTTTGGAAAGGGCGGAAAGTTTTGCGTTGTTCCTTCGGCTTCTCAAGACCTACTGCCTTCAAGGTCTCCATTTCCGCCTTCATGCAAGCCATCTCCTCATCCGCATGAGAGCCAAAGAGGGTAGTGCCAGAAAAGGGTAAATTCATAATCTGCTGTTGAGCCTCAGGCTTAAGCGAGGTGAAGCGCAGCCAGGAATGTCTCTGGAGAGCCACCCCATGACAATAGCCATGTGCCGACAGGAGTGATGTGTCCGCCGCTGCACTTATTATTTGGTTGGACACCATAAGTCCTTCATTCAACATCTCTGTAAAGTCCTCCCTCTTGTCCCTTGGCAGGAGGTCCGCGAACTGTTGAAGGGATTCCCAAAGGGAACGGTCGTACCTGCCCAGCAGGGCTGTAGCACTAGCAGCCTTCATAGTAGTGGCTGCCGTGTTACATACCTTCCTCCCCACCGAGTCTACTTTACGGCTTTCCTTATCAGGCGGTACTGTTGACGTTAGAGCCGTAGCGTGTTGCTTCTTAGCTGCCTCAACAATAACAGAGTCTGGCGTGGGGTCCGTCCGGAGGAATGTGGGATCTTGCTCAGGCGGGCAGTATTTTTTCTGCAGCCTGGAAGGAGCGGATTTGATGGAAGAAGGTGTTAAGAACAATTCCATCGCCGGTTCCAATAAGCCTGGCACCAGAGGGAGCAAGGGACGAGAAGCTTGTCTCTGCTGGAGAGTTTCGAAGATGACTGAAGTTGATGGCACAGGGGTGGACAATGGAATATTTCGTTTGGACGCCCCTTGTAGTAGAACCTCTTGGAAGGTGGTAATGTCGTCAATCGGAGACACCCTTTGAGGAGGAGAGTCCGAAAGTGTGGGCGAATATCTCCCAGTACTTGTAGAGGATGTGTCTCTGGTGTGCCGGGAGCGAGATCTCTCATAACGATGTCGGTGATGAGAGCGTGTGGATGAACGTCGGTGGCTGCGAGATCGATCCCTCGCACGAGACCTAGACCTCTGTCTTCTAGGCACAGCAGGAGTCGTGGGCCGAGGAGCAGCAGGCCGAGGTGGAGGAGGAGGCGGTAGAGGTGGAGGAGGCGTTGGAGGAGGTGGAGGAGGCAGTGGCGGAGGAGGAGGAGGCGGAGTAGGCGGTGGATGTTCCGCTGGTCCAGGAGGATCAGAGTGAGGTGGAGTCCTTGTAGGTGAATTTGTACGTGAGTACTCAGAATCCGAGGAATAAATCAACCTCCTCCTTTTTCGAGCTGCCTGAAGAGAAGAAGGAGCCAAAGATTCATTCCCAGATCTCCCCTTCGACGTCGATCTACTGGTCGACGGTGATCTTCGACGTCGTCTTGACCGTGAACTCCCCCTCGACGTCGATAGGCTAATGGTTGATAGCTTTCGCGATTGGTGTCGTCTCGGCGTGGAACGCCGGCGACTCTTCGACGTCGACCGTCGGCGACTCTTCGACGTCGACCGTCGGCGACTCTTCGACGTCGACCGTCGGTGACTTCTCGACGGGCGATCGTCGGTGCCTCTTCGACGGCGATCGGCGGTGTCGTGTCGACGCCGATCGTCGGAAGCTAGTCAACGCCGATCGGCCCTGATGTGTCGACGTTGACCGAGGAGACAACATCTTCGACGGCGATCTCTGCCGTGAGGGAGAACGAGAAGGTCTCGCCTCTCTTCTCCTAGACGCTGAGCGTCGACGCCGCTTTAACTCAGAGCCCTGAGTCGACGGTGAACATATCGTCACCATACCTGCCCTCGACGTCGTCGTCCTCGACGTCGACCGGCGTCGTTTTTCCACTCTTCTTCGCCTGGGGAGCCCCCCAGAGGCTGAGGACAGGGTTTTGGTAGAGGACCGACCCTCTCCTTGCCCAGAGGTCCCACCTGTGGATGTTGCTTGTTGTTTTCTTCGCTCCTCTGTCCCTTGAAGTCGATTCTTCTCCCTGTCACGCAGGGTGGGCTTGGAGAAGGTTTTACAGATGGAACATGTCTCAGGAACATGAGAAACAGGTAAACACAGAATACACACTCTGTGTGAATCAGATTTGGCCTTTTTCTTCCAGTCAGGACACTTGTCAAAAAGGGAAGGTATTTTGACCAAACAACTCACGGAAAATCTGTCAGAAAAAGACAGCAAAGGTAGAGAAAGACCAAAAACGTCGAGTGAAGTTGTAAAAAGGTAAATTCTGAAGTGATTTTTGATGAAAAACAGCATGAGGTAGAGCTCAATGCTCCAGGGTCCTGTTAACAGGAGCCGGAAAAAAGAACTGAAGTAACTGCCACTAGCTGTGCATCATGGGATACTGGTGGTCTCTGGAGAATCTTAAAGGCACGGTATCCATTTTCAGACATATAATGACAGCCTATGGGGGGCTTCTCTGTCCAACCTTTTCATCTCTATCATGAAAAAAGGGGTTTTGTGAAGGGGAGTTTTCTATATGTATTAAACTCCATAAATTAAAAAAAAAAATTAAATACTGGCTACCTTTCTTTCACTTCAGGATGAAGTAATGGCCAGTGTTGCCTAGTTAGTTAGGCTGCATTATTGTCTTTTTATCTCTTAAGTGTCTACACAGGCCTTCCCGAAGAAAGGCGAAAGATGACAACTTAAGAAGATATATCTAATGAAGTGCTCCGGGGTCCCCGCACGTGGGCGGGACTATTCACATGCTTATGACTATACACGTAAATCCCCTACAAGAGAACACAGGTTGCACGCAGGTGAAATAATAATATCAAAATGTTAAACACCAATCCTCATCCAATACTTGCAGCGGAAGTATCCCAAAGATCTCAAGCATATGCTCACGGTAGTGTTGGAGCGATGCCAGCTCCCCGGCGTACACAGAAGGAGCATCCATTACAGAACAGTAGTAACGAGAATGCCGCCAATAAGGAAAAGCCACAGGAACCTGCTGAACATGCTGGAATAAATTGACTGTATAAAAGCCTGAATTACTCCAAAGATAGTTTGGAAATGTGGTCACGAGGCCAGAGCGAACAAGTTTAAAAAAGTGGGCTAGGCCCGCTGTATCAGAGGCATTAAATATTTGATGTATCAGTTCTCCGAAATACAGGGGAAGTTTTGTATTTAACAATGATTGCATTTCACTGAAAGTTCTAGTCACCTGCAATTCGAAGGTCTTGCAGGCAGATGTGAGTGCCACTTCTTGTTGGAACAATAATGCTTTGAGTCTGCTTAGCTTGTTAAATCCTGCTTTCAAAGTTGGAATGGAAGGCCACAATGAGCTATCTGCAATCCCATGCAAAACAAGACGTTGTTGCAATAAGTGACTAACTGGGAAACAGATACAATATACACAACTCCCGCCTGAATACCACAACAGTCTTGGTCATTAAGTATGAGATAGTTTCCATTTGAAAGTACTGTAACGAAGAGGTAGAATTGCGGGAACCAGAGTTCCTTTTAAATAACAAGCCAAAGGAGGTGGTGAAGCATTACAGGCGCCGTGAATTTTAACATGCTGACAAGCAAGTGAATGTACGGCAGGAGAGTCACACTCCTCTCCCGTAAGAAAAACATCCCTATCAGCCCATTCACTGTGATAGGTAAACGGCAGGGACCATGATTCATGTATGTAGCTGCTCCCAAGGGATTCACATCTACCTATTGGAAAATGTTTCATGCAAGTTGTGAATTGAAAATTCGAGATGGGCAATGAAATAACACTGTGTATTAACCACACTGCTGAAGGCATTTCGGCTATAGTAAATGGGAGTTGTTCTAGCTTCTCTAAATATAGCATGGTGTAAGTTGCGCCATTCATAGCCATTGTTCATTGTTTGTGCGTTAAATTAAATGGCAGAAACAAAGCAGTACAGTTCAGGTAATGCCATGGAATGCGCCCATTTTTAAGTGTTTGAAGCATCCAGCTAAACTGCATAATAGATCTAAGCTGATTTTGACCATGATACAATGTTGACATATTACTCTGCACAGTATCAATAACAGACGACAAAATGTTATTCAAATTATAAATACAGGATGACAATGTGTTATTACTGTTGTCTACTACAGCAAGCACTTTTTTACAAATTATCTTGATCAATTTGTCTCAGACGTACAGCACCTTCCATTTGTGATAGTTTTCATATTTCATTATAAGCAGCATATACAAATCTTTTAGAATGAGGAGACTTAGGACCCACCAAAAAATCAGATAGATTCATGTCCTCAAACAAAAGAGAAAGATGTTGTTTCACTACAGACAACATCGAATGTTCTAACCATTGCTGGCATAGCTTAGGTGGTAATAATGTTCGAATGGGTTGGCTGTGAATACCGTGGATCAGGTCTGCTTGATTTGAACCCGAATGTGGAGTTAAGAAAACGAGCATGACAACCATTTGTTTCCACTGGCCACAATAACCACCAACCAAGATTAGAAAATGACAAATTAAATGTACCATTCTGTATCATACTGTATCATACCATTTAACTGGGCTTCAGTATAGTTTGTGTATGACTGCCAATCATCAAAACAGGCAATTGAAGGAATGGTCGGGGCATTCATTTCTTTAATTTTAGCCAAACCCAGACAAGTAGTCCAAATAAAGTTTTGGGGGCCTGTACTTGCCAAGATCTTGTACACCAAATTGATTCCAGGTCAATATTGTCTTTCCAATAGTCATAGCCTCTAAGGGCCAGCTGGTCGACAAATGAAGCCGAATATATCAGCTTGCTTTGTGTAAGCATATATTTTTTGGGCGGGGGTGGAACCAAAGTGAAATAGTATGACTTTGGGTCTTTCCCCAAATGTAGTGGGTATTTTGCTCAAGTCCGAACCCTCCCCACTCCTCTCCTCCCACGTTGCCGTTCTCTACCCAGCCATGCACAAGGGCCGAGAGGCAATTACCAGCTTCCTTTCTTTTCTACCATGGCAGGTGACTGCTGCACTGGTGACTTCTTCACAAGTGTCTTGATGAACCTTGTTGACTGTATCTATTGATATTAATCAATGCCCATATACAATGAGGCTCATTACTACCTGTGGTCATTGAGGAACATTGCTGCCTCGGGGCGTTGAAGCTTCTTAATACCTACACCCTTTGATTCCCGTCGCTGCTTTGGGGACAACGATGTTTATTAATGAAGGGATCATTGGGACTCATTGCTGCTTGGTACCTCCAATGTTCATTACTGCCTGGGAAAACTGATGCCCGTTGCTGCCTGAGCTGTTGATGCTCATTACCACAGGGCACTGCTGAGGCTCATTACTGATGGGGTCCACTAATGTTGATTTTGACCTGGGACAAATGAGACACATTACTACCTGGGGCTGCTAAGGCTGCTAAGGCTCATTACAGCATGTCAGAATGCTGTGCGGAACATTCTTACAACTATACGCGCGTCCTACATGTCACTACTCTGAAGCTCCTTAGCTTGCATGTTGTCAGGAGCAAAACAGGAAGGAAGGGTGCACAGAGTCTGGGAGCCTTTGTCTCAGGATGGCACGCTACATTAAACGCCTAAGTACGGGCATGAAGGCCTACATGTCCCATGAAGCCATAGGACACTCACAAGACTTGCCAATGGTGGTGGCCACCTTGAATGCCTAGAATACACTTTCTTCGTGGTCCATGGAATACTTCTTAGGCAATCATGAAATATAGTTCCTGAAGCCGGGATTTGCTTTTGGAAGCTCGAATTCTTGAAACCTGTATAATGAGAAGGCGAGGAAAGACATCCTTGAAACCAGAGACGTATTCTTGCACCATAATTGTAAAGGATAAAGACTTGCACTCTTCACAGAAAGTCAACCATAAAGATTACAAAGAAAGACATCCATTAGGATTACAAACTTAATTTTTGCACTTTGCTTACTTTCATTAAGACTCGTCTCATAGGATTATGAACTCTGTTTTGCACCTTCTTATTTCATGAAGAGTCTTTCATTAGGATTATGTACTTACTGCAATTGCTCATTCCTCAAGGTGTGATCCATTTGGATTATGAACACTACCTTGCACTATATTATTTTCACCAGAGGTTTTCCACTTTGAGAAAGTATTTGATAATCAATACAATCCAATGTTTTCATAAGAGAAGTTGCATAGAAATGTTGTTGTCAAACAAGTACGGTATGAAGATATTGATAATGCTGAATATATGATTATCCAGAATGGTGAACGATATGACATTAATGCATTCCTTATTACAGTTATCAACTAGCAAAACTGAATGTAAGCAGAACCAAGGAAAGTACTGCATAATGGAAAAGGTAGCTCTCTTTAGCAAAACAACACCTAATACAGAGGGTGCTGTTGTAGGAGGCTTGCTCAGTATATAGTATCCACCTATGGTGAGGCACTGTGCACTGAGTCCAGGCAACCCTTATTGGTAGTGTTTAGGTCCCTGAAAACCAGAGCTCTCAAGGAGTAGCAACCAGGAGATATCAATTACACACAAGAAATATTTCAAACATAGGTAAGTAGCATAGGAAAACACATAGGGCCCAACCGGGGGGCGACTATATACTAAAATAGTGAAATATGAGGTAAGTACCAAAACGGGACTAGTACCCAAGGATGGAGGACCCCAGGGGAAACAAGGAACCACCCAAGGTGAGTAGCCAGGGACCCCAAGGCGCCCAGGTGCAGAGTGGTTACACCGGGTCAAATGCCCATAGGATAACACAGGGTAAGTCGTGATTGGAATTTTACAGTTCTAGGACCCTTTCCAAAGGACCCCGAAGGAACCACTTGGATCAAGGAAGGTTGGAGAGCCACCCCACCTGTGATACCCCAGGGACCAAGATACCTACACCAGGGAGCCCAGGTGCATAAGGATGAAGTGGAGTCGGAAATGCCCATAAACGCCAATGGAGGCTCGGGGAAGATCAGCAGCTACAGAGTCTCATTGACCAGGTCGGTGGAACTAGAACGTGGAATCCAGACGAGAAGAACCTGAAAGCAGAGGGGACAGAGTCCAAAACACCCAGAGGTGAGCAGAAGGCACAGGAGCACAATACCAGCCCTTGTAGAAGGCTCTTGCTGTAGCATTGTTGAAGCAGCAGCTGTGGAGCCCAGATGATGCTGGGGAGCACAGGAGCTGTCCACGAGCTGTACCACGCCGGTCGACGAGTGCAGGAAGGTCAGTGGCCGGCTCGACCACCAAAACTCCTTGGTTCGTAGAACAAGATGCTGTGTTGCAGACCAGCAAGGTCTGTGGGACTAACCCAGCAAGGGTAAGTCAGGGCCGGCCCTCAGCATGCAGGAGAGCCAGCAGGAATCGATGGAGCCCTCTCGAGGACCTTCTGGCAGAAGCATTGGGAGCCGAAGGGAGGCCTCAACCGCACACAAGAGATGAATGCCCACGATGCAGAGGATGCAGGCAGGACATCATTCTTGGAGCTGTGCAGTGCTGGAGGCTCGGGCCATAGCTGCCAAGGTTTCAGATTGTTTATGTGTGACATTGTCCTAATTTCAGTGTAATTATCAGTGACATTCAACAACTATGAGTGACACTTTCTCGCGAGAAAAATGAAGCAATGAAGAGGAGGGAAACATATGAATATCAGAAATTACGCCCATCTGAGCAATGAGAAACTCCAAGGAGATCTTAAAATTGCAGCAAAGCTCCAGAAATAGAAGGGTACTAACCTAGTAAAAAGCAGTACTCACAGCTATGCCTCATAAAATACAGTTTTGCAAATATGCGTGGTTCATGTTCTTTTGTGATATCTGCCACTATACAAACTTTGATCTTGCCGCAGCACTCAGTTATTCAACAGAGTTATCTTGACATTTTCACCCGACTTCTGGCACTATTCACAAGTGCCTTGAGAGTGTATTGTCAGGTTTGCGCTTCGAGGCCTTGCTTTGTCTTGAGTTGTGTTCTCTTTGGCCGGGCTGGCAGGATGGACATGGGCTGCAACAGCAGGCTGCAGTTCAAGGGGATATCTGAGAGGAAGGAGAGTCAGAGGCTGCATATCTCCTCAGTGTCTCATTCTGACTGACTGGACGGAAGCATTGGCGCTTTTATTATTGTGTGCACAACCGAAGAGCGTTAACCCCTTTCTGTGCGTCGGACGCACCAGTGCTCTTGTGCGTAGGACGGCCCCCGGCCATCCTAGCACATGGCACAGGGAATCCCTCTGGTGCGTGCACCAGAGGGATTCCCTTTACCCCCCAACAGCCTCGGGAGCTGGGGAAGAGCTTCCCCAGCTCCAGAGGCTGCCTGGATGGTTTCCCTGAAATGACGATCGTCGCGCACGTCGCGCTGACGTCATTTCAGGGAAACTGAAATGAGCCAAGAGGCTCATTTCAGTTTCGCTTTTACGTGCTCAGGGGGCTATCTCAGCCCCCTGAGCACATAGAAAGTCAGGAGAGGTACCCCTCCCTAGTGGATCCCTGCTTGGGGATTGCCCCAGGAGGGCGATCCCCAAGCAGGGATCCACCCACTAGGCACCAGGGAGGGGGGAGCGGCCCCTTGGGCAAGGGCCTTTGCTCCCCCCCATTTTTTGGGGCTATAGTCAGTCTTTCTGCCCCCCCGGGGGGGGGCAGAAAGCCCACTAGATACCAGGGATTTTTTTTTTACTATGTAATAGGGGTGGGGGCTGCCCAATATGGGCATGTCAATGCCCCCACCCCCTGCAGCAAAATTACAGTCTTTCTGCCCCCTGGGGAGCGGATGGGGCAGTAGCTCCCAATATGCCCCCAGGGACAGAAAGCCCACTAGATACCAGGGATTTAGTATTGTTTATTATAATTAGGGGTGGGGGCTGCCCAATATGGGCATGCCAATGCCCCCACCCCCATGCCACAAAATTACGGTCTATCTGCCCCCCCCGGGGGGAAGATGGGGGCAGTAGCCCCCAATCTGCACCCCCTGGGGGGCAGAAAGCCCACTAGACACCAGGGTTTATTTCCCCCCGATGAATTTAGGGGTGGGGGTTGCCCAAGATGGGCATGCCAATGCCCCCCCCACAAAATTCCAGTCTTTCTGCCCTCCCCCCCGGGAGCAGTAGCCCCCAATCTGCCCCCCCGGGGGGACAGAAAGCACCCTAGATGCCAAGGATTATTTTTTTTATAGGCCCGGGGTGGGGGCTGCAAATGCCCCCACCCTACCCCCAAAGAAAACAAAAGACTTTCTGCCCCCGAGGCAGATGGGGGCAAAAGCCCCTGATCTGCCCCTTGGGGGGGGCAGAAAGCCCACTAAGCGCCAGGGACTTTTTTTTTATATAGGTAGGGGTGGGGGCTGCCCAGAATGGGCATGTCAATGCCCCCACCCCAAAAAAAAAAGCTACAGTCTTTCTGCCCCCCTGGGAGGCAGATGGGGCAATATCACCGCATCTGCACCCCCGGGGGGGGGCAGAAAGCCCACTAGCCACCAGGGATTTTTTTCTCTCCAAAGTTCGGGGTGGGGGTTGCCAAGAATGGGCATGCCAATGCCCCCACCCACCCCAAAAAAGATGCCACAGTCTTTCTGCCCCTCCCAGGAGGCAGATGGGGGCAGTAGCCCCAGATCTGCTCCCAGTGAGCAGACAGCCCACTATGCACCAGCGATTATGCTGGCTTTTTGTACGCAGGGGTGGGGCTAACCAGAATAGGCATCCCAATGCCCCGACCCCCAAAAGAATAGCCACAGTCTTTCTGCCCCCCTCAGAGGGCATATCGAGGCAATAGCCCCGATTTCCCCTCTCCCCAGGGCGGCAGAAAGCCCACTAGGCACTGACTTTATTTCAGAATGTGCCTACCTGTGGATTTTGAACCCTAGCTCTGCCGGCACCTAGGGAAACCTAGCAAACCTATACATTTTTGAAAACTAGACAGCCAGGGGAATCCAGGATGGGGTGACTTGACTGGCTCTCACCAGAGTTCTGTTACCCAGAATCCCTTGCAAACCTAAAAATTTGTAAAAAACAAACACGTTTTCCTCACATTTCTGTGGTGGAAAGTTCTGGAATCTGCGTGGATCCACAAAATTCCACCCACCCTGCGTTCCCCAAAGTCTTCCGAGAAAAACGGTACCTCACTTGTGTGGGTAGGCCTAGTGCCCGCGACAGGAAACGGCCCAAAACGCAACGTGGACACACCACATTTTCACAGGTAAAACGAACCCTTTTTTTGCAAAGTACCTAGCTGTAGATTTTGAACCCTAGCTCTGTCGGCACCTAGGGAAACCTAGCAAACCTATAATTGTTTTAAAACTATACACCCAGGGAAATCCAGGATGGGGTGACTTGACTGGCTCTCACCAGGTTCTGTTACCCAGAATCCCTTGCAAACCTAAAAAGTTGTCCAAAAAAGCCACGTTTTCCTCACATTTCTGTGGTGGAAAGTTCTGGAATCTGCGTGGATCCACAAAATTCCACCCACCCCGCGTTTCCCAAAGTCTTCTGAGAAAAATGGTACCTCACTTGTGTGGGTGGGTCAAGTACCCGCGACAGGCAAGGGCCCAAAACCTATTGAGGCGACATCAAAATTACCTATCACAAACCAACCTGGTTTTGCAAGGGGGGTCCCATGAGTTTTGGCCCCGGGCTCGGAGGCAATCTAGGGAAACCTACCAAACCCACACATTTCTGAAAACTAGACACCCGGGGGAGTCGAGCGAGGGATGGCTTGCTTGGGTCCCCCAACATTTTCCTACCCAGAATCCCCTGCAAACCTCAAATTTAGCTGAAAAAATTACTTTTTTCTCACATTTGTGTGTGGGAAAGTTCTGGAATCTGCGTGGATCCACAAATTTCCTACCACCCAGCGTTCCCCCAGGTCTCTTGATAAAAATGGTACCTCCCTTGTGTGGGTAGGCATAGTGGCTGCAACAGGAAATGGCCCAAATCGTACTGTGGAGACTTCAAAATTACCCATAACAAAACTACCTGGTTTTGGGGGGGGCACCTGGTTTTTTGGCCCCGGGCTCACCGCCATCTAGGGAAACCTACCAAACCCATACATTTCTGAAAACTAGACACCCTAGGGAGTCCAATGAGGTATGGCTTGCGTGGATCCCCCAACGTTTCCCTACCCAGAATCCCTTGCAAACCTCAAATTTAGCTTAAAAACCACATTTTCTACATATTTGTGGGTGGAATCACCGTTCCGGCACAAATGTCCTACTCCACAGCGTTCTCCTTAGTGTCACGAGTAAAATGATACCTCACTTGTGTGGGTATCCAATGTAGAATTGGCTAAAAACGTATTTTTAAAAAAATGTAGCGCTTATATTTCTCGGTGCTATACCCTAAATCCCTATGTTTTGGGCTCTTCCCAGTCACAGGCCCTTGCCCCACCCACACAAGTGAGGTATCATTTTACTCGGGAGACTGAGGGAAACGCTGTGGGGTAGGACATTTCTGCCGACACGGTGATTCCACCCAAAAATATGTGGAAAATTTAGTTTTTTCAGCTAAATTTGAGGCTTGCAGGGCACTCTGGGTAGGGAAACATTGGGGGATCCACGCAAGCCATACCTCGCTGGACTCCCCCGGGTGTCTAGTTTTCAGAAATGTGTGGGTTTGATAGTTTCCCAAGATGTCCGCCGAGCCCGGGGCCAAAAGCCCAGGTGACCCCCCTTGCAAAACCAGGTTGTTTTGTGATGAGTAATTTTGATGTCTCCTCAATACGTTTTGGGCCCTTGCCTGTTGCGGGTACTTGACCCACCCACACATGTGCGGTATCATCTTTATCGGGAGACCTGGGGGAACGCTGGGTGGTAGGAAAATTTGTGGATCCACGTAGATTCCAGAACTTTCCCACACAGAAATCTGAGAAAAAAGTGATTTATTCAGCCAAATTTGAGGTTTGCAGGGGATTCTGGGTAGGAAAATGTTGGGGGACCCACGCAAGCCATACCTCGCTGGACTCCCCCGGGTGTCTAGTTTTCAGAAATGTGTGGGTTTGGTAGGTTTCCCAAGATGGCCGCCGAGCTCGGGGCCAAAAACCCAGGTGACTCCCCTTGCAAAACCAGGTTGTTTTGTGAGAGGTAATTTTGATGTCTCCTCAATACGTTTTGGGCCCTTGCCTGTCGCGGGTACTTCACCCACCCACTCGAGTGAGGTACCATTTTTATCGGGAGACCTGGGGGAACGCTGGGTGGTAGGAAATTTGTGTCAGCCCGGTGATCCTACAACTTTCCCACACAGAAATTTGAGAAAAAAGTGATTTTTTTTCATCAAAATGTGAGGTTTGCAGGGGATTCTGGGTAGAGAAACGTTGGGGGATCCACGCAAGCCATACCTTCCTGGACTCCCCCGGGTCTCTAGTTTTCAGAAATGTGTGGGTTTGGTAGGTATCTCTAGATGGCCACCAAGCCTGGGACCAAAAACTCATGTGACTCATCTTGCAAAACCAGGTCATTTTCAGATACATAGGGGACATCTGCGTTTTTGGTCCCGGGGTCGGCAGCCATCTAGGTAAACCTACCAAACCCACACATTTCTGAAAACTAGAGACCCAGGGGAGTCCAGGGAGGTATGGCTTGCTTGGATGGCCCAACGTTTCCCTACACAGAATCCCCAGCACACCTCATATTTTGATGAAAAAATTAGATTTTTCTCAAATTTCTGTGTGGGAAAGTTCTAGAATCTACGTGGATCCACAAATTTCCTACCACCCAGCGTTCCCCCAGGTCTCCCAATGAAAATGGTACCTCACACGTGTGGGTGGGTCAAGTACCCGCGACAGGCAGGGGCCCAAAACCTATTGAGGCGACATCAAAATTACCTATCACAAAACAACCTGGTTTTGCAAGGGGGGTCCCATGAGATTTTGGCCCCGGGCTCGGCGGCCATCTTGGGAAACTACCAAACCCACACATTTCTAAAAACTAGACACCCGGGGGAGTCCAGCGAGGTATGGCTTGCGTGGATCCCCCAACGTTTTCCTACCCAGAATGCGCTGCAAACCTCAAATTTAGCTGAAAAAAATCACTTTTTTCTCACATTTCTGTGTGGGAAAGTTCTGGAATCTACGTGGTTCCACAAATTTCCTACCACCCAGCGTTCCCCCAGGTCTCCCGATAAAAATGATACCTCACTTGCGTAAGTGGGTCAAGTACCCCCGACAGGCAAGGGCCCAAAACGTATTGAGGAGACATCAAAATGAACTATCACAAAACAACCTGGTTTTGCAAGGGGGGGTCACCTGGGTTTTTGGCCCCGGGCTCGGCAGCCATCTTGGGAAACTACCAAACCCACACATTTATGAAAACTAGACACCTGGTGGAGTCCAGCGAGGTATGGCTTGCGTGGATCCCCCAACGTTTTCCTACCCAGAATGCCCTGCAAACCTCAAATTTAACTGAAAAAAATCACTTTTTTCTCAAATTTCTATGTGGGAAAGTTCTGGAATCTATGTGTTTTTTGGGACAAATTTTGAGGTTTGCAAGGGATTCTGGGTAACAGAACCTGGTGAGAGCCAGTCAAGTCACCCCATCCTGGATTCCCCTGGGTGTCTAATTTTCAAAAATGTATAGGTTTGCTAGGTTTCCCTAGGTGCCGGCAGAGCTAGGCTTCAAAATCTACAGCTAGGCACTTTGCAAAAAAAAGGGTCCGTTTTCACTGTGAAAATGTGGTGTGTCCACGTTGCGTTTTGGGCCGTTTCCTGTCGCGGGCACTAGGCTTACCCACACAAGTGAGGTACAATTTTTTTCGGAAGACTTTGGGGAACGCAGGGTGGGTGGAATTTTGTGGATCCACACAGATTCCAGAACTTTCCACCACAGAAATGTGAGGAAAATGTGTTTTTTTGGACAAAGGTTTAGGTTTGCAAGGGATTCTGGGTAACAGAACCTGGTGAGAGCCAGTCAAGTCACCCCATCCTGGATTCCCCTGGGTGTCTAGTTTTAAAAAATGTATAGGTTTGCTAGTTTTCCCTAGGTGCTGGCAGAGTTAGGGTTCAAAATCTACAGCTAGGCACTTTGCAAAAAAAAGGGTCCGTTTTCACTGTGAAAATGTGGTGTGTCCACGTTGCGTTTTGGGCCGTTTCCTGTCGCGGGCACTAGGCTTACCCACACAAGTGAGGTACAATTTTTTTCGGAAGACTTTGGGGAACGCAGGGTGGGTGGAATTTTGTGGATCCACGCAGATTCCAGAACTTTCCACCACAGAAATGTGAGGAAAATGTGTTTTTTTTAAACAAATTTTTAGGTTTGCAAGGGATTCTGGGTAACAGAACCTGGTGACAGCCAGTCAAGTCACCCCATCCTAGATTCCCCTGGGGGTCTAGTTTTCAAAAATGTATAGGTTTGCCAGGTTTCCCTAGGTGCCGGCAGAGCTAGGGTTCAAAATCTACAGCTAGGCACTTTGCAAAAAAAGGGTCAGTTTTCACTGTAAAAATAAAGTGTGTCCACGTTGCGTTTTGAGTCGTTTCCTGTCGCGGGCACTAGGCCTACCCACACAAGTGAGGTACCATTTTTATCGGGAGACTTAGGGTAACACGAATTGTAGAGCAACTGTTATTACCTAATGACTTTCGATGCATTTCTGCCTTCCAAATGAAAGACAATGTGTAAAAAAGAAGTCATTTTGAAAAATGACCTATAATTCTCATGCTAGTATGGGTACTCACAATTTCGGAAATGTGCAAATATCTACTGTTTCTAAACTCTATATTTTGTTCCAATTTCAGAAATAGATTGGTGTCTCTCATACCGATTTTTCCATGTATATATTTTCCCAAATGAATTGCTATATACCCGGTACATAATAAAAAACCATTGCAAGACGCTGCTCAGTTATTGGCTCTGGGTTCGTCGGGTTTTTGGTGAACCTACAAGTCCTATATATCCCCACAACCAGAAAGGTCTAGCGGATGTAACGGTATATTGCTTTCAAACAGCTGTCATAATTAGAAGAAGTTACAGGTGAAAACGTTGACACAAATGGCTGTTTTTTTAACTAATTTTCAATTTTTCCTATATTCAACGGTTAGTTTCTATAAAAAAACCTTGAAGGATCTACACAAATCACCCCTTGCTAAATTCAGAATTTTGTCTACTTTTCTAAAATGTATAGCTTTCCAGGATCCATTATTGCTTTCATACCCATTTCTACCATTAACTGGAAGGAGGCTGAAAGCACAAAAAATAGCAAAAATAGGCTATGTTCCAGAAAAATGCCAAAACTGTGTACAAATTTTAAGTTTTCTGACAAAAGTCTGCTTGTCCCTGAAAGCTGGGAAGATGGTGATTTCAGCACCACAACCCCTTTTTTGATACCATTTGCAGGGAAAAAACCAGACGCTTTCATCTGTAGCCCTTTTTTCCCCTTTTCCCCCCCCAAAAAAATGTAGCTGTATTTTGGCTAATTTCTGGGTCCCCTCCAGGGGAATCCACAAACCCTGGGTACCTTTAGAATCCCCATGATGTTGGAAGAAAAAGACGCAAATTTGGCGTGGATACCTTATGTGGTCAAAAAGTTACAGGGGCCTAAGCGCGAACTACCCCAAATAGCCAAAAAAGGCTTAGCACAGGGGGAGAAAAGGCCTAGCAGCGAAGGGGTTAATACAAGTGATGCAGCTGTAGATGACATTGAGCTAAAGAAGAACAGAAACGTGCCTTTGTCACTATGGCTCAATCTGCCTGCTGTGGGAGCAAGCAGTTTGGCACTAGGAAATCATAGACACAAAATCAAACAGCTAATTGAAACACAGCCTCTGTAGGTCGTGTTGCTGGGTAGAAGGAACAATTCATTACTGGGGGCCGGCGGAAAATTGAAGCTTTCTGACTTACCCTGCGCCGACCGGACCTTATCCCAGGCTCCTCTTGAACCATGGCAGTCAATTATTGAGACAGAGTCTGCCCGGGCAGCCTCGGACCACGGACCGGACTGCGGCGCCTACATTGATCTCTCAGCTGCTGATTAATTGCAATCACAGGAACAGTTTGAGTGAGCTGAGCCCAGCCCGCCGCCGCACCAGGCTGGTGAGCAGTGTGCTACAGGCTCATATTGTAAATTAAATATTCTCAAAATGACAGTCAGGATTCACACAGACATGAGCCACGGTACCGATGAGTTTGCAGCACGGATCAGAGAGGCAGTCAGATCCCGGTTTTGTATAATGAAGAATACCGTCGCGCTCGCATGATGATGAGGCAAGCACCTGCATTACTCCGAGGCAGGCGCTCGGAGACATAGTTTCGGCAAATAGACACACACTAAACTGTTTCCTGCAATCATGTGACGCCGCAGCGGCCGGCCCGGGCTGAGTTTCAGAAGGCACTGGGATAATAATGAATGCTGCAGCCAGCACGACCCATACTTCTGACCTGGCACTCATGAAAACTTACTTTGCCACAGTGAGTGTGTACAGAAGTGCAGCATGACACTCTGCCGGAGCAGCTGCTTGCTCACCAGTGCTTGAGCGGTGCTTCTCGTCCTGCTTGTCTCTGTCTGCTCTGGGTCAGCGCCGATGGAGTCAAGGAGGCGCTATAATGCGTGACTTCGCATTTCAGTGCGGTGATGCAGACCACCACACTGAAATGCGTACATCTAACGCCTGACGTGTGGTACTTGGCAGGGCTGTGGGGCTTCTTGGAGCTTGAAGATCTTTTGCGAGGAGAGCCAACAAGACTTGGTAATGACAAACAGATGCGATGCACAGGGAGGCGGTTAACGTCGGCAGGAGAGGGATTACAGTCGCCCAAGTTGCAGGGAAGACTGGTCAGGCCTCTGGAGAGCCAACAAACCACCACCTGTGTTGCAGAGCTGGGCAATGTCCGTGTGACAACAGGATCAGCAAACCAGTTGTTGACGTAGAGGTGCCTGCGGATGCAGGAAAGTGACTCCTTCACTCCAAGGGATATTCCTTCTGGCTAGGATGCAGGCTGATCCTTGGTGACTCGGGGGATGCATGGCCACGGAGTTGCAGAACTTGGAGATGCACAGGGACATAGATGCAGCAGGAATCTTCCCATCGGAGCAGTCCTGTCTATGGTCCTGGCTGGAAGAACAGCAGAGTTCCAGTGTCCACAGGTAGTCAGATCTAGAGGTTGTTGTCCGGATGAATGTAAGGGCCCACCCTCAGGGGAGCCCTTAAGTAACCCTAAAAAGGTGAAGGACCTCTTCTTTGGTGACCCACCTATCAGAGAGGGTCCGGGACTCTACTCAGCTGTCCTAGCCAGTCAGATGCTCCCAGGGGCTAAGATTCAACATGGTAGAATCAAGTGGCCACCTGGAGGAGCTCTGGGCACCTCCCTAGGGAGGAGCTGGACAGGGAGTTGGACACTCCCCTGTCCTTTGTGTGGCTGTGTACCAGAGCGGGAGCCAAGCTCTAAAAAGCCCCCTGTACATGGTATCATGCAACTAACACTGGAATCGGTGTGATTGCATGATTCCAACATGTTTGATACAAAACATGACCAGTTTCAGGGCAGACAATATGTAGTTGGACATGTTGACTTGCCAGTGTCCACTACATACCTTATAATGGCTCGCCCACACTTACAAAGCCCACAGAATGGAGTTCGGTGTTTGTAGGGGTACCTCTGCTCGTACAGGGGTACCCACACACTTAGAACCATGCACCCTACCCTTGGACTGAAGGGCCTGCCTTAGGGGTGACTTATGGGCTAAAAGTGCAGTGACCAGGATATAAGGAAAACCTTATATCCAAAGTTAAAGGTGCAAACACCATTTCACGCAGACTGCAATGGTAGCTCTGCAGACACACTTTGCATGGGCTCCCATGGGTGGCATAATACATCCTGCAGCCCATGGGAGACCCCTGGTGTACAAATGCTCTGAGTACCTCAGTACCATATGCTGGGGACTTATAATGGTACCCAAGTATGCCAATTGGAGGGTGTACAAAGTACTTACCAGAGAATTTAGAGGAGAGAGCACTGCCACTTGTGTCCTGGTTAGCAGGATCCCAGTAGACTGCAGTCAAAACACACTGACACCAGGCAAAAAGTGGGGATATCTATACCAGAAAGACCCTTCTTTCCTACAGTTGTTTGTAGTGAGCTATTAACTTTAAGTGCATTACAGTTTATAAGAAGTGCCCAGTTTCATTTCAAACAGAGAGTGTTAGCAGGTATATCATATACAGTACAGAAGTTAACATTCAGGGGCCGATTCCGATTCGGGCCGGAAAACGTACCGACCGACTCGGAGCCGGAATAAATACCGACCGACACGTACCGGTGCAGCCCGACCCGCAAAGTACGATGAGAAGCGTTCAAAATACGACCGACTTGTACGGAACACAAGCCGAACGACCGAACCGCACGGAAAACAGCCATCCGGCCGGAAAACCATGTGAAACAAACCGACCGACACGCACCAGGAAGAATCCCGAACGAAACGTACCCGCGAACTCCTACCCGCCAAGTACGATGCAACACGTGGAAAACACGACCGAGTCGCACGGGGCCCAAGCCGCACGACCGACACGCATTCAAAACTGCGAGCCGAAGCAACCCAAAACCCCACGACCGACGCGTACGCAGCACAGAAAACAGCACAAACACAGCGTGAACAAATCTGAGAGGCTCGCACGAGACAACTGGAGGGTCCGACTCGGTCAGAAGAACGTCTCCTACATGCACAAAAAGAACCAAGGAAAAAAAAAACACAAAAAAAGGCCGAACAAGCAATCACAAAGCAAATAAATACTGGGAGGGGAAACAGGGAACAAAGACACACCCACAACTACACCCATATAAAGGACACAAATCCCTACCATGATCCTTTGCAAATTCAAATTACGTGCCAGCACTCAACACCAACAGACAGCAACCACACACACACTCACAGCTCATCCATCACACAAGCCACACACCAGCAGCACTACAACAAATAGCACCCTCACATACACCCAGCAAAACACACACTCACACACCCTCACTTGCACACCAACACACACATCACACACCAGCACCACCCAACACCATGCCCCCAAAGAAGAATCACAAGTTCCTAGATAGTGAATTGGAAGTCCTGGTAGATGAGATCCTCAGGGTAGAGCCACAGCTGTTTGGTACATTGGTCCAACAGACACCCATGTCGCAGAAAACCAAGATGTGGGAGAGGATCGTCGACAGGGTGAACGCACAATCACCATGTTTGCGCACAAAGGTAGACATCCAGAACAGGTGGTATGACGTGCGCAGGAGGGTCAAGGAGCTGTTGAAGAAGGACTACATCGTGAGCCAACACACCGGCAGTGGCCCTCCTGCCAAACCAGTATACCTCAGGCCCTGGGAGGAGAAGGTGCGGGCCATCCTACCACCAGTGAGCGTTTATGGACTAGAAAACATCCCAGAGCCTGGTGAGTACACAACAAATGTACACAATATTGTGCCACAATACACACACATCACTGTCAAAGGGAGAGTCAAACCATGCACCCTTAGCAAATACACACCAACCAAAACAGATCATCCCAAAATGTGTATGTCAGCCAGATAAACACAATACATGCCAGCTCATAGTGAAATGTAACTGTGTCATGACATGTACAAACCTAACAACAAATAGAGCTAGGCAGTGGCACAAATCTAACCAACAAACACAGTCAGACATGTAGCCACCACCACAACACCACCTCACAGGGAAACTCACTGAAAGGAAGGAATACTGTGTATGCTGGGCAAGTCAGTGTAGCCAATAGCATCATGGGAGTCGTAGTCACAGAAATTGCCCACCCTCACAATGCGCACATCAACACCACCATGAACCATGCCCACATCACAGGGAGTGGAAAACAACTGACAAGATGGCTGACACTGGCTACTGCTGTGGGGAGCACAAGGCCCTGCTGGGAATTGTGCACCAACCAACAGCAGGACACCACTGTCAGCCATCTTGCCATTGCTGTCACACCCACACACAGTGAAGTACACTCAAAAGGAAGGAAGTATGGGCATGCTGGGAAGGGGAGTGGAGGCAATAGCATGATGGGAGTGGTAGTCACAGATATTGCTCACCTTCACAATGCGCACATCAACACCACCATGAACCATGCCCACATCACAGGGAGTGGAAAACAACTGACAAGATGGCTGACACTGGCTACTGCTGTGGGGAGCACAAGGACCCTGCTGGGAACTGTGCACCAACCAACAGCAGGACACCACTGACTGACATCTTGCCATTGCTGTCACACCCACACACAGTGAAGTACACTCAAAAGGAAGGAAGTATGGGCATGCTGGGAAGGGGGTGGAGGCAATAGCATGATGGGAGTGGTAGTCACAGCTCAACATCCCCCCCCACATGGCCCAGCAAGAACACACCCAAGCATGCACACCTCACAGGGAGTCAAAAGCCACTTCAAAGATGTCTGACACTGGTGCTCTGTTGTGGGGAGCACAAGGCCATGCTGGGAACTGGCCAACAACCAACAGCAGGACACCACTGTCAGCCATCTTGCCATTGCTGTCACACCCACACACAGTGAAGTACACTCAAAAGGAAGGAAGTATGGGCATGCTGGGAAGGGGGTGGAGGCAATAGCATGATGGGAGTGGTAGTCCCAGATATTGCTCACCCTCACAATGCGCACATCAACACCACCATGAACCATGCCCACATCACAGGGAGTGGAAAACAACTGACAAGATGGCTGACACTGGCTACTGCTGTGGGGAGCACAAGGCCCTGCTGGCAACTGTGCACCAACCAACAGCAGGACACCACTGACTGACATCCTGAAAGACAACTTGCACTCCCTGCAATGGAAGCACGTTCCATGGTGGGATAACTGGCTGGGTGGGAAGGAGGACTCACAGCCCTGACCATAGTTACCAGCAGCGTTTCTCACACACACCCCTAACACAAACTCCACAAAACTCACCTGGGAGAATGCATTGCCTCACACTCCAATCAAATATCCCACAAAGAACCACAACCCTGGGTCATGCTGAGTGAAGCACAGGGACACACATGGGACTTGTAGCAAAACTAACCCCAGGATAACACTGTCAGCCATCTTGTCAGCACAGGCACACAACCCCACAGGGAAGCAGAGTCAAAGGGAAGGAAGCATGGGCATGCTGGGAAGGGGGTGGAGGCAATAGCATGATGGGAGTGGTAGTCACAGATATTGGTCACCCCCACAACTGTCCCATCAACACCACCCTGAACCATGCACACATCACAGGGAGTGGAAAACAACTCACAAGATGGCGGACACTGGCTACTGCTGTGGGGAGCACAAGGCCCTGCTGGCAACTGTGCACCAACCAACAGCAGGACACCACTGACTGACATCCTGAAAGACAACTTGCACTCCCTGCAATGGAAGCACGTTCCATGGTGGAATATCTGGCTGGGTGGGAAGGAGGGCCGGATGTCAACCAAATACAACCAATGCAGACCATGTACACACCCCAACATTCACATAGAAATGCCCAAATAATGCAGGACAATGTGCTACACCAATATCAACCCCTGACTGTGACAACTTAGGACAATGCAATGTACAGGCCCGCATCCAGAGGCACAGTCACAACTGTCAGGTGTGTCAACCATTGATGCCTGCAGAAACATAACATACATTGTGTGTGTCTCCCAAAAACAGGTGATGATGGGGACACAGCAGCAGACGCTGAGGAGTCCCCGTCCCAGGCTCAAGAGGATACGGAGCTCACTGGTGTGGAACAGCCTCTGCCCTCCTCGGATGAAGAAGACCCACCTGGCACCTCCGGAGCAAGTCATCATGCAGCACCAGCAGGACCACCAGCTGCACCCCCTGCACCCACCCCTCCAACGACTGTCAACACACATACCACCCCTGCCGACATGGAAAGACCAAGGAGCACCACCACCACCAGCACAGGGACCCTGGACCAACGTGGGGCCATGGACACCAACACCACCAACAACCCCCAAGGGGGCCCAGGGTCACCTGTGCGTGCCACCTCAGGTACTGCACGTGTCGCCAGGGGTGGTGGGAGGGGTGGGAGACATAGGTCGCTGCTTGCAGAGGGGTCTGGACTGCATGATGACCCACAACTGGCACGCATAGCCGATGCGTACCAGTCCAGCACCGGAGAGCTCAGCCAGGTAGTGGGGCTCCTCAGGGACATTAAACAGCAGCAGGCTGCCCATCATGCCCGCTTGGACTCACACATGTCCCGCGTGGAGTCCAAGTGGGACACACTGCAAGAGATGACGGCGGTGCATAGGGACATATTACAATGCCTCCGCCAGATGAGCAGCAACCAGTCAACACCTCCCTGTGTGCCCACAACATCTGCTGCTGAAACAACTGCAACTGCCACAGGGAGGCAGGATGACTCTGGCGGAGAGTCCCCTGCACCGCAGCAGCCTGCACTTGAGGGTCCCCCCCAAAGAAGAGGGGTCGTCCGAGGAGGGGCAACTGAGAGGCCGATGGCCATGTGCAACCCCCAGGAAGCCAACACCTGTTCTGGATAATCACCTTTGTGCGCAAACTGTTCACCCTGTTGACTGCAACACAACCCCCACATGACATGGGGAGTACAAGTTGGACCAATGTCTCAGATGACTGTGGACTTGATACAGGACATTTCTGCTACCAGGACTTCTAATTCATCTAGGAACTTAGGATTGCAATCAAAATGTACAGCACTCACCATCCTGTGCACTATTCGCACACATGTATTACAATAAACACACTAATACACCATACCTGCCTCTGTCGTGATTCCAACGTGGTTACTGTCATGGAGATGATGACCAGCGAAATTACACTGTGCATGCTAACTGCTACAGCAAGTACAACACAGGCATGTGAGTCATGGCAACGTGACACATATGAGGGAGACTCACCACCACGGCTACACAACAAATACACACCTAGGCCATCTGACTCATTGCCTACACTGATGTTGCCAGGAAATACGGTGCAATGCACAGACACAACACCTATTCCCAGTCTTAGTCAACTAGCCCACTGGTGCAGTAAGCAAATGTCAGTCAAATGTGTGACCACAGACAACGCACATCACAAAGTGAAGCACAGGTTTATTACACATTTGCAACATGTTGTAACCACTACAGATGCAAGGTAATCCCACCTGGCAGCGGGCACACAGTCAACAAGTGTAGAAGGAAGGAAGTCCATGGGTGTGGCGCACATCACCTGTAGGGACACAACAGCTACCACCCTGGAAGTCGAATCACGGTGTCGGGGATCACAGTTGACCAAACCACTCTGAAAGTACCCTGTGAAGGACAGAAATGACACACAGTCAAAAGCACTGAAGAACAGGACAGAACTGCAATACTCATGCCCAATACATGTCACAAGATACCCACCCAGAACCAAGTAAGCATGTCAACACTGTTGGGGAGTACAGACTACCTGTAAGGACACATCGCTACACGCATACAGTCATGTAGCACATGGACACACTCAAACAGCACCAGAGCACCACCAACACATATCATGCAAACTCACATCAGTTACATGACATCTCTGGATACTTACATTCAGCTGAAGAAGTTGGTGATGAGCTGTGTGCGGACATCACCATCATCATCATCATCATCACTGGCATCGTGGTCCAGGCCAGGATCCTCCACAGGTGGCGGACGTTGGTCATCGTCATCCAGGATGAGAGGCAACTCCTTCCGCACTGCCAGGTTGTGTAGCATGCAGCAGACGATGACAATCTTGCACACCTTTGCCGGGGCATATGGGAGGGACCCTCCTGTCTTGTCCAGGCAGCGGAAGCGGCTCTTCAGGAGACCAAATGTCCGCTCAATCACTCTCCTCGTCCGACCATGTGCCTCATTGTAGCGCATCTGGGCTGGTGTCACAGGGTTCCTGAGGGGCGTCAGCAACCACGGCATGTTGGGATATCCGGAGTCACCTACATACAGACAATTGCACATTAGCTGAGTTGGAAAAGAGGGTGGAACACTACATTGCAGAACACACACAATGATACAAAGTCAGTACACACCAACAAGCCAGGCACGCTGGTTCCGCATCTGTGACATCATCCTCGGGATGCGACTACTCCTCATCACGTAGGCATCGTGTGCAGAACCGGGGAAACGGGCACACACGTGTGAGATGGTCATATCTGCAAGACAGACCACCAGTGCATTGACCGAGTGGTAGTGCTTGCGGTTCCTGTATGCCTGCTCCTGGGCCTGTGGTGGTACCAAAGCCACATGTGTCCCATCAATGGAGCCAATGACATGCGGCATCCTCCCCAGGGCATAGAAGTCACTCTTCACGTCAGTGAGTTGTTGGAGTCTAGGGAAATAGATGTACTGGTTCAGGTATATCAACATAGCCTCCAATACATCGCGGAGCACACGGCTGAACATGGTCTGTGACATCCCACCAGCAGTCGCCAGAGTGTGTTGAAAGGTACCGGTGGCAAAGAAGTGTAGGGCTGCCATCACCTTCACCTTGGGGGTCAGCGCTGTAGGGTACGGCCGGCCAGGTTGCAGGTGTGGTGCCAAGCGCACTGCCAAATCATCAATCAGCTGCCTGGTGAAGCGGTACCGTCGGATGCTGTCACGTTCCACCATCGTTGCCAGGTCAGGGAATGGTCTATGGACAGCTGGTGCCCTGCAGTGCATAGGTGAAGAAAGAAAGATTGTCACTCACCCCACATATGTGGCATTGTACACACTCAATATCACACGATACATCATTATGAGGCACAAGTACATGATGTGTGCAGTTCCGTAAGGACATGTATGGCACATACATGGCCAACATCCAACATCACAGTTCAACAAGTGGCATCAATAAGTCCCAGGTTGTGCCATTGGGTATCATGAGGACGTGTCACATTTCCCATCTCCTGCTGCCACGTTACAAACACACCCCACAGTGACATGTGAGGACAGATGTGCCCCAGGCATCACAGCTCAACGACAGGTAGATTCCCAGGGACCCTGTATTGCCACATGGACACTGGCATGACATGGCGTATCATGTATACACCACAGCAAAACAACCATGACCCCCACAGGTAGTGGTCCCTGTTGCCTCGGCAGGACAGACATGGACGTCTGTGACACACACACGCACAACATCAAAGTCCATGCACAAACAACGTGGATGTGGAGACTGTCTCCCATTGTGCACATGAAATCCGAGACATTGTAAACACAACATGCACACAGACTGTGGAGGACCATCACTATTGTGCCAATGGGTCACCCTGGGTTAAACATACCGTCCCACATGGGACTCAGGGGGCATGTGACATGACATACACATACACCACCGTGAAATGTGACCATGCCACATGCTCAGATATGAACAGTTGCACATCACAGTGGTCATGTACACGAAACACCAAGGATACTGTCCCCATGAACACGTGCACAGCCTGGGGGTGGCTGCCCCAAGTGACACCCACAGAACAACATGTTCACCCCCATACACGGAATAGGTAATGCAGCCTTACATGCCTTAGGATACAGTTTGGACAGGCTGTGGTGTTGTAGGTGTGCCCCTCACTCCCTGGGAAGTATATGTGGCTGGCATATGTTCACCTGTGACAGGCATGGTGACATATGCCAGTGACATGTACAGGGACGCGTTGGACAGCAATGGACCGATCGGTGCGCACACATTGGCCATTGCATTCAATGTGTGCGGGTACGCGTTGTATCCTGCAGTACGCGTTGAACAGCAATGGACCGATCGGTGTGCACACGACTGGCCCATTGCATTCAATGTGTGCGGGTACGCGTTGTATCCTAGGTACGCGTTGAACAGCAATGGACCGATCGGTGTGCCCGGCCGGCCCATTGCATTCAATGTGTGCGGGTACGCGTTGTATCCTGGGTACGCGTTGAACAGCAATGGACCGATCGGTGTGCCCGGCCGGCCCATTGCATTCAATGTGTGCGGGTACGCGTTGTATCCTGGGTACATGTTGAACAGCAATGGACCGATCGGTGTGCCCGGCCGGCCCATTGCATTCAATGTGTGCGGGTACGCGTTGTATCCTGGGTACGCGTTGAACAGCAATGGACCGATCGGTGTGCCCGGCCGGCCCATTGCATTCAATGTGTGCGGGTACGCGTTGTATCCTGGGTACGCGTTGAACAGCAATGGACCGATCGGTGTGCCCGGCCGGCCCATTGCATTCAATGTGTGCGGGTACGCGTTGTATCCTGGGTACGCGTTGAAAAGCAATGGACCGATCGGTGTGCCCGGCCGGCCCATTGCATTCAATGTGTGCGGGTACGCGTTGTATCCTGGGTACGCGTTGAACAGCAATGGACCGATCGGTGTGCCCGGCCAGCCCATTGCATTCAATGTGTGCAGGTACGCGTTGTATCCTAGGTACGCGTTGAACAGCAATGGACCGATCGTTGCGCACCCATTGGCTATGGCCTGGCCTGGCAACGGACGCGTTTTCAAATCTTGAACGAGTCTGATGCTGGAAATTCAGTTGGTCACCCACAACAATGTTGCAAATTCATGGGTGTCATGAAGTTGAACTTTTGAAGGACGCTGTGGGCGTGTGTAAGTGGTGCAATTCCATGGATTGGCTAGATTCAGAAGATGCTAACGACTTGGACCTATCACTTTGGACACATGGCACAGTAACTGCCTCTGCAGCACACATATAATGCTGGCTGTTCCCCTGAGAGCTCACTTGCCTGCACTACATGCTCCAGGACGACATCTGCCACCACCACTGCTGCTGTATCTGCACACTCTGGACCCTGCAATGGCACGTACTGTGGAGAGAGCCCCAGCCTTCAGCACTGAGGAGAACCAGGCCCTGCTGGACAGCCTCCTTCCACAGTACAGCAAGCTGTATGGGAAAGCAGGGGAGCAGGTGAGTGTTCTGTCCACTGCCTTCCTAAATGTGCATGTTGTCTGACTAGCAAGGCTAACAGTCTGCACGCCACTGGCTAGCAGGCTCACTGAGTAGTTGTCACCCCCCATAGTGTGTAGTTACATGCACTGGACAGGTATAGTGCAGTGACAGTGCATTTAAACAAGGTTTTACTTCCCAGGCAATGATACCATGTAGTAACTGCTGGCATACTGTCCATGGCCATCGTTGCACTGCCTGTGTACATCATGTGCCCCTGTGATTGAGACATGTATACACAACTGTGTAATGCACGGATATGTTGCATGTGTAGTAATAGTATTCTCACTTTGTCATCCTCACAGGTTGATGCCCACCAGAAGCAGAAGATATGGCTGACCATCGTCCGGGCAGTGAGATCCGTGGGGGACTACAAGCGCTGGATCCGCAACTGCCAGAAGAGGTGGCAGGACCTTCGGGGCTGGACCCGGAGGATCGCACGGGTCCAGCTGAAGCTGTCGCCTCCTCGCAGGAGGGGCGGACACCAGACCCTGACCCCCACATGCTCAGGATCCTGGCGGTGGTCTTCCCTGATCTGGATGGGCAGCTGAAGGCCAGGGAGCAGCACGGAGGGGGTGAGTCCATGACTGCATTGTGAACTTTGTCTGCCATGTTATGTGCCCTCCTCTGGCCTGGTTAAACTTCCACAGCACATCAGTCATGTGGTCCAGGACCCATGTCCCTCGATTGTGCACTGCCCACTCCTCATCTGATACCCAGGTGTGGCCCTTGCAGTCAGGGAATTGTGTCACTTGGGTACTGTGTCCTTGCAGTTTGCTTGACTCAAGGTGGGGGACAGCATCTGTTCCCTTAACTGTGGTGGGCATCATGGGTGGGTCCATTGCTTACACAATGCCTGTGTTCTGACATGTAATCTGCGTGTTACTTTGATATGTGGTCCAATTGCTGAGCTGATCCACCACATGTGCCTGGGGTAACTGCGCACACACCCAAGCTGCGGGTGGGAACAATGTTTGGGCCCCAGGAGTGTGTATATTACGTGTGTCACACATACTTAGCCAGCTGCCTACTGTCCAGGGTTCATCCCTCATTCATGTGGGGCAGGACAGTCATGCCTACTCCAGGCCATGCAATGCACTCTGTACTCCCACTCCCGTGTATCAGCTGACACGTTGTGCTCAGTGATATGTCCCCTCAGGTGTCAGCCTCTGTGTCAGTGTGCTGTGGCTTCGATGTCAGGACTGCTGGGGTGTTTATCGGTTGGGGCTCAGCATGCCACCGGAGATGTGACCATAGGAGACGATACTTGTGTGACACATAGGTGTTTGAACACCTGACCGTGCAGACTGGGGTATGCGAATGTGAAGTCCATGCAGCTGTTTCCCATTCTCAGCAGATTGTGAGGTGCTCAGGTTCAGAGGCTTGTGTTACAGGTCACCCATATGTCCAATCAGTATGACCTGGACAGATAAGGGTTCAGATGATGTGGTGTGTGGGGGATGTACATGTGCACTTGTTCAGCTCCAGGACTTGCATTCCCCATGACCTACTATTGTGACACAGTGCAGACTGTTGTTGTGTGGCTGCCCTGCCCATGTGACTGGAGACAGTGATGTATGACTTAGCAGGCATGCCTGTGCCATGGCATGTGACTTCCTATGAGTGATCCTGCAGGGGAGTGACATGTGCTACATGCACACCATAGTGGCAATGGCTATCAGCACATGGGTGCATCATGGTGTCTGTCGCTGGTATGCATCACATGCATTTCATATATCTGACTCTGGGCATCACTTTCATCCGGACACCTGCACTGACTCAGTGGCAAGAGTTGTGATGTGTGCATGTTCACATGCTTCACCGTGTTCTCTGCACCGTCCAACTACTGTGTAGGTGGTGCATGTGTCCACACTGGGGTATTGCCAGCCAACGGACGCCAGACAGATGGGTGCAAGGCCAGGTGGGATGTGAGTGCCATGGTTGACGATCAGACTGACAATTGGCTTCTCCTATTCTGTTCGGGCACTTTTAGCAATGTTCAACTAAGGATGCCAGGCCTTGCTCTGTATTGTGCTGAACTTACTGTGGTGTGTGCGTTCGGTGCAGGTGACTGATGTCTGTCTGTTTCCCTATTGTTTGCAGATACATCCACGGCCACAGGAGGGGACAGCTCCACGGACCAGGAGGAGCCGCAGAGCCAGACTGGGTCAGCAGCCGAGGAGTGGTCGGAGGGACCCAGTGGCACGGAGGGCGAGGGGAGCCACACCGAGGAGTCCTCAGCACCATCCACCTCAGCTGAGGACCACAGCAGCTCGGAGGATGACTCCCTTATGGAGGCGGGTGTCAGCAGCCACCACACCCCAGCTAGTGTTGCTGTCCCCGCCACCACCACCACCACCACCACCACCGCCCTCCCATCGGCTCCCATTCCCGAGGTCCGTGGAGGCTCCCATGTTCGGGAGCGTGTCTCCTTCGGGCCAGGCACCGCACCCCCTGCCCCTGTGTCCCCTGCTGCCCTGAGTGAGGAGTCTGTGTACCTCCTTCGCCAGCTCCATGTAGGGCAGACAGCGATGCTGAGTGTCCTCCATGCACACACCACTCTGTTGACTCAGCTGGTGTCGTTCATGGAGGGCATCTCATCGGGCATGTCTGCCCTACAGAGGGGCAATAGGTCCATGGACTCCTCCCTGACGGCAGCAGTGTCCCTCCTCCAACAGTCCCTCACCCCTCCTGTCTCTGCCCCATCCACACTCCCCAGCACCTTACCTGTCCCAAGCACACACACACCGGCACAGGCACACACCAGCACAGACACGAGCAGCACACACACACACACACACGCCACAGACAAGACGCACACGCACGCACAGTCAGGGGACTGAAACCACACTCACAGGGGATGGGGCCCAGTCACACACACACGCATCCACGAGCACTGCGCAGTCCACAGTTGCCTCTCCCTCCAAAGCCCCCTCCGTTGCCTCACCTGCAACCCCAAAGACCCAGCGGCTCTTCCTCAGTGACCTCGGCCTCTTCCCCTCCGATCCAGCTGATACAGCATTCAGGGGGAAGAGGAAGCCCACCACACGGAGCGGAGTGCCCCTCGCCACCGGACACCCTCCCCCAGGCGCAGACCGACTGACGCCCCCATCCGCAAGTCCCCCGGACCCGGAAGAGCAAGACCCCGCCGCCGCCCTGCAGCTCAGGCACCAAGTCTCCTTCCTCCATCCCTCAGGCCCCCACTCCACAGGTGCCCCCACCACACCCTGCCCCAGGTTCCCCCACCCACAGATACACCATCCCCAAAAGGATCAGGCCTTCTCCCCCTGCCACTTGCTCTTCCGGCCCCACCCCCCCGCTGCGCTTGTCTGTGCCACTGGTGTGGAGACGGTGTCCTCCCCCTCTGTCCTGCCCACCTTACCTGATCCCCATTCTCATCCCCTGGAGGTAGGCACTGCAGTGGAGTCCACTACAACCCTGTCTGACTTGGGCACTGCAGTGGGGAACCTGTCCACTACATCTGCACGGTCCCCTGCAGTCTTGCCGGCACCCACACCATCAGAGTCATGCCCCCCACTTGTGCCGGCACACACCATGTCAGACACCTCCACTGCAGTTGTCAGTGGCTCTCCAGCACCCACCACCCTTCCCTGCCTCCTTCTGGTGAGCCATGATCCTGTCCCTGCGGTGCCTGGCCTGCCCCCCCGTATGCCCCTCCGAGGGGATTGTGCCCCTCCGAGGGGATTGTCCCTGGTTTTCATCAGTGCAGGCATGCGTAGGGTGACATCTGCCACTGTCACCCTGTTTTGACTTTCATGTTGGACTGGCCATTGGCCTTTGTTAATTTTTTGCTGGACATCAACTGTTAGACCCACATATGCTGAATAAAGCACCTTTCTGTTCTCTAGTGCTTTTGCTTCTGATGTACATGTTGTTGATGATGCTAACCATGCCCTTGCTGCAGTGATGGTGATATTTGGTCTCATGATAATGAAGTGTTACTGTGCAGGAACACATGTGGTCCAGGAGGAATGTGTCCTATCCTGTGGTGTATCCATGTCATCCTTAGCAGCATCTGAGGGTGTCATGTTTTCAATATTTGGCAATGGGATTTCCTACTTTCATTAGCAATTTCACATCTGTGGCTTCCACCCCTGCACATCTGTTGTGCCTGCCATTGTTCAATTAGTCTACTTCCCTGACCGTGTGGCCATCTCCACTGGACATGCAGGTTTGGGCATCAATGGGGAAGGACTCATCTGTGTTGTCAGTGCAACATTGCTATACAAGTGTGTTGGATCTGTGCTGATGATTTCGTTGGCACTCCCATGACCAGGCTGATGTGACGGGAGCCTTCATTTGGTGCTAATTGTTGACTGTGTGACCAAGTGCTCAGCTGACATGATGGAGCCCTACTGAGGCAACATATGGCACAGCTTTCCTCACACAGGAGTGGAGTCCCCTCATGGCAGTGTGTACTCCTGTGACATTGCCTGCGCCCAAGGTGTGTGTTGTATGAGCGTGTCTGTGTGTTCACTTCCGTTTTGCTGTGCATGCTGGGATCCCTAGTGTTGTTCCTGTTTGTGATGCTTGCTGAGTTGACCTATGTTCCCCCCAAGTCTTCTCCCTGGATTCTCTGTGATGTGGGTGCATGGCACATTACTGGCCATCAGGGTGTCACCCATAGGTGTGTTGGCTGTGAGGGCTGAGTTTGTGTGCAGACGCAGATGGGTCACAGTCAGGATTCCCCTTGGCACTTGTTGTTTACACCTGTCATGTGATTTCCAGTTTGTGTTATCTTTCAGTGATTGTGACACGTTGTGTGTGTGACTGCTGGCACTCCTCAGGGTCCGGGCTGCAATGTTGGTAGTTGTCTATGTGTGTTCTTTGTGGGTGACCTTGGCTTCTTCATTGGTGTGGGACTGTGGCTGGGATCCCATTGGTTGGTGTGGTATTGCCGTCATGTCCATGTACAGCGTAGTGTGCAGTGTGTCAGACATTCAGGAGTCTTGTTGAGTGGCCATGTGTGATGTGTTTCTGCACCTTGGTTCCCACCCACCACCCTGGGATTGTCATGGGTGCATGTGCAATGTCACCAGTGCATGTGTGCTTCACTGCTGCACATTGTTGGAGGTCGAGGTGTGTGGTGTTGAGTGTGTGCAGATGAGAGTTGTTGCCTGGCTAGACCCCTGCCTCCATGTTGGCCTTGGCTTAGTGGCCGTGCTGATTGATTTGTGCTTGTGTAGGTGTGATGGTAGTTTGTTGCTCAGGACACATGACTGTGGTTCACAGTTTGAACGACATTTAGCTTTGTCATCACAGTGGGATTGTAATGCAGCCCAGGGTCACCACATTGTGGGGGCCCTGGGGGTAGTGCTGTGGTGTGTCTGTGTCTTGCTGTGTCAGTTGCTGTTCCTACATGCCTGTGTGACATGTGTGATTTGTGCTCCCTCTCATCTGACAATGCCTGATTGCCCACATAGGGGATTTGGATCCATGAGTTACCTTTGTGTGTCACTGTATGCACATCTGTGTAATTGGTATTCAGGCCTCCTCATGTGTTGTGTGGTTGCCTGGGGACACTGGCACCCCCCCCCCTCACCTGTTTTGTTTGATGTGCAGTGTGGGTCTGCCTGTTTGTGTTTGTGCATCTGCACCACTGCATTGGCATATCTTTGGTGTGCCATTGGCTGTATGTTGTTTGGTGGGTTTCCCCTGCTGTCCCTGGGACTCCTAGGTCATCGGTCAGCACAATGATCATGGTTTGTGTGTCCCATTGCTGCCATGGTATGGTATCTGTTCACCTCACATCTACAGTCTCCACAGGGTATCTGCATTTGTGTGCCCATTGGTGCAAATATGTGGGTCTGCATTCTGATTGTCAGCCGTCAGGCTTCTTGCACCCTTTCCCTGCCTAATAACAATTCACGCACTACAATTCCCAGGATACACTGCGATGGCTATCACGTTGTATGCTTTCCCATGCTGCACTAGGAGAGGTCAGGTGACCTTTTCCAGCATATAGACAGCCAGCTCCCATTACCAGGTGCTTGGCTTTCCTCCCTTGCTAGGACCACGCCTTTTTCCTTGCCTGTTCGAGTTTGGAAAACTCTCCTGAGTGGAACTGCTGCTGGATTGCTTCCCGTGTAATCCCTTAGCTTCATCGCTGAAGTTCCCCAGCATTTCTATTCTACCCCTCCCCTTGTGTGGACTTTGGCAAGCAGCCGTGAAACGCTGCTTTTATTTCTGCCCTTAGCGCGAGGACGCGCTGATAACGGATGTTTTTTATTTCTTTTTCTTTACTTTGCCGAGCTGTGAAACGCGGAGGATTTCCCTGGTGCGCGGAGTCGCGCTAATCCCTATCCCGGTCACAGACCCGTTTTTCACGCATGGTTGAGTGCGGTGGGTGAAACAAGCGCTACCATCTTTCAGAAGCACACAGATAACGGCGCAGGATAAGTCGCTGTTTAAACTTGGACCTTTTTCTTGGTTTTTGATTATCTGCATCTTTCGGATTCAGGCCCCTTTTCCCTTCATTTGCGAAGACTGGACAAACATCAGCTTAATCTGCCTAAGACCTTGAAGTCAGGTTCGCTGGAGTCTAGTTTTTTTTTTTTGGGATTCTACTTGGAACTTTATACACTGTGTGCAAGAAAGGAACACTACTCACGTTTCACCTTTTTATTGTTATTTGGAGAGACCCTTTTAAAGTGTCACACTGGCAATGTGCAAGTGAGTATGGGCAAGCATACAAGTGACTCTTTACACTAGTAGTCTTATATTTCTGTATGGGCATTTATCCCTCTATAACCTTTTTCTCTTCTGTTTCTCTGTTATCTGCAGGACTCCCCGATCTACAGATATTCCTTCTTGAAAGAAGCCCAGGTGGTCCTTTTGGTCTCTCCACTCCCTAGGGGGGCATCAGTCTACCTTTGGTGTGTTTACTTGACTAGAGGTGACTATACCCTTTGGGAGTGAAGGGGCATTATCTTCGCTCCCGCGGATCTTGGTTCAGCTGGTTGTGGGACTGGAAACCCCGACAGAAAGCCAAGCCCACGAACTTAAAATCCCTGAGCGAAGATGAGTAAAGGCGCTTCTTATGACGCGCTCATGACTGATCCCATGTCCCTTGACAAACCTGAAATTACCATGACTGAGTTAGCCACTACTGTGGTTAATCTGCAAACTGAGCTTAGACTATTACGTGGGGAGAATCAGCGTCTTGTAACGGAACTAGATATCCTAAAAACCCACAAACAATTGGAGGCCACAGGGACTGAAACCCACCCTAAGTTCAAACGCAGTTACATTCAGCCAGCTCAGTTTCAAAGTCCTCCTACAGTCACAAGTGTTCCCTCTACTCCTACTACCGCCCCAGTTAATGTGACTGTAGTTACCCCACCCCACACACCCTTGGCCATGCCGGAGAGGTTCAATGGGGATAGCAACAAGTACGCTGTATTTATGAATCAATGCCACCTTCAATTTCTATGTCGTGCGGCCTCCTTTCCAGATGATGCGGCTAAGGTAGCCTTTATCATATCTTATTTAAGTGGGAATGCAGCCCTCTGGGCAGTACCTCTTGTAGAAAATGACGATGCCATTCTGTACAGCTTGCCTCAGTTCAAAGAACGAATGAGAAGTCTTTTGCTCGTCACTCGTACATGCAGGCAAGCGACAATGAATTGCTTAATCTCAAACAGGGCTCGAAAGACCTGTTAACCTATATTACCACCTTTAACCGGTTAGTCACGGAGACTCAGTGGCCTGAGGAGAAGAGAACTTCTCTGTTATATAGAGGTTTAAAAGATGAGCTTAAAGACATCCTGTCCCAGATAGTGGATCCCCCAGAGGATTGTTCATTATTTATGGACCTAGTGGTCAAGCTAGACCATCGCTTGACAGAAAGAAAAGGAGAAAAGAACAAGGGAGAATACCCTCGTTTTGTCTTTTCTCGAAGTGAAAAGAAAGATACTAAGGACTCTAGCGAGCCTATGCAAATAGGAGGGGTAAGAGGCCCTTTGTCCACAGAGGAACGAGAGAAAGAAGAAAACTAAAACTCTGTCTCTACTGTGGGAAGGGTGGACATTTTGCCAGGGAATGTCCCGTCAAACCCAGTGCTGCTCTGAGGAGTACTGTGGTTAGTTCAGGGGCTGCTGTGTCGTTGGAAAACTAATTGACTTGGAGAGTCCAGAGATCGCTCCTCCAAGTCCGTCTTTGTTACAGATCTCACGGCCATTGGCCAACACCCTGTCTCCTGTGCCTAAACACTTCACTATTACTGTTGTCTTTGTTTTACCCACCCAACATAGAAAATCCATGTCTATATTGATAGACTCAGGGGCTACAGGGAATTTTCTAGATATCACAGTAGCCAAGGCACTTGGTTTGCAATTTATTCCTAAGACACAACCTGAAAGAGTAAGAGCGGTAGATGGGACTGAGTTATCCTCTGGATTGGTAGAGTACCACACTCCGGAACTTATTATGGTATGTGATAATGGACATTCCGAAGTTGTCTCATTCGATCTGATTGACACCCCTAACTTTGGAGCCATATTAGGAGTGCCCTGGTTACAACTGCACAATCCACATATAGATTGGGTCTCCAGAAAAGTAACGCTACGGTCCTCCTATTGCATGACACATTGCTATCAAGAAACCACCTTATGGCAAGCCCCTTTGTGTTGCGCTCTTTCCGATTCCAAATCCCCAATCCTGCCTTCTGAGTATCTCGACTTCGCTGGTGTCTTTGATGAAGAGAAGGCTGTTGCACTTCCCCGCACAGAGCCTATGATTGCAGGATAGATTTGATTCCTGGCGCTGAGCTGCCGGTTAGCAGAGTATATGCTTTAACTGAACCCGAGACTAAATATCTCTATGAGTATCTTCAGGACATGTTAAAGAAGGGCTTTATCCGTCATTCAACCTCCCCCGTGTCTTCTCCTATTTTTTTTATTCCTAAGAGAGAAGGGGATTGAGAGCGTGCCTGGACTACCGTGCACTGAACAAAGTGACGGTAAAAAACAAATACCCTCTTCCACTCATCTCCAATCTCCTGGATCAGGTGCGCAAGGCCAAGATCTTTACCAAGCTTGATTTGAGAGGGGCCTATCATCTGATACGAGTCAGGGAAGGAGATGAGTGGAAGACGGCCTTCCGTACTAAGTTTGGATTATATGAATATTGCGTAATGCCTTTTGGCTTATGCAATGCCCCTGCGGCTTTTCAATTTTTTGTGAATGAGATACTCCGAGAATACCTAGACATATTTGTTATAGTCTATATAGACGACATTCTAATCTATTCTCAGACTGAACAAGAGCATTTGGAGCACGTGAGGTTAATACTACAACGACTCCAGGATAATCATTTGTTCGCTAAATTGGACAAGTGTCTTTTTCATACCCAGAAAGTGGACTTCTTAGGTTTTGTTATTTCCCCTGATGGTATTCATATGGATCCTACCAAAGTGTCTGCTATCACCAGTTGGGCTAGCCCCAAAACCGTCAGGGAAGTGCAATCCTTTTTAGGATTCGCTAATTTTTATAGAAGATTTATACATCACTTCTCTGAACTAGTTGCTCCCATAACCAGATTATTAAAAAAGGGAGTTGCGTTTGAATGGGACAACGCTGCGGAGGCAGCCTTTCGTGCCCTGAAGAACAGATTCACCTCGGCACCCATTATCAGACACGCAGATGAGACGCAGCCCTATTTTGTGGAAGCTGATGCTTCCCAGTATGCAGTAGGTGGAGTGTTATCACAGCGGGACGTAAAGTCAGGCACCCTCCATTCAGTAGCCTACTTCTCGAAAACCCTATCACAAGCTGAACAGAATTATACAATAGGAGAAAGAGAACTCTTGGCTATAAAGATGGCGTTCCAGGAGTGGCGGCATTATTTGTTAGGGTCCCCTCATACCATAACTATCTATTCTGACCATAGAAATCTACAATTCTTTCGGTCTGCCAAAGCCCTTACCCCCAGACAGATGAGATGGGTATCCTTTTTCTGTGAATATGATTTTGTTATTACATTTCGTCCAGGAACCAAGCACGGAAAAGCAGATGCCCTATCACGGTTGGGGAAAGACCATAGGTACATAGAGGAGACCCCTGTACCCATCATACCAGAGAATAAAATCATTGCACTGGGTGAAAGGCAAGAGGTCGATTCCGACTCTTTTTTCTTGCTGTTAGAACAGGAGTTTACCCAGCTGGATCGAGGGAAATGGTTGGCAGACCCTTTGAATAAAATAGCGAAAGGTTTGTTTTACCACAAGGACCGTCTGTTTCTCCCCTCAGAAAAAACACGACTTATGATTATAAACTGGTGTCACACCCTACCCATGGCCGCACATCCCGGTGGAGAAAAGACCCTGCAAACCTGTCAGAGATGGTTCTGGTGGAAGGGTATGTCCCAAGACATTTCTAATTTTGTCAAAGCCTGTCCTACATGTGCCCGACAGAAACCTCTGCATTGTGCTCCTGCAGGGCTTTTACAGCCTTTACCTGTCCCTGACTGCCCTTGGTCCTGTATCAGCATGGATTTTATCACAGATCTACCAGGGAGCAGAGGGTTTACTGTCATACTGGTAGTAGTGGATATGTTATCCAAGATGGCCCATTTCATTCCTCTCAAGAAACTTCCGAAGGCTAAAGACCTCATAGAGGTATTCATAGCAAACATAGTGAAACTGCATGGGTTACCCACTGTGATTGTATCAGATAGAGGTCCGCAGTTCGTATCTAAATTCTGGCAAGGACTGTGCAACGTGCTTCACATAGACCACAGACTCTCTTCGGCTTACCATCCGCAAACGGATGGGCAGACAGAAAGAACCAATCAAACCCTTGAGCAGTTTCTTCGATGTTTGATTAGCACCACTACCAGTGATTGGGTCCAAGCCCTCCCCTTAGCTGAGTTTGCTTATAATAATTCTATGCACTCCGCTTCCAAGATTTCTCCCTTTTATTTTGTTACTGGTTGCCATCCTAAATTTCTCCCACTACACCTTCCGCCCGAATTGTTAGACGTGCCAGCAGTCACTGAACACCACAAACTCCTTATGTCCATATGGGAACAGGCCAAACTAGAGTTACTTGAAGCCAAACAACAGATGAAAAAACACGCTGACACACACAGACGTCCTGCACCTGATTATGCGGTGGGAGACCGGGTATGGCTATCCACAAAAACCTTAGGCTACCTGGACCACGCAAACTCCAGCCCAGATATATGGGTCCATTTTCTATAATACAGAAAGTTAACCCTGTAGCAATGAAATTAGAGCTTCCATCAGACATGCATATACATCCTGTCTTTCATACTTCTTTGCTCAAACCTTTCGCCACTCCTTCCTGTTCTGAACCACCACCCCCTCCCATCACCATTGAAGGGGAACTAGAGTACGAAGTCCGTTGTATTGTAGATTCCCGAAGATACAGGGAAAGCTACAATATCTTGTAGATTGGGTGGGATATGCACCTGAAGATAGAACCTGGGAGCCTGCGGAGAACATTCATGCTCCAGTATTAGTGAGAAGATTCCATGCATTACACCCTTCTAAACCTAGACCTGTAATTAGACCGTTAGGGGGGAGAACTGTCAGCCGTCAGGCTTCTTGCACCCTTTCCCTGCCTAATAACAATTCACGCACTACAATTCCCAGGATACACTGCGATGGCTATCACGTTGTATGCTTTCCCATGCTGCACTAGGAGAGGTCAGGTGACCTTTTCCAGCATATAGACAGCCAGCTCCCATTACCAGGTGCTTGGCTTTCCTCCCTTGCTAGGACCACGCCTTTTTCCTTGCCTGTTCGAGTTTGGAAAACTCTCCTGAGTGGAACTGCTGCTGGATTGCTTCCCGTGTAATCCCTTAGCTTCATCGCTGAAGTTCCCCAGCATTTCTATTCTACCCCTCCCCTTGTGTGGACTTTGGCAAGCAGCCGTGAAACGCTGCTTTTATTTCTGCCCTTAGCGCGAGGACGCGCTGATAACGGATGTTTTTTATTTCTTTTTCTTTACTTTGCCGAGCTGTGAAACGCGGAGGATTTCCCTGGTGCGCGGAGTCGCGCTAATCCCTATCCCGGTCACAGACCCGTTTTTCACGCATGGTTGAGTGCGGTGGGTGAAACAAGCGCTACCATCTTTCAGAAGCACACAGATAACGGCGCAGGATAAGTCGCTGTTTAAACTTGGACCTTTTTCTTGGTTTTTGATTATCTGCATCTTTCGGATTCAGGCCCCTTTTCCCTTCATTTGCGAAGACTGGACAAACATCAGCTTAATCTGCCTAAGACCTTGAAGTCAGGTTCGCTGGAGTCTAGTTTTTTTTTTTTTTGGATTCTACTTGGAACTTTATACAGTGTCTGCAAATAAGGAACACTACTCACGTTTCACCTTTTTTATTGTTATTTGGAGAGACCCTTTTAAAGTGTCACACTGGCAATGTGCAAGTGAGTATGGGCAAGCATACAAAGTGACTCTTTACACTAGTAGTCTTATATTTCTGTATGGGCATTTATCCCTCTATAACCTTTTTCTCTTCTGTTTCTCTGTTATCTGCAGGACTCCCCGATCTACAGATATTCCTTCTTGAAAGAAGCCCAGGTGGTCCTTTTGGTCTCTCCACTCCCTAGGGGGGCATCAGTCTACCTTTGGTGTGTTTACTTGACTAGAGGTGACTATACCCTTTGGGAGTGAAGGGGCATTATCTTCGCTCCCGCGGATCTTGGTTCAGCTGGTTGTGGGACTGGAAACCCCGACACTGATGGTCACTTCTGTCATTGTGTCATTGATGAATGTTGACAGTGTCAGCCCCCATGGGTGATGTTTGTCTGCACATGGCTAAAGGTATGTCTTATTTGCACTGCAGTATTTGCCTCCCCCAATCTATGTTGCAATGGGACACATGCACTACTTTGCCACTGATGTGTTTTATGTTCTGTGACCAGCAAGCATCCATGCAGTTTGGCAGTTGCAGCTTTTTCTTTGTCAACACTTGCATTTTGGTCACTGTGATGATGGGGGTTTGGACCCCATTGCCACAATGTTCAAAATGTGCTTCAGCTATGGACCCCACACTTACCTTTTGGTCACTGTGATGATGAGGGTTTAGACCCCATTGCCACAATGTTCATACTGTGCTTCAGCTATGGACCCCACACTTACATTTTGGTCACTGTGATGATGGGGGTTTAGACCCCATTGCCACAATGTTCGAAATGTGCTTCAGCTATGGGCCCCCACACTTACATTTTGTTCACTGTGATGATGGGGTTTTGATCCCCATTGCCACAATGGTCATGGCCTGCTTGCATTGTGGGGCCACACACATATATGTGTGGCACATGTGATAGGGGGTCACATTGTATGTTCAAAGTCATGTTCAGTGTTGTAGGCATTTGACACAGTCTACACACGCTTGTCATGGTGTTGGGGGATGTCTTTTTCTTGCATTCCCTAGGTTGTAGTGTGCTGGTTGTGTCATGCATTGTCCATCCTATGAGTGGGGGTGGTGTTGGTGGTAGGCATCCAGCCCCCCATGGGTAGAGGTGGTAGTAGTGACAGGCATCCAGCCCCCATGGGTAGAGTTGGTAGTAGTGGTAGGCATCTGGCACCCCTGGGTAAGGGTGGTAGTAGTGGTAGGCATCTGGCACCCCCTGGGTAGAGGTGGTAGTAGTGGTAGGCATCTGGCACCCCTGGGTAAGGGTGGTAGTAGTGGTAGGCATCTGGCACCCCTAGGTAAGGGTGGTAGTAGTGACAGGCATCCAGCCCCCATGAGTAGAGGTGGTAGTAGTGACAGGCATCCAGCCCCCATGAGTAGAGGTGGTAGTAGTGGTAGGCATCCAGCCCCCATGGGTAGAGGTGGTAGTAGTGGTAGGCATCTGGCACCCCTGGGTAAGGGTGGTAGTGGTGGTAGGCATCCAGCCCCCCATGGGTAGAGGTGGTAGTAGTGGTAGGCATCTGGCACCCCCTGGGTAGTGTGGTAGTAGTGGTAGGCATCTGGCACCCCTGGGTAGAGGTGGTAGTAGTGGTAGGCATCTGGCACCCCTGGGTAAGGGTGGTAGTAGTGGTAGGCATATGGCACCCCCTGGGTAGAGGTGGTAGTAGTGGTAGGCATCTGGCACCCCTGGGTAGTGTGGTAGTAGTGGTAGGCATCTGGCACCCCTGGGTAGAGGTGGTAGTAGTGGTAGGCATCTGGCACCCCTGGGTAAGGGTGGTAGTAGTGGTAGGCATCTGGCACCCCTGGGTAGAGGTGGTAGTTGTGGTAGGCATCTGGCACCCCTGGGTAAGGGTGGTAGTAGTGGTAGGCATCTGGCACCCCTGGGTAGAGGTGGTAGTAGTGGTAGGCATCTGGCACCCCCTGGGTAAGGGTGGTAGTAGTGGTAGGCATCTGGCACCCCTAGGTAAGGGTGGTAGTAGTGACAGGCATCCAGCCCCCATGAGTAGAGGTGGTAGTAGTGACAGGCATCCAGCCCCCATGAGTAGAGGTGGTAGTAGTGGTAGGCATCCAGCCTCCCATGGGTAGAGGTGGTAGTAGTGGTAGGCATCTGGCACCCCCTGGGTAAGGGTGGTAGTGGTGGTAGGCATCCAGCCCCCCATGGTTGGAGGTGGTAGTAGTGGTAGGCATCTGGCACCCCCTGGGTATTGTGGTAGTAGTGGTAGGCATCTGGCACCCCCTGGGTAGAGGTGGTAGTAGTGGTAGGCATCTGGCAGCCCCTGGGTAGAGGTGGTAGTAGTGGTAGGCATCTGGCACCCCCTGGGTAGTGTGGTAGTAGTGGTAGGCATCTGGCACCCCCTGGGTAGAGGTGGTAGTAGTGGTAGGCATCTGGCACCCCCTGGGTAAGGGTGGTAGTAGTGGTAGGCATCTGGCACCCCCTGGGTAGAGGTGGTAGTAGTGGTATGCATCTGGCACCCCTGGGTAAGGGTGGTAGTAGTGGTAGGCATCTGGCACCCCTAGGTAAGGGTGGTAGTAGTGACAGGCAAAAAAGCCCCCCAGGAGTAGAGGTGGTAGTAGTGACAGGCATCCAGCCCCCATGAGTAGAGGTGGTAGTAGTGGTAGGCATCCAGCCCCCATGGGTAGAGGTGGTAGTAGTGGTAGGCATCTGGCACCCCCTGGGTAAGGGTGGTAGTAGTGGTAGGCATCTGGCACCCCTAGGTAAGGGTGGTAGTGGTGGTTGGCATCCAGCCCCCATGGGTAGAGGTGGTAGTAGTGACAGGCATCCAGCCCCCATGGGTAGAGGTGGTAGTAGTGGTAGGCATCTGGCACCCCTGGGTAAGGGTGGTAGTAGTGGTAGGCATCCAGCCCCCCATGGGTAGAGGTGGTAGTAGTGACAGGCATCCGGCCCCCCATGGGTAGGGGTGGTAGTAGGTACAGGCATCCAGCCCCCCATGGGTAGAGGTGGTAGTAGTGGTAGGCATCTGGCACCCCCTGGGTAGAGGTGGTAGTAGTGGTAGGCATCTGCCACCCCCTGGGTAAGGGTGGTAGTGGTGGTAGGCATCTGGCACCCCCTGGGTAAGGGTGGTAGTAGTGGTAGGCATCAAGCCCCCCATGGGTAGAGGTGGTAGTAGTGACAGGCATCCAGCCCACCCTGGGTAGGGGTGGTAGTAGTGGTAGGCATACAGGCCCCTATGTGTATGTGTGGCATTGGTGAGGGCCATCCCGCCCCTATGGTGCTGCTGTTGCTGGTGTAGGTATTTCTGCATCCCTCTGTGTGTGATGTGTCGGGTACGTGTAGTTTGTTTTTGTTGTTGGTGTCTGACTTACCTTCTGCGCCGTACGCGTCCGTGCCTGTTCCGGTAATAGAGGTAGAATATTGGTAGGATCGGCACGAAGGGATTCATGGTTGGTTCGTCTCGTTCGTCTTTCTCTTTGCTTCGCCTCGTCCTCGTCGCTGGCGTGTTCGTCTCGTAGCCGTGGATCGTGTTGTGGCGCGAATCGGAGCTTATGTGCGCCTCTCCCGGATGCTTTGACGTGCCGTGCGTAGCGTCGTGTTCGGCGCGTACGGGAAGCGCATCGTACTTGTCCGGCCGGACGGGGCTGCATTTTTGCTTCCGTGCGGCTCGATTCTGCGATTCCGGATCCGCCTCGGTCTGAGTTCAGGTCCTGTATTGGGTGAGTACGACTGGGTCGGGATTTGGGCAGTTGTGCGCATCGTACTTGCTCGTTCGGACGTATGTGCGGATCGGTCGGGAAACAGGCATTCGCCTGGATTTTTTCCCGACCGAATGGTATTAGGTGCGCCTCCGACCGGGATCGGAATCGACCCCTCAATGTCAACAATATAGCCATCCTAAATGCCTTTTCACATTTTTAGATATCAATGTTTCTCTAGTACAGATTAAGCCCAGCTGTACAAAAATATAGTGTGACAATATCTGGAATCTCTGTTTCTCTCCCATGTCCCATTCAAATTTCCCTGTATACTGTTGACCTACACAACAGCAGTGTGAGGCTGGCTGTGGGTTCAGTAAAGTGTGGAAGCTCCTGTTGTTCTTGTTGGATTTGCATTGCAAGGTATGTGCATCTTGGCACTGCTTGGCGCCACCGATGTTTATGCTGTATATGGCCACTGATGTTCATTGCTACCAGGGCCAGTGAGCTCGTTAAAGCCAAGGGCAATACATGATCATTATTGCCTGGGGCCACTGATGAACCTTGAGGTGGGGGTGTGGAGAACCAGCAAGAAAAAACCCTGACTACCCCTTGTTCAAGACCTGGGCATTCCAGGCCAAACAACCCATCTCTGGCCATTGGCAAATGCAGAGGGACTATGTGCATAGTAATACTACAGGCAGCTAATATTGGTATATTACTCTCTGCATGTACAGCTTACAACATGCTGTTTTCCATGTGTAGAAGTTATAAACAAAGGTATTTCACCTGAACCAAAGCACAAGATGTGTAGTTACTCCTTGGTGGCATGCTTCATCATAGCGTTCTTCCCAATCCCGCTGCGGAAAAGGGGCGTGCTACGACCAACGAATACGTGGGAGCACTCATAGTGTTATGACCTATCCTGATGAGAAATAATAGGAGTGGGTGGGTTTAAGATAAAAGATTTAAAAATACCTGGTTAGTAGGAAAAAATATTTATTAGTACCTCTAACTGGTATGGTTAAAATGAGGGGAAAAGAAGAAACTCTATGGGGTGATGTCCCTGGACTTCTTTGGTCAACTAGTATCAAGCCCTACCCCAAGGCCTTTCTTCAGGACCTAGATAAACTAATCCCTGGCGCCACTCCTTAAGTATTAAAGTTTGCTGCATGTGGTATAGTAACTAAAAAAAATATATCAAGAGAATTATACATACAGCACCTAATTAGTCTGTTACTTCGAAAACTGCATGAGTACATAACGGAAGAAGAAAGAAACAGTTAATTAAAATAAATGGCCTTGTGGCCATATTACATAAGTTACAGATTAAATTCTACACCCCAATGGGCAAACATGATATATTTTCAAATAACCTAGGTAAGCACATCTAGTGATACCCTAAAAACCCAGAAGTCTGAGACACACAATATATTCTCATATATATATGCTTAAAGATATCAAACACCACGAGTGAAAAATACGGTAAAAATTACATATATATTGTCAGCCTAATTCAGGCACCATGTGTCCATAAAGGGGGAAAAGGGACGCCTGTAGTCCTAGTCGAGTTCAGAGAGAGGCAAAATGCATCAAAAGTAAGATAATACAAGTTAGCAAAGCAAATACCAACGCGGGCACAAGCCAACGTTAACTTATTTCATCAAGGATGCTCCCTCTTAATAAGCTACATGCCCGCCCGTGGCTCCGCTGGTGCAGGCGGGCGGGGACAGCCGAGATTAAATCATCTCGGAGCAATGCAAGCGTCGACGTCCTCGGGCCGGAAAGGACTAGGACGCCAACCTGAACAAAATGGCCGCTTGTAGTGGGCCAACTACTCAGTGCGTGTTCCCACAAATGGTGGGTTTGCGTCTCCAGTAGGACTTGTCGGCCGTGTTGCAGTATCGTGATTGCGGATCTTGGTTTTTTCAGGACAAAAAGTTCAAAAATTGCGTAATGCAAGGTAATAGACAAAAATAGAAAAAATATATATAGAGAAAAAAAACTGGATATTGGAGATAATGTTATGTTTCATATAGGTACCCCAATATAGGCTCAGGTAGCAACCAAACCTTTCACCTATATTTCCCCTGCCATTACACTACATAACGGTTCTTGGGACTGACCTTTTACCTAGTTACGGTACTGCTTATAGGACGGGGGGTTTTCCCTGAAAACTAGCCTCATTCATTATGCATGAGGATTTTTGGAAACTCAGCAGGACTACCATGTCCTGCATAATAACTATGTATAAGGGTCATCCCTTCCGTCATCCTAAGTCCGACATGACACAGCAAGGTAGATCCCCTGAGGGTACCACTTTGGGTATATAAACACCATATCTTTGCTGAGGCAGGGAGAGGAGAAAAAGTATTTCCATGCTGACACACTGACACAAGACGCTGAGGTTCCTGCACACAGATACTCCAGCTCCAAGTGGTCTGACATCCCTCGCCGGAGTGTCCATCTCGAGACCAAGACGGGGTCCCACAGTCTCTCACTTCAGGTAATGGGGTTGACTTTATCCTAGAGGGATTCTTGGCTCTACACCTACATACATGCTAGGTACACTTAACATCTAGTTAGGGTCGCATCGTAGGAGTACGCATTATTACTGTCATGTATTTTATATACTTACCTGTATTCATTGTTTTAGCACGATGGTAGGGATCTACCATCCTTTTACTCTGTTGGTGCTTCTAATCATTTATATCTGTTTCTGTCTTATGGTTGTTTCAGCACGTCTATTTTACACTAGAATGACGCTGGTTCAATAAATGCTTATTGAAAACGTATATCCTGTGTTTCTCTCTGAGACAAAGTGAGCACGAGTGACTCAGCGAAAAGTACTGTACTGTTTACACGGTCCTGAGGGATCAGGGTTGTCATGTTCGATAGTTGCCAAGACCTATTCTCTCCTTGATAAGAGGAGTTTACAGTGGCACTGTGAGCTAGCTGGTATACAGATGAGCATACTCGGTGGGGGCGTATGGAATCAGTCTGAACACCAATCCCACAGTCTATGTTGTCTAAACGTGCAGATCCTATACAGGTTTATAGGAACTACACGACAATAAAAGATTTCCTGATCAGGAAATGTATGTTATTCTTAATCCCCAGTATGGGTCTTCGTGTATTCACAGGTAAATACCAAGACACCAAGCAGAGATATTGGTGTTAGACATAGGATAAGGGATAAAGGTGTGAGAAATGTTGACAAAGTAGTGATGAAAGGATTGTGAAAGAATTATGTACAATCCAAGGGCCTAGTTATTAGAAAACATAGTTCGAAGAGCTGGTACGGACTATAGGAATGGTACACTGGTTGATGCTTGAGCAGAATACCTCATCTAGTGGTGGTCACAAAAGGTACAGACGGTGGAAAGTCATGTGAACTGGCCCCAAGGGATATTTTGGTTGAGGCCTCCTATGTGTGTCTTAAGTCTAAAGAGCCACTGTTGCTCTTTTTTAAACAGCTGTGACTCAATTGTTCAATGATCATCCATCTCAGGTCACTGATCGTGTGTTTGTGTTCAATGTAGCGCGCAGACATCTTCGTGGTAGCGCAACCGCATTTTAGATTGCTGCGGTGTTCACAGTTTCTGTTTTTCACTTTACGTGTGGTCATTCCTACGTAATACAGATTGCAAGGGTACATAATCATATATATCACTGATTGGGAGTTGAAGTTGGTGAAATTTCGCAGCTCCCATGTCATGTTATTATTGAATGTGAGCATCTTGGTTGTCTTAGTTAAATGGCAGACACTGCAGTTGCCGCAAGGGTGATGCCCTGTTATCAGGGTGAAGAAGCCTTAACAAGGTCTTATGTCGTCACTTGTGCGTGGTCCTGTGTGAACCAACATATCTTTTAGGCTACGCCCCCTTCTGTGCAAGAACATAGGTTTTAGGAAGGTCATGGTCCCACTATTTAGTATGCACCTGTGCCTATTGACAATTTTGCTCACTTGATTGGAAGCACTGCTGTGGGTGGTGATGCATATGGGTCGATCTTCTTTGTTTTTTGGTGGAGGGATTTCAAATAATGCCTCCCTGTGGTTGTTTCTGGCTCGTTTCATAGCTCTGGAAATGATTTTGTGGGGGTAGTTCTGCACTTTTAGCTTAGATTTCAAGCCTTCCGCCTGCCTTTTGTAATGGCTCAGTTTAATACAGTTGCGTCTAAGTAGCAGGAATTGGCCGAAGGGGAGATTTTCCCTGAGGTTTCTAGAGTGAAAACTGTCAAAGGAAAGTAAAAACTTTTTGCTGTAAGTTTGAAATGTGTTGTCGTTTTAGGGACCCTTCCTCTGGGAAAATGATTAGATCAAGGAAAACCAATTCAGTGTGCGTGAATTTCAGGAATTCATTTTGTCTGTTGAGCCACAGCAGAAAGCCTTTTGCTGTTTTCTCATCCTCCTGCCATATGAACAAAACGTCATCAATATATCTTTTCCAAAGTGTGATCTGCGTGATATATGGGTTATGGACGCACAGGATCTTGTGTTTCTCGAGGTGGTGTGCGTACAGACCTGCTATGCTGGGCGCAAATGTACTGCCCATGCTGGTATCGTGTTTCTCTAAATACAAGGTGTCTTTGAATCTAAAGAAATTCTCTGTTAGTGCCTATTTGTAGCATTCAATGATTACGTTGTATGGAGTTTGGTACCCCCAGTCTATTTCAAAAAAGGTTCACTGATAGAATATCGATGCTAAAAACATCGATGTAAAAAATGTCGAAAAAAAAATATAGAATGAAAAAATATCGACTCCCTATACTTAAACAGGTAAGTACAAAAATATCGAATCAAAAATATCGAAGTTAAAAATATAGGTGTAAAAAATATCGATTTAAAAATATAAATAAAATAATATATATTAAATATATAAAATATTAATATTATCTTTAACAAAATAAATTGCATTTAACATACATTTTAACTAAATATAAAAAATAAACTTAATTTAAAAAAATAAACACACAAACAATTTATACATATATTTACTTTAAAATAGTTTATTAACTATTATCTTTATTTAATTTTTAACCTTTTAAATTACATAAAAATAAAATATATACATATATCAATAATTTAAAATAAAATAAAAACATTCTATAATTAATTGAAACATTAAACTATTAAAAAAAAATTTAAAACATACATTTCGCAATACAATAAATACAACAGTAGGGAAAATGTTGGATAGCTGAAATAATGAAATTTACTATTCCAACTCCAGTGAGTGCAACAGTAGGGAAAGTGTTGGATAGCGGAGGGGTAAAAATTACTATTCCCACTCCAAAGAGTGCAACAGTAGGGAAACTGTTGGATAGCGGAGGGGTAAAATTTACTATTCGCACTCCAGTGAGTGCAAAAGTAGGGTAAATGTTGGATAGCGGAAGAATTAATTTTACTATTCCAACTCCAGTGAGTGCAACAGTAGGGAAAATGTTGGATAGCGGAGGGGTAAAAATTATTATTCCCACTCCAGTGAGTGCAACAGTAGGGAAAGTGTTGGATAGCGTAGGGGCAAAAATTACTATTCCCACTCCAGAGAGTGCAACAGTAGGGAAACTGTTGGATAGAGGAGGGGTAACATTTACTATTCCCACTCCAGTGAGTGCAAAAGTAGGGTAAATGTTGGATAGCGGAAGAATTAAATTTACTATTCCAACTCCAGTGAGTGCAACAGTAGGGAAAATGTTGGATAGCGGAGGGGAAAAAATTACTATTCCCACTCCAGTGAGTGCAACAGTAGGGAAAGTGTTAGATAGCGGAGGGGTAAAAATTACTATTCCCACTGCAAAGAGTGCAACAGTAGGGAAAATGTTGGCTAACGGAGGGGTAAAAATTACTATTCACACTCCAATGTGTGCAACAGTAGGGAAAGTGCTGGATAGCGGAGGGGTAAAAACTACTATTCCCAACCCAGTGAGTGCAACAGTAGGGAAAGTGTTGGATAGCAGAGAAACAAAAATTACTAATAACATTTAAACAATTGAAAAAAATTAAATAATCATAACAGTAAATAAACAATATTTTAAAAATATACGATTAAATATATTAAACATAAAAAGAACACATATTATAATGTTTATTACATATAACAAAAAGGTACAAATATTATATAAAATAAATTAATAAATACATTTATAAACAATATTTATTTAAAAGGAGCAAATAATAAAAACACAAATTATTTAAAACATAAATGTATTTATTTTATTTCCTACCCTATAACACCACACCAATAAAAAAGACTAACATTTTTATTTGTATTTCCATAGTTAACATAATTAATAATGAATTTAAAAAATATTAATAAAAAAAGATAATAAACATTCATTGAGTACACATTCTTTAACACTATAATATCCACAACACACACCTAAAATTAATTACCATAATTAATTACTAATTAATTATTTTAAATTAACAACTTAGGGGCCCATTACGATGTCGGGCGGAAGCACTACCGCCGTGCTGGCGGATGCAAAAACCACCAGTTACCGTCCGCACGCAGCAGTCCACACGCCCGCCCGATTACGATGCGAAAAGTCAGCCAAACACCGCCGGCAAGCCAGCGACACCGTCCGCCATCAAAGTGCGCCCGTACACGTAGCGGCGCAGCCCAATTGACACACACCGTCCGACGAAACACGTACCGCCCGGCATACAAATTACGATGCCGCAAACAAACGGATCCCACGGCTAAGAGACACCGTACGTCAAACCGAAGCGGTAACACGAACGCCGAGCACTGACATCGAAGAAGCGGCACCCCGAGCATGAATCCAGCACTGCAGGCCCTCCCTATGCTCTATCTGATGCACCACCAAGGACGCAACGTACCGCGAAGACGCAGGTAGGCACACACACAACAAGTGCACGCAAACAGCGCACACAGTGCAAGGGCGGAAAAAGCAGACAACCCCCCACCCCCGCGTGTACACGACACATCCACCATTGCATCCACATATGACACACAGGCCAAATTGTAACAACTCGTAACACATGTGTACACACCACCTGGGACTAGGAACCAACGACCCCGTCACGGCCCCAAAGCGGCGATGACGCTGCCACACATGCGCACAACGCAGAGGCCAACCGCAGCGCCATGCATGCGTCGCACACAGACACAGGGACACAACCAAGCAGCACACACACCAGGCCCACCCCGAACGCACATGACACGTGACAGGCCTGCCACAGACATGTCCCCAACGCCCAATTCACGGTCAACACCCAACGTCACACAACCGACGCACACATGTCAGTGAAGTCACGCAACAGCAGGACACACCCCAGTGTAACTAACATGGCGAAGCACACAGCGGCGGCAACACCAACCAGGAGAAGCAGGGCCCCTTCGGGAAGAGGAACGCCAGTACCACACTGAAACACCCATACCACCCTGCACACATGAACAAGACATACAAAACGGAACACCAAAGAGCCCGGGGACCGACAACAGGTGGCCCAAGAATAACATCCACACACAAGGCCCAACGCAGAGCGGAAAGGCAGCCTGCCGCCCACACAAGGGAGAGCAGACAGCACTGAATGACCTTCCATTCCAACTCCGAAACCACAGCCCTACGAAAGAAGCCGGTGAATACAGCCATTGTCCAAAAAAGACCAACACAGGCATGCAGAGGAGACCGACCACAGGGCAGATAGCGCATATCACCGAAGAACACTACGGACGGGAAAGAAAAAGAAAACACTCCCCCATGTCGGCCCCATGCAAGTTATCTGGAAGGAGTCACACATCACTGACCTTGAACAGTCTGAGAAGCATGTGGGATGAGGGCCCGTGTCCTCCGCACAAGCCAACAGAACACAAGTCCTGTCTCCCTACGACTACACAGAGCTCACAGCAACCTCGGAGCGTGCACATTGCAGACTGCACACACAGCCGGAGCACGCCACCACAACGCACCGCTGCAAAATGGCACTCTCAACACACCTACCCAACTACGCCGGACAGGTCAAGCTGTACAAACACAACCTGACACAGATATTGGGATGCGAACCCCTGTCCCTGCTGAACGTAAGTTACCGACTGACTTACCGCATCACATTGTTCAGCTGCGTCATACCCGTCTTCTACTGTCGGAGGTGTCCCTTCCACCATCCTGTGGAGTTGTGTCTCTCCAACGCGGCATGTCTAAAGGCGGACCTGCTACAACTATTCCTCCCTCTGGACGCACACGACAGGGCCTGTTCAGCCTATGGGGGCATGGCGTATGTGGCGAACATCGGACCCGCACTGCAATGGGACCACTGTGCCTCCACACGACGGATCATCGAGCACAGCTACATCGAATGTCACCCAGCATGCCCCATCATGCTCCTCCAAGGGACAACTTACGAACAACACCTTGACAGCCACCATCCGCTACATTGGCTGGCAAACATGTATACCACCAATGACATGGAAGCCCTGCTGGACGGCATCGCATACCTGACAACCTGTCAATTCGTCGGACCCCGACGCAAGTCCCCAATTGACCTATGATGTCCAACCCCGCACCCATGCTTAGCTTCCGCACGGACTGGCCAGTCACCACCACAACAGCCATACCAAACGACCGGCAACTGTTACCACACCATCAACGACATCGCCATGACATCGGATATGACCGGGACATGCACACTGTTCCCCATCACATCCAGGAACACCGCATGCATCGTGGGAGGCAGTGGCATGGGGTCTGTGTATCGCACCCACATGGACGGAACTGCACGAACAACCAGGACACGACATGGATCCAGCGCCCATGGACACACACACCGCTCAGTGGACATGAATAGGTCGCCTGGAGTCTGTGGGTGCTGCACCCCTCCCACCCCCGCCCCGGGAATCCCATACCAGGACCTTTGCATGGACGACAAGTGCATACAACAACAACACGACCCCAGTGACTGTGACATGTCCAGTAACCACCACATTGCAACAACAAGTGGCACGCCGCTGCATGCACGCATGCCCATGCCCTGATGTCATCTCACATGCACGCGTGCATGAGGAACAACCGCAGCAAACCTGTCACATGGAACTGAGATGGACTGTGCCCATGATGCCAAGCGGTCTGGTAGGCTACTTGTATACCGTCTGTGTCAAAGTCCGCAGCTCCGCAGCTATACGTAAATGTACATTAGCACAGCCTTGGCCAAGCAGATGTAACTCTGAAGCCCACATCCCACATGCAACAGCTAATCACATGTAACCCTACACCCTATCCCATTTGTAATCATGCTCAGTATATCCTCAACATGTATTCCGCTGCCAGTAGTGTCCACTATACTGCATCACAGAGGACAGAAGACTCAATATAATGTTTGAAACCAAAACTGTCTCCGCTGATTCAATTCACAAGTACGAATGAGAGAGGATGAGAGTATGTGAAGTACACGGCAGTCGTGACATGACCATGTAGTCCACTGGCATTGGATGTCAACGCAAATGAGTAGCACAACTGTGGAAGACACACATGTGTCGTGTGAAGTCGTATGGACGCAGTGCTCAGGTGGGTGGGTGTGACGGGTAGATGCGCACATGCCAAGTTGGAGCACGCCGTGTTGGGAGGGGTCATGAACAGTACACCACCGCTTCCCTGGGCATTGTGAGAGGACACCTGTCGGGGGAAGTGAACACGTGTGTGCACAGCAGCCGGGCACACGAACAATGCGGTACCAGGCGCACACGTCAGCCCACCCTCTGTGGACAAGCTGGATCCTGTTGTGTGCCCGCCATGCCCCTTGACAAGGCACACACAGCCCCAGTCGACCAGGTGTAACCCCAACATGGTCAATCCGCACAGGCGATACAGGGCACGGGATGGCAGTGGAGCATGGTGTGTGAGAGGTCTCCTGGCGCTCCTCCTGGTCATATCACGCAGGCAATAGAACCTCAACGTGTAGCATGGCACAAGTCAAATGGAAGTGTAGGGGGACGCACCACAGCACGAGCAGCACTGACGTCACGGGAGGTGGCTCGCACCATCCCATCCATTGCCCATTATTCCAACCACGCCACATGCCATTGCGACAAAGTGCAAGCGCGTGCGCCACCACCCCGAGCCCTCCCCAGAGAGGCCAAAGAGTGAATGTGTGGGCCATCAGCTACAGACGGACGCGGCCTGGCCGCAAGGGCAGCCACAGCCTCTGGGTGTCGCAGGTGGCGGATCCGGAAGGCGAAGACTGTGATGCATAGTCCATGCAGGCCGGGTCTCCATTTGGGGCACCACGCAGGTGGACGGCGTCCCGCCACACATCATACCCTGAGACAGCCCACTCGTGCAACTGGACCCACACATACACTCCTTGCCCTCTCTGGTGCGAGCTTGGGGCTGCCTGTGCAAGCGCTAGCCTCGCAGGTGCACATGCATATTGGGGGAGCGAGGGGAGGACATGAGGGCTGGGGCGAAGATGACTGTATCACTGTCAGTGAGTACAAGGGATGACCCAGATGTGTACAGGAAGAGACGTGTCCCGTGTGTACTGCAACTAGTCGCCAATCCAACTACCCCCATGTCCGGAATGTAAGCCCGCACCTAGGCCCGCCCATCCGCCACATCGAATATACCACCAGCACAACAACCTTCCCATTCGAAACACTGACTGGGGGTGGCGACCAGTGAACAATCATGTGTAGCCTACCCACGCGTACATGTGGGCCCTCCATGATCCATGTCACCTGCGGCAAAGTCATGACATGCGCAATGAGGGAAGTGAGGAGAGCTGTCCGCCCCAAGCACAGAAGGTGCATCAGCTCCACAGACCCAGCAGCGAGTCCAGCAGGGGTCACATGTGCAGGGGCAGCTGTGCCTGGTGTGAAGGCACATGCATATAGACAGCACATCGACCAATGTGTAGTCTGCCCACATCTACAGTCCATCATCATGCGGACATAGGAATTGAACACAGGGCAACACATCTGAGTGGGTGCACCCACCGTGACCAACAATGCGCAATTATCGACGTACCCGCACTGTGCATGGCCCCCCACCCAACGGAGGCACATCCAGTGCCACCATCCCACACACACAAGCCTTCCACGAAACATGCTGTGTCCAATGGTCAGTACAGAGTCAGCGCCCATCTGGTGGATCCTGAACAGGAGACACATGCACACACATGCCAGCTCCCACTATGTACGTCTGCCACCTGGCACGTGCAATGTAACCTCTCACCTGTGACGTGTGTCTGCAAGCACACAGCCGTTTTGGCATGGGGCTGTCAATGTGGACACCTGTCAATGTTTCGGGAGGTGTGATCCGTACAGTGCTGTACATAGGGTGCAGTGCTGACACCTACTACTGTCTCATATCCCCTGGTGCCACAGGTCCCACTTGTTTTGGCCGCTCAGCCTGTGCCCACATCGTCGTCGTCGTGTGCCATACTCATCCAGCCTCGGAAGCAGTGCCATGCTCAGCAGACATTCATGTTGCTGTGGCGTTGCCGCTTGACGAATATGCAGTCAGTCCCCATCAGCACGCCCCGCAAGTCATTGGGGCCTAGATCCCCATGTGCATGCTCATGGCAGTGGATTGTATCACTAGCCATTGCCATTGGTGGGAGACCTGTGTAAGTGTATTGTGGCCGTGCCGTCCCTGCTTGACAGCTGGGCTGTGACTCATGTGCTTGCTCAGTCATGTCAGTGATGTGAATGCGAAATTGCTATGTGTTGTGTTGCTTTGACATGTGTCCACTGCCATCTTCCCTAGGCGGAGACCGAACATTGACCGCCCATACCAATTGCTGGCGGACATGGACGATACTGAGGTCATAAGGAAGTTTCGGCTGGACAGGCCAACCCTGCATCGACTGTGTGCCATGTTGGAACCCCATCTCCGTCCCCGCTGGGTGTATCCGACAGCATTCACCCCCACGGCTAAGGTGTTGGCCGCCATGCATTTCTTCGCCACTGGGTCATTCCAGCACACAGTGGGCAGTGGAGGAGGGATGTCCCAGCCCATGTTCAGCAAGGTGCTGAGGGATGTACTGGCAGCCATGATGCTGTACCGAAACAGGTACATCAGATTCCCCAGGGCTCGTGAATTGGCGGCAGTGAAGGGTGCATTCTATGCCCTTGGCAGGATCCCACACGTCGTTGGTGCCATTGATTGCACACATGTTGGCCTTGTTCCACCACAGGCCACTGAGCACCTGTACCGCAACAGGAAGCACACGCACTCCCTGAATGTGCAAGTGGTGTGCCTTGCGGACATGGTGATAACCCACGTGTGTGCAAAGTTCCCAGGCTCGGCCCATGACGCACACATAATGCGCAACAGCATCTTGCCACGACTGATGTCCAATCTGCAACAGGATCGTGGCTGTATTGTCGGTGAGTATGTGGAGTGGTGTAGCGTGCTGGCTGTGCGATGCTGTCCCCTGTCCAGTTGGAATAGCAACGGTTCTCTGTGTCCCTCACACCCAGGTGACTCTGCGTACCCGAATGGGGCATGCTCAGTCCATTGAGAAATCCTCGCACCCCAGCAGACGTTCGCTACAATGAGGCACATGGGAGGACCAGACGTGTGGTCGAGCGTACCTTTGGCCTCCTCAAGTCCAGGTACAGGTGCCTGGACCGCACAGGGGGTGTGCTGGCGTACTCCCCACAGAAGGTGTGCCAGATAGTGGTGGCGTGCTGCATGCTGCACAATCTGGCCATTCGGAAGCAGATCCCCCTCATTGTGGATGACGGAGATCAACCAGGGCCCCAGCCCGCAGACCAGGACAGCTCGAGTGAGGAGGACAGCGGAGAGGAGGAAGCTGGGAATGTGCGCCAGCAGCTCATCGCCCGCTACTTCACTTGACGGGGAGTGTCCATGTACGACGGCTGATGTGTCTGTATTTGTGCAGGTGTGTGTGTGCTGTCAGGGTGGCCTTTTGTTCACTGCGTGCTGTGTGTCAACGCTCCATGCCCAGGTTAGTATGCCACTGATGGTGGCTGTGGCATTGTGCCCTATTGCTCTGTGCGATGTGTGTACATTGCTTGTAGTTGTTGACATGTACTGTGTGATGGGTGTGTGACACACTCATTGAATGTGCTCCTGTTCTGTCTCCCACCCCTAGGTCCCTACAGGCCCTCCGGTTCCATTGCCATGCCACGCATCAGGTGCCGTTCCGCTCAAGGTGGCCGTTGTATTCCGTACAATTAAAACACAGGGCACAGACAGCAGTTTGTGGAAGAGGTGCATTTATTTCAAACTGTGACATGTGATTGTGTGTAAGGTGATGACAAAAGTGGTGCGTGCAGTGACAATGAGCTGTCGGTCATGGCTGCGTGATGCTCAGGGTGTACCCACTGGTTCTATGTCCATAGTCCAACACACACATGCCATCCAGATGGCTGTGTGGAGTGGGATCGTAGTCCAAGTCAATGCAGTGGGTGGTCAAGGAAGGCTGGCTGGCTGCCTCACTTGCGTCTGGAGCGTGTGAAGTCCTCCCGGGAGATCTGTTTCCACTTCGGACGGCCCCTTCCACGTTTGCGAGGGGGTGCCTGCTTGCGACCTGCTGGTGGTTGAGGTGTGCTCACTGGCTGTGGACGCAGGGGAACTGGACACTGCTGCTCGAGCCTGCGCCCCGGCAGGTGGTGGCGGAGGGGGAGCTGCTATCCCTGGCTGTGACCTCACCGCCACCACCAGCTGGCCCATGAGGTCCACGAGTTGGCCCATACGGCCGTCCATGGACCTCAGCACCCCCAGCACCTCACGCGTGTCTGTAGCAGACCTGGCCCATTGTCCTTGGGCCTCTTCATAGGCCCCAAGGACCCTGGCAATTTGAGGCAGGGCATGGTTCCCAGGGGAGACTGGCGTTTCCCTGACCCTGCTCCTCCTACCAGTCCTGCTGCCACCGGCCTGCCCACTATCCACATTGCTCACCACGGTCCTCGCCCTGGCTCCCAGGGTGGATCCAGTGGGCCGGGCCACCACCTGCGCTGGTGCTTGGGCCAGCGAAGACGTGGTAGCGGTTGCGGCAGTGGTAGTGGCCGCAATGACCGTGGGTGTGGCCGCAATGACCGTGGGTGTGTCCGCAATGACCGTGGGTGTGTCCGCAATGACCGTGGGTGTGGCCGCAACGACAGTGGCTGCAGGGCGCTGTGAATGTACAACAGCCCTGGATGATGGGTTGGTGGGTAGGTGGGGGCCTGGGGAGCGGCTGGGCCCTGCCACACCGGATGGGCCTGCTGGGTGGTCCGTGTCCGAGGAGGTGGACAGATCCTCCACATCCGTGTGTCCTTGTTGGGGGCTTGCAGGCTGGCTGTGCTGGCTGCTGTCTCCATCCCCAGCATCCAGCACTTCGTCACCTGTGGGGAGAATGAGATTTGTTAATGTGTTGCACCTGGCGAAGTATGTATTTGTCGTCTGACATTCACAGTTCGTGCAATCTCGTACATGGGTTTCCCGGAGGCGTGTGTGTGGCTGTACCATTTGTAGTTGTGTGTGCTTGGCAATGGGTCTGTGTGCTGTGCACATGTGGCATGGGACGGATTGGCCATGCCGATGGGTGTGTTGCTGTGCTCCTACTTATTGTGACTCTGGTGTATGCGGGCTCCTGGCCCATCCTGGGTCTGGTTTGTACTTTGCTTTTGGGGTTCAGATGGGACGCTTAGGAACGCATATGGCAACATGGGGGCCATGCCCCAGAAACGCATTTGGGATGGAATATGCTTTTGGGCTACATGCTGTGAGCCATGGGTGCCGAACGTGACATGTGTTGTGGCAGCATGACAGTGCATGGTCTGAGGTGTGTGCATGCCTGACATGCCCTGCATATTTGCTGTCTGTTGTGATTACTGGACATGGCATTGGACGCATCGTTATGAGTGTGTGATGGTTGTGTGCCACCCGACGTATTGCAGTTGTCCCATCTCCTTGGTGTGCGTGCTGCCCTGTGCCATGTGCATCACTGCAGTGCTCGGGGGGTGTGGCCCATGTTGTGTGTTGTTGCTCACAGTGTGGCGTGCGCTTCATTGACTTCTGGCACATGGTTGGTCATGGGCATGTATCTTAGCGTGACTGCTGTATGTGTGGCAGCTGTTCGGATGACATGCCTTTCATGAGACTGGGGCTGACGGATGGGATGGATGGGATATTGTATGTGCATGGTGTGTCTGTGTGTTTGATGGGTTCAGTGGTGTTCGTGTGCATTTATGTTGTTCCGCTCTGTTGCGTCTAGTGTTGTTTGTCTTACATAGGCGTAGTTGTGGGGTGTGTGGTTGACAGGCAGTAGGGGCTACATGGACAGGACTTCAATGGTGTTTCGGTTGTGTGTGATGGGTTGCACAGTGGCTGCCGTGTGGTACTATATTCAGTGTGGCTTGTGCATGCAGACGTGGCTCCTTGGGTGTTGCTGTGTCTGTGATGGGTCATGTGGGGTGTGAGTCTGTGGTTCATGTCCGTGTGCACATTGTTCACTTGTTCGTGACAGTGGGCGGTGCTGCGTGTTCGTCTGCTACGTGACATGTCCCATGTGTTGGTCGTGTTACGGTCCTCATGCCTCCAGTAATCCAGCCCTGTCCAGTTTCCCACCTGCAGGTTGTTCGGGCGTGCACTGTACTGGATGCCACATGGTTCTGAGCGGGGGTGCTCCATGTTGCAGGTCTGTGGGGGTGGGGTCGGTGTTGTGGGTCGTGGTGATGGCTGGACACCCACTGACACCGATTGTTGTGGACCGTGATGTCTACCTTTCGGCTGTCGGTGTGCACTGCGGTGGCTGACACGTGGCTGTGGGGTGTGGGGGATGCTCCTCCTTGCTGTGCTGTGGGACTAGGGGCCTGGTGTGTGTTGTACTTGAGCTGTCCACCCTCCCACCCACTGCACTTTGTGTTCCTGCCACTTACCTGTTACTTGTCGGTTAGTGCAGCTATGGCGGACACATGGGTGTGGTGGGTGCTCGTTGTGGCGCTTCTGGCATACTTGGGGACCTGTTGGTGGTTACGTGGCTGGCTGAGTGTACACATGCCCCCACGTATCTTTCAGTTGTTAGGTTTGGGCTGTGTGTGGTGGTGTCTGTTGCATGTGTGTGTGATGTGTTGTGTATTGTGTGCTGGACATGGGGGTGTTTGTCCCTGGGAGCTGTGGCATGGTGGTAGTGCATGTGAGTACATAGCGGTGTGCTGGTATACATTAGTTTGTACTTACCAGCCTCCACTCCCCCTGCTAATCCGGTGAGGATCTCCGGATGGATGATGACTCGCACCTTCTCCTCCCACGCTTTGAAGGTCTTGAAAAGCGCGGGATTCCCTCCGCCAGTGACGGCAGCCAGCTCTCTGTTTTTGTTCTCCTTCTTCTTGACCAGCTTTTGACGTCATTCCACCGTTTGTTTATTTCTCCTCTGTTCCTGGGCAGGGTCCCGACTGCATTGACCTGGTCTACGATCCGGTTCCACATTCTGTTTCTGGTGGCTAGTGGTGTGTGCTGGACCAGGTTTCCATAGATTTGTGGGTGCACCTTGATGATCTCGTCGACCATGACCGTCAGCTCAATGGGCGTGAACTTGGGCATTCTTTGTGGTGCCATGGTGTTTGTGGTGCTGGTGCGGTGTGTGTTGTGTAATGTGCAGGGGGTTTGTGGTGCCGGTGTTTGGTGGTGGTGGTGGTGGTGGTTGTGATGTGTGCGTTTCTCTGGTGTGCTGCTGTCCTTGCTGTGTCACTGTGTCCTCTCCTCTCCTCTCTGGTTTGCAATGTTGCAAGGGGTTGTGGTCTGTGGGAGTGCTGCTTTTGTACTTACCTATGTGGGTGTGTCCTCATGGTCTGTTGTTTTCAGGTGTGTTGTGTCTGGTGTTCTGGCCTTTGTGGTTTTTGTTTGTCCAGGGGGTGTGTTTTCGGGATGTGTACTGTGCTTGTGTATTTGTGCGTGCCTTGCTGTGTGGACTTGTTGGCCATGTTGTGTGCGATTGTTTTTGTCAGCGGATGGTTTCTGTGCAGGGACGTGGCCGCCATGGCTTCTGCCGTGTCAATTTTCATCGGCGTTGTTTGCGCTGGCGGGGGGTATATTTGTAGTTTTCCCGCGCTCATGGCGGTGCGATCGTAATTTCACGTGCGGTGTGTCGGCCGTGAGGGCGGGCGGTTTTGTGTTGTCGTGCGTGTTTCCGTCCGTGGCGGGCGGTTTGACTCCGACTCGGACGAGGGCGGGCGGTATCTTGTGTGATTTTTCCGCCGATGGCGGTTTCGGTTTGTGTCATCGTAATGGCGTGGTCGGTGTTCAGACGGTGTGTGCGGGCGGATTTTTGCCGCTTTCATGCGTGGCGGATTTTTTTACGCCGGGTATCGTAATGGGCCTTAAAATAATTATTCAATAAAAACTAAACTACTTCCCACCTTTCCCACCATTTACACCTATAAACACTACAACACACACCTAAAATTAATTACACAATTACCATCATTAATTACTAATTAATTCATTTAAATTAATTAACTAATTATTAAATAATTAATAATAAATTAATTTACACTTTAACACTATAACATCTCAATTAAACAAATATTAATAAATACAAATTATTCAATAAATTTTATATAAATAAATTACTTCCCACCCTATTCCCCTATAAACCCACAACCCGCTACGGAACTAAAAACGCAAATTTCAAATTAAAAAAAATGAATAAGTACTAAAAATAATCAATAACTTTTATATAATTAAATTACTTCCCAACCTATTCCCCTATAAACCCACAACCCGCTACAAAACTAAAAACGCAAAATTCAAACAAAAAAATTAATAACTACTAAAATTTTAACACATATAATAAAAATCTAAACAATTCTTATACAAAAAAACAATCACACACATTTAAAATATATACTAAAATACATAACATTAATAAAAAATTGATATTAACAACTATATTTTTGCAAACGATATTAAACACTTCGATATTTTTTTAAATCGATATTACTTACCTAAAATTGATATTCTTGACCACGAGAATTTGTCTGTCGATATTCCTGACCCACGATATTTTTGCCACGATATTTGTGCAATTCAATATTTTTTACTCGATATTCTGTCTCTGCACCTTCAAAAAGTACATCCTCGATAATATTGAGAGTCTCAGTGTGTGGGAGACTGGTATATAAACTCTCAATATCCAATCCTATTAGTAGTTGTTTGTCGGGGTCGAATGTTATATTCTGTAGGAGTCTCAACACATCCTAGGTGTCTTGAAGGTATGTGTCTGTGTTTTGTATGATGGGTCGTAGGAAGGCATCTGGAAACCTGGATAAGGGTTCCAGAATTGAACCTATCCCAGACACGAGAGGTCTTCCTCGAGGGTTCTCCATGTTCTTGTGTATCTTTGGTATGGTATAGAAATAGGGGGTGAACGGATTTTTGTTGACCAGTGTCATTAAGTAGACGGAGGCATTCCACCCAGTATGCATCCGTGATCTGAATGACTAAGGCCCCACCTTTATCAGCTGGCTTTATCACCACGTCTTTATTCTCAGATAGCTGTCTGGTTGCCAGCTTCTGTTCTCTGGTTATGCTGTGGAAGGTGTGTAGTGTCTCAGGATTGATCTCTCCTATGTCTTTTAAAACAGCTTTTTCGAAGGCCAAGATCTCAACTGGGATGACCGTGATAAGGGGGGTGAAAGATGGTTTAACTATTTGGCCAGTGTCCCCTTGTGCATCGCCCTCACTTGGTGTGTCAGAAAAAAAGCTTTTAGTTTCAATTTCCTTATGAATTCATTGACCTGACTGCTCAGTTAAAATTTGTCGAGGTTAGCCGTTGGAACAAAACCTAGACTTTTCTCAAGGACTTCCATTTGAGGTTGGGTGAGTGCGAGGTTGATTAGGTTTACAATCAGGCTGGTTGGTTGCTTGTACCTGGCAGATTGCTATTTGAGCTTGTCATGCTCCTCGTTGACACCCTGGTTTGGTCCTGTTCCGGTGCCTACTGAATATGGGTTCTCTTTCTCACTCTCCCTCTCCGTCGTCCCTAGCCTGCGCCTAAAAAAGGCTGATAGTGACTATGGGGATAGTTCCTAAAAAGGCATGGGTTGTGTGTCCCAGGGATTGGGAGGGTGGTGTTGTTGCTGCATGTGTGGTGGTACTGGTCCGTAGTAGAATGGTACAGGATATATAGGGGGACCCTGATACGGTCCCCAGTCGCTACCTTGCCCAAATCCATATCCCTTTCTATTGTTACGCCTTCCCCTGTAGGATCCTGTGCTTCCCGTATTAGAGCCGGAGCTATCTGAGCTAGTATCTGATTGATCACTGTCTGTGTTGTATCCGGGGTTTCTTCCTGAGGGGACATAATCCTCCCTGATGTATGGGTACACCCGGTCGTGGCTAAATCTACTGGTGTCTTTCTTGACTTTATGGAATTTGCTCTGTTTTAATGATGTCTCAAACTCATTCTGTATTTTATTGAGTTCTTCGAGACTTGAAGGGAGCTGGTGGACTAGTATGTTTTGAGGCGTACTTCTATAGTCTAGATTTCTGTTTTCAAATCTTGGGAAAGGCGTGTAGCTGTTTTTATAATTAAGATTAGCCAGGCCTTAGTACAATGCCAGGATATGAATGACCAGTCCTTTTTGAAAGCTTTATCATGTTGGGAGATGAAAGGTTCATTTCTAACAATCAGGCCTTGCGGGGCTGCATTGGCGTGTAGCTATTCAGTCATCATGATCGTGTGCATCATGGTTTTTATTTGGGTTTTCCTTAGTGTGCTCAGCTCATCCCAGTCTTTATTGTCCAGAACAGGTTCTATGCTACCTGTTTCATCAAAAGTTGAGGTAGTGGCCAAACTCCCTTTGACTTCCTCCGCCGAGAAATTGAGGCCAGTAATTTCTGCCATGTTGTCACAAGAATCATGTGGAAGAGGAGAAAAAGGACAAAGAAGGAGAAGAAATATAAAGAGAAAAGGTTGAATGTTTGTTGTGCTCAAAGGTGTCACTAAAATCCTGATTTTTTTTTTTGTCCTCATTCGCCATTGGATATAGACAGAGTTCTTTTGGGTTTCTCTGAGGCCCCCCTCTTGATTGGCACCAACCAGAGAGCTCTGTATCCAAATAGGTGCACTTTACACAGAACCTCTCCTTTCGTGGTTGCTCCATTCTGACCCTCTCTCTGAGTTACCCACAGAGCAACCGGAGTGGTGAAGTATCTTGGTGTAGAGGCATAATCATCGGACTGTGTTCGCCCCGCTTTCCAACCAATTTACGCAGGGTAGCCAGAAGTCTTTCTTCTTACTTCTCTCATTCAGGGATGCCCTATCTAACTTCATTGTATATTTCACAGAGTTAATCCAATCTAGAGTAGTCGGGGGAATATTTTTAATCCAATATTTACAAATTTCCCTCCGTGCAAGTAAAATCAGATAAAACAGTAACTTATTTTTTTCTATGGATATGGATTCATGATTTACCATGACCCCAAAAAATATCAGCATTACGCTTACTTGTGGGTCCACCCCAAGTATAGCTGAGATATTTTTACTTACATCGGCCCAGAAATGTTGTAACATTGGGCAGCCCATAAACATATGCACATCATCTGCTTTTTCTTGGAAGCATTTAGGGCATTTCGGGGTGGCTCCCTTCCCGAATTTGGAGAGCCTTAAAGGAGACCAATACGTCCTGTGGAGACAAAAGATGTGATTTCTCCTTAGGTTTGCAGCTTGGACTGTGGAATACAAAGTGTTACATGATACTTGCCATAATTCTTCTAGATGGATCCCAAGCAAGTTCTTTCCCCACAGCTCCAGTGGAAGTTCAAAATCACCCTCCGCAAGATCGATCAGGAGCCAATATAAATTTGCCACCTCCTTTTTCCTTTCGACTTTCCTCCTTAAGGCGGACTCCAAATCATTGGGTATACCAACGGTTGTTCCGACTGCTTGATGCCAGCTTTTCATTTGCAAATGCTTAAATCTAGACAACTCGTTACCCGTGATGCTCCACAAGTCATCCCAAGAAAGCAGAGAGCCCTCTTTAACTAGTTGCTCCCAACTCAATATTCCAGCTTCTTTCAAAGGCGCTGCCAAGGAGTCCTTAGTCCATTCTGGGGAGCCAGGGGCATCCCATATAGGTGCCAATGCACTATAGTAGCTGATTTTTAATGCCTTCCTGATTTTGTGCCACGTGGAAGCTAGCCCATGCAAAATCTTGAGGCGCACCTTTTTGAAATATCTGGGATCTCCAAATTTATATATAAATCCCCTCCCTTCAGATCTAGCAGCATCACCTTCAACATTTTCCCAATATCTGAACCATATGGTTCATTCAATAGCATTTTCCCGGCCTTCATAAGAAAAACCCATGCATAAAAAACTAAATCCGGCAAACACAGACCTCCCTTATTTTTTTTCCTACGAAGTTTTTTCCATGCAATTCGTATACCTCTAGATGCCCAAATAAAGCTGCTTATTTTTGACTGGAGTTTCTTCAACCACTCTTCTCTAAAAACTAGAGGGATATTCTGGAATAAAAAAATGAGTTTTGGAAGGACCATCATTTTAATTAAATTTACTGATTGCTTTTAGTAAAAGCTCCGCAGCTGTGCGCTGCCTGAGATATTTTTTTTTTTTTTTTTTTTTTTAGAGTTTTATATAGCGCGAACTAGACCCGAGAAATCGGGTATCAGAGCAATTTACATGAGCACCAGTTTTGTTACAGATGGACACATTCATTTTTGTTAGGCACGGGGAGATTAAGTGATTTGCCCAGAATCACAGAATGTTGAGACTCGAACCCGGTTCCCCAGCTTTGAGGTCGACCACTCTAGCCGTAAGGCTACTTCCTCTCCCCATATATATGACCCATAACGGTGGAATTTGAGAAGAGAGGGGGGTAAAGGACTCGTCCTCCAAAATGTCGTACTACAAAACAAAGAGAGTCACTCAGACCAAGGGGAATTCTGCTCATTCTTCTTAGTCTTCGAAAGTATTGATAGGAGGAAGAAGAATTTCTTTAAATAACCCTCACCCACCAGGGTTACCCCTTGGTGGCAAGCTTCATCATAAGGTTCTTCCCAATCCTGCTGCGGAAAAGGGGCATGCTACGACCGTAGCACGCCCCTATTCCGCAGCGGGATTGGGAAGAACCCTGGTGGGTGAGAGTTATTTAAAGAAATTCTTCTTCCTCCTATCAATACTTTGGGAGATTGAGAAGAAAGATCAGAATTTCTGTATGTTCTTAATGCAATACAGTGATTCTTCTTATAGCAATACTATTGAGGATTCCATGATAACCTTTTAATGCGAAAGAAAGAGGATCAAAACATTCTGTGAAATAGCTTAAATAAGGTAAACCAGGGTTACAGTAACATCTAAAATCAGTTATAGAATGAGCCAGTAATAATTGAACCCAGGATGCTTCTCAAGAATGAAAGTGAAAATAAAACTCCCAAAAAAGTAGGGATCGGAATCGAACAACTTACACTCTTTTTGACAATCTATTTGAACACGCCTCGATTTTTTACTTACACCTTTTTCGATTGGGTCAAACCACATCTCGTCACTAATTCTTGAAAGGGCATGGATTGCTCTCCCAAACACTGTGAAAGAGAAAATAAAGTATTTGTACCAAAGTAGTTCAGCTGGCTATACGGTAAAAATAAATTGTTTAAAGGTAGTGAACCCTTAAATTTCAGACTTAACAATGAAGACAGAGTATTTGGCCATTCTTCTTCCTGTTCGTTTAAGCAGAATGGTGAACTGTGCCTTTGACATAACTGAGTCTAATCCCTTATGTGTTTATTTTAGAAAAATACAGTATAATTTGGCTTTATATACAAGGTATTGTCACCCTGAAAAGAACCATGACAAGAACATAGAGAGAAGTGCAGGCAAGGTGCAAGAAGATTTTTGGGGGGAAACATTTTCTCTGAGTGCAACTCCCATATGCACAATAAGAGAGTACAAATTACATGTCAGAATGGACAGTCCAGAGACAATAATTTTTGGGGTGCAATTGTATCAATTAATGCTAGTTACAGTTATTGATCAATCGGAAAAAATCAGTTGATAGTTTCATGGAAAGTCCAGTTGCACATGATGGACAGCCTGTAAGATTATTTTCAATGCGCCCACAAATTCGGATGCCTATGCTTAGGACCCTGCTATGCTATTATCTATAAGAAAAAGTTACTTACCTTTGGCAACAATCTTTCTGGTGAATACTCTATACACCTACAGATTCTTTACCTATTAAATAATTCAAGGCATCAGGCTACACCCTGAAACTTCAAAGCTCTACTATGCGGGTAGGGGGCGCTAGCTTTGAGCTAGCGCCGGAAGTGACACACGCTGATGTCACCAATGCCCTTTAGCGCCCACCCTTGCTTTACAATGCCAGTTTCAATCCGTTTGTTTGTGCCTTTGAGGCAAACAGATAGAGTAACATCAATCCTATACAGAGCAGTGCCAAACTGTAATTTGCGCCTTATTAATACTTTCCCTACAGATCCATCCATCAGACGGGTAGGTGGGTGGGATAGGTGAGAAATCTGCAGGCAAATCCACCAGATATATTGTTACTGAAGGTAACTGTTTCTTCTGATGGATACTTCTACCTGCAGATTACTCACCTGTTGAATAGAGTCCCAAGCAATATCTTCCTAAGAGGAGGGCTGATGGATCGGTAGTTGAAGAAATCTAGCAGCACAGTTCTGGCAAACGGCCGGTCCTTACGCACCTAAGAGTCCTAACAGTATTGTTTGGCGAGTGTGTGCAGGCACGCCCATGTCACTGCCTTACAGATCTATGTGATAGGAACACCTCTCGCAAGAGGAGATGATGATTTGGAGCTGGTGGAGTGCACTCTAATTCCTTCAGGTGGTTCCTTTTTGGTAAGGGTATAGCACATTTTGATGCATAGGATGATCCAGCAGGATAACTTCTGCTTCTGGACCACTTTGCCCTTTCTACTGCCACAGTAGCCAGCAAAGAGCTGTTTCTCCAATCTGACATCCCTCGTGCAGTCAAGATAAAAACTACCTGCACGCCTAGGTTCCAGGCAATGCAGCTGCTCCTCCTCCTTTGTGGGATACAAATGAGGAAAGAAGGATGCCAGGGTGATGGGCTTGCAATAGCAGCTTGTTAGGGAAAAAGCGGTGTGAATGGCAGACAGGCACTCAACTTGAAACTCACATAGTCACCTTGCCGAAGTAATGGGAACCAAAAAGACAGTCCTTATTCTCAACAAGACCCCATCAAAAAGGTGAGGATCCGGTTTAGGGCCCCCCGGGGCATAACTAAAGGAGTTGGGGAGACAAACTGGTCAGCACTTTAAAAAATCGCATGACAATAGGGGACCTGAACAGGGAAGGCTGGTCTGGGAGACAGAGCAATGCCAACAACGCTGTCAAATAACCTTTAACAGTGCTCACTGCACACCCTCTCTGAGCCAGCGACTGCAAACCGGAGAACCTCTGACAGTTGGGCTCACCAGGGATCCATGTTGTTGTAAGACATAACAAGATAAAGCTGTTCAATCACCCAGGACACACAGATTTTGTGGAGGGGTGGCAGGCTCATAAGATGGTGTCCACCACCTAAGGTGGCAGCTGGAAGGAGCTTAGATGTCCCTGCTCAATCTCCAGGCATGAAAGTGGAGACTGAAGATTGGGGTGAAGAATCATCCCCCACTACTGAGAGGAAGATTCAACCATGAGAGGTCGTCGAAGCGAAAGAAAGAGGGAGAGGTGTAGAAGGTCTTCGTACCACACACAATAAAGATGACTTGGGCCTGGTCTTAGTAAATCTTCCTCAGAATTTGAGGAACCAAGGATATGATGGGAAACACACAAACCAGCTTAAAGTTCCACCTCAGCTGAAATGTGTTCCCCAAGGCTCCCCTCAACATATACTGGAGGTCACTAAAATGCTTCCACTGAGCATTTCCTGAGGAGGTGAACAAGACCACGTGAAGAGTACCCCACAGGGCAAAGATATCCAGGACTAACTCCGATAGAAGATGTCACTCATAATTGGCAAGATAATGCTGGCTGAGTCTGTCGGTTCTAAAAGTCAAAGACCCACCAGGTGATTGGCTGTCAAACAGATTCCTGGACGTTGTGCCCAGGATCACAACCTCATTGCATCATAACAAAGGAGTAGAATTCCAATCCCTTTTGCTAGTTCATATACCCTATTGTGGTCGTATTCTTCGTCAAGATCTGAACAGACCAAACGTGTATAGAGGGGAGGAAGGCCATGAGCTCCAGCCATATTTGCTGCAGCTCTAGCAGGCTGATATGAAGCACCTGCTTTTCTGGAGACCAGAAACCGCTGATCTCCAGATCCTCCAGATGGCCTCCCCACCCTAGGGTGGAGACATCATTCATTACCATGGCCACAGCTGGAAGGGGAGAGAGAGATATACTGGGTAAAAGGCTCTCCTCATTCCCTCACACCACACCCTCTGCAGCATCTCAGGAGACCACAATGGTGTCTGACGGATCGTCTCATGCTAGATCCACTGCCCCTGGAGGCAATAGTGCAGAAACCTCAAGTGCCAATGCACATGCGTGACCAGGAAAACATCGGATGGCAGCAGAACTAGGTTGTGTTACAGCGTAAAAAAGCCTTTGGGTAGTAGAGAACTCTACAAATACTAAAAATATAACATAATACAACCCCCACTTCAGTCTGTAGCCACACACAGTGCAACATACACCTAGATAACCAATATACAAACATTCAGCTACTCTTACAGAATAAGGGAGCCACCAAAGTGTTGCAAAATATCATACCTACCCAATAAATTTGTATCCTGTTTTTTTAAAAACTACTGTCACAAAAACAGTTGATGCATGACAAGTGATTAAAAATGCTTTTACTCATATAAAGTAAATATCTAAATTCAGCATTCACATCATCAGAAAAATCTAAACTAGGGTCCACATCAGTACCACTCTGGAAGTAGTAAACAGTGGTGCCATTTCATTGTCACCACTTATGATGTCATCAATGGCCAAATTTAACATATTGTGAGTGATGTCATCTGCAAGGTTATAAGCAATGCATTTTAAAGCAAAACAGGGCAATTTAGGCTGCAGACCACAAATGCTGAAAATGTTTCTGTGGTCCTTTAAAGAAGCACACTTGACCTGTAGCCCATCATTTGTTACCAGTGGCAGGTAAGTCAATTCTGTTTTACACAGTGGTAAGATTCTAAATATTATGCCATCATGTCATTATTCACTCCCCTGGAGAGGATGGAGGGTTGCTTGTAATTTTAATAAAGATTTCCCAGCAGAACTATCATTACAGGTAAATACGTTTTCATCTCCTTCAGTGGTTCTTCATTAACACTCATAGGCACTGAATTGAATTGCAAGCCCTTCAGTCATAGAAAGCGGATGAAGGAACCAAATAGAATTCTCTCCACCAAAAGAGGTTCATCTTGGAAGTCTGAACCACCTGGTCATCTTCCATGGAATCTGACTGACCGAAGACAAAAACGTCATTTGAACATATCAACAGACCTCAAAATGGGGGCTCTATATGCCTGAAATTCGAGCATTTCTTAGTAAGAAGTGTGGGCTTTACGCCTGCCAAAAATAGGTTTCTTAGCATTCTGATAACAAAGCAAAATACAAGAGACCATCTACCTAAAAAGGGACCGTTTTGTTATGGCTAACTTTCTTTGAACTGGCCCTAGATGTGCTGATCTTCTAAGGTCATTTGTTTTGTCAATGTGGAACTTCAGGGATACGGGGTCTAGCTGGCTTTTAATTTCCCATCTCCAGAACGCACTGAAAAAAGATAGGGCTCCTTTGGTTCTAGAGGTGAGGGCCAGGTGGGAGGAGGATTTACAAGAGCCTCTACAGATGGGTAGTGGAGTAGAGTATGTGCTCAGGTGAAGGTGTCCAGTAGCGCCAGGTTCAAATTAGCCCACTTCCTTGTATTGCATCACATGTATCTCCCTCCAACAAGACTACATTGGATTTACCTAACGAGACCTGATACATGGCCTAGATGAACTAGGATGGGTGTGAATTTTCTTCACATGGTTTGGGGTTCAGTCGTTGTGGCACAATATTGGGGAGATCACTGTAGGAAAGTGCCTCTTTTTGACATGGTGACCCTCACTTTTTGCCTAGTATTTGATGCAGTTTCCACTGGAAGTGCACTGGGTTCCTGCTAACCAGGCCCCCAGTGCCAGATCTCTTTCCCTAAACGGTACAGTTGTTTCCCCAATTGGCAATACCTTTAGCAGCCTCTGTAAGTCCCTAGTAAATGGTACTCATAGTATCTAAGGCTGGGGTACTAAAGAGGGTCCCTACGGGCTGCAGCATATATCGTGCCACCCTAAGGGACCCCTCACCAAACTCATGCAGACTGCCATTGCAGGCCGCGTGTCTTAGTGTAGACCATGGGTACTCACAAACGTTTTCTCGGGGCCAAAAGTATAGTCTGGATTGTGGCCGAGGGCCGCACCGATGGGCGGGGTGAGTGGGGGTGGGGTCGAGGCTACTAGAGTAAAAAAAATCACCACCTTTTAAAAACATTACTAGACAAGTGTAGTATTCACCTGTAAACAGATATGCAGAAACAAGAGGGATGCTGGTCACCTATGAACAGAGACAGAGAGGCCTATAAAAAGACCTATCAAACTATAAAAAGAGACATGCAGTAAAATGGGGACATGAGGGACAGAGTCAAACTCAGTGGCGGCTGCCAGCTATGGGGACTGGTGTGGGGCGGTAGGGATGGAAATAGAGGGCAGGAGGGGAAAAAAAAAAAGAAAATCACTTACCTGCTGCACTCCTCACTCCGGTCCTGATCTTCTTCCTTCCTGCAGCATGGGCCCAGCCAACTCCCTTAACCAATCCTGGTGCTGTTCTCATGCTGTGGGAGCAGCACCAGGATTGGATGGAGCGGGCTGGCTGGACGCTCCTTCAGGCCCTGTAGGCCTGTGCTTGGTCTCCACCCAGCTGTCTAAGACAGCTAGGTGGAAAGCTTCAGAGTGCACATTTCACTTTGACTGGTGCAAGACAGCAGGCCAAAGTTACCTGTGCACTTTGGAGCATCCAGCCAGCCACTGCTCCTGTCCTCTGCTGCCAATCGGCAGTACAGGACACGCTCTGCATGTCTCTGGGCTCAGGGAAGGCTGGATGCTGCAGTGCGGTAAGTGCACGACGGAAAAATAAAATGGCAATGTAATCATTTCATTGCCATTTTATTTTTCCTGCGAGGCTCGCAGCAGGCAGGGGGACAATGCTCCCCTGCCCAAGTGAAGAAACCGCACTGGTCAAACTGGGACACAAAATAGGCCCCAGTAACCAAATAAAAGTGGCTGCTTTTAGTAAATTAGAAAACTAAAAAAGTGACCCATGTCAGGAAATTGGGACATTTTTGTTATCTAAGACTGCATGGATTTGAGCTTGATGCAAGCAATGCCAGTTTTAATATCAGGGAAATCAACAGTAATATCAGGCCCAGCAGACCGTAAAACAGTTTTGATGGACCCATTCCTCAGAAAGCTGTAGAGATCTGCTCAAAGTCCGTCCTTTTGATGTTATTTGCCTGGCCCCTGCCTTGCTCCTGCACCCTTACTTGTGCAGGGATCTGGTATGAGGACCTCCTAGAAGAGGTTTGTGAGGAAAAATGCTTCTTCCCCATGGGGGCGGGCCTGTCAGAGCTATTGATTCCTAAATTGAAAAATACATCAGTATTGCCCTAAAGGAAACTCAGGCTCCTCGCAGCTGCCCAGAGCATAAACCACCCAACAGGAGAAGAGTCAGGAACCTCTGGGCCCACTGATCCCCGGGGACGTCCAGAATCTACTGAGTATAACAGGTCAAAACAAAACCGTGACACCATACGTCACATTTGAGAGACTAGGGGAAGTGTTTCTGAAGAGCGTGTGAATCCCAGAGCTTATGCTCCATAATAAAGGATAGCAACGAATGTAACCTGGTAGGAGGAATGACCTTTACCAGAGGTAGACCCAGATGAGTGAATTGGGATGGAGAACAACCAAGATTAAAACTTGGGGTGAAGAACCCGGATTTAGTACACCATGGTGTCCAGAAAACGGACTGAGAAGATGGAGAACTAACCACCAGGGCTCAGGAGGTACTCCAGCTAAGAAAGGTATTTCTTACTGTACGTCCTTGGAGTGGACTCTGACGTAGGCATCAGAGTACATGTCTAATAGGTTTTCAGAAGCCACTTGACAATGAAGTCAGGGGCAGTCTAGAATGCTCAAGACCATCCCTAGAGGGAAAGTGGCACTCTTGCCTGTAACAGACAACAAAAGGCGATCATTCTGGCAACATTTAGAAAAGACTCAAAGAAGATGATCGATCAGTACTGGTGGACATGGCACAGCAAGTTACTGGATTTCACCCAGTCAGCACCAAGATTTTGAATATGTTCAAGGTTACCAAAGAGACAATTAACTTGATATTCCCTGTTGAAGGGGGGACCAACGGACGATCTACTTCTTAGGCTGAATAAAATAGACTTCATACTTGAAGATCTGGCAACATCAGAGGCGGGATGACATGGTGGAGGGTGGCCCCTTTGCTGACCCCTTCAATAAGGGAATTTGTTTCTACATTTTCCTCCTCGAACACGGCTCAAATGTATATGAAGAAGGTATTTGGGAAAAGGGTTTTTGCGGGAGTTGGAAAAGGCAGAGGGTGCTCGTCCAACTTGTTCTTTGTTCTTTGTACCCAGAACCTCTGAAAGCCAAAGGATTGCTTATAATTATATGAGTAGAATTCCACTCATATTCCATCCACTCATCTTGTAATTGGGCCTCGGTATAAAATGTGCATGTCAATTGCTTATTTTTCCACCATTCGTATATTGCGAATGATTGAGACATAACATTTCCAAATCATACTTTGGGAATTGCAATTTGTGATTAGCTATTTGTACAAGCATTCAGTTAGCTATGCAAAAACACAGATTCCTGCATTTTGCACTTTTGGGCATTTAGTATATCACACTTTGACAATTTTGCGTTCGCAAACCAGTTCTCAACTAGTTTGCTAATCGAAAAATGTTAGTACATCGGGTCCCAAATGTTTTAATTTAGAATTGTAGCTTTTTTATCAAAAGGTACTACATATTATGTTCAGAGATTTTATTGCGTAAAATGCACATACAATACCTCGCTCACGCCACCCATCATGTTGCTTTCTTGATTGCTATTTTTTGTTTTTGTGCTATTGACAACTGGGGTTTTGAACATGGTAGACAGCGCACATTATGGCATGGGCTGAGCGTGCTTATATTCTAAATGGTGAATTTCAGGGGTCTTTCACGTCTGAACCAGAACCAAGATTTTAAACTGTGATTTGCATCTAGGCTTTGCTTCCAACTCGCTGCACACAGGTGAACCACACTGCAATTAAGGACTGGGCCTTGCAGTGTGGCTTCTAACTTGGAATTCTTATTGTTTGTAAGATTTTTTTTTTAGGAGGGTTTCCGAATCCCGTGGAATTAGCGAATTCGAGGCAAGGTTCACACTTTGAAGGTTGACTTGACTCGTGATTCTCTTGTGATTCGTGAATCATCGACACATAAAATGGTATCTAAGGTTAGTGGTATCTTTTCTTGGTCACCATTTTAGATGTTGGGAATCCACAAGTAACTCGCAAATCACACAACTTTTATTTACTTTTTAAAAATAAATTTAAACAAGGGGGTGACATTGGGGGGTCCCCTCAATGTGGCCTGGCGGTCAGGGTGTGCATACTTGGCCCCCTTATATTGCCTTTTTTTGCCACTCACAGGGACTGTCAATCAATCAATCAATCATGTCACTTATAAAGCGCACTACATACCCGCGAGGGTCTCAAGGCGCTGGGGGAAGAGGGGGGTGGTGCTGCTACTGATCGAAGAGCCAGGTCTTGAGGAGTCTTCTGAAGGCCAGTAGGTCTTGGGTCTGTCGGAGGTTGGTGGTGAGGGTGTTCCAGGTCTTGGCGGCGAGGTGGGAGAAGGATCTGCCGCCGGCGGTCGTTTTCCGGATGCGGGGGACTGTGGCGAGGGCGAGGCTGGTCGAGCGGAGCTGGCGGGTGGGGGTGTAGAAGCTGAGTCGTCTGTTGAGGTAGGCTGGTCCGGAGTTGTGGAGTGCTTTGTGTGCGTGGGTGAGGAGCTTGAAGGTTATCCTCTTGTTGACAGGGAGCCAGTGCAGGTCTCTCAGGTGGGGTGTGATGTGGCTGCGTCGGGGGATGTCGAGGATAAGACGTGCAGAGGCGTTCTGGATGCGTTGCAGCCGTCTCAGGAGCTTAGCCGTCGTTCCTGCGTAGAGGGCGTTTCCGTAGTCCAGCCTGCTGGTGACGAGGGCCTGGGTGACTGTTTTTCTTGTTTCGGTTGGGATCCACTTGAAGATCCTGCGGAGCATTCGGAGGATGTTGAAGCAGGATGAGGAAACGGCGTTGACCTGCTTAGTCATGGAGAGGGTGGGGTCGTGGATGACCCCTAGGTTGCGTACGTGGTCGGTGGGTGGCGGGGCTGTTCCCAGTGATGTTGGCCACCAGGAGTCGTCCCAGGCTGAAGGGTTGGAACCAAGGATGAGGACCTCCGTCTTGTCCGAGTTCAGCTTCAGGCGGCTGGTCCTCATCCATTCGGCGACGGCCTTCATTCCTTCGTGGAGGTGGGCTTTGGCGGTGTGAGGGTCTTTGGTGAGGGAGAGGATCAGCTGGGTGTCGTCGGCGTAGGAGATGATGTTGAGGTTGTGCTGTCGGGTGACGTGGGCGAGGGGTGCCATGTAGATGTTGAACAGCGTTGGGCTGAGGGAGGAGCCTTGGGGTACGCCGCAGATGATCTTGGTGGCCTTGGATCGGAAGGGGCGAGGCGGACGCTTTGTGTTCTGCCGGAAAGGAAGGATGTGGTCCAGTCCAGGGCCTTCTCTTGGATCCCGGCGTCGTGAAGGCGTGTTCGTAGTGTGTGGTGGCAGACCGTGTCGAAGGCGGCTGATAGGTCCAGGAGGATGAGGGCTGCTGTTTCTCCGTTGTCTAGCAGGGTCCTGATGTCATCGGTGGCGGCGATGAGGGCGGTTTCGGTGCTGTGGTTGCTGCGGAAGCCGGACTGGGAAGGGTCCAGGATGTTGTTCTCCTCGAGGTAGCGGGTCAGTTGTTTGTTGACGATTTTCTCGGTGACCTTCGCGGGGAACGGGAGCAGAGAGATGGGTCGGAAGTTCTTGAGGTCCTTGGGGTCTGCCTTGGGTTTCTTGAGTAAGGCGGTGATCTTGGCGTGCTTCCAGCTTTCCGGGAAGGTTGCTGTCTCGAAGGAGATGTTGATTATTTTCCGGAGATGGGGCGCAATGGCTGTACTGGCTTTGTTGAAGATGTGGTGAGGGCACGGGTCTAGCGGTGAACCGGAGTGGATGGTGTTCATGATCTCGCTGGTGTCCTCGTCGTTGATGTTGGTCCAGGAGAGCAGGCGGTTGGTGGTTGTGGGGGCAGTGGTCTCGGTGGTTGCCGGGGCGGTCGTGGTGTTGAAGCCGTCGTGGATGTCGGCGATTTTGCGGTGGAAGAAGGTGGCCAGTGAGTCGCACAGGTCTCGCGACGGCTGGATGTCGTTGGTGTTGGAGCTGGGGTTGGAGAGTTCCTTCACGATGTTGAAGAGCTCTTTGCTGTTGTGTGCGTTGTTGTCTAGGCGGTCTTTGAGTGAGGCCCTTTGGCGGATCTGATGAGGTGATGGTGACTGCGGGTGGCGCTCTTGTGGGCGGCGTAGCTGTCCGCTGTCCGTTCGTGGAGCCAGATCTTCTCCAGTTTTCGGCATGTTCGTTTGGAGGCCTGGAGGTCTTCGGTGAACCAGGTGGCTTTCTTGCTGGTGTGGCTGTTGGGCGGATTCTTGAGCGGGGCGAGGGTGTTGGCGCAGTCGTCGATCCACTGTCTGAGGTTGCAGGCGGCGGTGTCGGGGTCGGAGGGTTCGGCGGGTGGGCTCAGGGCGAGGGTTGTGGTTAGCTGGTCTTCCGTGACTCTGCTCCAGCAGCGGCGAGGCATTTGTTCGGTGCGTGGTGCGTGGTGGGCTTCCTGTAGGTGAAGTGGATGCAGTGGTGGTCAGTCCAGTGGGGTTCGGAGGTGTGGTTGAAGGAGACGTGTGGGCTTGCGGAAAAGATGGAGTCTAGCGTGTGGCCGGCGGCGTGGGTGGGTGTAGTCACTAGCTGTCTGAGTCCGAGGGTGGCGAGGTTGTCGATCAGGGTGGTGGAGTTGGTGTCCTTGTTGTTCTCGAGGTGGAAGTTCAGGTCCCCGAGGAGGATGTAGTCCGTGGAGGCGATGGCGTGTGTGCTGACGAAGTCAGCGATGGAATCGCTGAACTGTGGTCAGGGTCCGGGGGTCTGTAGATGAGGGTTCCTCTGAGGGTGGTGTTGGGATCGGTGTGGATCTGGAAGTGCATGTGTTCGGCGGTGCTGAGGGTGTCGTCGGTGTTGGTTGAGCCTCTGAGGGTGTTCCTGTGGACGATGGCGATGCCTCCTCCGACTCCGTTGGTGCGGTCCCTGCGGGTGATCTTGTATCCGTCCGGGATGGCAATGGCGATGTCGGGGGCTGAAGCGGGATTCAGCCAGGTCTCCGTCAGGAATGAGACGTCTGGGGAGGTTGAGTCGAGAAGGTCCCAGAGTTCGATGGCGTGTTTGCGGGCGGAGCGGGTGTTGAGGAGGATGCATCTGAGGTAGTTGGGTTCTTTCCTGGGCGGTGGTTTGGCGGGGCGGGTGCTGGCGAAGCTGCAGTTCCGGCAGGTGAAGGGCCCTTGGGTGCGCTTCGGGGTGGCCTGGTAGCAGGCGTGATCTTTCCGGGGTTGAGTGCATGGAGGGTGCTGGCGTCGTATCGGCGTCTGTTGATGTGGCGGGCGCGGGGATGCCCGGACCAGGGGGTCTGGCGCTGGGCGCGGTCACGGCGCGGACGGGCGCAGACGGAGCTTGCCTTAGGCGCGCCTTCGGCGCGCCAGTGGCGTGCACGCGCAGCGGCCGCCATAAATGGGGAGGTGGGAGGGAGGAGCAGGGAATGGGGCAGCGAATGGGCAGTGAGGGGGCGGGGCCGCAGGCGCAGCGGCGGTAAACAGGCACAGAAGGGAAAACGAGCACAATCAGGGCATCAAGGGGGCACAGAAAGGAAAAACGAGCACAATCAGGGGCAGCAAGGGGGGCACAGAAAGGAAAACGAGCACAATCAGGGGCAGCAAGGGGGGCACAGAAAGGAAAAACGAGCACAATCAGGGGCAGCAGCAGGGCACACAGACGGAGCTGTGTGGTGGGGGAGCGACCTACCAGTCAAGGTCAGGGGTCGCTCTCTTCACCACGCAGCGGCCGCCATAAATGGGGAGGTGGGAGGGAGGAGCAGGGAATGGGGCAGCGAATGGGCAGTGAGGGGCGGGGCCGCAGGCGCAGCGGCGGGAAACAGGCACAGAAGGGAAAACGAGCACAATCAGGGCATCAAGGGGGCACAGAAAGGAAAAAAAACGAGCACAATCAGGGGCAGCAAGGGGGCACAGAAAGGAAAAACGAGCACAATCAGGGGCAGCAAGGGGGCACAGAAAGGAAAAAACGAGCACAATCAGGGGCAGCAAGGGGGGCACAGAAAGGAAAAGCGAGCACAATCAGGGGCAGCAAGGGGGGCACAGAAAGGAAAAACGAGCACAATCAGGGGCAGCAAGGGGGCACAGAAACGAAAAACGAGCACAATCAGGGGCAGCAAGGGGGGCACAGAAAGGAAAAACGAGCACAATCAGGGGCAGCAAGGGGGCACAGAAAGGAAAAACGAGCACAATCAGGGGCAGCAGCAGGGCACACAGACGGAGCTGTGTGGTGGGGGAGCGACCTACCAGTCAAGGTCAGGGGACTGTGGCCTTCCTCCTTTAATGGCTACCAATCAGACCTTTTGGATCCACAGTTTCATCTTTGGGGTGCTGCAGATTCAAAAACTCTCCCTCCTCATCCAATCAGATTTCTTTTATTGTTTTAAACTGCCTGATGCGTAAATTATTCACGAGTAGAGATATAGAAAAGCGTTAAGCTTCAGAGCCCTCTCTGCAAGTTTTTAAAATGCTAATATTTTAAAAACTACAATACAGATTTGCACCAAACCAACAAAAGGATGATTTCTGAGTAAAGTTCTACTTTCAGGCCAAGTTTGATGCAAATTTTATTCAGCCGTTTCGGCTGTAGGTGTGAGCAAAATTTGTTATGAGAGCTTTTTTAGGAATATAACACTTTACTCCGCATGCGTTTACAACGCGTGCCATTACCCCGCATTTTTTACTCAACAAAATCTTTTACAACGCAAGGCTTTACAACGCAATCTATTACAACGCATTGTCCATTCCAACGCAATTTACTATTCTAACTCCACTGGGGCGTTGTAATGGGGAATGTGTTGTAATGGTTTGCGGTGTAAAGCCCTGCTTTGTACAAGATTTCACGGAGTAAAGAATGTGGGGTAATGGACTGCGTTGTAGTGCAGTCATTGTAAAGGATGTTTACTCTTTTTTAGACATCCTATAACTTATCTTTCCTTGGACAGATCTTCACGAACTTGGCAAGCCAAACCTTAGTTGGCTATGCTATTAAACTGTCAAAAGTTGCACAAAAACTAAAAAAACATCCTTTTTAATGGAAAGTTTTGGTGAACCATAACTCCATAACTATAAAATCTTGCTATCAACTACAGGCAAACACTCCTAATATAGGTGGAGAGCTGGCGCGCCTCCGCTGTGAATCTTGGAAATGTTATGCCATGCTTACGCTGGTCCAGGTTGTACAATTTGTACTTTATAACAAAAAAATTACAATAAAAACTTAAAAAACAAATTACAGGCAATTCCACTGAACAGATTTACACCTACAAGAATGTAGACCTTCACTCAGAAGGCATGTTTCTTGGCATCGTTAAATAAGTTCAGAAGCTTTTGAGACATTAGCTTTTCAAAAAGCTGCTGGGTAGTCTTGAAAGGGGTAACGTTTTTGTACATTTGTGCCATTTGAAATCGAGAACCATGATTCGCGACTCCTGTCAATCACTATCGCCACAAAGTAAAATATTTATACATATTTTCACTGAAAAAAACAAAGTTTACAGTGACATTATAGTTAGGTGATAATGTCAGTTACAATATGTTTTAAAATTTAAAAAAAGCACTGAACCTCACCAGTTATAGCTAACTGAAGAACTATAACTTGTGCCTACGCCATGCACAGTGTTGTCATCAATTATGTCATTTCAGTTGTCATCAGTGGTGTTATCAATAATGTTATAGAACATGTCATGAGTGTTGTAATATGTGAGGTCATAAGCAGGGCATGATGAGGGTGCAAGTTGTAGTTACTTCAGTTAACTATAACTGGTGACTGTCAGTGGTTTTTTTTTACATTTAAACCGTTAAGTTTTAACTGACATTTTCACTGAACTGTTGCATCACTTGAACCTTTGTTTTTTTCCAGTACATTTTTTGTACAAAAAATGTGCTTATTGATCCTATCACAAAACTAGAGAGAGAAAGGGGGAACGTGGCCTTAATTTTAATGGGCGACCTTAATAAAATTTTTGAACAAGAAAATATAATCCCTGCTCCACTGAATAAATTGCATTACTTTTGGAATATTCTGAATATGGAAATATTGTCTAAACCACCTGGGAAAACTAATGTTTGTTTTTGGAAGAAACTGTTAAAAACAAAATCATTCCTAAGGAGCTAGGAGGCTCTCTTAAAATCGTTGGTTGCAACTTGATTGTGTTCCGCTGAACGCCTGCTTCCTCTTACTTGGTCGGATCCCTTTTTTTAATCCCCTTCTCAATTAAGGGTTATTTACCCTGTGAGAAATTGGGTTGTTGTGTTATATTCCATATAGGTACCCTATATAGGCGCAGGTAACATTGCAACCTTTCACCTATATTCTTCCATACATTACATACATAACGGTTCTTAGGGACTAACCTTTTACCTAGATACGACAATGCATTCAGAACGCGGGTTTTTCCCTAGTTCGAATCTCATACATTATGCATGAGGCTTCTTGGAAGCACAGCAGGACTAACATCTCCTGTATAATATCTCTGTATAAAGTTCAGGCCCGACGTCATCCTTTAGGCCGACACAGTAACACAGCAAGGTAGGACCCCTGGGGAGACCTATGGGTATATATACATCACATCTTGCTTAGAAGGACAGAGCAGAATGAGACTTCCCGGCTGACACACTGACCAGAGACGCTGAGGTTCCTGCATGCAGACGCTCCAGCTCGCAGTGGTTTAACATCCCTTGCGGGGTGTCCAACTCGAGACCAGGACGGGGTCCCATATTCTCTCATTCTCAGGTAATGGGGTTGACTAAATCCTAGAGGGATTCTTGGCATAACACCTACACAGATGCTAGGTACATTGAGGTACATCTAGTTAGGGAGGCATCGTAGGAGTACGCACTTTTTATCATGTGTTTTATATACTTGTATTTTTTCATGATTATTACAAGATGGTAGAACTGTACCATCCCTTTACTTTCGTAGTACTTCTAATCATATATCTCTGCTACTGTCTAATGGTTGTTGCAGCTCATCTATTCTACACTAGAATAACAACTGTTCAATAAATTCTTATTGAAAACGCCCAGCCTGTTTATTCTGTGTATCTCTCTGAGACAAACTAAGTGAGCACGAGTGACTGAGCAAAAGGTAGAATATTGTTTCCACGATTCTGAGGGATCAGGGTTGTCATGTTCTGATGTTGCCAAGAACAATTCTCTCCCCGATAAGAGGAGATTCTAGTGGCACTGTGAGCTCGCTGATAGACAGGCTAACATACCTGGTGGGGGTGCACGGAATCAGTCTGCCACCAATCCCACAGTTTATGTTATCCAAACACGCAGATCCTGTATAGGTTATATAAGAACTACACGACATGGCACCCAACATTGGTTGGGTACTTATTTAACAGTAAAATCTGAGTAGTTCAGTCGTGCTATTCTCAGAGACCCCTACTCCCAAAAATACCAGAGACGTCTGGAGTGGGTGGGCACAAACTCCGCCACAGCTGAGTAGGCTAAAAAATCCTATTTATTGGCTGTTGGTTAATCAAGCTTGAAGGACACAGTGTTCCTAAAATTGTGCAAAAACACCTTATCTTAGTTTCCTTGAAAAATCTTCTTCCTCTAAAAAAAAAAAAAAGAAAAAATGACTGAAGACGTAGAAAACGCGGGAGGAGTTGTGCATAGTTTGCACCTCTCAGATGAAGAAGAAAATGCAGATGCAATTCCGATTGCTGAGAATTTTAGAAATACAGTCACCCTGAAACTGCTTGCGCATGGTGTTACGGCCAGGGGTGGCATAGTAGCTTTCGTGATTGAGGCACACGAAGCATACAGAACAGAGGTATTTTATTTGTGGGTTACATTCCCAGCAGCAAATGCAAGAACAAAAACATTTCACTCCTACACAGAAGGAGATGCACCAGCGGAATATTGTCCGTTTGAGGACATTGAGGTTCCGCTCACGTACCAGGAACATTTATACTGGTTTAAAGGCGCCCTACCCCACATAAGAAGAAGAGTGAGACTCGGCCAGCTTGGAAGAGAAGGGGCAACGTGGCCAATATTAGCGGCCTACACACCACATCCTGACATTGAAACAATGCCACCAGGAGACTTACTCACAAAACACAAAGAATTGATCAAAATCTACTGAAACTTGACGCAATTCGTCATGAGGACACTTACAGTCCAACCAGCAATGGTTGCAACAAATGGAACTCAAGCTCAGAGTACAGCAACTAAAATCACACCACAAACATTACAAGCGGTGATGGGTAAAATGCCCACAAAACGTGAGCAAATGCCATTCTGGGTAGCTCAGAAAATAACACAGCTAGAGGCAGTATTTCCGAATACTACCCCATATGAAAAACACAGAATGCTAACAATCTGCTTGCCCATGGGATAACACCACAAATAAAGGATTGTACCACTTGGGGTACAGTCTTTGCTGCCATTTATACCAGAACTCATGGTATCCCGTCATTAGCAGTGGTACCAGACGTATTGAGACAAATACAAAACGAGTACGGAGCAGAGCCTGCCCTGAACTTGGGGATGAAGATACTAGGTTGCTATGCCCAGGTATCAGCCATAATATTAGCTAATATTAAAGTGGAAGCAGCTTCAGTGGCTATCCGCCAACGCCTAAGGGAGTTCAGTCATTTAGAACAGGAACACGAACTACCAAAAATAATTGAAACTGCATATGCAGAATTAGGCAGAGACAGCTTGGGTGGGAAAGCTTTAAAGCCACAACTGATGGGAAGTCCTGAAAAGGACACTTCCAAGCAGACACCTGCTTCAACAAAAAAGAGGTGGGACAATAAAAAACAACAAAACTTTAAAGGAAACAGATCTCAATCCAGAGGTAGATCTCCTCCACAGGAGCCCTCCGAAAAGAGGTATAACCTTAGGAATAGGGAAAATATTAGGAAACCTGACAGATATCAGGATACTGATACACGTTCCTCTCGTTCCTTTCAGGGTTCATCGAACAACTCCGAGAGGGAAGGGCGGTCAGACAGACAAGAAGAGCGTACAAAGTCCAGAGACAAGCAGCACGCTCAAGATTACACTTCTAAAAAAGAAGAGAAACCAAAGCAAAAGCCACAGTTCAAAAAGAAGAAGGTTGCAGGTCTAAAGATCAGACATGCCCAGAATTCTGAGGACTCGACTACTGAACGGGCTCTGACGATGCTAGACAGTGCGGCAGAAGTAACAATAGCTCACCAGAACCTGATGGAATTTCTAGTGACAGCGGACTTGAATGATTATATCACGGTAGAGACACCCGATACTAGGGTAAGTGTCCCACATAAGTTATATGAAATAACACTCCAAATGGAGGGGGACAAATGTAGGACAGTTAGAGGTCTCTTTGGGGAGAACCTGTCTTTTGGCTATGATATTTTGTTAGCTGAACAAGACTGGCCGCCAGCATTCGTCATAGATTGCCCTAAAGGAGAAACGGTAATTTTACTGGCCTTCTCAGACCATATTCCCAGGCAACTAAAACACACATATGCGCAGGAATGGGCAGTAGCCCAAGCCCCTGCATTATACAAAAACCATGTTGGATGGGATGAGGATTCAACCCACCACATAATTCCTTTAAAAAATGCTCCAACAGCACAGAGGCAGTATCCAATAAAGCAAGAAGCTAAAAAACAGGTCAGGGAGATCTTAGATCAACTTGAATACCAAGGGGTGATCGAAAATTGCACCTCATCGATGAATAATACTTTTGTTTCCGGTCATGAAACCTGACAATTCATATTGTTTAGTTTTAGATTATAGACATCTAAACACTTGCACTAAGACATTTGCAGTCCAAAATGCACACAGTGCCGCATTAATGAATAACATTGTGCGGAAAAAATATAAAACTACACTTGATATCTCAAATAGATTTTTCTGCCAAAATATAGCGCCTGAAAGCAGGTATCTAACAGCATTCTCAGCGCTAGGGTCCCAGCGTCAATTTTGTCGACTCCCCCAAGGGTATAAGAACAGCCCGGGGTTGTTTTTGGCCAGAGTAACTGAATTACTTCAAAATTTGGATGAAGAGGCATTGTCCTATGTGGATAATATCTATCTAACGGACGATGACCTAGAGGAGCACTTGAACAGAGTGAATACCATAATTTTGGGATTTGCATCTGAGGGCTACAAATTCAACTTTAAAAAATCAAAAATTGCCCACCTCAGTGTCCTGTTTTTAGGATATGAGCTTTCAAGTGAAGGGAAAAGCCTGGCATCCAATTTTTTAAGATAGGTTGGTGTCAATGATGACTCCCGATTTTTTTCCTTGGGGACAGGGGAGGGAGGCGTCCCCAACTCCAAGGGCCACCATTCTGAGGACCAGAACGATGTATCTCTGCCGAAGAGAAGAACCTCCGTTTTATTTGAGTTCAGCTTGAGGCAGTTTTCTGCCATCCAAACTCCTACACTTCTCATGCATTCCTTAAAGTTGTGAGCTGTGTCGTGAATTTTACTAGAGATGGAAACGATAATCTGGGTATCATCCACATACGATACTAGGTCAAATCCATGGGCTTTAATCAAGCGGGCCAGTGGTGTAACGTAGATATTAAACAAGGTGGGGCTCAGGGATGAGCCCTGTGGCACCCCACATGGAAGCCTGAAACACTGCGTTTTAAAGCCTTCTATTTCGACAAACTGTTCTCGATCTGATAAAAAAAAAAAAAAAAAGAACTGAGGAGTGCAAGGGCTGGGCCTACTATCCCTGTCTCTTGAAGCCGCTTTAAAAGGGTGCCGTGATCTACCGTATCAAAAGCGGCTGACAGGTCTAGTAATATCAATGCTGCTGAACCTCCATTGTCAACTGCCTGTCTTATTTCCTCTGTTGCCGTAATTAAGGCCAGTTCAGTACTGTGCTTCGTTCTGAAGCCATATTGGGTGGAATCTAACAAATGATTAATCTCGATGAAATTAGCTAATTCTTGGTTCATATGTTTTTCCAAGATTTTTCCAAGATTTTAGCTGGCAAAGGCAGAAGGGAAATGGGGCGGTAATTCCCTGGGTCTGATTTATCCAGGCTGGGCTTTTTTTAGCAGAGGTAAAATAGATGTTTTTTTCCATCTTTTGGGAAACATCCCTGATTCTATGGTGGTATTGAGTACCTCCAGAACTGGGTAAGCAACTGTGTCCACTATCATATGGATTACTTTGGGAGGGCAAGGATCCAGCGGAGAGCCAGATTTGGTGGCTAAGAGATGTTTAACAATCTGTTCAGGGGAAATTTTTGTAAAGTTGGCAAATAGGGGTGGGTCAGATTCTAAATGTAGGCTGGGCACTTGGTTGTTTATGCAATATCTTTAAGGCATGGACTGTCCGCATTTAGCACCTGACCGCACAGCGCTGGGAAGCCCTCAGGCAGCCATGCGCTTTACAAGTCCCTTATTATTATTATTATTATTGTTGTGCAGCTGAAATTACGGAGTCTGTCAGTGCCTGCAGGTTCTGATTGTTATCCGAACTTGAGGCAAAAGTATTGTAAATGGCGGACACTTTCTAACACCTATCTAACATATAATGAAGGCGAAACAGTACCAATTGCATACAAGTCACATTTGTACACAAATGCTGAGATGCGCTTCGCATCTACAGAAAAGATTCTGACAGCAGTACAAACTGCTGTAGTAAGAGAAAGAGCACTGGCACAGGAGAAACGAATAATAGTAGTGAGTCCAGTTCCAACCTTAGAGGCTGCAACAAAGGCGAGCGTTCCTAACGCTAAAGCCTTACATCCGAGATGGATACAATGGGCTAATTCTCTCACTGCAACAGATGTAGACTACAGGTACGACCCAAATCTAAAGACACAAGAATTTCTGCAATACGAACAATAATATCCTCTACCAAACGAAATAATGCCTCTAGACCAGTATGAATATATAATTTACACTGAAGGATCTGCTCAACCGGCCATAGGTAGTAAGCAACAATGTAGCGCGGCATGCGCAATCGTTAAAGGTCGCATGCGGGATGGAAAATTCCACCCAAGTTGCACAAAAACGCAATCTCTAGGAGACTGCAGGGCACAGCTGGCAGAGTTAAAAGCCTTGATACTAAGGGGGCGTGGTCAGCACCAGGGCTGACTAGCCCCGTTTGCCGGAGCTCCGGCCGCCCGATGAGATCCTGGTCAGATTCCTGTCTTCCAGCCACACATGAGAATCAAATCCGCTGACCGCATGCAATTTAACCCCTAGCCCCGCAGAGGAAGCCCTCTGCATGGCCGCTGCGGTGGGATTTGCAACGAATACACGACCTCTAAAACGACGGGGCCCGGCCGCCAAGATGGCCGCCCAGACCTGATGGCGACGAAAACACGGCTGAGGACGACCGCATTGTAGGGGTAGGAGAGCCACCCCCATGTCGAGCTGCGGCCGCTGCCGTCCCTACCTTTTGGGCAGACCCGGAGCCACGCACCGACTGGGAAACGAATGATGACGTGAGGAAGATTCGCTAAGCCCGTACAGCCGGAGCGACCGCCCTCCCTGCCTGAGACGATAGTGGGGCATCACTGACTGCGTGGCAAGGTGAGGCCTCCTTTCTCCCTCTCCCTTGCCCTGCTGCGGTGAGGAAGGCTGCACCGAGATCCTGTGGAGGTGGGAGCCATCGACAGGCCTGTTCATACACACGCCGGAGCTGCGCACACTCTGCCCCCGGGCCGGATCACCGGGGGGGCGGAAGAGGAGTGACTGGCAGGCCTGACTGCGCTGTGCGGGGGTTGATGGTGGAGGCCCGTCGGAGGCCGACATCGGAGCTGCTGTGACTACCTCCCCCCCCAAGCGTAGAGGGGGAGCAAGATTGCCCGTGAAGGGCTTTTCAATTATAAGACTTTCGCTGCCTCTCCCTTGCGACTTGCAGAGTTGCCGGGCGCCCAGTCGCGGATCCGGGTGCGGGGGGGAGACCCGCATCATGGCAGTAACCACTGCTGCCCTCCGCAGTGAAACTAGCTGAAAAGTCGGGCAGGGACTGCGATGACTGCTAGCAGGTAGTCCCTGGCGGGTCTGCCCGGAGAGATCGCGCTGCAGCGACGGAGGCCTGAGACACGGAGGTGAGAACTGTGGCTCATGAGGTGCACGCAGAGCCTGCTGTGCAATCAATTAAATGGACTGGGGTTAGTGGCCTCCTGAGATGTGCCCAATTTTACTTTAAGGAACTAAAAGGCCCAAGGGCAGTGACGGACATAAATAGCCTGCCGGAGATGTACTAGGCCAGTTCCGCCATTTTCCTCACGTTTGTCAAGAGTGACCTCCCTAGGGCGACGAAGCCAGGCATAACTACACCTGTCTGGCTGTTCCTTCCGCACCCAAAAAGACTGCTGTGGGGCCCCACCATGCTGTACGACTGCAAAGGCGGGCGCATTGCTGGCCCACGGAGGAGGTTGGGCCTTTAGCGCTGATTGATCCGACACGGTGGTGCAGGGTCAGGGCCCCTTGAATGATACTACGGGAGAGGCCTGGTGGCAACATTGCTGACGACAAGGACATTGTTATCCCTTACACATACACTAGCGCCAAGACGCCATGGCAATCGAGCGCTCTATAAACATATATCCTATGCACAGGAATGCGGTCCCTGCGGACACAGATGTATGGTGTGCACCAGGAAGTCCCCCTGAACGTTGATTCGCCCGCTGGGGAGCCCCTTCAACAGCGGGATACGGGGAGAGGACGTCGGCCGGTGGGCTCTTCATATGTTTCCTGCACCAGAGGGACGCGCCGTGCATACCTCCCAAGCGTCACTTTCTGCGATAATTGCCAGGACACGATCTTGTGACTTCTCCCACCAGTGCCTTTGCCCCTTGGCGGTATAGATGGCAGTAAAACACCTCCCATATCAGACAATGGCTGAAGACAAAGAACCCAAGACGCACCGCTAGCGGAAAATGGACAAGTACACTAAGGTGCTCCCTGCGCACAGAATCAGAGGGGGACACTGCCAGTGCGCCAGATAACACAGCCATCCTTCAGGCGATCCATGCCTCGAGAGAAGCCATTGAAGGCAAAATGGCGGCGATAAGAACAGAGGTGACCCTTCTTCGACAAGACGTACGCAACATTGCAGATCGCGTCACTCAAACAGAGGCCCGCATATCTGAGGTGGAAGACGCGACACATACCTCCAAGGGTGACATTAAGGAACTCCAGGCTACCGTGAGGGAGTTCATGTGGAAGGTCGATGATGAAGAGAACAGGGCTCGGAGAAACAACCTCCGCTTTATCAGGATACCTGAAGGTCAGGAGAACACTGATTCCATCACCTTTCTGGCGACGTGGTTGCGAGATGTCCTCTCGGGAGCTAAGTTCTCCACCTGCTTTCTCATTGAACGGGTCCACAGGATGTCGGCAGCGAGACCCCCACCTGGAGCCCCGCCGCGTCCCCTAATTGCCCGATTCCTAAATTATCAAGATCGAGATGCAATTCTGAGGGAAGCGCGGAAAATGGGAGAACTTAAACTGGCCAACACTAGAGTCATGATCTTCCCTGACTACTCTAGGGAGGTGCAGAAGATGCGGAGGTCCTTCTACTCCGTGAAAGTCAATCTCCGGGCCCTACGCATTCAATACATGCTTCTCTTCCCAGCCAAGCTCAAGGTGATCTTTCAAGATTTGATCCAGTTCTTTCAAATGCCTGAAGATGCCTGGGCATGGATAGAGGAACGCCCGAGACTTGGACCGGAGGCTAGTGGTATCGCATCGCGCCCGAGAGTCCTACAACCAAGATGGGAGCCTCGACCACAGAGAACGAAACCGAGACGGCGTCTCACTGCAAGAACCTCGACGCGCTCAGGGACAACGCAGCCTGGGACCCCATATAGACGGAGAGGAACCGGGGGGGGCACGGGCCGCCAATGGAGACTCAACCCATGGGGATAGCACTCATGCTGATCAGTCCAACCAGGACTCCCCGGAGGATACCGACGGTGACCACCCCCTGCTTCAGGCTATTCACCAGGCAGAGAGGTCTGAGACGAAGGGCCTGGAAATGGCGGCAGATCGTCAACTGCATCAACACAAAAGTGGCAAAGAAATGTAAACCATGGGCATGACGGAAGAATCTGCTGGTAGTACAACGACGGCGAGGAGGCCACCCCTCCTAGACTTGTTTGTGTCAAGGAAGAGATTGTGTGAACCATCTTCCTGGACTAGTGACATATCCTTTGTGGTTTTGGTTGTTGTTTGAGGATAAGGGGGTGGGGAAGGCAGGGTGCGACAGACACCTCAGTGGACACTTATGCTTGTTGTTATGTTGGCAGTTGAAGGGTCAAGCATAGGGCGCGTGAGGATGTGGGGTGGGGGCTCAAGGAGGGGAAGGGAGGGGAGTTTGGGGGTTTTCGATTTTAAGTTTTTGTTTTCTTTAGTAACAGCAGGTTGTTTTAAATCACAGAGCTAGAAGCTAATAGACAGGGATTGGCAGCTTAGAGGCCATCTCCCATAAGACCCACATGAGCCACAAACGTCATGCATGACCCGCCATATACTGTGTTGACGTGGAACGTTAACGGATTGGGTAGTAAGATTACGAGGGGCCTGGTGAATAGATACATCAAACAGATTAAGCCAGATATAGTTCTCCTACAAGAAACCCATCTCCGAGGTACCCAATGCGCATTTATTGGGAGAGGGGCATATGCCACACTGGTGCATGCTGGATTTTCCCCGGGAGCCCGGGGGTAGCCGTTCTTATCAGGAAAACCCTACCCTTCCAAGTAGCTAAGACCTGGGTGGACCCTGGGGGTACATATGCAGCGGTTAGGGGGATATGGGGCCGGAGAGAGTTTACCCTGGCTAGCGTGTAAGCCCCGCCGCGACTACAACCCCAGACGTTGCAGGCAGTGGCTAAGATACTGCTAGATTCAAACTCCTCGATTCACATAATAGGGGGCGACTTCAATGATGTGATGAACCCATGCCTGGATAGATCTCGTACCGCGGCTAGCGCTCAGACGCCTACCCCATTGGCAGACTTTGTACGCTCCTTGGGACTGACCGATCTTTGGCGCCGGCACCACCCATTCGACCGTGGTTACTCCTACTTCTCGGGGGCACATAAGACCTTCTCCCGAATCGACTACCTTTTCGTCCCGGCAGGAGAGATTCCAGTCATTGAGGACACAGACTATCTAGCAAGAGGTATCTCCGATCACTCACCACTAAGGTTAAAGGTAGGGGGCGGGGAGCATAGGCCCAAATTAGATTGGAGATTGAACCCCTGGGAGTTGCGTGACAAAACGGTGGTTGGTGCCGTCGACATCGAGACTAAATTATTCTTCCAAGAGAACGAAGGCTCCGTTTCCTCAGAAGCCACCCTTTGGGAGGCATACAAAGCAGTCCTTAGGGGGAGGCTACAAGATGTAATTGCCCGAAAGCATAGAGAGGAAACGTTACAAATACGGGATCTCGAAGGTAAATTGCTAGAACTGGAACAAAATATATCCCCGGACAACGAGGCTGAGATGCTTAGACAGCTACCGGGCTTTGGTAGAGGGGAAGGCCCGTACCCAAATTCTGACCACTCATCACAGACTATACGAGTCGGGAGATAGGGCGGGGAAGCTACTTGCCAGGTTGAGCCGGAAAGAAAGGGAAGCAAATTGGGTAAACCAAATAGAAGAGATGGGGACGTGGCATGGGACAGCACCCACAATCGCGGCAGCGTTTGCGCAAAACTATACTACTCTATACACGGCCCGTCCGATGATACCGGAAGATAGAATAGATGACTATCTTACAGCCATAGATATGCCCATCTTGCAAACTGAAGACATGGCAGCCTTGGATGAGGAGATTACTCTAGAAGAAGTGCAGGCTGCTATTGCCAAACAGAAGTCAGGGAAAACTCCGGGGCCGAACGGTCTCCCAGGGGAATTTTTTAAACAAAATACTAATATACTAGCCCCACGCTTACTAAACATGTTTTTGGCGGCACGAGATGAGGGAACGCTTCCCCCGGATCTCCGCCAGGCCACGGTTGTGGTCATCCCAAAACCAGGCAAACCCCCAGAAAAGTGTGGCTCCTATCGCCCAATTTCGTTCCTTAATGTGGAGACCAAGATATTGGCCTCTATACTGGCCACACGGCTACTGGCGATCATCACGTCCCTAGTGCACAAGGATCAGTCGGGTTTCATGCCTAAGCGCGCCACACGCCTCAACCTCCACAGGTTAGCAAACTGGCTGGACACGACCAAAGGGACTGGGGTCCCCCATATGCTCTTATCACTTGATGCCGAAAAGGCATTTGACACCGTACGGCGAGTCCTCGTAAAATTAGGTTTTGGACATAACTTTCGGACGTTGATCGATCTCTTATATACAAATCCCAGAGCAAGAGTACAAGTCAACGGAGTCAAATCGGCTGAATTCCCCATTCAGCGGGGGACCCGACAGGGCTGCCCGCTATCCCCCTTACTCTTCGCGCTTGTTCTGGAACTGCTGGCGTGCCTGATTAGAACGCACCCTGATTTAACAGGGTTCCAGGACCTTGGAGGCCAGCTGCTGGATGAGCGAATCTCGCTCTACGCAGACGATATCCTCTTATATATAACCAACCCAGACAAGACACTCCCTATTATTTTTTGCGTAGTTGAAAAACTACGGTGCGCTGGCAGGGTATAAGATTAATTGGGGGAAGTCGACCATATACCCAGTAGGGGGCCACATTGACATGCGGGCCATACCCATGCATCTCCCCATTGCCGAAAAAGGCTTTAAATATCTAGGACTTTATATTTCGGAAAATGTGACAGCATGTCTAACCTGCAATATTCAGCGCGTCCTGGCGGACTTCCGGGACGACGTGACTAGATGGAGACGTCTTCCCCTGACATTACTTGGGAGGGCGGCTATGTTTAAAATGATTATACTACCCAAGTTATTATACACTTTTCAGAATACGTACTGCAAAGTACCGGAAGCTATCTTTAGAGCAATAAATGCCGAACTGCGAGCCTTGCTTTGGGACGGAGGCCACCCTAGAGTGGCGTTGCAAACGCTGCAACGAAGCCAGTATAATGGGGGAATCTCACTGCCAGATGTCCGAGCATATTATAGAGCGGCGCACCCCGTAGTAATCAACGAGTGGGGACATGCTCCCCAAGACCACCCCACCTACGCCCTAGAGAGGCTCCAATTTTCCAAAAGCTTGCACCTTCACTACATATATGGGGGGCACGGGGTACGTAGCCTGTTGCCAGCAACACAGAGGGCGATTGAGGCTTGGAGGGAAGCTGAATGCGTAATGAAATGGGGACAAAGATTGACCAAGGCCACACCCCTATGGGAAGGCACACGGCTACCTGACCTTGCAAAGCTAAAGGGTTTTAAAGGATGGGATGCCATTGGAATTACCACTTTAGGGGACATAACGAGACAGGGCACCCTGATGACGTTTGCCGATTTGCAAAGGGAATATAGCCTGACGGACACGCAGCACTATAAATATATTCAACTCGGACATGCCTCAAAGGCGCACAGACATGACATTACTGATCTCCCGGAATATGCCCCCTTGAAAGGGCGGCTGCTCCAGGAGGAGATACCAGAAAAAGCAGTCTCCTGGACGTATAAAACTCTAATAAATAATGCGCCCGATAACCTACTAACACTTCGGGATAAGTGGGAGGACCTCGTAGGCCCATTAGAAGACATTGATTGGGAGACGGCACTGATGCACCCGAGAGAGGTGGCGATTAAGCTTAGGCTACGACTGGTCCAGTATAAAATTCTTCATAGGGTATACTATGACAGGGCAAAATTACACGCGATGGGCAGGGCAGAGACGCCAGAGTGTCTGCGCTGCAAAACGGGGCGCGGTTCTTTCATCCACACTTTATGGGACTGCCAGCAAATTCGTGGCTACTGGACACGGATCCTGCAAGAACTAAATAATATACTCTATACACACATCCCGATAGAACCTAAATATATTCTGTTAGGCATACACACGGATGTTGATATCACAAGGTATCAACTCCTGCTCTGTAACCTAGGCCTCGTAGTAGCAAAACGCGACATAGCTAGATATTGGGGGAGACCAGAAATTCCCACCCTGAAAGAGTGGCGCACTGGCATGGATATGTACATGGGAGACGAAAAGACGGTATACAAAGCACGGGGATGCCCATGAAAGTTTAGAAAAATCTGACAGCCATGGCTGAGTTACTACCATCTAGAGATGGAAGAGGAAGACACTACAGTATTGCAAGCCATATGAATTGGTATGGGGGCGCGGGGTGCGTCACTCTAGGCACAAACTTAGCTGAGGGGCTTAGGAGCTATTCACTACGGGGGGTAGACGACACCAAGGGGGGTAAGAAGGATAATCATACTACTGTTTGCTTTCTACCATTGCTTCTTGTAAATCGTGTTGGTTGTAATCGATGGAATCTGACTGAAATGCACCTGCTGAGTTGTTTTGTTGTCTTATTTAAAAATAATAAAAAAAATAAAAAAAAAATTTAAAAGCCTTGATACTGGCACTGGTAAATACGGATCGAGAATTCCCCACACTAATTGTGTGCGATTCATTTTACTGTGTACAGTCATATAATGAATATTTGCAGCACTGGGTTCAAAACGGGTTCAAACATGCAAAAGGTGGCACAATTAAGCATAAAATGCAATGGGAACAGGTAGTGGAGTTGAAAACAGAACTACCGAGAGCTCACGTGATACATACACTGAGTCATCAGCGTGATGGTGTTCACGTTGAAGGGAATTAATTGGCTGATGAAGCCGCAAAGGGGGCTATACGCACGGCTTCCATAGCTGCAATCACTCGTTCTAAAACGAGAATAGACGGTGAGATTTGGGTGGCTGTCATTGCTTCACGCAAAAACAGCAAAGCAGTACCAAAAAGGTTTCCACTCAAGTGCTCCTACAAGTTAGATGCCAATAACATTCCATCTGTTCAGATTCCTGGAGTGGGGGATAGAGTAATTCCAAACATGGATCGCAGGTTAGGTTTAATTCTAGCAGCACACGGCGACTGTTTCTTTATTGAAACAACGCTATTGGTGGCCTGGATTAACAAAGCAGACTAAAGACTGTGTCTTGAAATGCGACATCTGCCAGCAGATGAAAGGTTCCACCGTAACACGTCCAGCACAGACACCATTATTAATATCTGACAAACCACTAGCGTGTGTTTACTTAGACCACTGCAGCCCCTTACAAAGAGATTGGGCTTACAGGTATATCATGGGTGCAGTGGATTCCTGCTCAAGATTTCTATGGGTGTGGCCCCAAAGCTCGGCTGACGCTCGAACTGTTATAAAAGATTTGCGAGTCTTTATAGGGACATACGCAATTGGCACATTACATTCTGACCAGGGCCCTGCGTTTAGCTCTCGGGCTTACAAGGAGGCCATGCGAGGATTGGGTGTAGCATTGCGGTACTCCTCTCCATACCATCCCGAGGGAAATTCGGTCGTGGAGAGGAAAAACCGAGACTTAAAGCAATCTTTAACAGCTAGAGTATTAGGCACGGGTGAGAGCTGGGTAAAACATCTGTATGGAGTGCAGCGAGCATTGAATAACATGCCAAGAAGTTCTCTAGGGGGGGTCACTCCATATGAGGTCCTATTTGGGACAAGAATGTGGGTACCTGATCTGGATTGTGAAAGCGCAGTGGCGGATGAAAAGCCTTTTGACATCCATGATCGTTTGGCTGTTTTACAGGATCGAAATGAATCCAGGACACAACAAAGTAATGTCCATATGAAGCAGACCGCCACTGAGGAAGTCAAATCAGTCACGGCAAGACCTGTCTGGATCCCAAAAGTCGGGGATCTGGTCAGAGAGAAAATAGCAGACAAGAAAGAATTTGGGCCATCATACAGAAAGCCTGTACAGGTCCTAGCAGTTGAAGGAACAAGAACTGTACTTCTACCGCCTCTTGCCGGGAAAAAGGAGAAAAGATTGGTCTCAATCGACCTAATCAAACCACACTATGTGGCCGATACTGAGTAGTAGGCCACGTGGACTCCAAAGTAGCAGACGCCCTCCTCTCGCTACAAATCAAGAAGTTGAAACGGAAAGACTCATCACGTTCGAAGAGTCTCCTGCACGGAATGATGGACTATGCAACAATGCTATGGAACTCGTTTCCCTTGAACCTGAAGTTCAAATTCAGAATCAAATTGAAAGACAAATTTCAATTCGACCAAATACAGAGGTCTACATCAACATGCCTCAACAACAGCAAACTACGATTTCCACAAATCCTGATGCAATACCTACAATTGATCGAACTGCTTCTGGCTACTTCATAAACTTTGATACGTTTTCTTTGGATCCAAGTGAACCTGAAACGATGCCAGCCCAAAAATCGCGCAAGCAGCAAGTTAAAAACTTTCTGAACTTTCTTAAAAAAACTTACCTGGTGTCACCTTGGGTAGAACTATGGGTAATCACTGGGATACTTTTCTTTCTTTTCTGGTTAGGCTCAGTAATAGTTTTTAGCATGCTTGTTAATGGAAAATACCTTCGACAAAGCTCTGCAGTCCAAAAGGTGAATTTAATTTTAAAACCACACCAATTATCTCATTGAGAACAAAGAGACTTGTCATTAGTGAACATTACAGCAGTTCCTATACCTGATGGTATAGTTTGGGACAAGGTTGATTTCGATATATTTGGTCCGAGCGAACTTTTAAGAATTCCACATTTATTCAAAATATCGTTGAGTTATATCATTACCTCAAGTACATTTTCCGATGATTGGGATTTTGAAACTGTAAATAACATGTTGTCTGATTTGGAAAAATCTGCTGCGTTTTCTAATAGTGAAACATTGGAAAGCACATCAGATTTCGAAACAATGTATTGTTATCAACACTATGGTCATCATTTTCTGCATAAATCTGTTAATCCTAGAAATGTGTTCACATACCACCAGTGGGAACATTATCCAATACCGCCGATAGACAGTTCAAAAACATTTACACAAAAGTTTCCATATTTTTCAGGGTTTAATATGTCTGACCCAGCCTCATATTATTATAAGGTTGCACCAACATCAGCACAAAAAAGATGTTAACTAACAGCAAACAAATTTACTCTGCTTCCTTTATTGCCCAGTAGTCTGAACAAGATTTCGACTTATGGAAAGACACCATAGACTTAAAATCAGTCTGGGGTACTAGAGAATGGCAAGTTCAGGGAACGGAAGCTTTGTTTAGAGCATGCCTTATCCCCCAACAGATCATGTTTTTGAACGAGACAGTACAACAAACGTCTTGCCTTGGACTAGCCAAGAACAAAGACTTGAACACACCTCGGCTGCCGACTCCATCACACACCGAGGGTAACATAACATCACTGAAAGAAATTACAGTAGATGACATTATACAATACAACTGATCAGACCCCGATTGGAAGAAATGGTTGATTTGGCCCACAGACACCAATAGCTGTCAGGCAAGATTCATGGGTAAATCCGAAGGGTTTAGTATCCATAGGCCAGATCCACGTTATGTACAGAGAGAACATCCAGGGGTAGTGTCATCCTACAGTGTTGGGAAGTTGTGCCTTGATTGGCTAAAAACCTCAACACTTACAAAGGTGAAACAACAATTATCCTTACTGTCACAGGATGTGGATCTCAGGGATTTTTTACTAGGTCCCAGGAAGCCACGTCAGAAACGTTTCATTTATGCTGTCTACAATGAAATATGGAAAATATCCCCCAACAAGAGGCCGCAGAGAGATTACGTGAAATAGACCGTATAAATCTAGAAAAATCTCTAGCAGTGGTAGACAATGGGTTAACTACATTGACCTCCAGGATATATTCCTTAGGCAACATTGTATCTTCTGCGATAGACATACTAGAACAGGATTTGGCCATATTACAACACGGGCAATCTCAATTACGTTCTATTATGTTGTTAAGCTGGACGCTGCAATCTTTGCGTGCAGGCTATGTGCCTTGGCGTTATATTAACAGCACGTCTCTGTTCTCTGAATACAATCTAACAGATAAACAGATAGAAATGGCACAAAGGGGAGCAAAATATACAATGCTGCGTATCAAAAAACTGGATAGATTAGCATTTACAGTGGCAGAATTACCGTCCACAGAATGGTTAATCCATGGCCACATAACTCTACCGGTCACTACTTTTCAGTTTCAGTATTGCCTTGAACAAAAGCAGGCAGGCAGATATATAGAAATGGGTAAGGAATACATTAAGGAATCATGAGTATTACCATACAGATTTCGATGCCGGAGTGGGGATCGAGAAGTGTTTCTAAGCGGTACAAACTGTGAGAACACTTTAAGTGGATCACTCATATGCCAGGATACAATGCTGCACGGGGCTTGTAATGGTTCTGTAGCGAACTTGTTCTGCCATTTGAGGGGTGCCCCAGCTGCAGTGATTACTCCAGCATTCAGGCTACTTTCAAATGGGAGTTACTTGCTGCTGAACAGTCATGGCTGCTGCGGAACGCTCCCGGGCATTGCATATCTGGTAACCGTGAGCTCCAGGGTTACTTGTTGTATGCAAGTATTGTTTCCACCGACACATACAGTCAGGGAGGCGCTGTTATGGCCTTCACTGAATGTTTCTTTAATACGGTTTGATACTCTAAGCAGAATGAAAGCCATACTTTTACAGAAGTCTGTGCCCTTAACCTCTGCTCGAGAGACTTTTGATCTCCAGATCGCAAGGTCTTCGGTAGAGATACAGGTGCTTATCCATACAAACTGCCCTTTCCATTTCGCAGAAATGGTAAATCGTATCTTTAACATGTCTGATACGACAGGCATAGTCCACCTATTAAAGAACATAGGTTCTGGACTTCTGGGCACCTTTCAGACGGTACTTGGAGTTATACCAAACTTCATACACTCCGTATTCGGAAGCATCTTTGGAGGACTTCCGCTCATACTGTTTCTGGTAGCAGGTATCCTGATTGTTTTCCATCTGCTACGCAATGGACGTCCCAGTCACCAAGGAGATGGAAAAAGCACTCCTGGAGCGTAAATACCGTGACCGCATGGTACAACATCCATGCACGCCTCGCCTAAGAGAACTAAGTGCATCTTGGTTCTTGTCATTTCGACCAGTCTGGATGGACTGCATCTTACCTGTCCTCCGATGCCTGTTTTGCGGAGAAGAATACGTGTTAGACCTTTGTTTGACACTCCCATCATGTGCGCTACTGGACGTGAATGCTTTACTGGACCCGATAACGGCTCATGTTCTGCAGTGTCCTCAGCGTATTCCGATGTTGATGGCGGCATTCCTTGAGCTACCACAGGTAGTAATAGCACCTGTTGGTATGGACACCGGCCCCTCCTCTGACACCCAGGCTTTGGACGGCGCACAGGCTGCCCCAGCACCGGCTGCGGACAGTGTGGAACATTATCTGTGCTCAACTGACGTATTCTGCGAGGTGCTACAGGGGCCGTCTACTGCGGAAGCAAGCAACGAAAATGTTGCGTCTACCAGCCAGGACACAAACATTTGACTCATTTGGCTCGTCGTGTGCTGGAAGAAATTCGCCCTTTTTTTAAACAAGCTCAAATTTGGAACTAAAAACAAAATTTAAATTTTTTCATTTATTGGGCATACATGGCTTTCTAATGCTTATAGTGGTTCGGACTATGACTACGGACACTTTAGAGCTATGGCTTGCAAACACTTTTTTTTAACATTTTTAAGCTTTTTAGAAAGTTCTTTGAAGTTTTAAACATTTTTACCAAAACAAATGTTTTTATAAACTTTGTGCGTACCAATATCTAGTTAGAGTAGTAGTACGGTAATAAGTTACATATATGTTGTCAAGTCGGAAGAGGAGTGGGTGTTATATTCCATATAGCTACCCTATATAGGCACAGGTAACATTGCAACCTTTCACCTATATTCTTCCCTACATTACATATATAACAGTTCTTAGGGACTGACCTTTTACCTAGATACGACACTGCATTCAGAACGCGGGTTTTTCCCTAGTTCGAATATCATACATTATGCATGAGGCTTCTTGGAAGCACAGCAGGACTAACATCTCCTGTATAATATCTCTGTATAAAGTTCAGGCCCGACGTCATCCTTTAGGCCGACACAGTAACACAGCAAGGTAGGACCCCTGGGGAGACCTATGGGTATATATACATCACATCTTGTTTAGAAGGACAGAGGAGACCGAGACTTCCCGGCTGACACACTGACCAGAGACGCTGAGGTTCCTGCATGCAGACGCTCCAGCTCGCAGTGGTATAACATCCCTCGTGGGGTGTCCAACTCGAGACCAGGACGGGGTCCCATATTCTCTCATTCTCAGGTAATGGGGTTGAATAAATCCTAGAGGGATTCTTGGCATAACACCTACACAGATGCTAGGTACATTTAGGTACATCTAGTTAGGGAGGCATCGTAGGAGTACGCACTTTTTATCATGTGTTTTATATACTTGTATGTATTCATGATTATTACAAGATGGTAAAACTGTACCATCCCTTTACTTTCGTAGTACTTCTAATCATATATCTCTGCTACTGTCTAATGGTTGTTGCAGCTCATCTATTCTACACTAGAATAACAACTGTTCAATAAATTCTTATTGAAAAGGCCCAGCCTGTTTATTCTGTGTATCTCTCTGAGACAAACTAAGTGAGCACGAGTGACTGAGCAAAAGGTAGTATATTGTTTCAACGATTCTGAGGGATCAGGGTTGTCATGTTCTGAGGTTGCCAAGAACTATTCTCTCCCCGATAAGAGGAGATTCTAGTGGCACTGTGAGCTAGCTGATACAGACAGGCTAACATACCCGGTGGGGGTGCACGGAATCAGTCTGCCACCAATCCCACAGTTTACGTTATCCAAACGCGCAGATCCTGTATAGGTTATATAGTAACTACACGACAGTTGGTTGACGGGAGTGTAAGCCCTGATCAAGCAACAGCCACAATCCCTTGGAGGGTGAACCAGAAAACGCCACTAAATTAACTTTTGCTCTACCCTGGGTAGCTTGACACAAAAATCAGGCATGCGTAACTTAGAGGCAATGTGTAAAGTATTTATGTAGCACACAAACAGTAATAACCTAAAAACACAGCACAAGAAAATTCCCACACCAATTTAGACAAAATAAGAGTACATTTTAATAAATTATTTGACACCAAAACGACAGAAATCCAATTGGTAGAACAGGAGTTATGAATTGTTATTGAAAACTATCGCCTAAAAGATCAAAGCATCAACCTCGGACGGATAGTCACGCAAACCCAGGACAAAGTCGAAAAATATGGCTGATCACGATAGAGTGCGGTTTGGATACAAGAAGTGGATTGGGCCCAGTCAGCGCTCACCTTCGGACTTAGAAGAATTTCGGAGAAAAGAGTGAGCTTGCAGGTCCTATTCTTATACCCATGTGCCCTTCCTTTGGAAGGTGGGAGAAGCTTCTAGAAAGCTTCTTTGAAGTGCATGGAATCTCCTGACTCCCCTGCCCTGACTCCAAGATGGCTGCAATGGCAATGTAAAGGCACAGCACACCCTATTCAGTTGCAAATGGGGCTGTGCTCAGCTCCGCCCCCATCTTGCCAGCAAATGGCTCATTGAAGCACACCTATCCTCTCTACTGTGTAACTGGCTGGTACGAATTTACAAAGTCTAACTGTTTCAAGACAGGATATAGGCACAAAAGGACAGGAAAATGCCTACTTTCTAAAGATAGCAATTTCAAAATTTTAATAAAAAAAAAAAAAACCTTGCAATTAAATAGGGTTTCTCATTAAAATTCCAAAGACACCAATATGACATAACTACCTGCTCCCAATTGGAAGTTACAGCTTATTACATGTAAAAAGGAACCCCCAAAGTTATCCTATGGGAGGGGTAGGCTTCACAGTAATAAAAAAACTAATTTAGGAGTTTTTCACTACCAGGACAGGTAAAACGTAAATGTACATGTCCAACCTTTTAACTACACAGCACCCTGCCCTATGTGCTAACTAGGGCCTACCTTAGGGATGACTTATATGTAATAAAAGGGGAACTTAAGGCTTGGCAAGGGGGTTTTAATGCACGTCGGCATGGCAGTTTAAAGCTGCATTCAGGCAGGTCTGGAACATGTTTCAAAGTGCTACTTAAGTGGGTGGTACATTAAGTGCTGCAGGTCCACTGGTAGCATTTAATTTATGGTCCTAGGTATATGATATACCACTCTACAAGGGGCTTATAAGTAAATTAAATATGCCAATTGGGCATATGCCAAATCTACTATGTTTGAGAGAGCAGTAGCACTGGCTAGCAGAGGTAAAGTGCACAGAGTCCTAAGGCCAACAAAAACGAATTCAGCAAAAAGTGGAGGGTAAAAGGCAAAATGTTTGGGGGTGACCCTGCAGAGAGGGCCAGGCCTTTAACTCACGCTCACATAACACAGTCCCCAAGTTGGAGGGATCAATTAATGAACACACTAAGACACGTCCCATTCTATACTCTGTACTTCCAATGCGCTTAAAGAATAAGGGGATGCCTCACTCTCACCCTCCTTGGTTTACAGATGCAGTCTTAACATTTAAAAATTACTGGAAAGAGTCTGGTGGAAGCTGTACTCCCCGTTTGATAAGCACAGATCAAAAGAAGCACTGAGAATCTATCATAATGCATGCAGATCCGCTCAGGCAGCCTACTATTCAAACAGAATCAAGACAGCACTAATTCTTCAAAATATGTTTTTTAGATAGATAAATCCCTCTTGGATCCTAACCATGGGCCACCATGTCCTTCCCTCTCGCAACAGGATTGTAACAACCTGGCAGACTTTTTCTGCACTGAGGTTGCCACAAATTATTCGACTTTTGATACTTCTAATTGTGCTAGCACTAGGGCTCCAACAGTAACATTAACATCCTTTCAATTGTTAGAGCTTACTGCCTTCGCATTTGCATCAAATCAGGGTCGCCTACTGACCTCCTTTCGCCTGACAAGCTTAATATGGTGGGTGACACGCTCTTTCCGATTCCTACAGAGCTGGTAAATACCTCTCTTTTCCAGGGTCAGGGTCCTAGGACATGGGAGCACGCCAAGGTATTGCTTCTGATAAGAATTTGCCAGAAGTGTGAGAGCAAAATGGCCCATTGTGGGGAGATACGGCATCGGCGAATCCGACATACCTCCTCGTATAGGTGATTCCTCCTCTGCAGCTCCCCATTTGCACATCATCCACACCCATACTTCCACTGGGGGGCCCGTGAGTGTGCGCCAGTGCATGGTGATTGAGCGCTTGGCTAAAAGTAGGGCTAGGGCTGTGAAGCGTGTGTGCACCTTGTGCTGCTTCCTGCGCTTGAAGACGCCCAGCGAGCAGGCTTCCCACGTGTATATATCCTGTAGACCTGTGACCTCCCGTAGTGCAGCGTGAATGGCGCACCAGTAATGTTATAGGGCCAAGAAGAACCATAACATATGCATAAGTGTTGCGTCAGGGGTTTGACATCGGGGGAAAAGCAAAGTGTGACTCTGGGAAGTGGCGGTGGAGCTGCGCTGGTGTTAGAGATAGGCTCGATGTAGGATGAAGAACTGTATGTTCTTGAAATGCGAATTTCAGGAGACTTTCTTTGGGAATTCTAGTGCCTTTTCCCATTTTTTATCATGAAGCACCCTCCCGAACTCCTCCTCCCAGTTTTGGCGAAGTGTGTCTAGGGGTGTGGCTGACAACTCACATATGGCCCTGTACAACCAGGTGATGAGGTGACGACCTGGTCCCATGGTCTATATGGCCTGAAGCACTGGGAATGTCGTTGGTTAACCCCCGGATAGATCCCAGAGGCACTGGCAGGAGTGTGCCTGTGGAGAAGGAACTGCCCTGGAGGGAGCCTGCTCTCCTTGGCTAATTGGGCAAAGGGGAGAAGCTGGCCCTCTGAGAAAAGGGCTTCCACTTAAAGAAGCGAGCGCCTGGTCCAGGCACATAATTTACCAGCTGTGTAATAGCCCCAGCCTAGGGTAAGCCGACCAGGGGTAGCAGAGGGGTATAGAGCGGAGTGCCGTGGGAGAGACGATGTATCCTAGCCATACTAGCTTTCGCTATCAACACTTGTATGGGGTACGTCGGGACCGGCCTGACCCCCGGTAGGAGTAGGCAACACATTTCCGGCATGGGCCCGGCTTCCATGCACACCTCCCGGAGATAGCGCCCGGCTGTCCAGCGTGACAGCCATTGAAGCTGCGCCACCAGGAAATTTGCTTCGAAGGATGGGGCTCCCAGACCTCCCCGGTCCGTCGGCAACTGCATTTTGGCCAAGACGACTCGCCTGGGGCCGGCTCCCCCATATGAGTGAACAGAGGAGTGCATCAGTTCTTCAAAAAAGGAGTGGGGTGGGATGACTGGGAGATTTGCAAAGTAATATAGGAGGCGAGGCAGAATGACCATTTTCGCCAGGGCAATCTTGCCAATGGGGGCTAGGGGAAGTGTCCTCCAAAAACCTACCTGGGAACGTATGCCCATCAAGGCCCTGCGATGGTTGCCCTGATACAAAGTGCGAGGAGCGTGATATAGGCCCCCTCCCAGATAACGGGGGCCTGTGCATGCCAAACAAAGCAGGAGTCACCAATGCGCACCTCACGAGGTGGGATGTCAGGGCTAAGTGGGTAAACGGTGGATTTCGTCCAGTTTACTCGCAATCCAGCTGCTGCAGCAAAGTCCGAAAGCATGGCACGGAGGGGGTCGAGATCAGCCGTTATGTGCCTTATGTACAGAAGCAGGTCATTGGTATGCAGGGACACACTGTGAATCTTGCCTGCAAAAGGAATACCCCATTCCAGCGCCCCCCCTCTGGAGACGTATGGCTAAGGGCTCCACACCTAGCGCAAAAAGCAGGGGGGAGAGCGGGCACCCCTGACGCGTGCCTCGGCCTATCGGTAAGGGAGCTGAGATGTAATGGCCCAAACTGATCTGGGAGGTGGGGTTTGAGTACAGTAACATTGTGTACGCAAGGAGCTTAGGTCACACCACCATGCGGGTGAGTACCGCAAATAGGTATGGCCAGGTATGGGTATCAAACGCCTTCTCCAAGTCAAGGATGAGGCAGGCACCGTGAGGAAACCTACCCAATACCTGATCCTGGACGTGGAAGAGGCGACAAATGTTTTGGGAGGTGCTTCAGCCAGGAATGAAGCCATTCTGATCTGAGTGCACAAGCTCAAGGAGAACCTGAGCGTATCGGTCAGCTGGTATTTTGCCTAGGATTTTGTAATCGGCCCCAAGTATGGAAATTGGCCTACAGGAGGCCAACCGAGTAGGGTCCATATTTGGTTTTGGAATCGAGACCAAGAGGGACTCGCGAAGGGAGTGGGGGAGCTCGCCGCCTTCTAGAGCTGCCTTGTACATTGTCACCAGTCGAGGCTCCAGGAGGGCTGAGAAAGTATCATAGTATTCTAGAGGCAGACCATCTAAGCCCAGGGTTTTGTTACGAGCGAGGGCAATAATTGCCTGCTTCACGTCAGCCGGGGTGATCTCCGCATTCAGGGAGTTCCTTGTGAGAGTGGGGATCCGAGGCAGAGGGAGGTTGGTTATGAACTTGTCTGTTGATTCCGTCTGAGTGCTGAGTGGTGCCCCGTATATGGCGGAATAATAGTCGTAAAAGGCTTGCAAGATGTCGGTTTGGGTATGGACCTTGCCGCCAGTGGAAGCAATGACGTCCATGATGGGACACTGAGTCTTCTCGGATGAGCACCGCCAAGAGTGTGCCACGCCTATCACCCTCTCGGTGCACCCTGGCGGCATTGGCCTTAAAGTTATATCGCTGCAGGTTCTCAAGGATCGCCGCATAGGTGGTTTTTGCCTCTGCTAACCGGGATGCGAGAGCCGGGTTAGCGTTGCCCACCTTGCTGAGGGTAGCTAAGTTGTGCTCAGCTGCCTTCAAATCTCTCTTGAGTTCTGCGGATACCTGCAATCTGTTGAATGCAGGTTGCCCTGGTCACCACTTTAAAAGCATCCCATTCCAGCATCCTAGTGGATGCCGTGTTTTAGTTTTCAGCAAAGTAATTGCGGATGCTGGTCTCCTGCTCCTTGCCGAACACTGGATCCTCGAGGCAGTCTCGAGGCAGCCTCCGGGTGGGGGTGGGAGGTGAGGGGGCCTCCACTTGATGGTCAAGGTGTGCGTATCGTGATCAGAAATTACATGACCCAGGTAGGAAAACCTTTTTGGGGGAAAACAGAGAAAGCGGTCGAGGCGCATGTAGAGGTTGTGCAGGATGGAGTGGAAGGAGTATAGTTTGGATGTGGGATGTCGGGTCCTCCAAGCATCGGTGAGTGTCCAGTGGTGCTTCCAGGCACGAAATCGCTCTGCCTGCATGTATGGCGGGAGTGCGGGAGGGGAGGGTGGGACCTGTCTAAGGACATGTCAAGTACACAATTGTAGTCCCACCCTAATAGGGGCCCAATGCACGCTCTCAATGGAAAAAAGGGCGCGAGGTCTGAATTTGGGGTAAATGTTTTAAACCAAGTCTCTAGGTACCCAATGGGGTTGGATCCTTCAATTCCCTCTGGAAGGCCCAGAATTCGAGCATTGCTCCTCCGGGAGCGACCCTCTAAGTCGTCCGCCCTGTTCTCCAGCTGGGTTACACAGCCTTGAAGATCTCGGATTGTAGCCTGATGATCCTTCGTAAGTGGTTGTAGGGCAGTAAGGGTTTTCTCGCCATCTTCAACTCTATCAGCGAGTGTAGGAAAGTGCCCGTTTTTGCATGGTTACCCCCACATTTTTCCTGACACTTGAGCCACTTTGACTTGATGTGTCCTGGGTCCCAGCCAATCAGCTTTCCAGGACCTGTGTTCATTCCCAAAGCTGTAACTTTGTACCCACAATTGGCACATCTCTGGCTACTTGTAAGCCCCTTGTAAAAGGTGCCATGGGTACCAAGGGCACTGTGACCAGAAAAGGCCTCTAAGGGCTGCAGCACCTGTTGTGCCACCCTTAGAGGCGCTGTACCTTAACACCCACCCACTGCCATTGCAGGCTGCATGTTTTGGTGCAGAGAAAAGTGAAGAGTCGACATGGTACACATCCCTGTGTGCCATGCCCGTAATGTACTGCCTGTGGCCTAGGTAAGTCACCCCTCTAGCAGGGTGCACTAGACCACAGGAGAGGGTACAGTTGCATGAGCACTACACCCCTAAAGTGTCAGAGTCCATTTTTAGACATTATAAGTGCAGTAAAGCCATAAAGAATATATGGTCTGGGAGTTGGTCATTACAAACTCCACAGCTCCATAATGGCATTACTGAAAACTGGGACGTTTGGTAGCAAACATCTCAGCACATTAAACCCACACTGATGCCAGTGTGGGATTTAATGTAAAATGCACTCAAAGGGCATCTTAGAGATGCCCCCTGAACAACGACCAGCCCTGGTGGGGTTCCTGAATGGCTGCCCGCCATTTGCCACCACCAGACAGGTTTCTGGACCCCTGGGTAGAGAGCCTCCGCTCTCTGGGTCTAGAAACAAAGCCCATACTGGACAGAGGTGTCAAGCCTCCTCCCCCAGGATGGGCTGGGTCCACGAAGGGGAAGCTTCAAAGGACTGCCCCCTTTGTAAGCTGTCCCTGCCTTTTGCTGACCCCAGCAACTGGCTCCCACCGGTTCTGACCCCCCAATTTGGGCGGGAAAATCGGCTGGGAAACCGAATTAGGAGGAGAGGTGTACCCACCTTTGCCAAACCCACCCCTAAGATGGGGGAGGCGAGGTGAAGCACACATCTCAGTCCCCTCCATCTTGAAGATGAGGGGACCCAGCAAATTAGGGAGAGGCTCATGCCCCCCTCCCCCTGGAGGGTGGCAAAATAGGGGGTGTACTCACCCCAAGAAAGGGACCCATTGGTCCCGACATGCACACCCCTCTAACACTCCTAAATCTAATATTTAGGGGCGACTCTGAACCTTGCCTCCTGAGATTCGAGGAAGAATTAAGAAGGACTGAAAAGCTGTGCTGACTCAGGAAGAAGAGGACACCAACTGCTTTTGCCCCAGCCCTATCGGCCTGTCTCAACTCCGACCTGACTACAGCAGAAACCCTGTCATGTCCAGCAGCCAGCAGCCCCCCAGAGCCCAGAGGACCTGCCCTGCACTCATCTAAAAGACTTTGTCTCCCGTGAGCACCGGATTTGCTCAACAAAGTGTCCAAATACAGAACCCAGATTCAGGCGGCTATGCGGTTCTGCACCACTCTGCACCAGACACCCACAGCCTGAGTTCCAGTGGCCCAATATCACGAGGAGGTCTCCCCAGCAATTCTGACCTGGGATCTGGTGATCCCTGACCTACCTCAAGCTTCAAGCCGATGCCTGCAGCCTCAAGCTGAAGGGTCCCCGCGACCAGAGCTGGTAAGAAGATCCAACACCAAAAGACACCCCTGCACCTGATGCCACACGGCCTTGGGTGGCCCAACCGACAGTGTCCAGGCATCTCCCAAGAACCCAACTTATCTCTCCTGCCGGTGGTCGTCTTTAGAAAATCTCCTTGCCCACAGCCTGCTGCCTTTTCTTCGAACTGGAGATCTCCATTACACACCACAGGGCTCCCAACGTCATCTTGGCAGTCTGCATCCGGCCGTCTCCGTGCCGCTGGTGGTGCAGCCCCTGTGCTGATTGTTGGCCCCTGCAGTGCTGACCCTAACTCCAAGAGCTTTGCTCCCACACCTGAGCGGCCTGCTGATAAGCAGCCCCTGACCAAAGACCCCCTTAGCCCTATTGGCTAACATTGGGCCCCTGCACTCTGCACTTGACCGCCCTATTGCCGCTGGTAGTGCAATTTGAGTGCTTAACTGAACCTTGGGGGACCTTGGTTCTAACCCCCAAAAACTATTCTTGCAGGTCGTTTACTTACCTGCAAACCGATAATCTTTTCCCAATGGGAACCAATGTTATGAGTTTTTGTTCCCAAAATGTTCTGTGTTGAACTGTTTTTGTATGGAAGAAAAGTACTGTGTTTTAAACCTAAAAGAGTCTTACTTACCTTTGTATTGTAGGATCGAGGGTGTGATATCTAGGCATATCACCCTGAGTAGTCGTAATCCAAAAGTAACGCAAAAGTAATCAAAAGTAATTTCTATGTAATTTAAACTGTATTAAGAACAAATACAAACCTGTAACGATTCCAAATCCATTCCCAACTGTATTTCCTTGTAAAGTTTTACATTTGAAAGCATATTTTACCTACCTGTGCCAAATCCTGCTTGGTTCTAGAAATAAAAACATAAGTTTACCTTTTTTATACTTACCTAATTGGTCTGGATTCTGTCTCTGAGTGTGTGCCTTCAGCCTTGATTGAGTGAATACAATAAATGCTTAACACACCCTCCTGATAAGCCGAACTGCTTGATCACACTACCACAAAGAGAGCTGTTAGTGATTATCTAATTTAGCCTCTGCTAGAACTCTGGGGTTCCCGTGGACTCTGTGCACACTATACCTTACTTTGGTATAGTATATACAGAGCCAGCTTCCTACATTGGTGGCAGTGGTGGGATCTAAGACATTGCATTTGTTGGACTAACTTAGTCAACACTTGATCACAAGACAAGAATCAAAAAATTGACTTTAGCACAACTCATTTTTTGAATTGACTATTTTTCCAAATTAAATCTAAAGTCTTTTTAGGGCCTTGAAGTATTGTTTAGAAACTTTAAGTCACTGAAGTTAGGGGGAGTACTTAGAATTTTTTAGGTCTTCTAAAAAGAACCCCAATTTAGTAAAATCATGACTAACCCAGAGAAGATGGCTGAGGAGCTCGACCTCACCCCTTACTGCAGCCTAGAGGTTAGAGAGTTAAGGCTTCTCTGTAAAGCAAAAAAGATAAGAACTGGATCCAACCCTACCAGATCACAACTCCTAGAGTTTCTGGCAGGGCATGCAAGGGACCAACCTACTGCTGAAGGAGAAGATATCCAGGTAGGTGGGGAAAGTAGTGAGGATGATGAGGTCCTAAACCAACCACCTCAGCTACTTAGGGAGGCTGGGACCTTTGGGCCCTATCTCTCCAAGCCAAGGAGTACAGAGTCTAGATCCTACAGGGGTGGGGCTGACTCTATACCAGACAGTGAGGACAACTTTACTGAGGAGGACCACCTTTTAGCAAGGATGGCCAAAAGACTAGAGCTAGAGAAAAAGAAAGAGCAGAGATGGGTCTAGGACACATCAATGCTGGCAACAATTTAAATAACTAAGAGAAGGAAGGATTTTGTAATCCTAAAATCCCCAAAGGGATTGGCCCTAAATTTGAGGATGGTGATGATATCGCCAAGTGGTACACAGCCTTTGAGAGGGCTTGCGTAGCGAGGAAAGTGAGGAAGACTCATTTGGGGTCACTCTTTTGGGAACTATTCACTGATAAGTGCAGGGATAGACTCCTGACCCTTACTGGGGCAGAGACTGAATCTTATGAACTCATTAAGGGTACCCTGATTGAGGGATTTGGCCACACTACTGAGGAGTACAGAATTAAATTCAGGGAGGCTCAGAAATCCCGGAGTCAGTCCTGGGTGGAATTTGTAGACTACTTAGTAAAAACACTGGGTGGCTCGTTGACTGGAAGTAAAGTGCAGGATTATCAAGGACTTTATCATTTGTTTATGAAGGAACACATTTTAAGTAAATGGCATCAATGAAAAGTTGCATTCGTATCTGGTAGATCTAGTTCACATTTCTACCCAAGAATTGGGAAAGAAGGCAGACCATTGGGTCAAGATAAGGGTGACCAAGACAACCACTGGGGGTGACCAAAAGAAAGGGGCTACAAAGCCTCCCCAGGGGAAAGAGGGTGAGAAGCACAAAGATAAAAGTCAAGAGTCTTCAAAAGGCCCCCAAAACCCTGTTCAGGGGGGTGGGCCCAAGACCTCGTCCCAGCCCACTGATGGGTATAAGGGGAACACTTTGATCCTGCTAAGGCCTGGTATTTCCACTGAAACAAGGGAAACCAAACTAGAGATCCTTCCTCTCCCAACAAGCAAGCTCCTAATCCCCCTTCAGCTAACTCTGGAATGGCAAATCACCTCATGGGATCAATGGTGTGCTCTGAGCAATTCAGAGTTCACACAGAATCTACACTAGTCTCCATGAGCGGGGTAGATATGGTAACCCTAGGTGTATGGCCCACAAACTTTAATAAGTAACTGCAGCACCCCAAAATCAATAGGTCAAGTGTAGAAGCCCTGAGGGATACAGGAGCCAGTGTCACTATGGTGAGAGGATCACTGGTTTCCCCAGAACAATTCATGGGTAGAAAGAAGGACACATGCAGCAATGCTAAACATCCCTGAAATAGTGTGTATGAAACCAAGAGCACAATGTCTAGCACAGGGTGAAAAAGGAGAGTTGGAGCCTGAAATGAAGGCACAACCTCCCAAGTGAAAAGGTAGGAAGACTGGTGAAACAGCTTCCACACAACCAAAGGATCAGGACCCCTCTCCTCAGAGAGAGGACTTGTCAGCCCCAGAGGGAACTGAGCCCATGGAGCTTGATCCTTGGGAGACAGAGCTCTTGGGCCCAGGGGGGCCATCTAGGGAACAGCTGTACCTTGGGCAGCAGGACTGCTTCACTCTTGAAGGCCTGAGGCAGCAATCTGCTGCATAGGACCAGGGAGATGGCAGTGGCTCCCACAGGGTCTATTGGGAGGAGGGACTCCTGTACACTGAAGCCAGAGACCCCAAACCTGGTGCCAATAGGAGACTGGTAGTGCCTCAGTTGCATAGAGAGTCCCTGCTCACCTTGGCCCATGACATCCCCCTAGCAGGACATCTGGGCCAGACAAAAACTTGGGAAAGACTTGTCAACCACTTTTATTGCCACAGATGTCCCAAAATGTGAAGGAGTTTGTAAGCTCCTGTGTCACCCATCAAGCCAGGGTTCACTGACAAAATATCGACTAGTAAAACATAGAGCTACAAAAATATCGAGACAAAAATATTGACTACCTATACGATTGAGTGATTGATTGACTACCTATACTTAAAAAGGTAAGTACAAAAATATTGAGAAAAAATATCGTTTACAATAATATAGTTGTTTTAAATATAAATTTTAATATATACAGATTAAAATGACATGTTAAATAACATTAATTTAATAAAACAAATATTTAATATATATTTTAACAAATATAACAAATAAACTTACTTTCAAAAAGTTAAGCAAACATACATATATATTAACATATATCTATTTAAAAATATATAATTAAACTTATATCTTTAAATCATATTATAATTCATTTTTTTCAAATAAGATAATAATATAACAAATATATATATATATTCACTGAAAAAAACAGGTGTCAGGGTCGTTATAGTTAGAAATTAGCATTTAAAAAACCTTTGAAATTCACTGGAAAAACCATAGGTTTCAGGGACGTTATACTTAGAAATTAGCATTTAAAAACCTTTGAAATTCACTGAAAAAAACCACAGGTTTCAGGGACGTTATAGTTAGTTGGTCAATTCACTCATACAAAACCAGAGAAATTCGGCTGTTATAGTTAGTTGAGGTAACTATAACTCGGGCCCCCGCAATTCACTGCTGATGACGTCACATATTACATCACTCATGACATGGTCAGTGACATCACTGATGACATCACTGATGACATCACTGATGACATCATCCAGTGACTTGTGTTTCTGTAAAGTTTAAATATGTTTTATATAAATATATGCCAAGGTGTATTGAAGAATGAGTGGGTGTATGAGTGTCTGTATGGATGATTTAGTAGGTGTGTGACTGACTGTATAAGTGAGTGATTAAACGTGTCTTACTGAATGCATGAGTTAGTGACTAAACTGTGTGAATGTCTGTATCAGTCTGTCAGTTGGTGTGTAAGCGGCTGCATGGGTTAGTGAGTAGCTACATGCATGTCTATATGGGTTATTGATTGGTTGTCTGAGTATCTGTATGGGTGCCTGAGTCTGTGTGGGTGGGTGGGGGGTGTGTGACTTTGTGCATAGATGTGTGAGTGGGTGATTCACTGGGTGTATAGGTTCAAGAGTGCGTCTGTGAAGGGCTGTATGGGTGGGTGAGTGTGTGTATGGGTGTGTTGGTGAGTGTTTAGATGTCTCAGTGGTACATGTGTGAGTAACTACATATGTGAAAGGCAGGTAGTTATAAATTTTCATTTGATGGAGAAAGAATTCCAATAGACTCGCATAAATAGTGGATTTTTTATAAATATGTGATCATATTTCCTTGATTTAATAACTATATTGCAATGAAAGGATAGGAGGAAACAGCCAACACGCGTTTCGCCCCCTCACTATGGCCATCCGGCCTGGGGCTTCTTCAGGGCAAGAATAATATAGTAGAGGATATAGTATATCCTATGCCGCGTCAATCCTAATGGAAGAACAGTCTTGAAACATTGTAGAATGCCGGTAAATCGGCGTTGCTCCCGTCCTGGAGATGCACTAGTGCCATAGGATATACTATATCCTCTACTATATTATTCTTGCCCTGAAGAAGCATATTTATAAAAAATCCACTATTTATGCGAGTCTATTGGAATTCTTTCTCCATCAAATGAAAATTTATAACTACCTGTCCAGACACGCTGTTTTGGAACTATTGTATGACTAGGGGGTTAGGGGTTCCCCCCTGCTCTGGACAGGTTTTCTGCTCAAGTATTGAGAGCCCAATCAAGAGCGGTGAGTAAGGAGGCTGGACCAAATACCCCTTCAACTGTGTTGGCATTATATGTGAAAGGCAGTATATGTGAGTGTTGGACTATATAAATGACTATATGTGAGAGTGAGTGATTGTGAGACTGGCTGTATGGATGAGTGTGTGCTTGTGTCAGTGATTGTATAACAGAGTAAGTATGTGTTAGTATCTGTATGAATAAGTGAGGTGGTGTGTGTATAATTGTGTGAGTAAATGGGAGTATGATTGATTCTTTGCATGACTGACTATGTGTGTGGGTAACTCTATGGTGAGTGGCGGTGTGCGAGTGTCTGTATAGGTGTATGAGTGCATATGATAGTGCTGTATTGAGGAGTGACTGTATGGGTGAATGAGTAGATGTGTGTGTAGACCTAGGAATCAGTGAGTGGGTATGGAGTAACTGGTATTGGTGTGTCTTTGGTTTCGAAAATGGTAGTCTGCATTTTAGAGTGGGTGTATCAAAGATTATATTAGGGTGTGAGGAGGTGCATCAGATTATCACGTGGATGATGTAATCAGTGATGTCATTTGAGATGTCATCAGTGATGTCACTGACCATGTCATGAGTGATGTAATATGTGACATCATCAGCAGTGCATTGCGGGGGCGCGAGTTATAGTTACCTCAACTAACTATAACGGCCGAATTTCTCTGGTTTTGTACGAGTGAAATGTCCAACTAACTATAACGTCCCTGAAACCTGTTTTTTTCAGTGAATTTCTAAGGTTTTTTAAATGCAAATTTCTAACTATAACATCCCTGAAACCTATGGTTTTTTCAGCGAATTTCAAAGGTTTTTTAAATGCTAATTTCTAACTATAACGACCCTGAAACCTATGGTTTTTTTCAGTGAATTTCAAAGGTTTTTTAAATGCTAATTTCTAACTATGACGAAATAGGTAGGACATATGCAGAAAGAGGAAGAAAGGCGCAGAAAGAAGCAAGAGAAATGCAGAAAGAGGCAACAGAAGTCCAGAAAGACAAAGAAAGGTGCAAAAAGAAGCAAGAGATATGCAGAAAGAACCAACAGAGGCGCAGAAAGAGGCCTTGTTGCAAAGTCATACTGTGCCCCCAACTTTTTGCTGACGGGTACTGGTGGTAACTGACTGACTAACCAGGCCTAGAGCCAGTGCTATGCTAAAAGACACTTAGAATACCGTGAAAACACCTACATACACTAGGGTACACTATGGGTTGGGGTACCCCTGTGATTGGCATGACCTCCCCTGTAAGGCCCTAGTACATAATAGGGCGGGGGATTAAAACTACCTCTAAGTCAGAGGTTCAGAAAGAAGCAAGAGAAGTGCAGAAAGAAGCAACAGAGGTGCTTAAAGAGGCAAGAGGGGTGCAGAAAGAAGCAAGAGCAGTGCAGAAAGAAGCAAGAGAAGTGCAGAAAGAAGCAAGAGAGGTGGAGAAATAGGGAAGAGGGGTCCAGAAAGAGGCATGAGGGATGCAGAAATTTGCAAAAGAGGTGCAGAAAGAAGCAAGAACAGTGCAGAAAGAACTAACTTACATTGCAAATGCTTCTTTAACTAGTAGTCACGTATGCAGAGTGGTACAGAAAGGGTGCTGGGCCTCCGACCAGCGCTCAGGAATTCCGCTGCGTAGGACTTACAGGAGGTACCAGGAGGGCTTCTTGGCCCCCAAAGTCCCTCAGGAGTAAAGTGGACTTCATTCCCCATCCCGTAGTCTGCCAGGAGGCGTGTTTACAGAGTGGTGGAGAAAGGGGGCGTGGCCTCCAAAGACGTCTTAGCAATCCCACTGTGTGGGACTTACTGGAGGTAACAAGAGGGGTAGTTGGGCCCCAAGGACATCCTTGGGGGCCAACTACCCCTCCTATTACCTCGAGTAAGTCCCACATAGCAGGATTACTAAGTTCTCATAGCAGGCCATGCCCCCTTTGCCCACCACTCTGCAAACGCGCTCCCTGGCGCGCTCTTGGATGGGGATTGAAGTCCCCTTCGCTGCTGAGGGTCCTTAGGGGCCAACTAGCCTACCTCTTACCTCTAGTAAGCCCCACACAGTGGGATTGCTGAGAGGTGGACAAAGACCACGCCCCCTTCCTCCACCACTCTGCAAATGCGCCTCCTGGCGTGCTCTTGGTTAGGGGATGAAGTCCCCTTGCCTCCTGAGGGTCCCTGGGGGCAACTAGCCCTCCTGTTATCTCTAGTAAGCCCCACACAGCTGGATTGCTGAGAGTGGTCGAAGGCCACGCCCCCTTTTTACACCACTCTGCAAACGTGCCTCCTGGCACACTGCTGCTCGGGGGATGAAGTCCACTTTAGTCCTGAGGTCCTCAGGACACAAGAGGACCTCATCGCCCCACCAGCAGTGCGCCAAGAGGTGCGTTTGCAGAGTGGTGTAAAAAGGGGCGTGGCCTCGGCCCACCTCTCAGCAATCCCACTGTGTGGGGCTTACTGGAGGTACCTGGTGGGCTAGTTGGCCCCCAGGGACCCTCAGGATTCAAGGGGACTTAATCCCCCAACTTAGAACGCACCAGGAGGCGCGTTTGCAGAGTGGTGCTGGAAGGGGGCGGGGCCCCCGGCAAGATGCCGGCTTTTCTTTTTTGTTGTTAGAAGGGGGCTGTGTGGCCCCCCCTTCTTTTACTATTTTTTGTGGCCCTGGGGACCCCATCCCCCAGGACCTGGCCAGCCTTTTCTTTTTTTTTTTTTTTTTGGAGGGGGGCCGCCCGACATGGAAAACATGTCAGAAAGCAACTTTGGAGGGCCCTAGCGGGGCCCCCTTTCCTCCGTGGCCTCCGGTTAGTGGGCCAGGGGGCACCTATGGCTTCCCCCTGTAAATCCCTGCACCGTGTGGCAGGCACCGTGATTTACACAAACTCCTATTTCTCTATGGGAGCTCATGCACGAGCGGAACCCGCCCGCAGGACAAGCTCCCATAGGGAAATGGGAGTTTGCGACCGCACCATGTACGGTCGCATCATATTACCATGTGCAGAACCGCCGACCGATGGTCGGTCGGTTCCCACACTGAAACGGTGTCGGGCAGAATAAAGTCCGCCCGACATCGTAATAGGGCCCAAAATATGTAAAAAGCAAACCACTTTAATTAAAATTAAAAAGTAAATATCATAATTTTTTTACAATTTAATAAAAAAATTACAAACAAAAAACATTACAAATTATAAATATTCTTCTTCTAAATAAACAAAAACATAATTATAGAAATTAAAACAATATAAAATTAATTAAAAATTTTAATTAATACATATAAATGTCCCACTACAATTGAAACAAAAACAAATTCTTATACTAATAATATATTAAATTTACTACTCCTACCTCACACAACAGTAATAAAATTGTTACATGACAAAAAAGTAAAATTTACTACTCTCACTACAATAAATACAAAATTAGACAAATAAAATGTAATATTACCACTCCAATAACTGCAACAGTAGGGGAAGTGTTGAATTGCAGAGGAATAAAATGTAATATTCCCACTCCAGTCAGTGAAACAGTAGGGAAAGTGTTGGATTGCGGAAGGAAAACAAATTATATTCCCACTGCAGTCAGTACTACATTAGAAACAAACAAATTCTCTACAAAGCAATAAAATAATTTCACAAATAAAACAACAAATTAAAGTATATATATTTTAAAAAACTAATATATTTCATATAAACATTTTTTTTTAATTAATACATATTATAATTTTAAATACATATAAATAATTACAAACATTATTAAAAATTAAATCCAAAAATAATTGTTATATAAAAAATATTTTTATTTTAAAATTATTAATTAAAAAAATAATTTATAACATAAATTTTATTATAGTTACCTCCCACCATATACCCCTACAAAACCTACAACCAACTCCTAAAACTTGACTTTAAAAAGCTAATTATTTACACTATTAATATAAACATTTATCAACAAACTAATTATCAATCATTAAAAATTAATTATTTAAATTAATTTACTTTCCACAATGTACCCCCACAAAATATACAACACCCTCCTCAAATTTAATACAAAAGTAATTACAAAATTAACATAATTAATTATAAATTAAATAGTCATTATTAAAAAAAGATATAAATATTATTTAAATTTACTTTCCACCCTGCACCCCTATAAGCCCTTCTTGTAAAATGTGAAGAAATTACTTACACAATTAACATAATTAATTATCAATTAAATAATTATTAAATAACGATTAATTAATCAAAATGAAATTACTTCCAAACCCCAGAGCCCACATATATAATTTCAATTAAAAAGAAATATGTATACTATTAAAATAATTATCACTTAAATAATTAATATTAATAAACAATTAATTAATTAAAATTAAATTACTTATTACCCTAAACCCTATAAGCCCCACAACACACACATGAACTTTAAATTAAAAAGAATAATTACACTATTAACATAATTAATTATTAATTAAATAAATAGCATTAATTATAAAATAATAATTAATTTATTATAATTAAATTACTTTCCACCCTGTACCCCTATAAACCCACAATCCGCTACTAAAAATAACAATTACTTAAATGTAATTTAATAACTACAACAAAATTAAAAAATGCATTAAAAAACTTAAACAATAATTATACAAAAAAATGACATAATATACATTTCAAATATATACCAAAATACATAACAATAATTAAAAATCGTTATTTTAAACAACGATATTGTTGTAATCGATATTAATAACCTCGATATTTTAAAAATCAATATTACTTACCTTAAAATCAATATTCTTGACAACGATAGTCTTGCTGGCGATATTTCCATGTCACAGTATTTGTGCAAGTCGGTATTTACAACTCAATATTTTGTCTCATCACCTCAAGCCAGTGGCAAAACATGTGGACATCCAAAGGCCCCCTTAATTCCACTACCAGTGGTTGGGGTTCCCTTTGAAAGGGTAGGTGTAGATACAGTGGGTCCACTTGAACCTCCCACAGTCTCAGGAAACAAATACATATTGGTAGTAATGGATCATGCTACCAGGTATCCTGAAGCCATTCCCCTTAGGTCTGCTACAGCCCCTGCAGTAGCCAAGGCCCTCATTGGTGTCTTCATCGGGGTAGTGTTTCCTAAGGAGGTAGTATCAGGCCGAGGTTCCAACTTCATGTCTGCATACTTGACACACATGTGGGATGAGTGTGGAGTGGTCTAGAAGTTCACAACACCTTATCACCGACAAACCAATGGCCTTGTTGAAAGATTCAACAAGACATTGAATGGAATGATAATGGGTCTCCCTCAACTCAAAAGGAGATGGGATGTCCTGTTACCCTGCCTGCTTTTTGCCTACAGAGAGGTGCCTCAGATGAGAGTAGGGGTTTCCCCCTTTGAACTTCTGTGTGGCCACCCTGTATGGGGACCACTCTCCCTTGTGAGGGAAGCATGGGAGAAGCCCCATCATGTACCGAAGCAAGATGTGGTGGACTATGTACTAGGCCTTCATTCCAGGATGACAGAGTACATGCAGAAAGCATCCAAAAATCTTAAGGCCAGCCATGAGCTCCAGAAGATCTGGTATGACCAGAAAGCTACACTGGTAGAATTCCAAACAGGGCAACAGGTGTGGGTTTTGGAGCCAGTGGCACCAAGGGCTCTCCATGACAAATGAAGTGGCCCTTATCCTATTCTAGAAAAGAAGAGTGAGGTCACCTACTTGGTAGACTTGGGCACTAGCAGGTTCCCCAAAAAGGTGATACATGTGAACCGCCTGAAACACTTCTGTGACAAGTCTGATGTAACCATGTTGATGGTTACTGATGAGGATCAGGAGACAGAGAGTGAACCTCTCCCTGACCTCCCCTCTTACAGCCCCCAAGATGAGTCAGTGGATGGATTGTCTATTCAGACACCCTTTCTGCAGAACAGCAGGCTGATTGCACGCAGGTCCTGCAGCAGTATGCACAGCTCTTCTCCTTAACACCTGGTCAGACACACTGGTGTACCCATGATCTGGACACTGGAGACAGCGTGCCTGTCAAAACCAAAATCTATCGCCAGTCTGACCAAGCTAAGGAAAGCATCAAGGCTGAGGTCAGCCAGATGCTGGAGTTGGAGGTCATTGAGCCTTCTGAGAGTCCCTGGGCCAGCCCAGTGGTCCTAGTCCCCAACCTCATCCACAGGGTGGAAAGAGAGAAATTAGGTTTTGTGTGGACTACAGAGGCCTCAATTCTGTCACCAAAACAGATGCACACCCCATCCCCAGAGCTGATGAATTGATACATAATTTAGGGGCTGCCAAATTTCTCAGTACCTTTGATTTGACTGCAGGGTACTGGCAGATTGGCATGACCCCTGGAGCAACAGTAAAAAACAGCATTCTCCACAGCTGATGGGCACTTCTAGTTTACTGTGATTCCCTTTGGTCTAATGAATGCCCCGGCCACCTGCTAAAGGTTGGTGAATCACCTCCTTGATGGGTTGGAAGGCTTCAGCGCAGCTTATCTTGATGATATTGCTGTTTTTAGCTCTTCCTGGCAGGATCACCTGGTCCACCTGGGGAAGGTTTTACAGGCTTTGCAAACGGCAGGCCTAACTATCAAGGCATCCAAATGCTAGATAGGGCAGGGAACTGTTGTATACTTAGATCACCTAGTAGGTGGAGGGCAAGTTCAACCACTACAACTCAAAATCCAGACAATTCTGGATTGGGAAGCTCTAACCACCCAGGCCCAAGTCAGGGTATTCCTTGGCTTGACTGGGGACTACGGGAGGTTTGTGAAGGGGTATGGATCCATCGTGACACACCTCACAGAACCCACCTCCAACAAGATGCCCAAGAAAGTAAACTGGAGAGTTAGCTGTCAAAAGGCTTTTGACACCCTAAAAGAGGCAATATGCTCAGCACCTATTCTCAAGGCTCCAGATAACATTACTCCAAGCAGTTCATTGTGCAGACTGATGTCTCTGAGCTAGGGATAGGAGCTGTCCTATCCCAGAACAATTATGATGGACAAGGCCAAACTGTTGCTTTCATAAGCAGAAGGCTACTCACCAGAGAGCAGCGTTGGAGTGCCAATGAGAGGAGGCCTTTGCTGTGGTTTGGTCCCTGAAGAAGAAGCTGAGACCAAACCTGTTTGGTACTCACTTCGTAGTTCAAACTGACCAGAGACCTCTCAGATGGCTAATGCAAATGAAAGGGGGAAATCCAAAACCTCTGAGGTGGTCCATCTCCCTACAGGGAATGGACTTCACAGTGGAACATAGACCTGGGACTGCCAATGCAAATGGCCTTTCCAGATTTTTCCACTTAGACAATGAAGACTCTTTTGGGAAAGTTTAGTCTCATCCTCTTTCGTTTGGGGGGAGGGTTGTGTAGGAAAGTGCCCTTTCTTGCATGGTTACCCCCCCTCCCCACTTTTTGCCTGACACTTGATGAACTTTGACTTGGTGTGCCCTGGGTCCCGGCCAATCAGGTTCACAGGGCCTCTGTTCTTTTCCAAAGCTGTACCCACAATTGGCACATCTCTGGCCACAGATAAGCTGTGTGTAAAAGGTACCATGGGTACCAAGGGCACTGTGACCAAGGAAGGTCTCTAAGGGCTGCAGCACCTATTGTGCCACCCTTAGAGGCCCTGTATGTTAACGCCCACCCACTACCATTGCAGGCTGCGTGTTTTGGTGCAGAGAAAAGTGAAGAGTCCACATGGCACACATCCCTGTGTGCCATGCCTGCAATCCCCTGCCTGTGGGGTACGTAAGCAACCCCTCTAGTAGGGTGCAAGACCACAGTTGAGGGTACAGTTGCATGAGCACTGTAGCCCTACAGTGTCCAAGTCCATTTTTAGACATTGTAAGTGCAGTAAAGCCATAAAGAGTATATGGTCTGGGAGTTGGTCATTACGAACTCCACAGCTCCATAATGCCTTTACTGAAAAATGGAACGTTTGGTAGCAAACTTCTCAGCTCGTTAAACCCACACTGATGACAGTGTGGGATTTAATGTAAAATGCACTCAGAGGGCATCTTAGAGATGCCCCCTGAAAAACGACCAGCCCTGGTGTGGTTCCTGAATGGCTGCCTGCCATTTGCCCACACCAGACAGGTTTCTGGACCCCTGGACAGAGAGAGTCTGCTCTCTGAGTCCAGAGACAAGGCCCATCCTGGGCAGAGGTTTCATGCCTCCACCCCCGGGATGGGCTGGGTCCACGAAGGGGAAGCCTCAAAGGCCTGCCACCTTTGTAAGCTGTCTCTGACTTTTGCTGCCCCCAGCAACTGGCTCCCACCAGTTCTGACCCCCACTTTGGGTGGGAGAATCGTCGGGAAAACAGAGAGGAGAGGTGTAGCCACCTTTGCCAACCCCACCCCTCAGGTGGGGGAGGCGAGTTGAAGCACACATCTCAGTCCCCTCCATCTTGAAGATGAGGGGACCCAGCCAATTAGGGAGAGGCTCATGCCCCCCCTCCCACTGGAGGGTGGCATAATAGTGGGTGTAACCACCCCAAAGAAGGCACCCATTGGTCCCGACCTGCACACCCCTAAATTTAGTATTTAGGGGTGACCCTGAACCTTGCCTCCTCAGATTTGAGGGAGAAAGAAGACGGACCGAAGAGCGTGCTGACCCAGGAAGAAGAGGACACCAACTACTTTGGCCCCAGCCCTATCAGCCAATCCCAACTCCGACCTGACTAGAGCGGAAACGCCGGCGTGCCCAGTAGCCAGCAGCCCCCCAGATCTGGGAGGACCTTCCCTGCACTCATCTAAAAGACTCTGTCTCCTGTGAGCCCCAAAAGTGCTCAACAAAGAGTCCAAACACAGAACCCAGATCCAGGCAGCTACGCGGTTCTGCACAACTCTGCACCTGACGCCCATGGCCCGAGTTTGAGTGGCCCAATATCACGAAGAGGTCTCCCCAGCAATCCTGACCTGGGATCTGATGATCCCTGACCTACCTCAAGCTTCAAGCCGATGCCTGCAGCCTCAACCTGAAGGGTCTCCCCAACCACGACCGTAGCTGGTAAGAAGATCCGACACCAAAAGATACCCTGCACCCGATGCCCCACGGCCTTGGGTGGCCCAACCGACAGTGTCCAGGCATCCCTCAAGTACCCAACTTACCTCTCCTGCCAGTGGTCATCTTCAGGAAATCTCCTTGCCCTAGCCTGAAGCCTTTTCTTCGAACCAGAGATCTCCATTGCAAATCACAGGGCTCCCGACGTCCTCTTGGCACTCTGCATCCGGCCGCCTCCGTGCCGCTGGCGGTGCAGCTCCTATGCTGAATGTAGTCCCCGCAGTGCTGATCCTAACCCCAGGAACTTTGCTCCAAAACCCGAGTGGCCTGCTCGTAAGCAGCCCCTGACCGAAGGCTCCCTTAGCCCTATTGGATAACAGTGGGCCCCTGAACTCTGCACCCATCCGCCCTCGTGCCGCTGGTGGTCCAATTTGAATGCCTAACTGAACCTTGGGGAACCTTGGTTCTAACCCCCAAAAACTATTCTTGCAGGTTGTTTACTTCCCTGCAAATCGATAACCTTCTTTTCACCATAGGAACCAATGTTATGAGTTTTTGTTCCGGAAATGTGTTGAACTGTTTTTGTATTGAAGAAAAGTAACTGTGTTTTCAACCTAAAAGTGTCTTACTTACCTTTGTATTCTAGGATCCATGGTGTGATATCTAGGCATATCACCCCGAGTAGTCAATATAATCCAAAAGTAATGCAAAAGTAATCAAAAGTAATTTCTATGTAATTTAAACTGTATTAAGAACAAATACAAACCTGTAACGATTGCAAATCCATTCCCAACTGCATTTCCTTGTAAAGTTTTACATTTGAAATCATATTGTACCTACCTGTGCCAAGCCCTGCTTGGTTCTACAAATAAAAAAATAAGTATACCTTTTTTATACTTACCTAATGGTCTGGATTCTGTCTCTGAGTGTGTGCCTTCAACCTTGATTGAGTGAATACAATATATACTTAACACACCCTCCTGATAAGCCTAACTACTCGACCACACTACCACAAAGAGAGCTGTTAGTGATTGTCTAATTTAGCCTCTGCTATACCTCTGGGGATCCCCTGGACTCTGCGCACACTATACCTTACTTTGGTATAGTATATAGAGAGCCAGCTTCCTACAGTGAGCGGGCAGAGAGCCTCTGCTCTCTGGGTCCAGAGACAAATCCCATTCTGGGCAGAGGTGTCATGCCTCCTCTCCCAGGATGGGCTAGATCCACAAAGGGGAAGCTTCAAAGGCTTGCCGCCTTTGTAAGCTGTCCCTGCCTTTTGCTGCCCCCAGCAACTGGCTCCCACCAGTTCTGACCCCCACTTTGGGCGGGACAATCAGCGGGAAAACCTGCGATGGTCAGGCTCCAAACCTGTCCTCCATTGTGACCCTGGAGTGCTCTATTGCTGCCAGCACTTTGTCCAACGTGTCGGATGTAGTGAGGGTCTGCACTCTTTCCTCCTCGCACCACAGAAGGTCAAGGGCCAGGGAGGTCTACCACACGGCAGCCGGCATCTGGGCCCCTGCGGCCGAGTGCAGCCTGCCCATGGTGTAGGGTGCCGGCGCAGCTCAGGATAAGGTCTCCGGTTCGCGGCGACGCAGATGCTGGTTAAACCCCCAGGTGTCTGCTGTGATGGGCTGTGGCTGGCGTGAGGGCCTACGCGTCAGGGGTATCGCTGTGTGCCGCCCTGCGCTGGGTCTAGTGGGGCCGCAGGCCGGTATTAATGGTGACCAGAGGGTAGGAGAGTCATCTCCATGGAGTACAGCAGATGAAGAGTCTGGGCCAAGGTCAGTACCACCTTCCATGCCCGTGCGTTGTGTGCGCCTTAATTTAGATGCTTATTCACTCCGCCTTGAGGGTGGATGAGTACAACCGCTTAGAGTTCCCCGTCAATGGAGGTGTGCCTCACCGGACTCTGGAGTCCGCTCCGGCAGTCACTAGGCGGCAGGGGTACACCGCAGCCTCCCTCCTCCTCGAGCCAACCGCCCTCGCCCGTTGGGGGGGGGGGCAGTCAGCAGCCCAACAGGAACCCCAGCACCTCGAGGCCCACGCCCCATCGGGTTGAGTCAAGGGGGGCACCGGGTAGAGGTCGGGAGGCGCAGGGTCTCAGCCCCCTGGCGATGCCCCCTGCGACTCAATGTTTTTGGGTTTTTTTTACCATATTTTATTCGGGTTTTACATATGCACTTCATCATCATGTTACAATTAATGTTACTGTGTATCATTGAACCATTTAGTGCCATTGTCGTCCCGCTTCCTTCAACATCATTAACATTTCCAACTCACCCCTCAACCTTCCCCTTGAGTCAGTTCCTCGCTTCAATGTTGTCAGCATTGTGTGGCATGTATGTAGGCTTTAGAGGGCGCCTTAGCATGAGTGGGATATGGGAGCTGGGGGGTGGTCAGTGAGGGGCCGCAAACAGCAAGGACTGTCCCATTCCATCTCCTCCCTGTTCCGGCAATGCCGGTTGTGAGGGCAGGGCTGCGTCAGCGTCAGAATGCATTGCCACTAAGTCGTCTTCTAGTCCTCCCCAGGCCCTAGCTGCATTCAGTGTGCGTATGCCACGTCGGGCTTCCCCTAGGAAAATTCTCCCTTCGCATCCCGCCCATTTTTTCAGTTCTCTCCTCCATGTTACTATCTTCAGCCCTCTCGCCGATTTCCAGTTCCTAGTAACTTCCCGCTTGGCCAGGACATAGGCAAGATCTTGAAATTTCCCTGTTACTTTTGTTTTAGCAGTATGTGGAAACCATCCCGACAGGCAGTGACCCGGAGTGCGAGGAATCTACCTGTCAGTGATAGTTTCAACTACCGTTATGACCCCCCTCCCAAAAAGCGCTCAGGATGGGACACCCCCAGAGCATGTGTAGGAAATGTGCTTCCAGTTTCCCAGAGCGGGGGCAAGCTGCCTCCTCCAATTGGAAGTATTTCCTAATTCTCACTGGGGTAAGGTATGCCCTGTTCGAGATATAATAATTTATTAACTTAAAGCGTGCATTTCGTGAGACCACTGGTGTCCTTTCCACTATGGCATCCCAGTCCGCTTCAGGAATCAGGGTTTCCAGGTCTACCTCCCATTGCGTTCGCAAGCGCTCCATTGGTCGCTGGAGATCATTACATATAGTTTTGTAAAGGCATGAGACTGTTTTGATTGTGCCTGCCGACAGGGCCACATACTGACAACAGCTCATTGCCCATTCCTCGGTGGACCTGGTACCCCAGTGTTTCCTGAATGCCGAGGTGAGGGCACTGTGTAGGAGGAAGTACCCTCGGGGCGGATCGAATTCTGCATGTAACTCATCAAACTGGAGTAATTCAGAGTATCTGATCAGATCTCCTACAGTAGTTACCCCCGCTTCTATCCAGGCATTCAGTCCCACCCAGCTCTTGCCATGGGGCAGGTGTTGAAGCATGGTGAGGGGTAAATCAGGAGAATAGGGGGGTTCTACTACGAATCTTTGGCAAGAATCTGGCCAAGCATTGGGCTATGACTCTGAGCTCTCCGGAGTCTCCAGTGGGTCGCCGTCTTACGTGCAAGAATATTTTGGTGAGGTCGGAAGATGCTGGTGTGAATGGGTTTAGGGCCCTGTCCGGGTTTCTTCTGGACGCCATCCATTGGATCAGCCAATTTAGTTGTGCCGCAATATAGTAAGCTTCAAAGTCTGGGACCACCAGCCCTCCAGTTACTGTGGAGCGCTGTAATGTAGCCGGTGCAACTCGTCTGCAGCCCGTGCCCCAGATATATGATATGACTTGTGAGACTAGGTCCTGGAACATTGTCTTGGGGATCCCCACCGGGAGCGTGCCGAAGAAGTATAACAATCGCAGCAACGCCACCATTTTCAGAAGGGCCACTCTGCCCGCCACTGACAAGGGTAGCAATTTCCAAAACTCCATAGAGGAGCAGAGGGAGCAAATCGCCCTATCTACATTGCCCTCTAAGAGGTCAGAGGCATCATGATATATATTTTCTCCTAAGTACACCAGGCATCTGGGTTCCCATTGGAGGCGATCTAGCTCGTCTGGGGGAGCCCGTTGGATGTCATGCCTGATCTTATCCTATCCCATTTGAAAAAAGGGACAGATGCAAAGGTGCCTTATGGAGCACTTTTTTACTAAAAAATAGCTATGGGAGACAAGGTTAAAAACAGGTAGTACTCCTAGAAAACACAGAGGGCTTAGGAGTAAGAGCAAGGCTTAGGAGTAAGAGCAAGCTCACCTTAAATCTAAAGTGGCTGGTCTGATCACCTACAGGGCAGCGTCTGTTCACATCCAAATTGCTGTGTGATCTGAAATGAGTTGATGGCTTTTAATGAGTTATTGGACTCAAACTTCCAAACCTTCAGGCATCAGGCGTGTGTGAGCATGGTGTGACATACCATACAGTGCTCCATCTCATGATCGTCTAGCCCACAAAGAACATGAGTTTTTTTTAGCAGGACAGCCGGTGCACATCAACGTAAGTATTGTCATTTGGAGATGTCACCTGTGTATGTGAGATTATGTCATGCCCAGTAAGCAACTAAAACAGGGCACTCTTGACTGTAGTGGTGAATAGGAATACATAAAGTCCATTATTCTAGATATATTGGATCTATTACAACACGATTCAATATCCCAAAGAAACAGAGAGATATTATTTCACAGCACATATCAAGATCAAGGTAATAGAACAAAGGACATAGAGGAAGGTCCTTTTCCTACAAGACTGAGTCGTCGCTGTAAATCAGGACTAAAGTATTAAATTGTTAAAGATACATTTAGTATCTGTGGAAGAGATGTTATTCAGTTGAAACATGAGGAGTAAATAATGGGAACTCTCCAACCTAAAAGAATATTACTAGAACACTTACTGCTGGGGTTCTGAGTGGTAATTGCCAAAGTTATAATTAGGGCTCCCGGTTTTATGGTATTTATTTTTTTAACATTTCCATCTGTATTTATCCATATTTATTTTTTGGCCACCTTATTGGTATTTATCCTTATTTATTTTGTGCTTTGAGAATAAATGGAGTTGTAAAATGGTATATTTCGACATTTATTTTACTGATAAATATGCATTCACACTTTTCTGCCTGTCGCGTTTTAACAAATTAAATAGCCAAATATGGCGAAACACTACACCCACAGGTAAATATCAGTATTATAATACAAATATATGTTAACTTATGCCTGTATTTAGGGAAATTTCAACCTGTTTTTTTAACTTTCCATGATATCTGCTCAGCTGTTGTCCTGCAAATCACAAAGATAGCATGGAGAGTCACCCACAAATAAATACAGACAGGAAAAACATTGTTTTCTGTCTGTATTTATCTGTAAAAATCAGTAAAAACGGAAAACTGGGAGCCTTAGTTATAATTAGAATCAAAAGATAAGAGTACTATTGTGATTAAGTTACTTCAGAACTGGAATTCACAGGGGTATAAATATGTATCTACAGAGTGAGTACTATCATATGTACCAGTATTATTTATATGCCCCCAAATTTAGATATCATGAAATTCACTCAAGTGTGGACCACATATCATGAACGCTGAAATGTCATCGATCAAACCATGTTTTGAGACTGTAAATCTCTACATATATGTATATAAAGACTATACTATCAAATGTATAGGTATTGACGTATGTGCTTTCAATGGTCTAGATCATATGACTCAATCAGGTGCGGGGCCTTATATCATTAACCATGGCATGTCACTGTTCAAACCATGTAAATGGGTTTTCAATTTGTAAATCCAACTTTGTTCTCTATGGAACAATATCAAACTACTTGATGATAGGTTAATAGGCAATGATAAGTTTTTCCAAAATAACCCCTTTCAGATCATTTTCATGGTAGCAAAGTGTGTTGAATAGGTTGTCAATTAAGTTATTGCTCGTTGGCACTATGTGTTGTTCTTGTGCTCCACCAATTGGTATCTTTGCTTTACTGGTGGTCATGCCCACATAATGTAATGCTAAAACAAGTTATCAAATGAGTGACATTTTCAGTGTTGCAACTAGTATGTTTGCAAAGAACCCATGGGGTATTCATACCCAAGTCTAGATTAAACTAGTGAATTTACAGTTACTGCAACTGCCATTTGGTTAATGCCCAGTTACTCGTGGTAAGTTCCAGGCTGTGGGTTGAGTTTGTACCTCAAATACTCTTTTAGGTCTGGTATGAACCAGATAATCTCTTAAGTTATGTCTCCATTTGAAGTCAAATAGGGGTTTGGTGTAATTATTGATACTAGTGTTAAGTATGTGCCAGTGTTGCTAATTGCATCGGATGTAGTGGAGTCAGTGGTGAAGCTTGTGAGTTTGTTGATAAGAGAGACATTCTTTGCTCTCTAGTGGCACCTTGTGGTTCTTATTCTGTCCTATTTTGTGAGTTCTATTTCTAAATCTTTTGGGGCATTATTTTTAAACAATTTGTTCACAGATCACTAGCCTGGTCTTCAAATCTGCCATGGTCTGTATAGCTATGGTCAGAAGTAGGTATTGGCCAAAGGACACATTTTCTCTTAGAGATTGAGGGTAAAAGCTGTCAAACCGCATGAGTGCACTCCAGTCAGTTGGTTTCATATATATCTCAGCTTGTAATGAACTGTTTAATGGGATAGTCAATAAGTCCAAGAATGCTAGTTGTTCTTTGCTTCTATGGGTTAATACAACTCAGTTGAGGATCTTGAGTATTTGTCCAGGATGCAAAGTTAGTGGCTTCTGCGCCTGACCATATGACCAATATGTTATTGACATATCGGTGTCACAGTCTTATACGGTTGCGGTAATAGTTGGTTCAGGGATACATTGTTTGTAATTTTTATTACGGAATGTGCAACACTTGCTCCAAAAGATAATTATTTTCAGTTTGAAGGTGTCATATACTTTCAGAACAGTGGGACATATATGGGCAGGACTTTTGCCCCACGTTTGGCCTGCCTTTACCTACATAAATTTGAATCTCCAATGTGTAGGATGCAAATGTCCTGCTCATGGCTGCTCACTGCTTCACGGGACACCGCGAGCAGCATGTCAGGGTATCCACATCTCATTAATTCTGCCCTATATGAGTTGTGAAATAGGGCCTGTCTGTGGCTGGGAGGGAGGCGCAGTAGCACAGGAGGGGGCCTGCGCAATGCATTTTCAAGGACACAGTCATCTTTAGCGGCGCTAATAGGGAATGAAAACCATGTTGGGTGTCAATGCTAGAAATGTGCCTTTGGTGTTTATTTCTTCCACTAGGTCTTCTTCATGGTACACAATATTGTCAGATCAGAGGATAGAGGCACAGGGAGATAATGATTAGCCCAATAACAAACAGTTTGGTAAGTTTGAGCCCAGAGAGTGTAATGCAGTACTGATTGTTCCAAATGCTATTACTTTATCACCATATTACATTTTGGAGAATATACAATGAGAGTGGACACTAATCACCCACCCTAAACCCCAAGGTAATATTCTGCCCAGTTTTGTTTTGACCACACACTTTCAAACAGCTCTTAGGTTGATTTTAAATAGTTCAAACATTGGCCAAAAACTGTGAGCAGTGGAATAAGTGTAAAGGATGACTGCCTAAGAGCACCCAATTTGGCCAGAAGAGAAAGCTGGGATGAAAAACACTATCTCCTGGTACCACAGTTTCCAATTAGCACTAGACCACGACTGGGGTGACAGTGACTTTGATGGAAAGGCCAAGTGCCTTCTTTTCCACAAGAAATGTGACGTTACTGTGGGCTCTGTCAATTTATAATTCAGTGTTTATTTCCAACATATTTAGGTAAAGTGGTAAAGCCGAAATTAGATGTTAAGTCTAATAGTCATGTCTGCCCTCCCCAGTGAATTGCCCACCTTGTTAGGGGTCCTCTCAAGGTGTTTTTAATATCATTTGCTTCTGTATGGTGCCTGCTTCTTAACTCACCCCCACCCCCCACAACTCTCCTACCCTCAACACGCAGTGGTGTTGCAATATAATGGAAAAGGGCAAAAGTAGGTTTTTAGTCCTTTTTTTAGGTCCTGTGGCAGAAGGTGGTTACTAGACAATATTTATGGTGAATACTGTTTTTTATGTTTGGCATTACAGAAATTATATGTAGAATATACTTACTGAAAGGGGCATTTGCCACCTTTCTTCATCCACTGGCCTGTTCTTGAGTGAATCACATTTTGCTTCCACCCACTACAGCATACAGCAGGGGGCAAGAAATTATATGTACAATATACTTACTGAAAGGGGCATTTGCCACCTTTCTTCATCCACTGGCCTGTTCTTGAGTGAATCACATTGTGATTCCACCCACTACAGCATACAGCAGGGGGCAATGGGTCAGCCTACTCCAGCCATTGGCTAACTTCACTATGAGCGGCTGTATTTAACCCATTCGCAAGCACGTCCGCACACAAGGTAGCTCCCTTCATTGCCAGTGCTTTTGCTTTTACTTTATTATTACTTTTGTGTTGCCTCTATTTGTAGAGCCTGATGTGATAGCAGAATACTTTCTACCAGATGTGAGGATATGGCACATTCCAGCTTTATCAGTTCCTGACACCTGCCAATGCTGTTGTAAATTCCTTTTGGAGTGACCTTTGTTTATCTGACTCCTGGTTTTCCACAACATACCAGATTGTGCCCATTGGAAACTTTTCTGTATTAAGTTATGAAACCTTTGCTTTTCTGGGGCTGGGTATTCTATAAATGGTCAGTATTCTTTCTGTCATAATGTATTTGTGAAATAAACAGTCCGTATGAAATATGCAAGCTGCATTAACAATAGACCACCAACTCTGGGACTAGTCTGAAAACGTTGTGCAAAACAGAGGCCTTTGAAAGACAACAGTAACAAACAGCAGCTCACACAAACTCCGAATATAAGCTTGTGTGAGTGCTCTATCTTTGCAACCCTAACCATCCATCTTTCCTCCCTTCATTCTTCCCTCTTTCTCATTTCTTCTTTCTATCCTCATTTTTCCCGTTTCTTTCTTTTTTCTTTCCTACCTTCCTTTCTTTCCATCCTTCTTCTATCTTGTATTTTTTTTCTTTCTTGCCTTCTTCTTTCTTTTTTGCCTTACTCTTTTGTCTTTATTGCCTTCCACTATATTTCTTTCCTTCCTCTTTCTTTCTTGCCTTTCTTTTTCTTTCTTGCCTTACTTTTTCTTTCATTCTCTCATCCTTTCTTTCTTTCCTTCATTCCATCTTTTTCAAAGGCAAGAGGCTAGCAGCCAATGCCAGACCGACGTGCTTTTTTAAGTCTGTGCTAGTCAAGACCTTTCAATTTTACTAAAATTATGTGTCTAACATAGTTACTTATATGGGTTTTCAGGCAGACTTCATCCATTAAACATGTAAGAGGTGATGGGAGGCTGCTTGCATTAAACCTGACTACTGGCAATGGCTCAGGGTAGCACTCCAACCCATCGTTCCTTTGCTCACCATGACACCTCAGTTTGGATCCAGGCATATGCGAAGCAGTCTTGACCCTGCTCCTAATGGGAACAGTCCAGCCCGAACTGCCAAGCCAGGTCCGCCCTGAACCAGAACATGAGCAACCCAGGAGTGGGTTTGCCCTAATTATAGGCTCATCAGCCGGGTACAGCTTGGTACCAGTGACACAGTGAGCAGTGCTTGCATGCCTGTTCAGGGAGGACCTGGCTTGTCAGTTCGGCTGGACTGTTCCCATGAGTAGCAGGGTCAGGGCTGATTTGCGTATGGCTGGGTCCAAACTGAGGTGGCATGGTGAACAAAATAGCGATGGGTTGCAGTGCTACCCTGAGCTATTGCCAGTAGTTACACTTTTTGAAAACAGCCGCCCATTACCTTTTGTGTGGTTCACAGACTTCATCCTTTAGTCTGTGGTTGTGTCATTCATATTTTTCTTCCACCTACTCCAGCACACATCAAGGGGCAATGAATCGGCCCACTTCAGTCACTGGCTTAAATTACACATGTTGCCCTTTTACAAGGAGCACAACCACACACGAAGTAGACCCTTCAGTTACAGGGAGTACTATGGTTATGTGTGCTTTTTTCTAGATCAAAACATTTTTAGCTTTAGCCAATGTTTTTTTATGATTGGTAAGGACCCAGCAGCTTCCCGGGCAAAAATGTTTTGCAAAAACCATGACAAAACAAGAACAGCCAAAAGGCTGGCAGCCAATGCAAGACCTGTTGGATTTACCAAAGCTTGTTTACCCTACGCGTTTCATGTCTTAAGACTACTTAATTCTTTTTGGATGACAGTTATTTATTTTGTAAATTTGTCTCGTCAAAGGTGTCAATAGTGTGCAGTCCAGGCTTATTCCAGGATTTGAGAAAGGGGTTGGAACTCAAATATACGATGAAACAGTAATCAGTCTTGATAAGCTCAATATCCAGCTGACTTATAAATTTGAAAAGGGCCTGGTTTACAGTTGTAGAATAGAGAATAAAAAAACTTCAAGCTAACGGGTCTAGAATTTTTTATTCTATTAAGGACTTGGAGGTGACGATTATGCTTTCTCTTTATTCGCTGTTTATTAATATATTTTCACAGCAGCCAATTAAAATTCAAACATTTCAAAAACTACGATTCCCAGTAAACCACGGGTGACGTCATCTGCGATACACCAATCAAGCCATGACTTTGCAGATAAGATCAAACGCCATATCAATTCCTCCATCTTTGCCAGCAACAGCGAACAGTTTTACGATCTTGGTTATGATTAGAACTGATTGAACTAGAGGAACCCAACTATCCACACGACTGACGAACTGGAGCAGAAACTCCTGCAGGAACATCCGGAAACCAGAACTTGAACCCAGGGTCAACCCGCTGGATCACGCTGTAGGAAAGTGCCCCTTTTTCAATGGTTATCCCCGACTTTTTGCCTGACACATGATGCACTTTTGACATGGTGTGCATGGGTCCCTGCCAATCAGGTTCCCAGGGCCCGGTTCTTTCCCAAAGTTGTATCTCTGTACCCACAATTGGCATATCTCTGGCCACAGGTAAGCCCCTTGTAAAAGGTACCATGGGTACCAAGGGCACTGTGACCAGGGAAGGCCCTTAAGGGCTGCAGCATCTATTGTGCCACCCTTAGAGGCCCTGTACCTTAACACCTATATACTGCCATTGCAGGCTGTGTCTTGGTGCAGAGAAAAGTGAAGAGTCGAAATGGCACACATCCTTGTGTTTCATGCCAGCAATCCACTGCCTGGGGCCTAGGTAAGTCACCCCTCTAGCAGGGTGCACTAGCCCCAGGTGAGGGTACAGTGGCATGAGCCCTGTACCCATACCGTGTCTAAGTCCATTCTTAGACATTGTAAGTGTAGTATAGCCATAAAGAGTATATGGTCTGGGAGTTGGTCATTACGAACTCCACAGCTCCATAATGGATTTCTAAAACCTGGGAAGTTTGGTAGCAAACTTCTCAGCACATTAAACCCACACTGATGCTAGTGTAGGATTAAACGTAACATGCACCAATAGGGCATCTTAGAGATGCCCGCTGAATGACGACCTGCCCTAGTGTGGTTCCTGAATGGCTGCCCGCCATTTACCACCACCAGACAGGTTTCTGGGCCCCTAGGTAGAGAGCCTCTGCTCTCAGGGTCCCGAAACAAAGCCTGTCCTGGGCAGAGGTGTCATGCCTCCTCCACCAGGATGGGCTGAGTCCACGAAAAAGGAAGCTTCAAAGGCCAGCCACATTTGTAAGCTGTTGCTGCCTTTTGCTGCCCCCAGCAACTGGTTCCCACAGGTTCTGACCCCCACTTTGGGCGGGAGAATATGCGGGAAAACTGAGCTAGGAAGAGAGGTGTGCCAACCTTTGCCAACCTCACTCCTCCATCTTGGAGATGAGGGGACCCAACCAATTGGGAAGAGGCTTGTGCCTCCTCCCACTGGAGGTGGCATAATAGGGGGTGTACTCACCTCAAGGAAGGACCCCATTGGTCCTGACCTGCACACCCCTGTAACGCCCCTAAATGTAGTATTTAGGGGTGACACTAAACCTTGCCTCCTCAGATTCGAGGAAAAAAAAAAAAAAAGGACCGAAGAGCTGTGCTGACCCAGGAAGAAGAGGACACCTACTGCTTTGGCCCCAGCCCTATCGGCCTGTCCCAACTCCGACCTGCCAACAGCGTAAAACCCGGTGTGTCCAGCAGCCCTCCAGAGCCTGGCGGACCTGCCCTGCACACACCTTACAGACTCTGCCTCCCATGAGCACCGGATTTGCTCAATAAAGACTCCAAGACCAGAACCCGGACCCAGGCAGCTTTGCGGTTCTGCACCACTTTGCGCCTGACGCCCACGGCCCGAGTTCTAGTGGCCCAACACCACGAGGTGGTCTACCCAGCAATCCTGACCGGGGATCTGGTGATCCCCGACCTCCGTCAAGCTTCAAGACGACGCCTGCAGCCTCAACCTGAAGGGTCCCACCGACCGTGAACGGAGCTGGTAAGAAGACCCAACGCCAGAAGACACCCCTGCACTTGACGCCCCAGGGCTTTGGGTGGCCCAACCAATGGTGTCCATGCATCCCCCAAGAACCCAACTTACCGCTCCAGCCGGTGATCGCCTTCAGGAAGTCCCACTACCCGAGCCTGCAGCCCCTTTGCCGAATTGGAATCCACAGGGTCCCCGACGACTTTTTGGCACACTGCTCCCAGCCGCCCCTGTGCTGCTGGTGGAACAGCTCCTGTGCTGATTGTTGGCCTCTGCAGTGCTGACCTTAACCCTAGGAGCTGTGCTCCCACACTCGAGTGGCCTACTCGTAAGCAGCCCCTGACCAAAGGCCCCCTTAGCCCCATTGGCTAACGTTGGGCTCCTTCACTCTGCACCCGGCCGCCCCAGTGCTGCTGGTGGTGCAATTTGAGTGCCTACCTAGACCTTGGGGAACCTTGGTCCTAACCCGCAAAAATCCCACTCGTAAATCGTTTACTTACCTGAGAAACTGCTAACACTATTTCCCCACAGGAACCAATGTTGTGATGTTTTGTTCCTAAAAATGTTCTAAGTGTTGAGCTGAACTTTGTATGAAAGAAAAAGTAATTAAACTGCAAACCTTAAAAAGTCTTACTTACCCTGTATTGTGAGATCCCCAGTTTGGTATCCAGGCATACCACCCGAGTAGTCGATGTAATCCAAAATTAATTTAAAGGTATTCCAAAAGTAATTACTGTGTAATTTAAACTGTTTTGAAAGCCAATACAAACCTGTAACAAATGTAAATTCAACCACAACTGCACTTCGTTGTAAAGTCTTGCATTTGAGAGTATATTTTACTTACCTGTGCCAAACCTACTTGGTTTTAAAAATAAATCATAAGTATACCTTTTTTATACTTACCTAATTGGTCTGGGTTCAGTCTCCGAGTGCTATCAGTCTTGAGTGAGTCAATATAATGCATGCTTAACACACCCTCTGGATAAGCCTAACTGCTCGCCCACACTACCACAAAGAGAGCTGCTAATACTTACCTAATTTAGCCTCTGCTATACCTCTGGGAACTCCCTGGACTCTGTGCACACTATACCTTACTTTGGTATAGTATATACAGAGCCAGCTTCCTACACATGCCTATTCCGTTTTCTGCTCGGAACCTGGAAATGGAAAAACGTGTAATTTCCAAAACGCAAGGAAAGTCTGAACAAGTCTCATTAAGCTAATATCCTTAATCCATTAATGAAAAGATCTCAACAATCACGTTAAATCAAACATAAGGGTGGGCAATAATACATCATGCAAAACCCACTAGACATAATTTGAAAGATTAACTGGGTGGAATAATCCTCGCCTGCGAGTCCTTAATAGAATTGAAAATTCAAGACGCGTTAGCTAGAAAAATAATTATTCTATGTCAGGACCGGAGGCCTCGGATTATGCTTGTTTAAAGCTGATCTATTACCACCGAGGCTACATCTAAAATAGGTTTGCAATAAAATGCCTTAAAGATAAAATCAGCGGCCCTCAATGTCCTGCAGTTGTGAACCCAGGAGAAAGGATTTGGAGACCTCTGCTCCCCTGACCGAGTGGGCCCTGAATTTACTGGTGTCAACACCCGCTTCCCCCAAGAGCCACTTCACCCATCTTGTTAAAGTAGCGGAGGAAACTGCATTGAAAGGCTTTTTAAGGGAAATTAATAATTGGCCGCAAATAGAGCAGCGAAATTCTCTAGTCCGATCCTCATACTCCTTCAAACATTGCACACTACATAACTTAGGATTGTTTGGGAAGTGCAGGTATGAAATTTGCCTGGAAGCAGTTTTTGTTCTTCTAGATAAAGTAAAAGAAACCCCATTGGGAGTAAACACTCTACCTGTTAAATCCAGTGCTTTCACGTCAGATACTCTCCAGCAAGACACCAAACAAAGCAGCATAGTCAGCTTCACTGACGTGGCTGTGCTAATTTGTCTCAGACAAAAGCCTGATCTTGAAGGGAAAAAAGGAGAGGTCGTGGGAGGAGGGGTTGGTGGGGTGTCCCGAAAAACTCTAGTTTGAACCCAGAGACTGTTTCCAGAACCCACGGGTCTTGCGTGATGGACTTCCAATGGGGGAGGAAATTTAGTGTTCTGCACCCTAGTTGAAAGGATACAAGGAAAATACCTGAGGTGCCTAAGGAGGCGTTGGAATTTCCTTGACCTCGGGGAGGACCTCTGTGATAACGATAGCGCCCTCCACGGCCTTTGGAGGGGTAGAAGGTGGAACGTGCCTCAGTGTTGCAGTGGCGTTTTCCATCAGGGTATGTTCTGGAAGGGCCTGATGTGTATGGACGGACGGTCGGTCGAATGCCCTCTGTATCAACCGGCCCGCCCAAAAAGGTGTTGGTTGCGGAACACCTTGTGCAGCAAAGGCTGTGCTTTGTCGAGATCTGTGAAGGTCTGCACAAACTTCCCATTATCTTTTACGAATTTTCCTCTGAAGAGGAGGCCATTTGCCTTCGGGCCCGGTTCTGCGTTGGTCAGTTCCGCTAGTTTGGGATTTATGCGGATGAGTATGAATCTACAGTGCTCCGACAACAAGGCACAATTAGTGTTTCCCAGCAAGCATAGCACTCTCTAGACTCATCCAGCCGATGTGTTGGGGTCGATAGGGGGAGTGTAGGAGGCTGGCTTAGTATATGGTGCATACTTATTTCAGTGAAGCACCCTGCACTAATCCAGACAACCCTTATGGTGATTTTAGTGGTCTTAGACAACCATAGAAAGCTCTCTAAGTTGTAGCTGTGGAGAGCAGCGTTCAGGCTTAGTCCAGAAGGAGGTAAAGCAACTTGTTTTACCAGTACTAATCATATAGTGTAGGTTAGTGAAAAAGAACCACACAGTGTAGTTATAAAAATATGTATTTATTATAAGCACTCACTAACACATCGCAATATCTCCTACCTGGAGATAAAATCACAATACACACAATACTTCAACAATAGAACATGTAAGTAGCACAAATACACAGTGGTCTCCATGGGGAGACCAAACCATATACTAAGAAAGTGGAATGCGAACCGCGACCAAAGTCGAAACTGGACCCAGAAGACTTTGAAGAGACGGGGACCCAGGAACCCCACGGAGGCCATGTGCTGAGTGGAAACACGACCGCATGCTCAATACAAGTCAATGGGGAAGTCGCAGTTTTCAAGAAGAAGGACCCTTCCCAGAGGACCATGAAGAAACTTGTGGAAGATGGAAGGTTGGAGAGTCACCCCAGCTGTGGATACTCGAGGAACCAGGATACCTACAGCAGGGAAACCGGGTGCATAGGTGTGAAGTGACGTCGGAAACCGCCATAGACCACAATGGAGTACTTCAGTGAAGATGCCTCTGACGAAGAAGGTGAAAGAGTCCAGTGGAATCCAAGGGTGGATTCTTGACGAGGAGTACCTGCAAGCAGAGGGGACAGAGTCTATGCCACTCTGGAGTGACCAGGAGGCACGGAAGACCAATGACCACCGATGACGAAGATGCAGGAGAGTTGATGGAGCCCTTGTCGCTGCAGCTGTGAGGACCAGGCGACGCTGTGAAAGACCATGAGCCGTTCACGAGCTGTCCCACGTCGGAAGTCAAGAGCCAGGGGGTCGGTGTTCGGCAGGAGCACCAACAAGCCTTGGCAGCAGCAACAGACAAGAAAGGCGAAGACGGTGCAGTGTCTGAACCAGCAAGGTCCAAGGGACTAACCAAGTGCAGGAGAGTCGGAGCAGGCCCCAAGCAAGCAGCAGAGCCCACTGGAGCCAAAGAAGACCCTCAAGAGGACCCATGGGCCGAAGGCACAGGAGTCGCAAGAGGACCTCGAGCAGCTTACCAAGAATGCAGGCCCACCGTGCCGAGGATGTGGTGAGGATGAAGATCTTGGTAGAAAGAGAAGCTGGAGGCTGGAGCTTCTTGGAGCCCGAAGATCTCTGGAGAGGACAGTCAACAAGCCTGGGCAACGGCAAGATGGCGCAGTGCACAGGGGTACTGCTCCAGCGGTTCCGACGAGGGATAATGGCTTCAAACTTGCTGTGAAGACAGTGCAGGCCTCGAGGGAGTTGCAGAACCAAATTACTCGAAATGCGAGCAGTGGACCAAAAACTACATGCAGCACCCAATCGTTAGTCACCTATGTCATTTATGACCAAAGAGAATGTCCCTGTGTGCAAATCTCCACATGCACCCCCTGCCCAGCGGTGCCTCCCTTCCACAGGGAGTGTAGAACAACAATACACAGCTGGAGCTGCACCACATACAGACAGAGATATTAACTGAGACAATGTCAAAGTAAAACAATGTTATATGACACTTCCTTATGAATAACAGTGTCTATACAGTCCATAGGTTGTCGTTTTCTTCTTTATTTAATTGTGTTCAATTCTTAAGAAAGACCATCAGCCAACGCGTTTCGTCCTTAAAACATAGGACTTCTTCAGGGCAGCTAAACTGTCAAAAGCCTATGTCAATCGAAAAAGGTATGCACCAAAGTTCAGGTCGCAATTCCAAATTTAATGCCAAGATATGGCTTCTGCACAGGACTGTTACAAATGGCAGTCCAAATCATGAAGATTAATTACAATCGGATTCCCAAACGGTGATGAAATTAAATAAGACATATGCGTTGTTATCAGATTGAAGCAAATGGCATTGGTATGCAAAACACATTCAGAGATGCAACCCCTAGTGGAGATTATCCACCCATCCGTATGTACTGCAATGTCAGCGTCCCGTTGCGATAACAACTCTGCGGTCAAAAGAATTTGTTGCTGAACCTTTCAGAGTCCGTGGGAGCTCAGGAACAGCAGACCGGTCAGCTTTGTTGCGATGCTTGCAGATGCAGAGGAGTGACTCCTTCACTCCAAAGGAGATTCCTTCGTGGATGACCACAGGCCTGGAGAAGAACCTGTATGGAGCACAGGCACAGACGATGCAGAAGACTAGCAGGATGACAAGACCAGGAGCAGCAGCAGTCTTCCCGGTACAGTCTCGGTTCCCAAAGCGAAGTCCAAAGTGCCCAGACCGTTGAAGATGAAGGGGTTTCGGATCTGAATCTTGTCCCATGACGAATCTGTAGAGCCACGAATCTGTAAGTCCTTAAGTACCCTAGGGAAAGGGTTGGGACGATTCAGGGATCCCTCCTAGAGGAGGGGCTGGACAGAGGGGAGGCTACTCCCATGTCCTTTGTCCAGTTTTGTGCCAGAGCAGGAGCCAAAGGCTCCCTGAACTGGTTTCAACTGAAGTATGCAAGGAGGGCACAAAATGTGCCCTTCAAAGCAGTCTGGTGGCACTGGCAAGCGCCCCCAGCCCAGTGCACTAACCCCTGTCTGGGAGGTGGTCACACCTCCCTGCGACAGGAAACTTATTGTTCTACCTTCCCCTGCTCGAGCCTGGCTCAGCAACAGGAGGGCAGAATTGTGTCTGTGGTCGGCAGCAGCACTCGCTTGCTGTTAGACCCTGAAAGGCTGGTGCTGGGAATACAGGGGCGCTCCCCTCCCAGTACATGGGATCCTACATCCAATACTGGAACCGGTGTTGGGGTAGGATTCCAATATGTTTGATACCAAACGTGACCAGTTTCGGTGCAGCCAATACATAGTTGGACATCTCGTAATTGACTTGATGTCCACTATGTGTCTAAAATGGCTCACTGCACTTACAAAGCTGGGAGAATCGATTCCTAGGTTTGTAGGGGGTGTCTTGCTCATGCAGGGCACCCTCACACTTATAACCAAGCACCCTGCCTTCACGATTGAAAGGCCTACCTTAGGGGTGATGTATAGGTTTAAAGTGCAGTGACCTCAAATATAAGGAAACATATCTGTTGTGAGTGGTGCTAGCACCAGCTCACACAGGTTGCAATGGCCGGCCTGTAATCACAGTTTGAGTGGTCTCCCATGGGTGGCACAATACATGCTACAGCTCATGGGAGACCCTTGGTGTACCTATGCCCTGGGTACCTTAGTACCATATGCTAGGGACTTAGAAGGGTACACCAGTAGCCAATTAGGAAGGTACGAAAAGTACTTACCAAGTCCAATTTAGGGAGAGAGCACAGTGACTGGGGTCCTGATTAGCAGGATCCCAGTCAGACTAGTCAGAAACAGCATAACATCAGGCAAAAAGTGGGGGTAACCATGCAAGATGGATCCTGCCTTCCCTCAGGGAGGCCGTATCTTTGGCAGCAACTGCCACTTCCAAAATTTTGCAAAGGGGGTTTATCAGGTCGAGGCTACATATTCTTAGTGGCACATTTGCCTTTTACTATCTGAGGCTGCGCTTGCTGATTCCAGTGTTATTTAGGGTTTACATTTACTGTATAAGGCATTGCTTGCCTGCATCCTTGGTTGGTGAATAGTTCTTTTTCTTGGAATCCCCTTATCCAACCACCATTCTTAGTTGCTTTCTCGTGCGTGTTTCCTGTTTTAGTTGCAGGTATTGGTTCATTGCACTTTCTCCATGTCGACTTTGTTTGTTGGAGATTTACACGTGCGGTTTTGTTTTTCTATTGATGACGACGCACGATGTTCGTGTCGTCAACTCTATCTTCGTTTCCAATTGGGTAGTCCTTACGCTTATACGTATTCGCCTCATTTCAATAAGGCGACTTCTTGTAATTGCGGGTTTCCGTTTTCTTCGGCGTTTTATTCATTGGGGCATCCGCCTTATTCCAACATGGCGCTGGGAAGTGCCAATTGGTACTTGCCGTGTTAGGTTGTATGCGCTTTTTACTCCGGTGTATTCGATCATTCCTGAATGTGAGGAATTGGCGGCATTTCCGCCCCTATATACTAGCCTGCATTTAGTTTCGGCGTACCAGCACATCACAGACGGACTCCTTTTGGCGTTTTCAAGATGAGTATGTTGGTATGTATAATCTTTGGGATGCAGATTGGGCATTTCTTGATAATCTTGGTGTGTAGGTGTCGATGGGTGTTTTCTTGACACTGTGTATTTTAACTTTTTGTATTTAGATTTGAGTCTAAATGATTAAAGCCGATTACCGAGTGCCGTTGAGCTACTAAATTTTACGGTATTTTGACCACATGGTGTCATTGTAAGTCCCGGCTGGGGCATACATGTAAGTTACATATTAATTAATTTCCTTACTTGTCTGGAACGGCTGTTGGTTATTTATGTTCCTGAATCCTTGTTCCCCTACGTGTTTTTTTGTCGCGCAGTACTGTGCTCTTCCCGACATTGAGCAGCATAAATCCTATGTAGGAATTGATCCGTCTCTATCTTTGGGTAAGCCATTTCTTAAATACTGTTTAGTCTAGATTAGACCTTTGTGTGGACTTCTGCCGTATGCATAGAACAACGGGAGGGTTATAGACATGATGTGGATCCGCTTGTACCTCTGGCGGTGATTCTTTAAAGAAGGTATAAATCTCCTTTATTACTATATGGATGTCCTAGACGCTAAAGGACACTGATAGTATTTTAGTGTCTATAAGGATGTTCTGTACTTCGGTAAGGTTGGGATACACAGTCCCTGTTCGACATATCAGTTTTGAGACGCCTTATACACACATCGGTGCAAGGCGATGACATGCTGTCACACACCATCCCTATGCTCGCTTTCATTTTTGCTCTGTCTATCTCGCAGCTATCTGCCTCGCAGTCGTTTGCGTTGTACTTTGGAAGGTTTGCTTTTCCTCTTGACATTGTGACATCGGATCCAGTGTAACCAGCATTCTAGGCTTCCTGATAAAAAGCAGGTAGAGTGGTTATTTAGTTATGCTTCCTTTTGTCTTTACCTTATATATTTTTCAGTCTTCTCATTCTTTTTATCTGTGTATTCTCTTTCGGGCGATTTTCTTTCTGAAGCCGTATCAAATGGCGGTGTCACTTTATTTTTGTCTAATTGCTCAAGATTGGCTGGGCTTTCTACTATTACACGCATCCTGTGGGCTCACCTTCTTTGGATAATCTTTTCCTCTCCATGCTCCGTTATTAAAAATATTAGATGTATATGTACTGTATATTTATATTACGCTTTGTTGTTCCCACAGACTGGTGTTTTTAAACAATAAAAAAATTCAACTTATTTTGAGCCCCATGCATCGTACATCAAATTCCAGTGTACGACACACAGATGGCCTGCGGCCACTGACTAATTGGTCCCCCCTCAGCGCCCTGATGAAGGAACCTGTTGTGTACATCACATTTCCGATACGTGCGTCGGCGCATTTCTTTCTGTTTTGTATTTTATGTTGAGAATTTTGTATTGAATATAATTTATATGTATGTAATTGGGTATTGTCATGATGTTGTGTCCAGTCTTGGTATTTAAGCATCTGTACGGTCTCTTTTTGTGTTTTATTTTTCTTGTTGATGTGTACATCGTATTTCACCTTTCCTCATCTACCTCTTGGGGCTGTCTTTACGTTGAAATATTTATGATATTTTTATATAAATCTATGACATCTGAAAATGAAGTTATAAAAATGAACTTATAAAAATGATTTGTATACTTTTTTGATAATAAATCTTGATTTAAAACTTGTCTATGGGACTTGTATATTTGTATTTCCAAAAGTAAATATTAGGGAGAAGTTTTGTTGTTATTTAGTACGTTTTTCCCTGCTCCCTCCTCCCTATTATCTGTATTACCAGGGACCCTCTTGTAATTTTTGTGATCTATCAGGTCGAGGACCTTATCCTCACAGGCTTTCCACGACCTGTTGATCCCCTTCTTGGGGTCTTTGGATGATCGCTTCAAATAGGTCGCTAAATTGGGGTTCAGTTCTGGGGTTTATGTCACTTTGCCTGTGATGTTGAGTTGGGGGCACTCTGAGGGCAATCTATTGCACACCACTTTATCAAATCCCTTCCTAATGCGTTTGTGGACGTAGTCCATGACAGGAGAAAGGGGGGCCCAGGCTGAGGAGCAGGGATGGATGATGGAATCTGGGTCAAAGTCCAGTTGGGGTTTGAGGAGAAGGAGGGGCGTGGGAGGAAGTAGAAGGACGTGAGTAATCACATTGGGCCTTCAAACGCTTCTGGGGCGGGGGTGGAGAGTCATCAGTGTCGGAAGGGGGGGGAGGAGGGTGGGTCGGAGTCTGGGACGTTGGAAGTGGAGAGGTGGGAGCTACCTTCTCTGGTGACATGTTGCGTGCAGAGTACGCACGATCAGAGGTAAAGATGTGTGAGATGCGGGTCATAATTGCAATGTGGGGCCAGTCATTGGAGAGCAGGTCATTACTTGCGTGGGATAGGCTGGGGGTGTGGAATAGAGGGAATACCACTGCAGGTGACTTGTAAAAGGCTGGAGGGTGGCTGCTAGGACACTGTCACCGAGGCATCTAGGGCCTCCACAAAATTCTCCTCAAAGAGGGGTAGGTTGTCCTGCAAGTCAGGGTGGTAGGCATCTTCAGCCAAAAAACTTGCGCCCTCCCATGGTAAAGAAGGCAAGTGAGGCTTGCTGGGCACAAATTGAGGGAGCCTTGGAATGCCGGCACAAGCAGCTGAAGGGGGGGGGGGGGGAGAGCAGCCCCGAATGTATAATTGTGAGTAGGGCCACGAGGAGGCAAGTTCTGGTGACATTGGGCCCCTTAGGTAAAGCCTGTACTGCCCGTTTACACTTGCCCACGCGGGGGTAGGGGAAACGTTATGCAGGGCCCTCCGGCAATCTCGGCTCACAGAGGTGCGAGCGCTCAGCTTGCCAGGCAGCGTGGCTCGCCCTGCCCAGTATACCAAGTCTTTCCACAGCGCGCATAATGCGCGGGCGTCGAGCTAGAGATGGGACAGGATCATCTGAACGATGAATGCTCCGCCCTGCCATGGTAAAGAAGGCAAGTGAGGCTTGCTGGACACAAACTGAGAAAGGCTCGTAATGCTGGCACAAGCAGCTGAGGGGGGGGGCAGCTCCAAATGTATAATTGTTACTAGGGTCACCAGGAGGCAAGTTTATGTGACACCGGGCCCCTCAGTCAAAGTCTGTACTGCTCATTCACACTTGCCCATGCGGGTGTAGGGGATACGTTATGCAGGGCCCTTCGGCAATCTCAGCTCACAGAGGTGCGAGCGCTCAGCTTGCGAGGCAGCGTGGTTCGCTCTGCCCAGTATACCAACGCTTACCGCAGCGCGCATAAAGCGTGGGCAGCGAGCTAGAGATGTGACAGGATCAACCGAGCGATGAATGCTACGCTTCCCGCCTCCTGAGCACCCACATCAGGTGCGAGATAAGCTGCAAAGAGCCTGCAGTGCACGGGTGTAAACCTTATAACAATCACTGTAAACACAATAAGAAGAACAAGCATTGGCATAGCCAATAGGTCTCGCTTTCCGTTTTTTTAAGTTTTTACTTATGCAGCACATTATGTTAGCTGCTTTAACATGTACTGTTTTTTAAGATGGAAGCATTGATACTAATGGGCACATTTTAGCACTGCTTTGCGAAGTATTTAAATTGAAAGTAATTTTTATACAACTTGTAGTCTGAAGTTATGTATTTGGAAATGCTTTTATATGCAATAATGAAGAAAGATTTGGAAGCATGGGTGCAAGAGGAACAGCTGTGGTGAAATGCTGCTTGTTATGGTATAAGATGTGCTAAGGTTCTACTTGTTGGTATTGATAACCCTATTGTTACATTAGTGAATAGAACTTGCTCTGATGGTACATGGTTGTTAAAAACACTGAACAAATAAATGCATTTTTTCCCGACAGTGCTGCATTTATAAATGGATGTAGTTATAAGTATAAAGCGAAGATTATTATCTGAAAGAACCTAACTTAAAAAACTAAGCACTTTCAAATGTTATTAGTAGTAGTAAATGTTTGTAAATTGCTATACGTAATACCATAAAAAGGTAAGTAAATAGTTGTAAGATTATAAAGTTGAGATTTTCTGCTGAAAATTTTATGAAATCTGCATAGGCTGCTCCTTGTGTTTCCTCTCAGCTTGCGGGCCTGCTCCCAGTGTCCTGTCACTTTGTATCATCTGCTCTCTGTGTTTTTTCTCAGTTTGCAGGGGCTGTTTGTCCCCTGTTCATATAGGGCTAGTACAGGAAGGGGAGAAGGTTCAATGCTCTACCACAGCAACACTCGTTTTCTCAAGCAGCACCTTTCAAACCCTGTTTGTCTCCACCCTCCCTCGTTAAACATTCCCCAGTCCCCAGAGAAGGTTGCACTTGTGTGATACTTGCAGTTAATAAAGTAGGCGCGCTTCTGGGCTGTATCTCATGCTCCCCCCTCGCTTGCAACCTTCCCTCACACATACCCCCTTTCTCCACCGACAAGTAGCTCCAAGGAAAGGAAGAGTGTATATGTAACGAAGTATCCACCACACAGCTTGGCTGAAACAACGATGCAACTCTGCTGTTCATATAGCCCTCCACGTTAAAGATATTGCCGTGCAATGTTCCCCGTGCCCCCGCTTTACATAGGTCAAAGCAGGGGTACAGCTATCCTATCCTGTTGCTCACCAAAATCTGCACTTCCTAGTTAAACACGCTCCTCCTTCTCCTCCAGGCGCCCGCCCCTTTATCCAGTGTACCCCCACAGGGCTCTGCTGCAGCCGGCTGTGATAACTTATTGCACGAGTTGCACAACGAAACCCCTCGTGCATTGTTCTCTTGGTCACGGACTATCACAAACAAACTTTTCTGCCACGCTTGTGTGTACAATCGGAGAAGCGGTACCTCAGGTCCCTAACTCAAACTGTAAAAAGGTTTTGCACCTTGGATAGCAGCCCCAGAATGTGTGCAACGTTTTATGATCACCAAACTTCTGAAAAGTTGTTAAAAGTTTACAGTTGCGAACGTAAAGACCTGTTACAGTATATCGCTTTTTTAAATGTGATATTGATAAAAAAATGTGATATTGATAAAAAAAGCAACTCGTGGGACTCGAACCCACAACCTATGAATGTCTTCACTTCACTAGAAGTCCAATGCGCTATCCATTGCGCCACAGGGCCGTCTATCCTTGGGTGCCTTCTGAAGAGTTTCCTAAGAGGTAGCACACCACAGCTATAGGTATTATCGGAAAGTTGGTTAGTATTTATAAAATTGAGCTCAGAATATAGCCACGCCTGGCCGAAACAGCAATTGTAGGAAACATAGTAACAAACATCTGTAGCCGATCAAGACGGGCGTGTTCGCCCATAACTCACTGAACAGGGGTAAACTATACGCAGAGTTTCAAAATCCATTTGTTGTGTAACGTTGCGTAGCTTTTTTTTGTGGCATATTTTATGCTATCTGATGTCATAGTTTTGAAGTATATATGTTTGCTATATTGATTGGCGGTCTTTGGTTTGCTCAAGCTGGCTAGGTTCATGCCGCCAACCTGTGGTGTAGCTTAAGCATTTCGAAACGTAAAAGTTTAAATTAGTAAATGATTTACGTTTCTTATTTGTTTACAACCCCCTGTAGAGTGCTATTGTTCGTTTAATACTCTGGAGAAAGTAATGGTCCCTGCAAAGCTCACCATCTACCCGCTGAATGTAGTACTGCCCTCAAAGGGTGCTGACACTTGAGCCACAATGGCTGATGAGCTAACGGAAAATATTTCTAGGTTAACCACTTGTTAGGTTGGGATATCTGTAAAATATTAATTTTGAACATAACTACATGATGATCTGACTAGATCAATGGCAAGGCATCCCTAACAAAGATTTGAGGATTATTTGAGAATATTCCGTTAAGTGTGTGGCCGGACGGATGGGTAGGATTATGACTTAGTTTCGGGGGGCTTAAAGTAGTCATAATTTCCATGAAAGCCCCCTTGTCTTAGTCAGTGGAGGCATCAAGGTGAATTTGAAAGTCATCTAGAACGGTGAAATCTTTTCCGCATAAATCGGCTCCATTTGTGATCCGATTGTCTTTAAGAAATTGCACCTAGGGCCGGGCTGGCGTTATATGAGCATACCATTAAATTATTGTTTTTTTTGTAAGTTCAATACTAAAAGAAAGTGCTTCGCAATCTGGGGATGAAGCTAGGTCAAATTTGGCAGTAGAGCATTCTCGATAAATAATGGCTATGCTTCCACCCCTTTTAAGAGTATACCCCAAGGGGACTGCAACTTCCAGGTCGGGACTCAAAGACAAGTCCAACCAGGTTCCTATTATAAAAACAATATCGGTTTGATGACTGTCTATAAAATCAGAGAATTTAAAACTGTGTTTGACTAGTGAGTAAGCATTTATAAGCGCACACAGCATTTTAGTAGTAGGACCCTTGGTGATGGGTGAAACGCCAAATTGGCAGGTTGGTCAACTGCGATGCATTAATAGAGGACTCATGCTCCTTTAATTAAAAGCAACATTCGTGACAAATGTAACTGGTCGGGAGAGGAAGCGCTCCGAAATGTTTCCTAAGAGATTAAATGCTCGAATTTCCTTACCAGAGTAGCGTCTTCTGACTGCATGATGGGAGGCTGAACAGGGGTTCTGGCACCCGGCGCGATCCAGGCGTAGACAGGCTTGCCTCTGGCGTGCCTACTGCGTGGACGCGCTGATAATGAATTTAAACCCTCCATGAAAGGGGAGCGTGTCAGAACATTAGCGCTTTGCAGCGCGATGCTAAAACAGGTGGGAATAACTGAAAAAGTGCCGAACCAGGGTCCAACAACCTCGAAAGGAATACTGGTAAATAGAATCTAATCAAAAGAAAAGTGAGGACATTTAAAACATAAAATCAATTAAAACAAGAGAGGAGCGGGGCGAGCGAGCGCGGCAGCCTGGGCTTTTGAAAGCTGACCAGACGCTCGTAGCGCCATGGCCTTTCCCTGCGATTACCCGCACGGCCGGCATGTGTTCCAACTATCGCGCCCGCGTCTGGGCACGATAATTGGAAACAGATGTCTGCCGTGCGGGTAACCGCAGGGAAAAGGCCATGACGCACGAGCGTCTGGTCAGCTTTGAAAAGCCCCTAACAAAGTCTCGCAGAGCAGCGCTTGCGCGCTACTCGAGGCTCGACCTAATAAAGGCTGAAGTACTTATCTCTGTTGCGGAGCAGCAAAGAAAGATAAATTGATATGGCCTCCGGTAATTATATTGGCAGAGGCATGACCCGATTGGTGTATCGCGGTTAACGTCACATGTGGATTACTGGGAAATGTACTTTTTGAAATGTTTGAATTTTAATTGACTTCTGTGAAAATATGTTAATAAACACTGAAGAGAAAGGATAATCTGAAGCCTTAGGTCCTGACATAGAATTAACCCCCAAAATGTAACTCTGCCACTCATGTTCCCTGCCCCCCACCCACAAACATCTTCTGATGCATCTGTGTGAATAAAAGAGCCACCACACACACCCAAAGTGTTCCTCATCCACAAAGTGTCCTGCAAAATCATAATGGAAAGATGGGTTTTCTACCAGACGCTGAAAATAGGGTTGCCACTTTACCATTTTTTTAATGACCATTGTTTTAAGTCCAGGCTGGCAAAACAAATTGGAAAAGCAGTGAAAGCCGGTATTTTTTCCTTTCTGAAACATAAACACAATAGAGCAAATATATAAAGAACATATAAAGGATCTGTTAAAAGATGTTTGGGAGTGGTCTTAATCGTTTCAGAATGATTATTTGAGCAAACAAAGGAATAATTGCAAAGACTCTCGACAGTTTTAAACAAATTAGTTTCCACTTACCAGCTCTTGGCTGTTCCAGAACAGGAAAAACTAAACAAATAGCAGGTACTTTTTTTTATAAGATAGGTAGCAACCCTGAGAACATAAAACAAAGTGTGCAATTGGGGCTTACCACGCCCTTTGCCAAATTTTCATACAATATTCAATACACCTTCTATGACCCTCCAAACTAGAATTCTAATCCAATGTATTTCTGTTAAAAATAAAACAAATGAAATACAGTTCAAAGCTGACATAGCAATTCATATACCTTTTAAGTGGCTGCCTGTGATAACACATTTCATTTTTAAACCACTTGCTAGGATCAATGGTAATTAACCTTTCGGGTTTTTCGTGAAACTGTGCCACCGTCGTCCTCAACAGAAGCACACTCAAGAAGTTGTCTCTGTAGACTGACAGAATCGTGAAAGGGCGGGAAAAGAGCACCAGAAAACGCGAGATTTCAACCCTCCTCCTGCTCACGAGAATAGCGTAGGTCACAGACTCGTGACGGTGTCAGCGCCGTCTGAATGTCCTGGTTGAAGTACGGATTAGCTGTACCTCCAACCACACTCTTACAGTGAAAATGGCAGGATATGGAAACTTTTGCAAAACCTGTTACGTGTTCATTGTGCGTGTAACGTGAAGACGCAAACGTCCATGGAAAATATTTTCTTTTTTTTACTTTTCACTTCATAGTATATCTGAAAGTAACTCGTTTTTCAATGCAAAATGCATTCCTTTTGGATTTGTATCCTGCTGTAGTTGTATTTCTTTAAAACGGGCCGTAGTTTGTTGGTGACTCTCATTCACATGCAGTCGGCCCGCACCTTCATAATGAATGCAAAACTAGCGACTGCTTCATGGTGAGAGCACACGGTTTTGTACAAACGATAAAAGTATCCGTTAAGAGCTTGAATTTCGAGGAAAGTAGTACGTTCCGGCATAGCTAACGTGTGCTGGTAGTCGGTCTACTTCAATTTATATCGTCGTCTGTCTTCTAGTTTTATCCACGCTGTTGGTGTACGGCATTTTGTCCTTCTCGGGAGCCGTATGCGTCGTTCAGCTGACACTTGTTTCTGATTGGTGCTGCAGGACGGCTGTGCTGTTCTTCCTGAGGGCGCTGCTGCTTCCTGTGTGAGCCCAGCAGAGCCAGATCAGCTGAGCAGCAGCGGCAGAATGGTAGGTATCGTTCCGTGCATAATGGATGGGATTTCTCTAGGGAGTGTTTCTCTCCTACTCCTTAAGGAGTTTCCGGGAGTCTTGGGAGAGCCCAAGATAAAGATACAATGGAGATTCACTGGTCAGGTCTTGGCCTGCTGTGCTAGCATGGGCGCGGGGATGTAGCGCCTGTCACATGATCTGATTCTGAGCATGCATGTTATTCCATAACCGTTTCATAAACTGCAATTGTGCAAGGGCTCTGCCTCCTGAGAAACATAGCATAGGTATGTGCAAATGGGCACTGTCTGTCCGGTATATTGTCTGACTTTGACCCTGTAGTTGCACACTGTGCGCTGCAGGTGTACCAGATTCCAGACATATAGGAAAGAATGGTGAAGATAGAGAAAGGCACTAGGTATCGCATGTGATGATCCTACTCTGCAAACACGAAACAATCCGATCTGTATCCAATGTGCAAGATTCCATTGACTGGCTTGCGGGAGAGCATGTGGTGGATATAATGAAGCACTGGCTGTCAAACCATCCTACACTGACTGCAGTGTGATCCCAAGCATTGCTTATCCGCTCCAACAGTGCAGGGACCAGTTTTCCCCTGCGGGATAGCATGCAACGGGAGCCGGGAGACCCTATTTGTCACGTAATGATAGGGCATGTTAATTATCAGCACCTACAGGCATGCAGGGAACCAGACGAAGAATAGTACCTGTGTTGTCAGCTGGGATACATTTGATCGTTCTGCCCAGGAATGTTCATACCATTTAACGTGCTTGATCAAATTCCATTATAGGATGTTAGCCATTCAGGAAATATACGTTATGTGTAATAGTACTAAGATGTAACTACAAGAACAAAAAAGTGATTGATAGAATTCCTTAATTAATCTTAGCCACTAGTGATTACTCTATTCCGCATTCCAGTTCATGGTATTTTTGCTACCTGTTCCACTACAGACTGGGAGCAAGCCATATGCAAATCAGGCTTGGCCCTGCTCTTACACGCCATCATAAAGTTGTTGAGCTTGCTGTGGTAGCATAAGTCTAGCACAAATTGCCAGGTCCTGTCCCTCCTGGACGGGAACACAAACAAACCCCGATTAAGAGATGTTTGCACTTGATTACTCCCTGTCCGAAGTAGCACAGTGGACAAAAAATTATTGATACTGGCTGAGACTTTATCTAAAATATATTACTTTATTGTTTGATTAATAAAAATCATTACAATGATGGATGTACAACAATAAAAACATGCATCAGTCAATTACTAAAATATTTACCCATGCAGGACAATAAAGAAGAACGTAAACTGGGTTTCTGTATCTTTGCTTACAGTATTTCCTCACACTCTTTTAAAAACCAACCCTGGATACATCCCCTTAGTCTGTTAATAGCGTCAGGTATGAATGGGGGATAATGGACGAATATGAAATTTCACAATAAATTAGTTGTTTAAAACCTAAATTCCACTGGTGGTCTAGTTCTATATATAAGTGGGTAAAGTCCTGCAAAAGATGGTAGAAACTTTAAAATCACGCAGAACATAAAACAATAATAAGGTAGCGATGTGCAAAATACCAGATTAGGCTGCTGTCAAGTAATACAATGCAGTAACAAGTTGACAACACAGCATGTTTAGTGCTGCCCTGTGCAAATTAACAATCATTGACTCACTGGCTCTCACATTTTGTAAGCCTTTTTACTGCTCTTGCAACAAACTTAGTGAACCGGATGTTAAGCATTGGATTATCAGGGTTCATAGAGGTAAGGATGGCTTGTCGACAGGAGCGAACGCCAAGTTTGTTCCATTCACCCCGTAGCAGAATCTTTAGATCTTTCAGGAGTGCGGGCAAAGGCATACCACGTGCTCAATTGTTTCCTTACTACTCCCACACTCCCTGCACGTTATATTGTTGTTTGTACGGTGCCAGCATGGTAGATGATACAGGAAGGGCCATTCTCCCATTTTGAGGGCCACAAATCTTTTTTTCCAGTGCACTGCGTAGGTACATGACAAGTGTGGCGCCACTACCCCTGCCTTGAACCCTGATATGACTGTCCAGGGGTGCCTACGTTGAACCAGTTGTGCTCTATCCGAATAAAAGGACCAGGAACAAGCATTCCTTTTGATTTACATTTTGAGAGTCTGCTGGGATGGGTTAGAACTCCAAATGTCTTCAACTTTCAGGAGTTTTAAAGAGTCTTGTAGGTAACGTCGGTATGATCGCCCAAGCTGACTGGTTGATATTTCCTGCCACAATATAGCCTCCAAGCTTCCTTCTCTGGACATGCATAGCTTGTTACACAACTTAACGAATACTCTAGCCCCCACCGCTCGATGATCTTGGAGACCAAACTCAAGTCGTATTTGAGCAGGGGATGAGGTTTTCGGAAGGTTCAACACTTGCTTGAAAATTCTTGTTGTTATTTTGTTCACAAGTCTGTTATTTTTTCCCCTGCATAATCTCCTGATCGTAGGAGAGATAATTGAGGGTTTTTGCCTTGATGACGCTTATTAGAGGAGTCAAGCTTGGGCCGGATAACTGCCTTGTGAGATTAGAGAGTGCTACCTGAATTGTCAGGGTTTTGGCTTCTACCTCGTCTCTGTGTTTTAAGAACAAGCCCCTTCTGTCCATGTGGATCCCTAAGTATTTGTATGAGGCGGCCCTGTCGATACTTTTGCCATTGTACTGCCATCCGCCACCTTGATATTTCCTTGACCCATCTGTGATTGCCCTTGTTTTTAATAGGTTTAGTTCCAGCTTAATTTGGGAGGTGTAGAGAGATAGCTGATCGAGTAGTCTCTGCATTATCTAAAATAATGTTTGGTATAACTGGGCAGAGAGTTCACAGCTGCAGAAGGGCTAAAATAGATACCAATCAAAACACGATGGGTGATGGTAGATATTTTTATGTGACATCCTAAGTCCTATAGGTACAATAAGACATAGATACTATGCTTGCGTCCCATAGACTCCAAGCTGCATCTCACTGCTTTCAATATGCAGGTACTGCCAATTAACTTAACTAATTCAATTTGGAAGGGAGAGTACTGTTGTGTCTCAACAGGGGTGCAATACTTTTTAATGGGAGATTACTGACACTTCTCAGCAGTAAACATTTACTCTGTGATAGTGAGTATCTGCACTTTTATATTTCCATTTCAGGCAGTGACTGATGAGGACCAACAAGGCTGTATCTGACATTGGATGCTTTTGTTCCCATTCAAAGGGGATATGACCTCTCAATTCAAGATGGACTATTCCTGTTGGAGCAGGGCCAGGGTTGAGTTTCACGTGGTTGCTCCATGCCTTTAGTGGCACAGTGGGCAAAAAGAAAATGCACTGAAATGCGGCCCTACCATTGTCAGTTGTTGAGATTTATTTAGTATCATCCTTTGCTGTTCTCAGATTTAACCATAAAATCAACTCTGGTGAAACAATTCGCTTTTATAATATCTCACTAAGCCATTTAATGTTCTCTGATAAAACAGAAAATAATAATTTAGTTTCTATGTGTGACTTTTTATCAATGCAAAATTTAAATTGTTCTGTGTTAATTGATATAGGATTTGCCATGTCATTCATTCCAAAGTGTAAACCTATTCAATTGGTTTTGATGAGTGATACTTATGATTTTTGACACAGTGGACAATATGTATCTTTCATGGAGACCTAGCCATCTGACAAAATGGCGTCAAGCTATAAAATAGTTATAGTATCTTTAAATGAATGCTTCTAGTATGTTTTTTCAAATGCTACATTCATGTACGTGGAAATGCCTTGAAACTGATAATTCAATTGAAAGTAATAACACGTGGAAAATATGGACTTATTTTGTAGAATAATAACAAAAACTCTAGAATTCTTGTTGATTTGTATTTCAAATATGTTATCCCATTGTCTTCTTAAAACTTTGAAAATGACTTCCTAACATTTCCTTCTGTAACATTAGGATTCATTAACTAATTTTTTCAGAATCATTTGCTCAAGTCTAATTTTTTTCTGTTGCTTTCTTTTATTTAACCTTTGTCATTTTCACGCTGTTTTCACCCCCCTTCCTTCCTTGTCTTCAATCAACACCTTCATTCCACTAAGGCTGGGCACAGAGTAAGTCGCTTCTCTTGGCTTCTGTTAGCACGGGTGATGGAAAGCTAATTTTCGGCATTATTTGTCGAGTCTTGTCCGAGTTCTGTGTCACTTTTAAAAATACTGGCAAGGACGTGCTCTACATTGATAGTACCAATCTAAAGAACTTTTATGTTTTATAATTATATATTTTTTTCAATCTGCAACAGTTACTCAAGGCACAGAGAAGCTTTATAACATAGGAGCCAGAATACATTGTAAATTATCCACATTTCTGATGCAACAAAACTTTATTCCAAATTAGTGCAGAAAGAAAATAAACCACTTGGGCACATTTTTCTTTCATCACCAATAGTGGATTTACATAAAAAAAAAAAAACCACACAAGAATGAAGGCTAGGAGATAGCAGCTGTATATTATTTGTAAACCATTTTTGTTTGAAGTCTGTATTGCACCAATAGTTTAAGTCTTATGAATTATGGCAAATAATTCACGCCTTTTGACGCCACCCTCTTGGCTTATGGGTTTGAAGATTTCCTGTCTGCACAGCCAAACATAAGATTTGTATCTATTTTAGTCCTTCTGAAGCTGTGTACTCTCTGCCAAGTTGGACCAAACATTATTTTGGATGGAAGGCGAGAGGAGAAGTATGGCAACATCTGTGTGCCTTAGTTACATACATGTTGTCCAAAATAACAACAAATATTGTAATTGGTTTGGAATCATTATTAAAGATTTGCAGTTGTTGCATCCCAAAAATTTGTGTGTAACATGTTTGGCTGCTCATAAATTGCTACATCAGTGTTCATTAATTCTGATAATAGCCGTCAAACAATAAACACAGCTGGCTGCTAAGACCAATTTCGTAAGAAACTTAGGGAAACGTGTTGCTAGCAAAAACATACATGTGACCAGCATATAAAATTAGAGTCCCTCTCTGTCCTTCGTTGCTCAGCCTCTTTCTTTGTGAATTCCACCATCCTGCTTCTTTATTGCCAAGTTATTTTATAAGTAAGAGTGGGATAATGCCCATCTTTGCGTCCTTAAAAAAAAAACAACAAAAAAAAACACAGACTTTGTGCCATACTAGGAAAACCTAACCTCTGTATCCAAGCCAAAGGGAAGCCTTGTGTGCTTTAAACCTCACTCGCCAGTAACGAAGCCATGTAAAGAATGGAAAAAACGTTTTAATATCTTGCTTTTCTCACAAGTTTGTGTTTTTTTTAATAATACATTCCAACCCTGAACGCGCCAGAAAGGCTCTTGAAGCCATTGATTCTTGAGTTTAATAGGCTCGAAATCTAAAGGTTTCCTTTCCCGTCATTTTGCTTGGTCTGTTTGACTAATCAAACTAGAATCTGGGAACAAACTAAGAGAAACCTCTTTCTAACGGAAAACTAAATTTGGCTCTTGAGTATTGAGTAAGCACTCTTGTGGCTAACTCATAAGTTTTAAGACAGCAGACACCTTGCATCTTAGATGATCTGAAACTAAGGTTGAATATTTTTCTGCCGTTGAAATTGATCATCTTTGAAATATTGGACGTAATCTCACTGAAGTGAATGAAGACTAATGTTGGAGACACTTGTACATGAAATTAAGGAGAGCATAAAATTAAGCAGAGCAACATAGAACACTTACCCAAGCATGCCTTTTTAGATAATTTGACAAAGCAAGTACAACCCATGCTTGTTAATATTTAGGCAAGTACTTGTCTAATTCATATTAAGAGCCCAGAAACAAAAAAAGTTCACTCATTAGGACTCCTCAGTTTGCTTCGTGCTTTGGGGAAAATAGCATATCTGAGCAGGTTGACAGATCTGTGTGATTTACCTTCCTCTACCAATTGTGAAAGCACATTGATACTCAGTACCACGACCCCTGGAATTGGATTTGAACACATTGTCTGGCACCAATGAGCCCAGCCCTTTCAGAGATGAGTGGTTACTCCTTTTAATACCAGGCTCCCTGGAGTTTCTGAGAGAAACTATCTTGAACTGAAACTTTCCATACAAGAACTGGATATTTTCGAGTGATGCTCCCTCACTGAGGCTCTCCTAGAAAAGGATTGTGGGTAAAGAGCCTTGGAAAGTTATTGGCTATTCCACAATAACTGACAATGATATAGCACACTAGCCGCCAGGCATTCCTTTTATTAGATACAGTCCTGCATTTTCTTCATGAGCAAGCAGATATTCCTTCTCAGAGGTTTGTCACCACAGCTGGTTCTTCAGGATCTTTACCCAAGCTCAGCCCTAGCCTGGAAGGGAGTTGGCAATTAACAGAGTCCTATCACTAGATTACAGGTTCTTCCCAGCAACTCTTATTTGTAGCCCCACCTTTGGATGATGAAGAAACTGACACAGGGTCTCGATCATCAGCAAATAAAGAGCTATCTATACCAAAGAAGTAGAGAGCCTCCCGACTCTAGTGATCACTCTCAGTGTCATTGCAAACAGAGGACATGCAAAACTGGTTCCTATTTTCATTTGTGCCAGGGGTTGAGCACAGAACATCGTTTTTGTCTTCAGACTTTGATCCAGAGCAAGACAGAAAAGATAAAAAGGAAGAGGAAGAGAAATATAGGAAAACTGTGACCAAATGAGTAAGCGTGGTTGGAAAAAGAATCTGCAATGGTGGGATTAATAGGAAGTGTGGGGTGGTGGAAGAGCCTTGATGTGGAATCAACAGCAGCACCAGCAGCAGGCTCCTAAGAAAAACCTTACGACCCTGCACTTTATTTATTTCACAAATTAAGTACTGCACGAAGTTATCTGTCACCTGAGTTGAGCTTCTGGACTCTAACTGAAAAATTAAGAAAGTTGTACGTTGCTTCTGGATGTGAAAAAAACACTAGAAAAAGGGCCCCACTAGTTTGTTAATGTTTCTGAACACTCCTCAACCCAAACTCCATTAACTTTGTAGCTTTCTGATAGCACTTACTGAAGTTTTGGATCGTGTCACCAGACCTGGAAAATATTGAGTTGCTTTGAAATTATCTTGCGAGTCGTCTGCACTGTCTTGGAACAAAAACCTATTACTGCAGCTAGAGGGCCATGTGCTGAGCTAGAAGCATAAAAATGCAGGCAAGACCTGGTTCCTGGGGTCCCATGGCAGTCCCTGGTTATTTGGCACCAATTGTGTCAGTTGAAGTTGTTTACCACTGCACCCCAAATGCAAAAATCCGGTCCTTTGAAGGCTTTGCTCCGTGCTTGACCCTCATTTCATTCTGGTTCCACGTTCACTGCAGGAGAAGAGCAGTAGTGTATAACCTTTGGATGGACCTTCGTACTAGTCTTTCAGTGTAGACCTTTTGAGAGCCTTAAAAGTATGCACGACATGAGTGGCCTCTACAGCATGCAGTATCTCCAAAACCTTTCATGGAAAAGACTTTCCTGATCGCAACCTGAGGCTTGTCCAGAGTGATAAACCCATTTATTTCCTTCACCAAAGGGTCTCTAACGAGCCCCTGGAGACACCAGGGATAAAGTCAGTTCCATCAAATGGGGCCAACCTTAATAACTCACTCACCTCTCCATCCCTGTAGATGGGCAGTATACACAGAATAGTAAATACATTGTCTGTGCCCAACTACCCAGAATTTCGTTGTTCATTGTGTCTGGTAAGATCTTCGAATCTCAAACAAAGCGGTCCTGTGAAATTCAGGTGTTTCCTCTTGCAGGCTTTACAGGCACGATCTGGCCTATTCATGGAGTCGTTTGCTTTTTGGCAGCAAATGGGCCCTAATCTTCCTCTCTAAATTGTTTATATGCCTTATGTGCTCAGATTTCTTGCATGTCTTCTATCAGGTGAAGGGTGATGTTGGAGGTTTGGAAGACGACTTCTGTCAAAGACCCGTCTTAGTTTATCAAATGGGTCTTGGATTTCAGTCCATACTGAGAGCCATTGTTCCAAGTGCCTCTTCTCCACTTCTTACTGTCTGTGTCCCTCTGTCTAACTTTTGTTGCCCAAAAGTGTTTTGAAGTATCCTTGAATTGTCTCCTGCATCTCCACCATGTTGAGTGAATGAGTGCTTCAGTTGTGAGCACTTAGACTGAAGTTGAATGTGGATGATCTTCATGGTCGCAGATGCTGTCTGTCTGAAGGGGCATTGGATCGCCACCTTGATTTCCTGATGAGATTGTCAGCTAGGTTCATGCATTGCCCAAGCATATTATCTCCACTCTGGTCATTCAATAACTGTGCCCTCTACTGCTGTCTGGACAGCTGGTGAGAATAAGCTCCTTTTACAGAAGGGTCATGCATTCTATGTGGGTTTCCTTAGAGTGTAGCGCTACAATTAAACATGACCCACTTCCTGCCACGAGTCATTTCGATGCAGCCCCGTTGCCCATCTGAATCGCACAAAAGATTTTGCAGAGGTGTCAAAAATAGGACTGTCTGTCCATCCTGTACCGGTTAACCAACCTGCACAGCTGTGAGCTTCGTTCCTTTCAGCCCATCCACCCACTAAAAACTCCAACAACAGGAGAACGAGGTGTGTGTTATAAGAAAGGACAACCCTGAGTATATAAAGGTAGGGAGCATGTACTGAAGAGCATAGCTTCTGCCAATTTTTCTTTGAAACAGCTAGCCTTGGGGATATACATTTCCAAAGCAAAACTCGCTGCAATGGGAACCCTGCCAAGCTGTGGGGCAGTGACACACCTGAAGGTGGAATTGGGATTTGTCAGGATTTCTGGGGTCCCTGAGAATGATTTTTGCAAAAACGAGGCTCTAAATTACACCTGTCATAAAGTACCCAGAATGCTTCCAGAGGAGAAATCACCTGGTCTATATGGATCCGTTTCATCTTCTGCCCCACTACGTCCTAAAGCAGTGAAAGAGGCCAAGTTGTGATATACAGAACAGGATGTACTTGTCACTTAGGATGTTTCACTCTCCTCTCTGCCTTCTGCTAATCACCCTCGCAACCATATGCTGGTACTTCCTTCTTCTGGGTTTTGTGAATGTCTCCGCATAAACCATGTCTGCAGGTGACATACTTCCTTTGCTATGCATAGTGCTCATTTACCCTGCAAGGTCATGTCCAAGCTATTGAAATTCCCACTTTAGATATACAATTAATAAGAATTACCTGGACAAAAGACTTGCTAAACCCAAATGTGATCTCGGTTTTATGTCTGAGATGGTGAGTGAATGATGGGGTGGAATTTGAAGAGTGAGAAGGCTCTTTTTTCCGTGAAGGTGCTACAATTTTGTGGCTGTAGATGGACGTGTATGGAAGCCAGCACTTAGTGGAGTGGATGCATCGCCGAATCCTTTAACTGCAACCTACAACCAAGAGCAGCTTGCCATCTTTACTACGTCAATCTGAGATCTTTTTTATTAGAGTAACAGCAAGGCGTTCCATGTGTGATTTCACCCACATATCTCCAGGGCGGATCTATAGTTGCTGTAGAACTGAAAGTTCCAGAAGTGACAAAGAAAGCCAGTCTCGTAAAGTTTCGATTAGCTACCAGAAAGTGAAAGGTTTCCTGTCTAATCTGGAGACAGTTTTCCTACTAGTTACAAAAAAATCCAACTACCCCAAATTTCGGCCTCTGCAGAATTGATGCACTACCAAGTAAATAAAACAACTTTGCTAAACAATTATCAAGCTACCATAGAGCAAATTGTGGACCTTCACCTAAAGAGAGGGCTTTCCTGCCAACCAAGAAAGTTTGTGTCTCACGTGTTTTGCGTCGTCTGCCATTGGTAATTTACCATGCAGTCTTCAGTATAGGAAATCAACTCCGTGCCATTCCACTTAGTGTTCATCTTTCCTAATACGTTTATTGCAGTCTTGTGTGGAAAGTATCGGTGCTCTTAAAGAAACCTCTATGAGCCATAAGTGAACTTTCTCCAAAAACGGGAGACCTATTTAGGACTGGAGTGTATCTGGTGCTATTGCATATCCTGCTGAACTTGCTTGTTGTTTTAGTACAACCCGGCCTTACCTGAGCCTGAATTGATGCGGCACAGACATGGTCAATGCACGAGAAATGGTTAAGGGATAGGGCGATACCCAGCTGTTATGGGATCTTTTAAATGAAGTTTGTTTATTCTGTTTTGTATCATGTATCCAGTGTGCCTGCTTTTTCTATTGCAAGGGAGTTGCATAGTAGCGTGTGTTCCACAGTATCCCCGAGTGAAAGAGTGATGTTTGTTGAGCGTGTGATGTGCGCTGGTTGTGTGTGACCATCTGGTGCTGTTACTGGATGTCTAAAGCTAGCTATGAAAGTCAGCACCTAGTGGGACGTATGTATTTTGTAAACTCTTTAGATATAAACTGTCCTCTTTTCTACATCGACCTGAGAGCTTTAGCACTACAGATCTCCATTGGTGTACACTGGTCACATGTTTTGTAGACTCCTTTCCTTGGTTTCATAAGAATTGTGTTTAGCAGCCGTTCTTGTCACTGGTGAGTAGCTCAGAAGTAAAGTGAGCGAGATGAAGCACTGTAGTCTATTGCAACCTAGACCGAATCTCTGTTTTCACTCAATTTAAGCATTATTCCACCATAGTATTCTGCTGTCGAAATTAACTGGAACATATACTATGTCCGTCTCTATAGTAACTCAGTTTAAATCTGTTTAAAGGGGCTCAAGATTTGCAGTCCAACGCTGCAGAAAGAGTGAAACTGTACCTGTCTACTGACGGCTCGTTATTGCTAGTGCTGGGCATAAAAAATGTAACTGGTTCCTTACCATTACTTTATGTACATTTTCTGTATTGTGTTCAGATTCGTGCTATAATAATTTGGTAGCCTTTTCAGTTTAGGATTTCTAAAAGTAAAATTAATTTTTAAAAGAGTAACTTCAATCTCATTTGTATTTAAAATATAAAGTGGCAGATTTAGAGTTTGGCGGCTGAGTTACTCTGTCAAAAAGGTGACTGATATTCTGTCCACCTTATTTATGAGCGCATTATATCCTATGGCACTCTTAATAAGGCAGACTGAATATCTGTTACTTTGTGACGGAGTAACCCGTCTGCCAAACTCTAAATTTGGCCCAAAATCTCTAAATTGGCAATCTCAAAAGGGTAGGAGATTTAAATGCTCCATGCAAATAATGGTTAATCTGAGAAAAAACTATCCTATGTGTAACCACTTGATACTTTTTTAGATTTGCTGGATATCTTTAAGATTATTACTTGCCTATCGATCCAGTTTCTCTAAACCCAAGAGAAAATGACAACCAAAGAAGACAAACTCCCCTTCTCATGCCCCTATATCTCTTTCCCAACATTTTCTGATAATGCATGTGTTGCTTTACGTTTCGTGAATGAAAAATAATTTTCTGTATTAACATGTTTACAGTTATTATTGCATGGTTTCATTTGCATCCTTCACCATTCCATTTGTGTTTTACAATCAAATTCTCTTCATTACTTTGGCATTTTATCCATTACTGCTGCTGTGACTGATTTCGTGAGCCTACGGATTTCTAGGTAGACCGCTTTGTTGCTTACTAACTTTTGGGCGCTTTCTATGGCTCAAATCAACTTTATTATCATTATTGTTAATTTACTATTATTAACCCCATTAGGACGAATCTCAGTTGTTGCTTGTGTCTTTCAGAGGTGCTTTTTACAGTCAGAAAGGGGCTTAAACAAGGGTACTGTTTCTCTCGAGCTATGTTATAATTGAGTATTTTCTTTGCAGGATTACTCTTTACAAATTCCAAATCTGAAAGTAGCTATTCTCTGGGAAGCTTAATATTTCATGCGCCTGGGAATAGTCATCCATTCCGGTCAACGCCTGAACATGCAAATACAGCTATGCAAATCCAAGTTTTTTTTCTTCATGAGCTTTCCAAGGCACATAGTGAGAGTCCTATGGCCTGCAGAAGCTTGTATCTGGCAAAGGCCCACAGAAGGCCCATACCCACAGGACGCACAGCAGCTAAAATGCTCTGGGAGAAAGGGGTGCATGGAGTGGAAACATCTTCCTTGCATGTATTGATCTGTGCATTGGATTGCATAAATAAGCACCACATTTTAAGTGCCACACAGGAGCCCGTGTTAGCTTAATCACAAAATAGTAACCTGCTTATAATCTGATCAGGGTGTACTAGAAGCACTAGGCCAAAGCAATAAGCAAATTCAGCGAAGTCCCAGTTGATATACTGGCTACGTTAGTAAAGGTAGTGGATGTAAGGGAGGTTAGCCCTCGGAGTATAATTCAGTCCACATGTAGGCAAATGTCAGCAGGGTGAGCATTGCGTTTATTAATGTCTCTGCAGGAAGGTAAAACGCTGTGAAGTTGCTTCTTTCAAAAGCACTGAGATTGAAGAAGTCAAGAAAATGAAAACCCATTTTCTCCTCACAATTGTGCTGCTTAGGGTGTGGGTAGCAACGATGCACAAGACTGCTTCCTGGGCCTCAATATCATTGAAGATCCCTCCATTGATATTAAAGCCTGAGAAGTAGACCTTCTATTCCAGGTTTATATCTAATAGACAAGAACCTCGGAGACATGGCCATTGGTTTAATTACAAAATGTACATCTGCTTGATCTGCACTGGACCCAGCAAAGAAACAAGGAAAATCCTACATCTGTGTTAGTGGTTCTTGTTCTGACTCTATTGAATATAATGTTGGAATACATCCCAGTACTTTCTCTCATACTACATGCCCAGCCTCTTTAAATATTAGTAACGGTGGAACCTCCCAAGATCACTTGTAGGCTCAATGGAATATCTGCTTCCCTGAGCAGTATCATAAAGGTATCTACCCTGAACCTTTGTTGTAATCAACCTCCCAAAACCCTATTGAGGTTGGTACAAGATGGTAGTCCTGGAATTACAGAGAGTCTATAATAGTTTTAAGTATTTACTTTTTTGGTTTAAGGAACCAAATCTTTTTGTATCTCCAGCCTTGCAGTACCCATGAACGTCACTGTTGATCATGATTGCAAACCTTTAAGGCTCTTAAAAAAGGTTTCCATTTTATTACTGGTGTTAGTTATCTGTAGTAAGCTATTGGGTCATTTTGTAAAAGCTACAGCTGTCACACCAACACTTTTGCATGCCTTCCAAGAAAGCAAGACCATTTTCTTTTCTGTCCAGTGAAGTGATCAGTTTTTTTTTTTTCTTCATGACACTTAACCAGTAACCGTGGTTCAGAACAAAGTTTGTTGGGTTCTAAAGGAATTTCCAAAGCAGGACTTTTGTTGCTGTAGTTCTTTTATTGTAAAGAACATGAGAGATGTGTATGCCATTCATTTTTTAGACTTGAACTCCTCCACAGGGTCTATATTAATTGAAAATATTTAACTACTGTATCTCCACTCGCACTATTGGAGACTTGGATGTGTGAAGTAACATCTACGGTTACACTGCTTCTTTCTTGGAAGCGATAAGGCGAGCCTTAAAGTTTAACGGCTTGAAGGGAGTTACAAGAGGGAAGGGGTTATAGAGGAACATATTAGGGAAGAAAACCAGACTGCTCACAAGGACAGTGGATGGAAAATATTTTCATCTGCCTTCACCTCTTGCCACACATCACGAGTGCCTCATATTCCTGCCTCCATGGAGTGTAGTCATTTTCCCAATGATTTGCTGGTCCATTAAGGAAGGCCTTTTGTTAGGCTGTACTTGAGACTCAGGAGATGCCCAGGTGCAGAGAGAAAGTAAGTTTAGAATGCTGGCCACTGTAGCCATTAGGCCCCTCTAAGTTGGTTTTGGAGGTGGGTTGAGCTTCGCTATTGAGCCAGTTTATTTGAACTCACAAAGATAGACCCATATATTTCAAAACTTGCCATCAACCTTATATTTTCGGTAAGCTCTCGTATTGTTTCTGAAACACTTGGACATCGCCTTACTATAAGGCTCCTGAATCTTCTGAGCTTTGGCCAATTGTTCTCCTATCCGTTTGGCTGTGCACCCTAGAGTGAAGAGCTTTGGTTCACCTGACCAATAGTCAAGATAGTTCCACCAGTAGATGTTACTGAAATTCCTGTGATATTCCCTACCTGTTCGGAGAAGCATGTACTATCTCCCCACCACGCTAGATGACCAGTGCTACCCCTGGAGGGGAAGCTAGATTTGATTCTGGAGAACATTGACTCTGTCATTGAGCATAATCCGTTTTATGGAAATGGTAGTGCTCAGACCTTTGCTGCCCTAGTGCTCTCCTTGGTGAAGTCCTTTGTTGGGTGCTCTTGAGTTATTGACCAATAATCTCCTGCAGACCAGGAATTCTTTTTCCCCTCTTTATCCAGTCTTTGTGCATGGGACACCAATTGCTTGAGTTAACCATCTAACGTTGTTGGACCTGTGACAGTGGTTGTGTGGTATTTGTTTCAACTACTTCACAAACGTCAGATTAGTTTTTCCATCATAGGCCTACAAAGCCATTTTACAAATGTCTGAGTCTAATCGGTGGGTGGGGCAATTTATTTTTTCATGTGGGGCTTCTCATTCATAATTACAGCAAGGCACAGAGTAGGGCTTTCTTTTTAGGAAGTAAGGTTTTGTCTCCCTTGGTAGAAGAGGAATTTTCTTTTAGTAGTAATGGAGCTAAAGGAATGAAGGGACTGCATTTGTGTGATTAATCTAATAATTTATTGTGGGAGCATAATTGGTTACCTATGATTCATCTTATCTATTGCTTTTGTTATAATTAGCAATCTGAAAACATGCAGTTACTTTTTTAATATGATTATTAAATGGTATAAGAACAATTGACTGATACAAGCTAAGACTTTACTTGTATACATTTCATTATACTGAATGAAATTGTACCTTTTCAACAGTGTTAAAACTCATCTAGTAACATTTGCGTTCCTGAACAGCACAGCTGAGATGATCCTGTTGTGCAGTATGTGTGTTGTCTGTTTTTGGGATACTATGTTTTCTTTTGTTGTCCTATGATTATTTTGTCTAACATGCTTTTTCTGTGTCTAAGTTGGTGCTAGTACTAGGAGACCTTCACATCCCACATCGCTGTAACAGCCTGCCAGCAAAGTTCAAGAAACTGCTGGTACCTGGCAAGATTCAGCACATCCTGTGCACTGGCAATCTCTGCACCAAGGAGAGCTATGACTACCTCAAGACACTGGCTGGCGACGTTCATATTGTTCGAGGGGACTTCGATGAGGTGGTTATCTTCACTGTAAATTAATTGTTTTTGTTTAAATATTAAACCTTATTCGTGGATTTTATTTTGAAACTTCTGACTAATTTCAGTCCATGAGATATATTGTATACCAACAATGAATAGGTCTGGGGAAAAGACTCTAAGATTGTAAATTACTTATTTACCTGTGCATAGGCAACCATTGAACATAACCCATTGAGCACCTTTTCCTCTACTTAGTTGACTTGTTGCAGTTGGAGAATATCAATTTTCACACTACTTTCTTTCTTTCTCTTCCATTATCGTATTCCCTCTCTTTGCCCGAGATGTCTTTTGTTTTTCCGACATTTACCATCAATTCCTCTGCCGCACTGCTTTTGGTTATTACAGACTTTGAATGGACATTTAATTCATTATTTAAGCTTGTGTACAAATCATATTAACTAATATAAATTAACTTAAACATTTTTTTTGCATTGGTTATTAAAAATTGTAAATTGAAAAAAAACGAATGAGGCAAGTGATCCCTGGAATTTATAAAAAGTGTAATCATAGTAATCTTGTTGAATTTAACAAGAGTTCAAACAGTTACTGTTATTGAAGATTATGAAATCTCTGACAATGAAACATGATTTGCCTAACAGTCTTTGTATTTACCCCAAAGAAGCTTCATGTATGTTTGTCTTCAGTAATGTCAAACCAACCTACGACAGTAGGGATGTGATTCAATTTGTTTCACCTAAACAGCCATCTTATACAGTCATGCCTTAAAGGAACGGTTAGCCTCAAAATTTAAACAATAGTTGGCGTGCGTGCGCTTGGTCTTTAAAGACACTAGCTAAATCTGCTCCGTATGAAAACAATTTATGCTATCTCCTTTCATTGTATTTCAATACGTTTTAAGTAGTTGCCATAGCACATTTTAATTCTTCACAGTCAAGTAGTTTAAGCCAGGTATGGCAAAATTGGGCACAAACTGCAAATGGAACTAGTGCAGCTTTTCAATTTCAATAAAAACCCAGCTAGCTATTGTATTTGGCATGTCCCAATATTTTAAAAGTAACGTGCATCAAACGTATAGGTCAAGTTTAATCCTACCTAATAATCTCTGATGTGGGACACTGCCTATTCTAGAAAAATATGTCAAACAAAGCCTTGTATACAATCAATAAGGAACCAGATCAGAAAATGTAAATTGTGAAGAAAACTAGTTGGGATGCAATGTTGTGGATGCTGTGGTTGTTTTTTTTTTCTTTTTTTTTTTTTTTTCTTCTTCTTTTTAAATGTATTTGGCCATAATTTGTCCCACAACTTTACTGCATGTTTCAAATGGAAACTAAATGAAAATTATACAAGAACATATAAAGGTGATGATAATGAACCACTTGTAAAGCACACTGCTCCCAAAGTGGGCTTCCTGATGCTAATTGCAGGATTCCCAAAAGGCTAACAGAACATCCAATGAACCCTGACTCCAAAAAGAAAAGTTTCAGAAATCCTGCAAAACTGCACAGTAAGACTAAAGGGCTACCGAGGACCTCCCACCTAGTGTCTTTAACATGGGAAAACTTAATATGTGAGCAGTTTGGTTGTTTACCAAACCATGAGTGCATCACTGCTTGTTGGAATGTTGTCTCATCAAAATTATTCAGACCAACTTAATAGGTCTTTCGTATTTGATTTAATTTTTAGAACAGATCATTGTAAAATGAGATCCACATGGAATTGAGATACATAGTAAGAGGAAAACAAGTTTGACATTTCTTTCAAGATCTCCTTCTTGAGCAAGACCACAGAATATTCAGGGACTAAGGGAGGGGGTGGGTGTGTGTGTGTGTGTGTGTGTGTATACATACACACACACACATATATATCATTGCTTTTTCATTGTACTGGTGTGATTAATTATTATTGTTATATATTGGATGCCAAGGGCAAAACTTTACTATTACCTCCTCACCCATTCTCTGAGAACATGTACGTTTCCTCTGTGAAGGAGGAGAGTAATGCACAAGTAATGCTGAAACCTTTGTAGAGTGCATAGGCTTCCTTATGATAACAGAAAATGATTAGTCAAACTTTATAGCTGTTTCTTCTGTAGATAAAAAAATATGTTAGCAAGAAGTTTGATACATGTGTATCGTTGCTTCTTTTGCAGAAGTAAACCTAATCTATATCTCTGCCCTTAATGCGTAAACTAGCAAGCACACACAATGATTTAAAAACTTGTAGCAACATTATATTGGCTGGCTCAAACATTTACTGCTTCCAGCTATACAGCCTGTGCAGTAGAATTTGTCCAAATAGTACAGCCTTAAATATTTTTCAAAATATAATTTAGAACATTACATTATTTTGATACACTACTTATATAGTTAAAAAGGGACGGAGTCCTCCAGATGCAACTTTAGTCCATTTGTCAGTATCTTGGCCAGTATCTATTGATAAGCCATGCTGTTAAAATTATATATGTTTACATTAATTATATGATTTGCTCAGTGATCATTTTGTGTGATTCTGTTAATTTCAAAATCAGATTTATGTAGAAGGAAGTCCACATACATAAACGTAATACCCTTCAGGAGAAGTGCAGGATTCTGGTCATAAGAAAATAACACATTTAAAATTTTGGTTTTTTGCTGAGCACCTGTTTGATATATATATATTTTTTTTAAATCTTTTTTTTGGTTTCTTTCAAAGGCATGTTTTATTTTTGTTTAACTGTCTAATAACCTACTTTGCATTTCTTTTTATTTTAGAATCTCAATTACCCAGAGCAGAAAGTTGTAACTGTCGGGCAGTTTAAAATTGGTTTGATTCATGGGCATCAAGTTATTCCTTGGGGCGATATGGCCAGCCTGGCATTATTACAAAGACAGCTGGACGTGGACATTCTTATTTCAGGGCATACGCAGAAATTTGAAGCATTTGAGCATGAAAATAAGTTCTACATAAACCCAGGATCAGCGACAGGTGCCTATAATGCTTTGGAGAGGTGAGTTGCTAAAGTGTTAATTGTATTAAAATGTTGTGGAAATGCTCAACATGTCCTTTTACGTCACCACCATGACCAAACCTGGCTTTAGACTAAACTTTAACTATCTATTGAGGAAGGTATGTCATAAAAAAATCAACAAAGTATCCCCCATAACATACAGCTCTTGGGAACGAGGCTCAAATGTTACTGCAAGTGCCTCTCCAATGTTTGTACTAAGTGTGTGTAGAAGGTCTTTGAAAGCCATGGTGAAAGTATTTGGCACAGGAGTGCTCTGAAACCTTGGCAGTCCAGAGCGTATAGACACTTGCTTTTCCTTCCTTCAGTAATCCTGAGACCGAAATCCTACAGAAAATGTCACGATAAATATTAGGGGAATCCAGGTGTTTTTTTGTTTTTACCCTCACTATATCGATTTGTATCCAAGTGAATATAAATCCCTAGGAATCTTGATGTTTCAGAAACTGAAAAAATCTGCCCAGTTTTGAGCTTGTCTAAGAAGAGAAAGTTACGCACCTTGGGTAACATTGGGTCTAAGTTTAAAGTGAAAGTTTATTAAAGTAATTTGCAATGATAACAAGTTAAAAGATCAACAAGAAAACATTAAAACAAAAATAAGCTTCATACATTTTGAAAATAGAAACATATGATAAACACCAGCAAGAAAATATAAATGAATATTAATAATGTAGCAAGCATGGAATAAACACTGAAGAAATTCCTATAAAGAGAAACATAACATATTGAAAAGAAATAAATATTTTAACAACACATTACATCAAGGAGGTTTAGGTACCTCTTCAATTCGTGGGTTATGGGAATTTGTAGAAAGAACAGAATTGTCTAAAAATGAGGTGATTGGGAGCCATAAGTAGTCTCTTTTAATGGCTAACGAAACAGGTTGAACATAAGCCCTATCAAGCCTATGATGATAACAAACACCATACCACCATGCCTGAAAGGAAATTTGAGAGGAATCCTTCCAGGATTTAGTGATCTGCTGAAAAGCTACTGCTAGAAGTAAATCAATTATGTAAAAATTATTAGATTGAGATGACCAATACTCTGAAGCACTACCCAGAAAAACATTAACAAAATTAAAAGGAGAATGAGAGTTAAAAATTAAATTAATTTGTTTCCAGACTTTCAACCAAAAGTCATAAATAAGGGAGCATTCAAATAGCATATGTTTAAGGTCTGCAAACGGGTGGTCACAAGACCAGCATTTAGGAGAAAGTGTTGGGTTTAATGTATGAAGCTTAACAGGTGTAATAAATAATCTATTATATGTAAAAAATAATGTTTGAGTAGTGTTTGCCACCCTAGAGGACCTTCTTATTTTAGACCATATCGTATTCCATAGGGAAATAGGGAAGATAAATTGAAGATCAATTTCCCAGCAAATTTCAACATCGGCTTTGTCTCTATCTACTAGAACTGGATTCAAATGCTTATAAATTTGAGACGCAGAGGGCAGAGTGTCTAATAAATTGGGAAGAAGAGAAGGAGAGGAAGCAGAGATTTGTTCGGAGGAAAGGCTGTGATAAGACATTTGTATCACTCGAATGAGTATGTTATAATTATTTTCATATGAAGCTGGAAAAGAAAAAATTGTTTGAGCGTCAGAAAAGGAGAGACTGTCGCCATCCTGGCATAATTGAGAGACGTGTTTTAAACCCTTAGAATGCCAATCTCTCCAAAAAATGACCCTATTTTTTATTTTAATCAAAACATTATACCAAACAGAAGAGGCTAAAAATTTCTCTCTAGATGATTTGAATGACATAAAAGCGGGAGAAAGAATCCTACATGTGTTTTTGAAAATTGGAGGGGATAAGAAAAATGGTTTAGAAGAAAAAGATAAACATTCTAGCAAAGAGAAGGGGTTGAAAAAGATTTCTCCAGCTCAGCCCATAGGGGGATAGGAGTATTCTCATTATTTTGTAATAAAAAGGCCGACTGTTTAAGACAGAAAGCCAGATGGTATTTGATAAAGTCCGGAAAATTAACACCACCTAGAGACTTTGGTTTTTTAAGTTTATATAAAGACATCCTAGATTTTTTCCCATTCCATAAAAATTTAGTTAAAATTGAGTAAATGCTTTTAAAATAATATTTAGGGATATTGACAGGTATGTTAGAGATATAAAATAGTACAATAGGAACAAGCATCATCTTGATGGAATCAAGACGACCCCACCAAGATAAGAACAGGGGATTCCATCGAGAAGTGAGATCACGCAAAGTTGTAGACAAGGAGTTAAAATTCAGAGTGACGGAATTTTTAACAGAGTCAGAAAACAATAAGCCAAGGTATTTAATGTGATTGGGATTCCAATGAAAGGAAGATGCCATGAAATCAGCGTGGAAACAAAACTTATTTAGAGGAAGTATTTCGCATTTATCTGTGTTCAACTTATACCCTGAAACCTTTGCAAAACTACATACCTCCGACAAAAAAGCGGGTAAAGAGCATTGAGGATGTGACATAAAAAGCAAAATATCATCAGCATAAGCTGAGATTTTAAGCTGAGAATTTCCGTAAGAAAAACCAGTAATTTGGGGATTGGAACGTATTTTAATTAAGAAAGGTTCCAAGGCAAGAATAAATAATAATGGGGATAAAGGGCAACCCTGTCGTACACCTCTGCGTAAAGGAAAGAAGGGAGATATAAGACCATTAGCAAAAATAGAAGATCTGGGAGAGGAATAAAGTAAAGATACATATTGGATGAATTTGGGACCAAACCCAAACCAAGAAAGAGTAGCAAAAAGAAAGGACCAATTAACTCTATCGAACGCCTTCTCTGCATCCAAGGCAATCGCTGCAAGAGAAGATTTATAGGATTTGGACTTACTAATAACATTAAAAAACAAACGAATATTGTCTGAAAGAAGTCTACCTTTAATGAACCCACATTGTTCTCTGCCTATTAAATGCGGTAAAAAGTCCTCTAAACGTAGAGCTAAAATTTTTGCTAAAATTTTATAATCTAAGTTAATCAAGGAGATAGGACGGTAGTTCTTACATAATTTAAGATCTTTTCCCTCTTTAGGAAGGAGACAAATTAATGCTTCTTGAAAAGTACCACAGGATGAGTTAGTTGAAATAAAGTAGAGAAAGAGTCGATGTAATTTAGGTACAAGGAAAGAAGAGAAAATGAGTAAAATTCAATGGAGAAACCATCGGGACCAGGAGCTTTACCTTGTTTGATAGAGCGGATGGCATTAGAGATATCTTGAAGCCGAATGTCTTGTTCTAATAAAGAAAAGTCTAAGTCAGAGTGAGAAGGCGGTGAAATGGAAGATAAATAAATAGAAGCCTCATGAGCGTCCGTTTGGGCTTCTGGTGAATAAAGAGCTTGATAGAATTTAGTAAATTCCGAAAGAATATCTTCACTTTTATGAAAAGTTTGATTGGAAGGAGATAGAATGGAGTCAATAACAGTACGCTCTTTTCTGATTTTAAGATAATTCGCAAGAAGTTTGCCTGATTTATTCTGACCACCGTAATATTTCGAACTTGCTTTGAGGAGAAAAGAGTTAGCATTTTCAGTAGAAATCCGATTGAATTCAAACTTGGTTTTTAGCAAATCATTTAAAACGTTTGAAGATTGAGAACTATAATAGGAACATTCTAGTTTCTTAATCTGTGAAGTAAGGATTTTTAACTTATTAGCAGCCGATTTTCGTTTTTGAGAAACAAAATTAATAATAAAGTCCCTAGAGGCGGCTTTAAAAGAGTCCCAAACAATTTGAGGAGTAATCCCAGGGGTTTCATTTTCCTTGAAAAATGTTTGAGCAAACTGTTCAAATGAACGAGTAAAATGGGAATCTGAAAGAAGAGTGTTATTGAACCTCCATCGTCGAGGACCATGGAGAGGAGGAAGGAGTTCTAAATCTAAAGTTACTGGAGCATGGTCTGAAATCAATATAGAACCTATATCAGAATTAATGATTCTCTGGGCAAGATTATTGGAAATGAAAATATAGTCCAACCTAGATTGTGAGAAATGAGGAGGGGAAAAGAAAGTATATTCTTGAAGAGTGGGATTACACAATCTCCATGCGTCAACAAGAGATCTTTGGGAAAAGGTTGATGTAAATTGAGAATGCATATAAGAGGGTATAAATTTAGTTTTAGATTTTCTATCTAAGATAGGGTCAAAAACCATATTACAGTCCCCACCCACAATTAAATACTCATCAGAGTAAGTCATCAACTTAGATAAAACTCCAGGCCAAAACAACTTATCAGGTACAGTAGGGGCATATAAATTAACAATAGTTACAGGAATTTTATCAATAGATAAAGAAACAGAAATCCATCTGCCATCACAATCCGCATCTTGGGTAAGCATTTGTACATTTAGACGCTTATGACATAAAATAGCCACCCCATTACGTTTTCCTGACCCAGGGGAAGCAAAAACCTGACCAACCCACTGACGTTTTAATTTAGCAATTTCCTTATCAACAATATGTATTTCTTGTAACAGAACAATATCCCCATTTAAAGAGGAGAGATGAGACAGAACCCTTTGACGTTTTATAGGAGAACCTAAACCTTTAACATTCCATGAAATGATTCTTAAAGTCATTTATCATATAACAAAAGTATAATAACATTACCATATACCAAAAAAGCAATAACTGGTGTAATATGAGAATAATAGAAGAAATAGAATAAAAGATAACTTTGAAGCAATGAAAGCAAGATGAGGAACTTTGCAAATAGGAAAAAGAGAAGAGATAAAGAGTAAAAGATAGAGAAAAGAAAAGAAAAAGAAGAATATGAGCAACTATATTTAAAATGCATCGAAATGAACGCATGATATGAAGAATTGCAAAATAAAATGTGAGTCAAAAACAGACGATAAGAAAGAGAAAAGAGATAAGGAATAAAGTAATATACAAAATTAGTGTTGAAAATCAGTAAACAAGAGAAAAGAGAGAGAAAAAGTGAGTAAGTATTTGATGAAAAGCATTGTGAGAAATGAGAACGAGATGAAAAGAGAGAATGAAAAAGTACAGGAAATAGAATCATGTAAAAAGAAAAATACCAAAACCATGGATAAGATACAAAAAAAGACATACCAAGAAAAACACACAAAGGGATCGAGGGGGTGGCGCCACAAAAGGAGATGGAACATCATCCGGAGCATTCGCGACGAACACGGGAGGGAGATAAAATATCATCAGACGAACGAGCAATCACATAAACAGGCATGAGAGGGATGGATCTAAAGAGATAAGAAAAAGAACAAGTTATAAACACAATAACAAAAACATTATACCAACAAATAATTGGAATATTCCAATTAAACATAGAGAATCAATAACGTTCAAACACTGGATCGTGAAACATCCATATCTTCCTGTCTGCAACTCTCCAGAAATTTTTGAAGTAAACAAGGGTCCTCATAGGCTGTAGTTTTATTTTTATAGGTGACCTTAAAAAGGCATGGGTGGATAAGTCCAAATCTGGCATTAATATTCCGTAGAGCTGGCCTCATGTCCAAAAATTGTTTTCTTCTGTCCGCCGTTGCTTTAGCGTAGTCCTGTGAAAAGAAAAGAGTAGAGCCCTGCCAAGAGATTTTGCCTTTGACTTTTGCAGCCTGTAAAACTTTCAACAAATCTGTGTATTCTAAAAAATACAATATCAGTCCTCTTGGTTTAGATATTGAAGACGTTGAATTCGAGACATGGCCCAGGCGATGAGCTCGTTGAATGTTCAAAGGTGGAGAGATCGGGATGTCCAAAAGTTTCGGAAGAAAAGATTGAAAGAAGGCGTGGGGATTGGATCCCTCAAGTCCCTCCATCAAACCATAAATACGCAGATTGTTGCGCCTGTTGCGATTTTCAAGATTCTCAACTTGTTTTTGAAGGTTTGAAATCTGAGACTGCATAGATGGAACTTGCACCATAGTAGTATGAAAAGAATCCACTTTATTTTCCAACTGGACAACCCTACTCTCCATATGTGACCATTTGTCGTCCAATTGTTGAAGACGAATATTAGTCTCCTCCATATAAGGTTTAAGGGCTCGAATTTCTTCCAGAATTAACTCCATTGAAGTTGGGGGAGGAGACGCTGTTGGAGAAGGAGGATCTTGTTTGACCCTCTTCACAGAAGGTTGTGTCGATGTACCAGGCAGCTTTGATAAAGGCTTAGAAGAAACATTAGTCAAAGGAGCGCTTAATGAGACCTGTTCTGGGTCAGACATATTATCTTGAAGAACACTGAAAGGATTATAATCCACCACAGAAGTAGAAGACATTGCCTTAGGACGTTGAGCTGATTTTGTTCTCCCCATACATAAAAATCACCAAATAGCAGGAGAAAAAATGTTGAGGGAAAGCACATCCAGATATCATATATTTCAGAAAATGCCAAAGTTCTCAGAGGATCACCTCAAAACCATTCAAGATATGTCAGTAGAACTTCCAAAGGAAACCAGCACCAAAAGTTGAAAATTCATGCCCTATGTTGCTAATAGCGTGTTGCTGCGTTTTATGATGAAACACAGAGGAATGAGGAGAGGTACAGCAGGGCAATATAATCTCCCTGTCAGAAAAGCCAAAAGATGATAGAGCCCACCTCAAAACTCATGTAAATGACGTAAAATAGGCATTTCCAAAGAAAGCAACGTGAAAAATTTAAAATTTGAGCATCAGAAAGTCATATCCCATGACTCTGAGAGAAAGCTGCTCCATTTTGAGGGAAAAAACGGCAGTCACAGGAAAACAAAATGGCGGACGCGAGCTTCAATTCACTCGCGTCTGCATACAAAAAGAAGAAAACTCCGTCCGCTTACCGCTGGGACCTCCTGGAGCATGTCGAATTGGTGACACCAAGTTTATATACGTTGCGGCTGCATTTCAAGCCGTTCGTCGCGGCTTCAAGTGCCGAAAAACGAAAGAAAGCTCCCGTGCTGTTACGGAGCTCACGGAAGAGCGTCCATTCTCGGCGGCGCCTAAGCCACGCCCCCAGGGTAACATTGGGTCTGATGGATGCTATATTAGTGATTCAGATAATTCCACTTTAAAACATCCCTGCCTCCAAGCAGAAGGCTCCGAACCGTTCACAGCAACGGGAAGGGGTACTGCCTGACTATGCCTTGTGACCAGTAACTGCTAAGCACGACCATGCAGATCTGGGACGATGAGTATAAGCTCTGGACCTTGCCTTGAGCCTTTTGTGCAGTGGGTACGTTAGGAAGGGGTATTGGACAAGACTGATGGACATCAACCCCAAACATAGCCAGCGAAGGTCCGAGATTTCAGGTCTTGAACACGCCCACCAATGACTCATTTGTAAGTCTTTAATCGCACTCCCTGTTCCACAAGCATTATAACTTAATCAAACTTTTTATACCACTGTTAGTTGCACACTTTACTTTTTTCTCGAGGTTTTCGTCTCGTCCTCGTGATCCTTTGCATGGAGTCTCCTTTTGTGCCCTTTTCAGCTTCTCTACCAGTGCTGTGATGCAGGCTTCCACTTTCGCTTCTTTGCTGCATCTTTCATGTACATGTGGGCGTATGAAGCTTGTACTGCTGCTGTCCAATACATTTTGTGTGAGCAATATGGTCCGGTACCGCCTAAGATTCCCCCTCCTCCCATTCATTAACAGAACAGATCCTTGGGTTGGATGGGGAGCCCACCCATCTCTCACTCCCCCCCCACCCCCCCCCCCCTCCTCCCCCCAAAGGCAACCATCACATAATACAGACACCAAGCTGTTTGGATTAGGGGTCGTAGACCCGGCCGGATTTTATTACATAAAACAATAAAACATTGAAACGAATATCATTTTCATTATGTACACAAATACGCAGAAAGTCAAATACATTGATAGGTACACGTCTGTCAGTTGGCTAACTTTAACATGTTTCTAACATAACCATTCCTATCGTAAGCTAAGCAATGAAGGTCATTTCCTTTCTGCGTATCCCTGTTAGAGCCTACGGCAAGGTCAATGACTGGCGGCGCCAGATCCCAATCAAGCTACGTCCCAAGAACACCTACCGGAGTGATGTTTGTTGTGTAGAAGGTCCAGCTTACCGGATGGATACCTCCCCCTGGCCCCCCCTACGCCCTCAGCCTTAACTTCATAAAGGGGGCCGCTGCAATTAATAAGCATCCTTGCGCTGCGCCCTTGAGCGCATGCGCAGTGCGGGATTGGCCAACAAGCCTACGGAAAGCGTGGCTTCCCTTCCCCTGCACCCTTCCAGCTGTAATCCCAAGACTCCTACCGGAGTGATGTTGCGAAGGGGGTCCAGCTTACCGGAGAGATGCCCCCCCTACGCCCAGACTTTTAACTCCATAAACGGGGTCCTGCAAGTATGCATCCTTGCGCCCTTGAGCGCATGCGCGTGCGGGGGTGGCCAACAGGCCTACTGGAAGCGTGGCTCCCGGCCCCGCACCCCTTCAGCCTACCGGCTGGAAACTACCCTTGGAGTTCTATGAGAGACCCTCTGTCTCCCCTCGAGCGTCCCCCTTTGATAAAGGTGATGCCCTCTAAAGGACCGCAAACTATGCTCACCACTCATGACCTTACCGCCTGACCAGGGAAACACAAAATACGACAAAATACATTTCCTGAAATTAAATCACTTAGTTAAGAACACATTTTTATTTCAACATAACGACAAAATCTGAGATACTTTATTAAGACAACATATAATTCGTAAAAGTAAACCAATTAATTTAAGAAATACTTCAAGAAAACACTTTTATTTCAACATAACTATAACTCAAAACACTTATTACATTACTCTTTCTGTCCTGCAAACATACAAAATTACCCCAATGCCTGCCTTAGGAGATGGTGGGTGGGGAAAAAGAAAATTCGGGGCCTCCGACCGAGGCCCTGCCCGAGGAACAGTACTTCTAAAGCTGGGGAGCGGCGAAAGAGGGATTGCCCTCTCCGCTCCCCAGACTTTATATGGCATGCTTTGGCAAAACCAGTTTAGACCGGCTCGCCCAACGTTGGGACTTCGGGAACCGGAAGCACTTGAAGTGCTTCCAGTTCACCCGCGCCAATAGAGAGGAACCCGAAAGGGAGCCGCCAGGAGGCGTGACCTCCCCAAGATGCGGGGGACAGGCGCGACCGCTATAGTGGCGGCGTGCCCGAGTCCGTGCCCGCCTCAGCAAATTGCACCGCTACTGACTGTATTTTTTTTTTTTTGTGTTTATCCCTCTGCTGCTGACCATATTGAGCCTGTTCTCAGGCTTAATAAAGCCTGAGAGAACCTTTTAACTTACCAAAATTAAAACATTGGTATTGGTCAGTGCTTGTTGTTGTCCTCTTGACTGCATAAATGTTTGCTATTTGCAAACAGGAAAAAATACGACCTAAAATCGCCTTAGTCCACATCAGTTTAGTTCATCATTTCCAGGCAGTCGTCCAGCAGGACTCCTTTATATCAGTTTGCTTACATACTTAATAGCTGGCATTTGTCTGCATATTTAAACAAACTGGCAGCTTTGTATTAGTGCTCATGCAGTTGCTTTACTGATTTACTTACTTGTGTTCGGAAGTGAATTTCTTTCCTTCCTTTGAAACATTAAAACACATTTCGAGAGCAATGATCCTTTCTGGTAGTGAATATTGGGTAAAGCAAGCATGTGTTTGATATCTAACTCAATCCATCTTCCCCTTCGTGGTTTCTAAACTTTGGGCAACATGAACACTTGTGCCTTCCCCCGAGTCACTGCTACAGTATATAACAGTACATGACCGAGGTTCACAGAGTGGGTAAATACATCACTGTTTTTCACAGGGATGAGTACTCACACCTATTGAATGTTTTCCCATACTTGGACCTTCCTGCCACTTTTTGCAGATAACGCTCATTTCAAATATGCACTTGGCTGGCATCAGTTATTTGGTTCTATTTCTGTTGCCATTTGGCAAGTTCTGGACCTCCAAGAAGGTTCATCTTTCATAGCACTGTTTCTTTTTGTTAGGGGCTGTTAAATGGAAGCTGGAGAGTCTTGGATGGGGGTGAAAGTTGCCTTTCCATCGCCTAGTTCATAGATGTGATCGAGGAATTGACTTCTCAAAGTAGATGTGTTATTTCAATGACTTGCACTTACAAATACACTTGGCCATCCACATGCACTTCCCATTGGATTGGCCCATTTCCTTACCTACTGAGAATTAGCACCCTCATGTTCTTCTGTGGTCTGCAGATGCTCTTGGTGAAATGGGAAAGGCTGCTCATTTTCATACTTGGGTACATTTTTGATAGTTAAGCTGGTACTTTCTCTTGCTGAACTAGACAATTGTATGTCCCAGCCTTCTGATTTTGGAAGAATTTTGGTCCATCTCTCCAAGAATACCTTGGTCCGTATTGCTATAATCCTCATTCTGCAGAACTTGCAAAAACTCAGTATTTGAGGATACTGATATAATTGTTTTTTTTGTCCTCTTCCTGGTCCTTGAAATGGATCAGCTGCAGTGTAGTGGCTTTACTTACTTGCACCCAGATCACATAGACTTAAAATCTCATTGCTCGGTTTACATCACTATCTCATATTCCAGCCCTGTACGTCTCTGAAAGAGATGGATATTTATATCCTTACATACCTCTTCTGCTGCATTTCTACATGCAGAAAGTACTAACTTGTCTCCTCCATAAGGTTGCAAAGCTTGTTCATGTCCCATCCGCTGACACCACCGAGGCCTGGAACGCCTTGATCCTGTGCAGCTGGGCCCTTTTTAACTGTCCTTTTCTCATTGTACCTACTCTACTTCCCTTTCACTGCAATATATGTTTTAAGCTGAAGCGGTCTGATTCACTGGGTTTACCTTTTTGTAGAGCTATGGAAAAATACGATTCACAAAAGCATAGGTAATGAGAGCGCTTCTTGATGTGTTTAATCACAGCAATTTAGGTTGTGACTTGGAGTCTAGCTCAGAGGGAGTTCTGGCAAGATATGAAGCCCACCTATCTTTGAAAAGCGCATAAAACAGTCTTGCCCTCACGATATTTATGTGGGGCAGTAGAACTTTACTCCCAAGCAAAACAGTTTTAATAAATTAAGAGATGCAGTGTCCAGATGCAGGCCACATCACTAAAGTGGAAAAGTCAGAATCTACGTTCACTGGCCTTACGAGAAATGTAAAGATACTTTTATAATAATTTGATGTTATTAGTTAAGTTTGTTTGACTTCATCATTATTCATGTGTCCCTTGCTGGCTTCTTGCGTATTGATTTGCAGTGTAGAGGCTGGATCAAACTTGGCTTAGTGAAAAATTTAAAGTTGCAGCAAGAAGAATTTGAAAGCAAGATCTGCAAACCAGTGAGTGAGGCTCTGGAAGTTATATTTCTAGCACTCTTACTATAGTGAAAACTGTGTGTCCCTGCGTCTACTGCTCATCTCCTTTATAAGTTGATTTAAAAAAAAAAAAATCTTTTTTATCTTGACTGAATTATTATCCAAGAAATAAACATGCTTTTCATTACCATCTTCAACAGCCGCAGGAAAATTACAGGCCTTAATTCCTTTCCGAAATTTTAGCAGATTGTACTCCCCAAGCATAGTGGTAGACAAGTTCTGATGTTAAGCAGCATGAATGAAGAAACATCCTGCACATTTCGCTACAGGACTCCCATGAAACATATTAGCAACTAGCTGGTTGTTTTATCTCCGCTCAGTTTTTTGCTTGGTATATTTGGTGTAAGTGAATGCATTTGAATAGCTCACTAAACTAACTCGACTGTCTCGAGTTGTTTATGGAAAGGTTACTTGGACTGTCATTGCTGAAGCCCAATAAGGGGGAACCTGAACAGAGAAGAGCCTTTGGCTCTTGAACATTGAGGCTGTAGGATGTACAGGATGTAGGATTGAGGATGTAAAGACCAGAACAGTGTGTTGCATGGTGGTGTACCAAGTACACCTTGTACCTCTCCACAATACCTGATTAGCTACAGGCAACCAGTGAAGGTCTATGTGGGCAGCTGTAACATGGCCATGTTTCTTTTGCCCTCAAGCTAGCTCTGTGCTATCTGGAGGCAGTGCATTGACATGACTGGAATCCCAGCGTATATTATGCAGAAGTGTTTAAAGTATGACTGTACTTCTCTTTCCGTGAGAAAGACAAAGGAGCATATATTTCCAAAGTCATATCCCAAAAATGCAAACTTCTGTACTGACCATTTATTTATTTGGTCACAGTAGTTTATTAGTTTTTCAACATAGTAACACAGACATACATAAGCATCATTTGGTTCCATCTTACACCCAGAGCACTGACGTAGTACATATCGCGACCTGTAGGTCTGTCAAGTCTGTTATTACCATTGATGACCTCAGAATCGTGTCTAAGGTTCTTAACCTTGAAATGGGGAGTGGTGTGGTTTTCAAAAAAGAGGGTTAATCTTGTATGTTAAGGACCCTATTGCTCTTCAGCTCGGACAGAATGATTTAAGTTAGAGCAGCTACTTCCCACCTAGTCAACCTGGATAATCTTTTTAGCAGAAGACATCTAACTACATATATATAGATGTCTCGCCTAGTCAGAGACGGCAGGGTGCTTGAAAAGAGGCATCATATACTTTGAACATATAGGCTATATAGGAAGTGCTTTGCAGCACACAAGTCAGCAGAATATATTTATATATTTTTATTAAATGGTTTATTGACATTTTGTTTTCCTCCCATAGAACAAAACAAAGCAGCAGCCGACTTTGCATTGAAACAATCAAGTAATCGAGATACCAGATATTTACATGGTGCACAAATCCCAGCTCTGGCTCCCCCTCTTGTCCTTTCTCGTTTCCTTTTCCTTTGTATAGGCAGCATTAGGCTAAAGTGTGCGCAACTCGGGGGCGTGGCCAACAACATGGCCGGGTAGCTGCGTTGTTCGCGAGCTCTGCTGGCCCCGATCTAAATCCTGCCGATATCCTGACCCTCGACGCCACTAACCTAACCCAGCACCAACCGGAAGGCGAATGCAGCTGGAGGAATACCGGGTGCAGTGCAGCGAGGTGATTTTCGCCAGCAATTGAGACCTTTTCGGCGCGGCACTGGGCGCGCGATTATCCAAGATGGCGGCCAGCCGGGAGTAGCCGGAGTTGAGTGCCGGATCGGAGGCGCTCGTGCCCGGCACTGTGACGGTGAGCCGTGCTGCGGAAAGGCCGAGGCGGCTCTGTTTGGCACGGAGACACGTCCCCATCTCTCACTGCGGCTGCGGAGGCGAAGACGCACGCCGGACTCCGACGGATCCCAGCGTGGGCGCGATGGCGCCGCAACCAACTCTGAGGATGTCTTGAGAGCGGAGCTCCCCCCCTATCAGACACGGAGAGACTCCTGCGGCCAGAGCAGCCGCGAACGAAGCCCGCTTCCAGTGATTAATGACTGGTAGGTGGATCGGCGGTCAGGGCAGTCGGCTCTTTCAGTTTCCCACCCCTGCTAGATCGTTGCTAATATGCAGTGGGTTAGGCGTGGCGCCATGAGCGAGGCCCTGTGAGTCTGGGACACCCCTAACAGTGGGACAATACCGGAGACTGCGCTAAGGAAGACTGGGCCAGGGGTGGGCTCCGTTGGGGGCCTACCTCACAGCTGTGACTGTCCTGGAGGGGGCTCCCGCTTCAACTTCGCCGACGGTACACACCCACATAATTGGTCCTTTCCGGGTGTGGTGTGTGAGGGCCGCCAAGCCGTGATCCCTGGGCACAACGTGTTGAGCTGAGAAGCATCAGAGACAGTCCTACGTACCACCTAGTGCTCATCATTGTGGGGGGGTGAAATTGACACCTACACTGGACCAATTGACAACGCTCTAGACCGGGCGGTGAAGCTGGCTGCGAGGAGTGGATGAGATGTAGGCGAGCCCTTCTGAAACAGTGCCAGTGCGGGGAGGCGACCCGAGATTAGTCCTGCGAAGAGCCCGGTGGGCTGGAGTATGTGAACGGCTTTTCCAGTCTGTGACGGCACTGCCACCTCGTTGGCCTGCACCCCAAAGGGAACATCGCAGGGAAGGTGACCACCGGTTTGCCTCTTTGCCTGGCAAACTTGCAAAAGCGGGTGAGGGCACACTTGTGAGACCTTCGGCGGCTGGGCCGGTGCGGACGCTGTTGTTCCAAGGACCCTGTGGCGGCCTGGGGGGGCAAGTCGCAGGGAGCCCATCATTGGTGGCGGTGTAAGTCATATGAATTGGGAGTGGCACACGATTGCGGCCCGCCACCAGCTGGGCTATAATGGCGAGAGACCAGGAGCCCAAAACATGAAAGCAGGGGAAGTTGGACCAATTCACCAAGGTGCTTCCTGCGCCCGGGGGAGCGGAGGGGTGTGGCCCCCCTCCCGGACACTGACACGATACTACAGGCAATTCATGCATCCCGAGAAAGTCTGGAAAGTAAGATGGCAGAGATACGGACTGAGGTTACATTTCTGCGCCAAGACTTGCGAAAGGTTTCAGAGAGAGTCACAGAGGCAGAACAACGCGTTTCAGAACTGGAAGACACCTCACGAACCACAAGTAAAGAAGTGGCGGGACTGTTGGCTACAGTAAAGGAAGTGGTCTGGAGAGTTGATGCCGAAAACAGGGCTCGCAGGAACAACCTCAGATTTATAGGTTTTCCGGAAAACGCGGAACGTTCTGACCCGGGGCATTTTCTAATGACATTTCTCAAGGACGCTCTCCCGGAAACACAGTTTTCGTCATGCTTTGTCATAGAAAGAGCACACAGGATGCCTAATGTCCAACCGCCACCAGGTGCTCCTCCTAGGCCGCTGATACCCCGGTTCTTGAACTTCCAGGACAGGGATCTCATACTTAGGGAGTTACGGAAGAAGGGAGAGATCAAATATGAAAACACAAGAGTAATGGTGTTTCCTGACTACTCGCGAGATGTACAAAAATTGTGACGCACCTTTGATCCTATAAAAGTGAAACTGCGCGCTCTCGGAATCCAGTACATGTTGCTGTTCCCTGCCAAACTTAAAGTTATCTTCCAGGATACCACACACTTCTTCCAGACACCTGAGGAGGCATGTTCCTGGATTGAAGAACGGCCTCGGCTGAGGCGTGGGTCGCCATCAGTAGCTGCCCTGCCCACTGACAAACGACCGGGCCCCAGGCAAGAGCGACCTAAGGAAAAGCGACGGGGACGAGTGCTAAAACACCGGATTCCTACCATGGCCACGCCGGGGAGGTCCCTGAGGCTTAGGGAACAGAAAACCAACGTATCGGATACGGACGATGACACTGCTCAAGAACGTATGTCCTGCACCTCTCGGAGATCAAGCGACAATGGAGAATCTGACCAGTCGGAGAGACACGAGTCTAGGGATGCGGACAGTGAACACCCTCTTTTGGAAAGCATTCAATGGCTGGAAGCTTCAGCCCCGAACATTCCGGGCGAGAACCCTTCATCACTGCAGCCTCACAATAATGGTGAAGAGGAATGACGAACTGGGGCCAGACGCCCACCTAGAGACACTGTAAGATTCCCAAGGCCTAGCGGATACTTAGGGCATTTGGCGCGATAAAGGGAAGTATACAGTGTGTTGTTGTTATTGTATTGTTGTACAGTTGAGTGACTAGGGGAAGGTGGGAGGGTTACAGACCTCTGGGTGGTTCACCCACGCCAGTGTAGTCATGTTGACGAAATTGGGGGTGGTGGGGGTGCCTACAGAGTGTGGGGTGGGACATAATGGACACCGTTCAATGTCCTGGTCTATGTTTATTGGGAAGAGGGGGGGTAGTTTTGTTCAATCACTGTGCATGAATACTGACACTGAGCAGAAATGGCAATGTTGGGGAGCTGTTCAGGGACTGGGGAGGGCAGATGACGCATTACACCTTTTTAAACCATGGCCGGGGGAGAGTACACAGTAATTGACGTGGAACGTCAACGGGCTAGGGAACAAAATCAAACGTGGTTTAGTATCTAATTACCTCAAAAGGCTCAAACCAGATATATTATTACAGGAAACGCATCTTATGGGTCCACACTGTTGATTTCTGGGTAGGGGGCAATACACCACCCTGGCACATGCGGGTTTCACTCAAGGCTCGAGGAGCGTGGCAATCCTCATTAGAAAATCGCCCCCCTTCCAGGTCACTCGACGATGGGAAGACCCGGAGGGCACTTATGTAGCGGTCCAGGGCACCTGGAACCACGCACCGTGGTTAATAATTTGTGTCTATGCTCCCCCACGTCTCCAGCAACGTATGCTGGATAAACTAGCGGATCTCCTCTTACAGTCTGGCCCGGCCACACATATCATAGGGGGCGACTTCAACGATGTGAGTGATCCCTCCCTGGACCGCACGATAACGCGACCAGGGCCACATGAGGCTACTGCACTGGCGAGATTCCAGGCGGCCCTTGGGTTAACTGACCTCTAGAGGCGTCACCATCCATCCACACGTGTAGAGTCATACTTTTCCGGGGCCCATAGGGTTTTTTCAAGGCTGGACTACCTCTTTGCCCCAGCTGGAGAGATTGAACAGGTAGAAGAGATAGAATACTTGGCCAGGGGTATCGCAGACCACTCACCGCTCTACTTAAGGGTGGGGAGGAGAAGGGGGGGGGGCAGGGCACCTCTTGGAGACTGAACACGTGGGCCCTGAAGGATGAAACGGTTGCCAAAGAACTTAGGGTGGACACGGAACTATACTTCCGAGAGAACGATGGCTCGGTGCAATCGGCCGTCATTCTGTGGGAAGCTTTCAAAACGGTAATACGCGATAGAGCCCAAAATATTATTGCCCATAAAAAGCGGCGGGAACTTCAAGAGCTCCTGACGGAACGCAGGCTGGTAGACCTCGAAAGTATGGGGGCCTCTACATTGAGTGCACACACCCTACGCCAGATCGACATTACTAAAAGGGAGTACCAGGCACTGGTTACCAAGGAGACACGGGCACACCAGCTCGCAGTTCAACACCGATTGTATGAGACTGGGGATAGGGCGGGTAAACTGCTGGCATGGTTGGGCAGGAAGGGACAAGAGTCGAGGTGGGTTATGTCTATTAGGGAGCTAGGTCAGATTTACACCATGCCCCAGGACATTGCGGGGGGCCTTTGCCCGATATTACTCAACACTGTATGTGGCTCAGTCACAAGCAAGTGAGGCACAAATAACCCAGTACCTTGAAGGAATTGAACTCGCTTGCCTCGCCCCAGAGGAGAGAGATAGGCTTGAAGATATCACACTGGAAGAGGCAACAGAGGCCATTGGTCGACTGCAAGCGGGGAAAACCCCAGGCCCTAATGGCCTCCCGGGGGAATTCTTTAAAAAACATAGTGCCCTTCTGGCCCCGCATCTACTTAAGATGTTTAAAGCTTCCAAAGACAATGGGATACTCCCTGCAGATCTCAGAATGGCAACAGTGGTTGTGATACCCAAGGCGGGGAAACCCCCGGACAGGTGTGGGTCTTATCGTCCCATCTCGTTATTAAATATAGAAACCAAAATCCTGGCCACTATCCTTGCGACACGCCTCTTAACCGTCATTACCTCTTTGATTCACGGAGATCAATCCGGTTTCATGCCACAACGAGCCACGCGCTACAACCTACGAAGAGTGGCCAATTGGATGGATGCTGTCCGAGACCGGGAGGAGGCCCATTTGCTCCTCTCCCTCGACGCTGAGAAGGCGTTTGACACCATCCACTGGCCTTTTATGAGACACGCTCTGGAGAAATTCGGATTTGGCCCGGGATTCAGGGAATGGGTGGCGCTGCTATATACTGAGCCCGTGGCTAGGGTTCGGGTTAACGGAGCTCTTTCGGAGACCTGGCCGATTCAAAGGGGGACCAGGCAGGGATGTCTCCTTTCTCCCCTACTCTTTGCTCTTATTCTGGAACCCTTAGCTTGTGTCATTAGAGCCTTCCGGGGGCTGGGTGATTTTGTAGATGAATCCCGACTGCTAGATGAAGAACGCATATCTTTATATGCGGACGATATTCTATTGTATGTGACGAACCCGGGAGAGAGACTTCCTCAAATCCTACAAATTTTTTAGACCTATGGGCGTCATGCGGGATATAGAATCAACTGGAGTAAGTCTACCCTATACCCAGTGGGGGGGGAGGGGGGGGAGGGTGGAGCCCCAGACATACCCTAGTTATTTGCGCTGGTCAACAGAGGGATTTACCCATCTTGGCCTCTACATTACTACAGACGTGGCAGCTAGCCTAACACGTAACATTAGGCGGGTCTTCTTAAATTTTCAGGAAGAAGTTAAGAGGTGGAGAAGACTTCCCTAACTATTATGGGAAGGGCTGCCATGTACAAAATGATTACACTTCCCCAGCTGCTCTATGTGCTACAAAACACTTACAGCAAAATTCCAGACACGATGTTCAAAAACATAGACAGCGAATTGCGCTTGCTCCTATGGGACAGGGCCCATCCACGCGTTGCACTTCAAACACTACAGAGAAATCCATATAATGGGGGTTTGGCCCTCCCAGACATTAGGGCATACTATAGAGCATCCCACCTCATTGTCATCAATGAATGGATTCACGCACCTGGGGATCATTCGACGTATCGGCTGGAAAGGTTACAGTTTAGAGAACGTACACACCTTCACTATATCTACGGAGGCAAGGGAAGCAGCCAATTGCTACAGGCTACCCAGAGGACATTAGAGGCATGGAAAAGCGCTGAACAACAAATGAAGTGGGACCAGAGGTGCACCAGGGAGACCCTGCTGTGGGAAGGGAATAGGTTAACTGAGATTGGGAAGCTGAGAGGCTTTAGGAAATGGGACCTAATTGGCATTTCCAAAATAGGGGACGTCCTGGAAAATGGTGTGTTGGCCTCTTTCAGCACACTCCAAGTCAGATATCAGCTCCATGACACTCTGGCATATGCATACCTCCGTTTTAAGCATGCATGGATTGCGGAGGGGTTGGATGGGGAGACAATACCAGAATGCGCCCCGTTAGAGGCCATTTCGTTTACCTATAAAACGTTACTCAATAACATGCCTGACAAACTGGGTCCACTTCGAACAAAATGGGAGAGGACCACTGGAGTAATGGAAGATATAGACTGGGAGGCCGCTCTCATGCATCCACGTGAAGTGGCAATTAAACTTAGGTTACGTCTCATCCAATACAAAATCCTGCACCGAACTTACTTTGATAGAGCACGATTGCATAAAATAGGGAGAGCTGAAAGACCAGATTGTCTTAGGTGCCGCGTAGAATGCGGAACATTCATACATGCCCTTTGGGAATGCACAGAGATCCAGGCATACTGGGAACGGATTGTGTGAGAGCTTAACAACATACTTGAAGTCCAAATAGAGCTGGAGCCAAGGTTTCTCCTCCTGGGAATCCCGACAGACGTGGACATCCCACGACGTAAACTTGTATTAGCCAATTTGGGGTTGGTGGTAGCCGAACGGGATATAGCGAAATATTGGGGGGCCCTGCAACTACCTACACTTAATGAATGGAGGGCAAGTCTTGATCTGTACATGGTGGCGGAACAAGTGACGTACAAGGCTAGGGGCTGCCCTCGGAAATTTCGGAAGATATGGGCACCATGGATAAAATACTATGATCTGGAGGTGGAAGGGGAAGCGGAGGGAGGGGGACTGTTATCTGGAAGAGCGGGGGAGGAGCCTTGAAAGATGCAATGTACGTCTCTGCTGTTGGTAACCACGAGCAATATAGTTATGAACCTTTCTCCATGTACGCCCGGATCGTTCAAGCCCATCTACAGATCCACCTACAACGGACATTATACTTGAACAATTGCCATATGAGACAAGTGTGGATGGACAATTATTGTGCATTGTGTATTCATGCCTTGTGTAATGTGTTATTTTATTCTCAAAACAAAATAAAAATATTAAAAAAAAAAAAAAAAAGTGTGCGCAACTCCATGTCGAATGACCAGGTTTCTCTTCTACAGAATTTGAGTTAAATTCCTTGTGCAGGGCCCACCCCCTCCACATTTTTCTATGCCTCTGAGAGGAGCCCCGAGCCATGAATATGGGTCGCTCCAGATTTAGGCAATAGTCCCACCCTCTCTTCCATCCCTATAGTGAAGATGCCTTTGTATCTTTATAAGCTTTAGCAATATCACATTTAGCAATAACCAATCCGAGCCACATGTTCGTTTAAAAAAAAAAAATATATATATATATATATATATACCGATTGCCATCTATATCTGCTAATGTGTAGCTACCCTGGGATTTCTGGGAAGACTCCAGTGTAGGACCTCCACCCAGGCATGCAAACACCCCCACCTAGAAGGCCCAAAGTACAGCGTAGCTCCAGAGCATATGTAAAAAAAAATCTTCCTCATTGGCGGTGCACCGCAGGAATAGCTGTGACAGGATTGCTCCCATTTTCCGCAGCTTTATCCTCGTGAGATATAATCGATGAAGATATGTCAGTTGAATAGCACAAAATTGAGAGCCTGTGGCAGCCACCTGTGGAGATGCCAGAACCTCCCGCCAATCTTCTTCAGTGAGTGCACATAGATCCCCGACCCATGTCTCCTGTAGGTGGTCAAATGACACCTCCGGGTATACCTCCTAAAACACCTTCGGGTAAACGTGCTCTTTTAGAAATAAATTTAACATAATCTAACAAATGTATCCAGTGACTTGAGAGATATTTTATGCTCTGTGAGATTAATCAAAAGAAACAATTGATGGACGGAATGCTGGACAATGCAAACATTCACCCCCAGTCACAAGGATCTGGGTTTTTAATCCATCATTCTTTTGCTCACCACACCACCCCAGTTTGGACCCAGCCATATGCAAATCAGTCTTGACCCTGTTCCTTATGGGAACAGTCCAGCCCGAACTGCCAAGCCAGGTCCTCCCTGGACCTGAAACAAGCATCCTGGGACCGGTTTCAGGGCATCACCCTTCATCAGCCAGGCTAGCTTGAATCCAGTGGTGTAGTGAGCACAGGACCCACGTCTGGGCATACCCTTCCCACTTAGGGCGACATATGCAAAAGAAACAATTGATGGACGGAATGCTGGACAATGCAAACATTCATCCCCAGTCACAAGGATCTGGGTTTAATCAGCAACACCTTGGCCTGTAGTGGGCTGTATTTCGAGAGTACTTCCAGTTCAGAGATGTTGGGCTTAGTGCATGTCTAATCTGCAAATATCGATAAAACTGAATGCGGTTGAGGTCAAACTCCCTCTAATTCCTAGAAGGATTTCATAGCAGCCATAAGAGTGATGTCACATAGTTAAGCAATTCCAATAAGGTCCCTTCATCTAAAACCCGGCAGGTTGATCACCTGCTGAAGCCAGGTGCCCGCCCATTGGAGGGTTCTACCTTGTCAAGCGTCTGGACCAACCAAGGGCCCCAAGTGTGTTGCCCCAAATCTTAAGCACCACTTGCATGGCCGGAGGAGCTCCCGCAGAATCGTACACCCATACAGAAAATGGGAGAGATGAGATCACACAAACACTCACCCCACAGATGTGTAGAACTGGTCTCCAAACCACCACTCGTTCAAGACCACAAGGTGTGAAGTCCTGTAATAAGGCCTAATATCCGGTGTTGCCAAACCCCCATCAAACGTAGATTTAAAACATTTACTCGGAGCGTTTCTGGGTTGGGGGAGCGACTGTTCCGGATAAAGCCCACAGTAGTACATTAAAGCAGCCAAAGAAGCCTCCTGGAATTGGATGCAGAAGTTGGTAAAGTAGGTGTGGGAGAGCCACCATCTTAAAAATAGCCTATCCGCCGAAAAGCATAGAGGAAGAGAAGCTGAGAACTTGAATTTTTTCATTAATTTATCGAGTTGTGGCTGCAGGTTCTCGTCCAGTGTCCTTTGTCAGTCTGCAGTCACATATATACCCAGCTATCAAAACCCGTAGGTGACCATGCCCAGGGTTTTACCCAGGGCGTTTTGGGGGGCGGCTACCACTGGTATATTGACGATTTTAATTAGGTTTTTTAAGTATTTTTATTGTGTTTTTTTATTTTTATAACCTAGTACTGCATCAACAGTGCACGGTCACAGATACTCAAGTGGCGGAAACTATTATTGTTGTAACATTGAACAACATATCCCATCTTACCTAAACTGACAATTAACAGCATCTCATTGTTCACAGTTGAGTGATGTCACATCAGTAAATCATATACTGGGTTACTGAGCCCAGGCACCCCAGATTGTTGAGTGTTTTTGGCACAGCCTCTCCATTTGTATATCTCTCTCTCTCTCAGCATTGCAACAAAAATTCATACCTCCACAAGATACAGTCAGCAAGAACTGGGCATAACCGTTCCACTCGGGGTGACAATTGCAAAAAGAACAATTGATGGACAGAACAATGGATTTAGGCCCAGATCTCTGTACTGTGGTGAGTGTTTGACATTGTTCAACATTCTGTCCATCAATTGTTCTTTTTGCATTTGTCACCCCAAGTGGGACGGGTATGCTCAGACGTGGGTCCCATGCTCTCCATGCCACTGGATTCAAGCTAGCCTGGCTGATGAGGGGTGAAACCCCGAAACCAGTCCTAGGATGCTTGTTTTCCAGTCCAGGGAGAATTTGGCCTGGCAGTTCGGGTTGGACTGTTCCCATGGGGAACAGGGTCAAGACTGATTTGCATATGGCTGAGTTTAAACTGGAATGGGTTGGGGAGCAAAAAACGATGGATTTAGGCCCGGATCTCTGGACTGGGGTGAATGTTTGACATTGTTCAACATTCTTTCCATCAGTTGTTCTTTTTGCATGGTGGCTAACTGGAGCATGAAGCCTGACTGATCAGTGTGAACCAAAGAGCCTACTACTTTCAACAGCCGGTTCGTCAGGACCTTAGCCCAGAGCTTCACTTCTACGTTGAGAAGCGATACAGGTTGGTCGGAATCGCATCAAGATTAGGGCTGATCTGGCTTCAGGATAACATCTGCCAGCCACAGGTCTAGGGGTAGTAGTCCCGCTTCCAAGGCTTCTTGGTCACACATTGGTCGCATTTATTTTCCGTTTTCCATGAGGCCGTATAAAAATTCCACCAGAAACCTATTCGGTCCAGAAGTTTTACCAATTGAAATTGAGCCAGACCCTCTCCCAATTCCTCTACCAATACTTCAGCCTCAAACAAAGGTGTCTCTTCAGCATTCTCATTGCGGGAAGGGAGGTTGTCTGTGAATGAGATCAAATCTGCCGGTTCAGGAGTATTGGAGTGGGAGTACAGGTTGACGTAATATAACGCTAATCTATAAGCAATGGGGAGATCCCCACAGATCTCACCACTCTTCATCGATACAAATGACTTGGTTCATCCCCGCATGAGTTCAGCTAAGCCAGTACAGTGTTTTGCTAGCCTTGTCCCCTCGTTGGTAAACGTGGCTCTGTGTAGCGAGCCACATAGTTTGTGCCTCATGCAGCAGGACCTGTTGAAAAACTGATTATGCGTGTATTGAGTTACAGAGGAGAGATGAGTTGTGACGTGAGGTAGCGCCACTCTAGTTTCAGAATACGCGTTTCTAATTCCCTGACCGCCTGTTGGGATCTACACTTTTGGCCAGTGCGATTAAATGATGTCTCCAACCCCTCCCGCTGACACCCATACCAGTCATAAACTGCATTTACATTAGATGAGTGATCTGAAAGACCCTGAAACAGGAAGCGAACACCCCACCCCACCCCCCACACACCCTCGAGTGCTCCTCTCCTTTTAAGTGGAAGTAATTCAGTCGTGAGAACGCTTTATGGCCTCTGACAAAAAAATTAAGGCGCTCTCAGTGGGGTGACTCAATCGCCAAGCATTAAGCAGGCCTATTGCCTCTAAAAATTTGGCTAGATGCGTCGGACTATTCCTCCGCACAGCTGCTATTGTAGACCGATCCAGTACCTGCTCTTCTATTCTATTAAGATCTCCCCTCCAGTACCCGGGGCCCTATTTGGAGTTGCAGCTACATGTCCATGAGAAGCTGGAGAAAGTCAGCAGAAACTGGGGGGTAGTGGGAGGGGTGGAATGAGTGCATACACACAGAGACAGCAGCCGTCCTTGAAAGATTCCTATCTCTGCCACATAATGACCCTATTTATCGTATTATGTTTATGAAGGAGGCCTGTCCCCTTAGAAGAATGGCTACCCCCTTGGAAACACCTTGTGAACCAGAGTCGTAAAATTTGTGTGAACCCCATTTGTGCCAAGAAGGGACATCTGTTGCTGACTAAGTGGGTTTCTTGAAGAAAATGGATGTCTGGTCTCAGGCGGCAAGCAGCCTTTAGTACCGCCCATCTTTTGAGCCATTGGCATTCCAGGTGATTAACCTAAACTGACTTTCACACCATGAGTTATAATGTGCCTCCATTCAAAGAGAGATGTATGTCTCTACTTGGATCCTCTGGATCATAACAACATGGACCCTGCAACACATGGGTGCTTCCTTCTGTGTATTGCTGGCCTGACTATAAATGCTGGGTTACCACCTACCCTTTCCCCTCCCACTCCAAAAACTAGAAAGACCTGTTGTGGTGTAAACTGAGGACCATTGCCAACAGGGAAAATGCATGGAACTAGCCTCCTTGTTTAGCACAACACCCCAAAACCCATTCATAACTCAACCCACAAACTGGACCAAAAGAAAGGTCCTCTAGACAGAACCCCCTACCCGAAAAGGAATGAGTGGCATATTGCATCGTAAAGTAAACACCCCTGCGTCTCCTAAGTCTGTGAATCAGCAAGTTTAGTGTTTGCTGGATTTTCCCCCTGAGATGTTGGCGATAGACTCTCAAGACCATCTCAGCAGTCCGTATCCTACGTCTGTTTCTCCAACCCCTTCTCGGCTGTTGCCACCAAGCCCAAGCTCCCTCTGTCCGAAAGCCCTCGAAGGGAGGGGGAATCGCCGTCCCTGTCCCTCTGGTGGTTCCTCAACCCAGTTGCATTCACACTCTGGGTTGTCAAAGAAAAGTGTTTGATCTCCAAAGAAAACTGAGGCGGGCCGAAAGAGAAACATATAATTAGCATGGCCCTCATTTTCTGCTTCACTTTGAAGAAGGAGCGTCACAGTTGTACCTTCAGCGTGTAGTCAGGGAACACCATGACTCAGGAAGAACTGTACATCAAGATATCCAGTTTGCGGGATTCTCTGAGGAGTGCGTCTGTCAACAAAATTGAATATGCAAACAATGAATAGTGTGGGTAGAGACCTGAGAGCTAAGGATCTATGGGCTGTTTTCCACTAGGAAGAATGCAGAGATGTTGTCTCCTGGAACCAAGGTTTTCAGCCAGTTTGTGATGAACGGAGTTGGGGTTGAACCCTCTGGAATCCCAACAATATGGAGATTTTTTTTTTGCCCTGCGCTCCACTCCGCATCCTCTGCATGAGCCACAAGTTGAAGGACGGTCCCTGAAGAGCCCTGATTTTGGTTTGGCAAGAGTGCTTCGAGTCCTCCACGTCAGAGTTCATGCCCGCTGCCTCCTTGACCCTATCTGTAGTTTTCCACAGATCTTGGCAAAGCAGGAAACACTAAGTTTGCCTAATTTCTCCTCTAAGAAAGATCTTGAGTCTTGGATGGCTTGCAGAATCGATGTATGAACTGTAGCGGTGTCTGCTGGCTGCAACCCCGGGCCTGGGGATACTCATCCGGGGTCTGGGTTAGCTTAGCAAATTTGTCAATCTTCGCTTGTGAGGACGAAGGCGGATTTTTATACTTTCCCATGGTTAGCATCAACGGGGGGCGCAAGAGGTCGACAGTCGTCGCGATGGTGGTGTAGACAAGGGAGGGGACCCCAAAGGCATCCAGACACCAGTCGTAAATTTGTAGCCTGTCCACATGGGTACTCCAGAAGACTGCGGCTTCTATCACCAATCAGGGTCTTGGCCTACACAGGACGCCGCAAGTGGACCAATCACATAAGTGCAAGTCCATGAGGACTGTAACTAAAGCACTCATTGCTCTAACCCAGTGGTAGAAGACAGAAGATGTAGGAAGTCTGTTAGTTGACACTGCTTGAAAATTATGTCCTTCTCCAAACTCCCCACTTGGGTTTCTAAGGAAAGCCCAGAGTCCATCAGGGTTTCTCAGGTGCCAGCTTCCTGAGATTGCAAAAGTGTTAAGGTAAAGAGAATCTGTATTCAGAAAGTTGCATCCCACGTATGCTGAAGGTGGGGCACCTTTTGCGTGACCTGCTGAACTTACTCTATCACCAATTAATTTCCCAAAAAGTTGTGTGTCGTGTTGGTAGAATGAAAATACAGAAGTGGCTCAGTGCTGCCAGTAGTAGGTGAAGTAGTATAGGTGACAAATCCAACCCATAAATGAGGCCATGGCTATCTAACACTGAAGTGGACGTTTTATGTTAATAGCGCATTCCTACCTAGGACAAAGGAACGTCCAAGCCAAGAGAGGACCTGGGGAATTATATGGGTTATTGTATTTCTAATCATCCTTGACTGGGGCCAGTGGCTGCCACCTAACCAGATTTAACACTGGTGGCAGGGAATGCAGGCAGTATCTGCCTCCATTCTACCTACTTTTCCTGGGCAGGTCTTGTTCACTAACAGCAGCTGTGTTTCATGCTCAGTATCTGAAATTGTCTGCAACAGTAGAATACTGCCCATGCACAAATAGCAGACACTTGTTTGGTTTACTTTTCTGCAAGTCTTGGTACAAATGTGGCAGTTCTCCTATAGCTTATTTTCCTTTAATTCACACAAAAAATTCATATTCACTGATTCATTGCCATTGAGAGGCAATACTGTAAAGAGCTTGTTTGCTGACCATAGAATGTGGAAATCTGGTTCTAATCCTAGCTTTAATATTTAACCGATTGTGTGCATATCACTTAATTGCCATGTGCCTCCAATTGTAAACCTGTGTAATGTAAATATACTGTGTGCCATCAAACACCATCTCATTTACATGTTGTTGTTACCTTTATCTCCAACTGCTAAAATAGTTACATCCTGGTACCACTACCTTATTGTACTATGTGGAGAATGTCATGTTTAGGATGTTTGTGCAGCAATTAATCTTCTCTTAAGTGCTTTGCATTCCTTAAGCTTTTTTAGTGTGTCCATCGCAAATATAACTTAAAATGAGGGAAAATATTATTCAGTAAAATATTTAGTGGGCCATAAAGATTAACATAATTATCTAATTTTGTCAGTATATTTTAGTGATCACGTTTTATTTTTTTTCTAGCAACATTATACCTTCCTTTGTTTTGATGGACATCCAAGCGTCCACAGTTGTCACCTACGTGTACCAACTTATTGGAGATGACGTGAAAGTAGAAAGAATCGAATATAAGAAGTCCTAAAGCAAACCTGTTGGTGTTTATGATGATTTGTTTTTATTTCTCATTTCTTTTGCCACTGAAATCAAGAAATCTCACCTTTTATTGTTTGTGAACAATTGTAACATTTCTGGTAGCATATTGCATTGTAAACTAACTCACTTGCTTCATTTGCAAACATAATTATATATGTTTCTGTAAACTACATAGCAGTGTTTTTATTAGTTTATGATAACTTTCCAAAATAAGGTGTGCCACAGAGAAAAGGGCCCTATGTATAAAATATTTGTCTTGTAAATATCTTAAATATTACCTCTGTCATTTGTAACTAACAAAATGAAATACGTGTGCATGAACAGATGACTCTAATCTTGTTTCTGCATAAACCATTATACCCTCCATGCCATAATAAAATGCATAATTTCTCACATATAGTTTTTATTTGCTTTCAAGCTACTCTTCATGAATGTATGACAGAATTCCGAATGCGTTTTTTCACGCATGTCTTCGGAACTCCGTCATTTGACTGAATGCGTCTTTAGCACGCATTTGTTCATCACGCAAGTCGTTTTAACGACTTGCCTTAGGGGGGCGCTGGATATTGGAATAGTTGAATTTACTATTCTAACTCCAGTCTGCACAATAGTAGGGAAGGTGTTGGACTTTAATTCCAACACCACTCCACCATTGCGCCCCCTCTAAAGCAAGTCATTGTAATGACTTGCGTGCAGAACGAATGTGTGCTAAATACTAATTCGTTCTGTTGTCGGTGCTGTGAAGGCACAGCGTGATTCCGGCTTCATCCTAAAGGATGTTTCCCACTCTTCATGAATCCAAATAAGACCTGTTGAAAGGAATGAATTCAGCTACATCCCCAGACCCGACTTCTGAGAATCAGCATGCATTTGTTTGACAAGTTAGCTCAGAACATAATGGCTGTAATGCAATTTATTTTTCAGACATGTTTCTAGACTACCTTATATTTATGCCAAAGGGCAAAATAACTATTACTGTGCCAGCTATACTTTGTGCAGCTCCAGGTCTCCATTTCTTCTGAGATTGAGCAAAACTCTGTGAATGCCACCAGACTCATCACTTATACATTCAGTTGCAAAAATACCTTTTACTCAGGTAATTAGTTAACTCTTCTTTAGTTAGTAGTTTCCTGCTTTTTTGCCGACACTTATCAGGCTTGGTACCTCCTCCATAGTTGATACTCACAGGGTTGCAACTGGGTGCACAAGTGGCTGACTAAGGACAAGCTATGGCCTTAAAGAAGCAATAATTCCCGAAACGTGTTGGCCAAGGATTTGATACTAATAAGAGGGATATTAAAGATTATGGATCGAATCTGAGAATAGTGCCCCTTGCCTTTCTTTTTTAATAAAGTTTTTAAGTGCACCTGAATTCAAGTTTTGCCCTTTTCAAGGTAAGACCCCTTTAGTGGTAGTTTTACATTTACACAACTGTGAACATTGCTGCAGAGCATTTCCTTTTGGATGTTGAAAAGTAGGAAACTGCTTCACAGCAGCTGCAAATAAATATCTAGTTGATATACAGAGAGCAGTCAGTAGTTCAATTTGTTAGACTTGTTGGATGTTTTGTAGGGTAGCATCCTAAATATTCAGGATTACATCTCCCATAACACTGCAGTCAGTCACCTTAATAAACCATTACTCTTGCACCTACTCAGTTGTCATACTTCTCCTTTAAACCCATGGCTGAGGATTAAGTGAAAAAATTGGGCATGGAAATCAAAACCTCCAACTTTCAAATGGAGCCATGCCCAGCTGCTTGCTTTAAAGATTCGCCCAAACCTCGCAGTCAATATTAATACTATAATTAATGCCTCCCTTTAAATGGCACTGTCCCAGAGTACTAAAACATGGTATCATCACCCTTCCCTCGTCTAAAGAAACTTATGGCAGACCACTAAGCGCCGGCCACTTAGCAACTAATTCACATCTTTCTTTTCCAAGCAGCATCTTGGAAAGAAAAGTCATCAGACAATTGCATGTGGAACAATACTCCACCAATCAGACTCAGAGCATCAGTGGGTGCAGAATCAGCTTTGACAAATATTTCTGAAGACCTCATCACCCTTGATGAAGACCAGAAGCAGCGATGATTTAACTTGGTGTCAGGACTCACGGGAGGTTTCCTCCTTCTAACTGTATGCTGGCTACCATTTTCCCCCTACAAACTTACCAAAAGTCAGATAATCCCTCAAGCTGGAGTGCTTGTTGGCACCGATGGAACTCCAAGATGGCTGCCAACATGCACATACTGCGACAGCACACCACTGTTAGCAGTCTAGTCTTTTAGGCTTCATGACATCAGGTGAAGTGTGCTTCAACATTCCACTGTGCACTTCACTGAAGAAATAATTTGAAGAGCACCTGTTTTCCCAGCGTCGTGGAAGTCAGTTAGGGTAGTTGCGATAAAATCGGGGTTAGCTTACGTCGAACTACATTCCCTCACTAATCAGGTTAGTGTTAAACTTGTAGCTAATATAAAACATTCTGTGAGAAAAGGTTATGTGTCAGAGGTAAATTTCTATTTAAAGAGAAAAAAGGAAACAAGTCAGAATATATTTTCCTTCGTTTGAAAACTGGAAATACTTTTTTTAGTAATTGCTTTCCTTAGCTGAGAAGATTAAATAAAAAGCTTTTTGAATCAGCTGTCTTTTTCAGCTGTTCCAGAATCTGTCAGACGCATGGCGTGACCTTTCAACACGCAGTGTCTTCTTAGACTGAAACTTGTTCACTCTTCTGAGAATTAATTAAAAGGTGAAGTCAGGGTCAAAGGCCCGGCATGTTTCTTTCTCATGCCATGTGTTAAAGAACTCCAGTAATGTTCTCCTCACGTATGGCAGAATAAATTGTGCTTCCAGCAAACATTAAAACCAAAGGCCTGAATAAAGGAACGCTTCCTTTTAACATTTAACCTAAGTTCTGAAGCATTGTTTAAAAAACTAATTAAAGACAGAAAACCAGTCATCCTACTACAGAAACCCCAGTTCAAGGCCCACTCCAGTCTCTTAACAGTGAGTTAATAGAAAGAAGAGAAACCCAAATAATACATAAATTAGGAATACAGAAATAAATACTTACCTTATCTTTCTTACATTAAGGAATAGCAGGATCAAGTGCAGATTGTACCTGAGAACGAAAAGGAAAGAGATCTGAGTGAAGACTTCTCATACAACCTAGCAAACAATACATGAGAAGTAGAAGAGAAGTAAGCTTCAGTAAACATTCTGGTAAGATAAGTTATTTATACACCATAGAAAAAACAGTAAGTTAAAAGGCACAGTAAATAAAGGTTTTTACATGTTAATGTTGCAGTCCAGTAAGAAGAAGAAGACGTAGCTGAACAGGCAGAATATTGGAGCAGTCTCTTCTCTGTCCCCAACCCCTTTTCCCCCTTAGAACTTACCTGCAATGGAATACTAAAAGACCTAGCAGGGTTGGTTCTGAGAAGGGTATTGGGACCTAGCGTCATTCTGCTCCTGTGTGGTTCAGACAGCAAAAGGGATTTAGACCCTGACAGAGTGAAGTGCCCACGTTGGAACAAGCACCTGAGCAGAATGGCAGAAGGACTTGATTTAAAAAATTGGGGCGAGATTTTGAGTAATATACAAAGGGACTTGGAGGCAGTCAGAGAGGAAAATAAAATACTAAGACAGGAGATAATAACCTTTAAAGCGGGAACACCAGCTTTGGGATCTAGGCCAAGCACCGCATCCTTTGAAACCCAGAGTCCTAACATCAGCACTTCATCCTTTGCCCCCACACAAGTAATCCACTCATTATCCCCAGTAATTCCTCTTGCCCCTCCAGAGCGATTTAATGGAGACCCGCAGAAAGCGCAATTTTTTTTGACCCAATGCTCTCTGCATTTTATGTGCCGATCCAACGATCTTCCCCGATGCTCAATCCCGAGTGGCGTTTATCTTGTCCTACCTTAGTGGGGACGCCGCCTCATGGTCCATGCCACTAGTAACCAAGGATGACCCAATTTTGTACAGTTTAGATGACTTCAAGAAGGAATTTCTCCGAATTTTTGATAGAAGAACAGCATCTCAAGCTTCAGACAACGAACTGTTGGAATTAAAGCAAGGAAACCGAGAACTCGTGTCTTACCTAGCCCAATTTAATAAACTAGTGGTCGAGACCAACTGGCCCGAGGATAAAAGAGCAGCAGTATTCTATAGAGGATTGCGAGAGGAATTGAAGGACGCTCTATCTCAAATCCCTAATCGACCCACCGATATCTCTGCCTTAGGATTTAACCTTAGAGATCGATTATCGGCAAAGTGAGCGGAAAGAACGGCGGAAGGAGCTTAGACCAAGTGTTCCTCGTTTTGACCGTGTCAAAACAGAATCCACACGGACAGTAGAGAGTTCTTCGGGAATTGAACCCATGCAAATCGGTGTAGTCAGAGGTCCACTCTCTAAAGAAGAAAAGAAAGAGAAGGCTGAACAAACTGTGCCTATATTGTGGAAGAAGTGGACATTTTGTCAAGAATTGCTTAAAAAGACCAAAGTTGCCTGCTAAGGAGAAGGAAAACTAGAGGCACCACAGGTAAGGGAGTTGGACCTGTGGATGCGAATGGAAAAACGACTCCAACAAATCACCAATTGGCAAACACACTACAAGTCTCCTCTCCCCATTTGGTTATGACTGTGACCTTAAGGTTTAGAGATGTGGTTTTGACAGGAATCATCGTCATGGTAGATTCTGGGGCAACAGGTAATTTCTCCGACCACAAATTCGCTAGCCTGATCGGTTTACAAGCTATCAAGAAGGAGAAAAGTGAGAAGGTCAGAGCGGTGGATGGTACGGATTTAACTTCAGGGCCCATAACCAGTCATACTGAATTGGTACACATGACTACTGTCGAAGGACACCAAGAGACCTTGCAATTTAATTTAATAGACGCCCCCAATTTCAACTGATTCTAGGTCTACCATGGCTAACGGAACACAACCCGTTAATTGATTGGGGAGCCCGAACTATTCAATTAAATTCAGACTACTGCACCAAAAATTGTTTCGACGACCAGACACATTCTTCTGTAATCTGCGCTGCCACCCAATTGTGTGAAGGTGGAGGTTCGGTATGTGCGATCCAAACTACCATGATACCAGATGAATATCAAGACTTTGCAGACGTCTTTGATGAGAAAAGGCAGAGACGTTACCCCCACAGGCCCTATGACTGCAAAATTGATCTAGAACCAGGAGCTAATCTACCATGCAGCAGAGTTTACGCATTAACGGAGAAGGAAAACATCCATTTGAAGGAATACCTAGCTAAGAATCTGGAGAACGGATTTATCCGACCGTCGCAGTCCCCTGTCTCTTCCCCACCTTTTTTCGTGCCGAAAAAGGGGGAGATCTCAGGACTTGTATTGACTTTAGAGCGATTAACAGGATAACTGTGAAGAATCGTTATCCATTGCCTCTCATTTCGGTACTAATTGATCAAGTGAAGGAAGCAAAGATATACACTCGCCTAGACCTACGAGGAGCGTACCACTTGATTAGACTCCGGGAAGGCGACGAGTGGAAGACTGCGTTCAGGACCAAATTTGGCCTTTATGAGTATCTTGTGATGCCATATGGTCTCTGTATGCACCAGCGGCCTTCCAGTACTTTATCAATGATGTTTTAAGTGAATTCATTGACCGATGCGCTATAGTATACATAGATGACATCCTGATTTATTCCAACACGGTTGAAGAACATCACAACCAGGTCAGAGCAGTTTTACAACGTCTACGAGAGAACTCTCTATACGTTAAATTGGAGAAATGCCTCTTCAACACAGATACAGTAGAATTCCTAGGTTTTGTGTTATCACCTGCAGGAGTTCGAATGGATGAGCAAAAAGTGAAGGCGATAACAGACTGGAAATCTCCTACCAGTATCAAAGAGGTTCAAAGCTTTATCGGATTCTCTAATTTTTACAGACGATTCATTAATGGATTCTCCAATAAGATACTTCCGCTGACTCGTCTTCTGAAGAAAGGAGTTCCGTTCCAATGGTCAGAAGAAGCAGAAGAAGCTTTTCAGTTGATGAAGGACAGTTTCACCACAGCACCGGTGCTGCTTCATGCAGATCCCTCTGAGCCTTTTATTTGGAGACAGACGCATCGGACCTAGCCATCGGGGAATACTTTCTCAGAGGCACAAGGACACGGGACAGTTACACCCGGTGGCATATCGGTCCCACAAACTCAACCCTGCGGAATGCAACTATACAATTACAGAAAAAGAACTCTTGGCAATCAAAGATGCCTTCAAAGATTGGAGGCATTACTTAATGGGGGCAAAACACACTGTAACGGTGTTTACGGACCACCGCAACCTAAAATTTTTGCGATCTGCTCGAACTCTCACACCACGTCAGCTGCGTTGGTCTCTTTACTTCGCGGACTTTGATTTTGTTATCACTTTTCGTCCCGGATCCAAGAATGGAAAGGCTGATGTCCTCTCTAGACTCGACACAGAAAATCAAACTTCAGTCATTGAAAACCAGCAAATTATACCTGATGGAAAATTCATTGGAACTATCTCCTTAGAACCTTTTGAACATCACGTTCGAAATTTGATGACCGACCTTGAAATGGAGAACTGGGCCACAGAAGATCCACAACGTTTCATTCGCAATGGCCTCCCTATTTAGGTACCACCCTGTATTTACCCACCAAGGAGCTTCAGCTGAAGGCAATGCAGGAATGTCACGACAACCCTCTGGCTGGCCACAAAGGTGTTGTGAAAACCGAAGAATTACTCAAACGTCGTTTCTGGTGGCCATACATGTGCCGAGACGTCCGTCAATATGTGTTAGGCTGTGAAATTTGTGCACGGGGAAAATCGGACAGACAAGCTCCTAAAGGTCTCCTACAACCCATGCCAACCCCCATATCCTTGGCACACAGTCTCCTTAGATTTGATTGTTGATCTACCTTCTTCCCATGGGTATGATACCATTCTTGTAGTTGTCGACACTTTTAGTAAGATGGCACATTATATACCCTTCAAAGGTACACCCACTGCTAAACAATTGTCCCAACTTTTCAATCAACATGTTATTCGCCTTCATGGGATTCCTAGGGTCCTCGTTTCAGACAGGGGCTCTCAGTTCCTATCACGATTTTGGAAGGCTTACATCAAAGGCCTTAATATTGACCATCGTTATTCCACCAGTTTTCACCCAGAAACTGATGGTCAGACTGAACGCATTAACCAAGACCTAGAACAACACCTCAGACTTTATTTGTTAGATGAGGAGGGTGACTGGCCTGACCACTTATGGACTGCGGAGTATGCTCACAATAATGCTCTAAATGTATCCACTGGCCACTCCCTTTCTTTATAAACTCAGGCAGACATCCCAATTCTCATGCTAATTTTGATGATATTAATGTTCCTGCTGTTCAAGATATTGCCCGACAGTTAACTAAAATTCATCACTCAGTAACCCAGAATTTGTCGATCGCGAAGGATCGTTACAAACACTTCAGCTGACCGAAAACGTAAAAAGAACCTGAGCTTCATGTAGGAGACTTAGTCTGGTTGAGTACAAAAATCTCAGACTCAAAGGTCCCCGTAAATTTCAGCCTCGTTTTATGGGTCCTTATCCAATTGAGAAGGTCATAAATCCAGTCACTTATCAACTATCTCTTCCTGGTTCTACCAAAATTCATCCAGTATTTCATGTTTCTCTCCTTAAACCAATTCAACCGGGGTTGCGTAGGGTTTCCCCTCCTGATCCTCTGATGGTTAATGGTGAGGCGGAGTACGAAGTTAAGCGAATTTTGGATTCAAAACTCATCCGCAATGAAATTTTCTACCTCATTGATTGGCAAGGTTATGGACCTGATGAACGTTCCTGGGAAAAGAGTACTAATGTCCATGCCCCCCGTTTAATTAGAGCCTTTCATGCCAAATTCCCTGCCAAACCACGACCGGAGGAAACCCCGTTGGGAGGGGGTACTGTCAGGACTCACGGGAGGTTTCCTCCTTCTAACTGTATGCTGGCTACCATTTTCCCCCTACAAACTTACCAAAAGTCAGATAATCCCTCAAGCTGGAGTGCTTGTTGGCACCGATGGAACTCCAAGATGGCTGCCAACATGCACATACTGCGACAGCACACCACTGTTAGCAGTCTAGTCTTTTAGGCTTCATGACATCAGGTGAAGTGTGCTTCAACATTCCACTGTGCACTTCACTGAAGAAATAATTTGAAGAGCACCTGTTTTCGCAGCGTCGTGGAAGTCAGTTAGGGTAGTTGCGATAAAATCGGGGTTAGCTTTGTCGGAACTACATTCCCTCACTAATCAGGTTAGTGTTAAACTTGTAGCTAATATAAAACATTCTGTGAGAAAAGGTTATGTGTCAGAGGTAAATTTCTATTTAAAGAGAAAAAGGAAACAAGTCAGAATATATTTTCCTTCGTTTGAAAACTGGAAATACTTTTTTTAGTAATTGCTTTCCTTAGCTGAGAAGATTAAATAAAAAGCTTTTTGAATCAGCTGTCTTTTCAGCTGTTCCAGAATCTGTCAGACGCAGGCGTGACCTTTCAACACGCAGTGTCTTCTTAGACTGAAACTTGTTCACTCTTCTGAGAATTAATTAAAAGGTGAAGTCAGGGTCAAAGGCCCGGCATGTTTCTTTCTCATGCCATGTGTTAAAGAACTCCAGTAATGTTCTCCTCACGTATGGCAGAATAAATTGTGCTCCAGCAAACATTAAAACCAAAGGCCTGAATAAAAGGAACGCTTCCTTTTAACATTTAACCTAAGTTCTGAAGCATTGTTTAAAAAACTAATTAAAGACAGAAAACCAGTCATCCTACTACAGAAACCCCAGTTCAAGGCCCACTCCAGTCTCTTAACAGTGAGTTAATAGAAAGAAAGAGAAACCCAAATAATACATAAATTAGGAATACAGAAATAAATACTTACCTTATCTTTCTTACATTAAGGAATAGCAGGATCAAGTGCAGATTGTACCTGAGAACGAAAAGGAAAGAGATCTGAGTGAAGACTTCTCATACAACCTAGCAAACAATACATGAGAAGTAGAAGAAAGTAAGCTTCAGTAAACATTCTGGTAAGATAAGTTATTTATACACCATAGAAAAAACAGTAAGTTAAAAGGCACAGTAAATAAAGGTTTTTACATGTTAATGTTGCAGTCCAGTAAGAAGAAGAAGACGTAGCTGAACAGGCAGAATATTGGAGCAGTCTCTTCTCTGTCCCCAACCCCTTTTCCCCCCTTAGAACTTACCTGCAATGGAATACTAAAAGACCTAGCAGGGTTGGTTCTGAGAAGGGTATTGGGACCTAGCGTCATTCTGCTCCTGTGTGGTTCAGACAGCAAAAGGGATTTAGACCCTGACACTTGGTCACATCATTCTGCTAGTAGTCTTCAAGAATGGGCAGAGATATCAGAGACTGCCCTTGCCTAGATTTGATAATTCCTTCTAAAGTGGAGGCTATAATTTTGAATAGGATTAACTACCTCATCTTCGTGCAATGTGAAGTAACGCAGGGTTCTTCCCTATCCCCCTCCTACTTTTTCATATCTACAATCCTCCCCGGATCAACTGCTCATTCGACACCTGATATACACAGAAAAAACCCAGTAAACATCCATCGAAAGAACAGTGTGGAGAAAAATGTAATTTTATTTCTGATAGCGACTTCTAACTGCAGTTTCCTCACCTTGTAAATATCCCTAGATGTCGGATTGGATTCGGAAGCTTTCGGAACAATTCCCTTGCACGTGGATAGGTGGCATTGTGCAGCTCCATGACTGATCTGTCCTACCCTGGACAGGACGTTGGTCTCCTAAATATGCACCAGCGCCACGCGCTGACGTCCGTTCCTTTCTTTCCACGCCTGCTGACGTGGATCCTGACCTTCTAAATCCTGACATACCTGACAGATCTTTTCCCTCTAAAACTATAGGATTCAAACTGTGTTGTGCCTGTAATCAACAGATGTCGGTCACTGACACCCGCGAAGACTTTCACTGGTACCTCAATACCAAACAGGACTCCGTCATGCTGTGCTAAAATGAATAAGAAGGTCATTTGGGGGGGTCCAGAGGCTGAACAAGAGAAGTCAGATGCACTCTTCCTGTGAGCAGTCGTCTTCAAGATCATGGGGCTCAGGTAAGTTCAGGAAATCCCACAAGAAACATAAAAATCTAAGCATGGGTGCCCTTTATCCCGCTGCTCACACCACTTGGAGGAGCGCAGCGTTCCACGCACCACCAGGCTACAAAGTCTGTTTCATGTTTGGAATTGACGCTTCCCCTTGGTCCAGACCCAGTCCAATAAATAACGATAGCGACACCACACCAACTTCTCTTTGCCATGGACGACATTTTGGGTCCCATGGACAACAAATGGATGGAAGGGATCTTTCCCATCAATCAGTAATCAAGTGACAATGCAGCATAGACCTGCTTCCGGAGCCCAGATGTTTTTTTACTACGGCATCCCATCCCAGAGAGGTTAGTGGTACAGGCATGCACCAGCTGACTGAACCCAAATGCCTTCCCAACAACTTCCCCTGATAGTCAAAGCGAATGTAAACGTTAAAAAAATGCATGTTTTCGCCCGCCAGGTTTTCTCTAAGATCAGCAAAGACCTCTTGTCTTCTGGGTAGGTATTTGCATGCGCTGCGGGACAAAGTGGCAGAGTTTGCCAGCTGTCACGGATGAAGTCTGAGTCACTTTGCAACAACTCATCTTGGACTGTGAAGACGCAGCAAAATACACTATCCGGTCTAGCCTGGACACAACCGACTAGGTAGGGCAGTAGGCACCAGTGTGGTGTTAAGGCACCATGCCTTGAAACTGCCACAGGCTTCTCTTCGGATGTTCAGCAGTCCCTCATGGACACGCCAGTTGACGTTTCTCGCTTGTTTGATGGCAAAGATGGACTTGGCTTTAGAAGGCTTCACAGAGAGCAAGGTCACAGCCCACTCTTTAGGCCTAGCTCCAGCTGCATGCCAGTTTCCCCACACCAATCGCCCCTTTTGAGGCTTCAGACTGGGTTACCATTGGAGACGCCAAAATAGACACCAGCAGCAGCAAACCCCTGAATCCTTTTGAGGTAGAGGCAGGGGAACAGGCAGTCTGTGTCCAGGCCCCCAGAGACACAAACCCCGATTTCCCCCCACAGCAAAACCGCTTTAATTTTCCCCAAGTGCACATGATCACCCTGTAGGAGGTTGCCGCTTTAATTTGCTCTAGGCGGCACATGATCACCTTATAGGAAGTTGAATCACCTCTCACCATCTCAGTTGGAGAAGCATCCCACCCCGCCAGTGGGTGCTCCCAGATCGTAGAGCGTGGGTATTCCCTACCCTTCGTGTCTGTCCCACTGGATATGCCATCCACACTGCAATATCTCCTGCAGGACCACTTGTCTACACTCCAAGGAGAAGTTCTGGATCTCTTGGCCAAGGTACCAGTAGAGAGGGTCCCAGTCCCACAGATGCCATCTGTGGTTTCAGGTAGGCCACTAGCATTTCCAGTTTTGGTGTTCCCTTTTGATCTTACTAGTGTGCCTCGGTTGTTTGCAAAAGTGATGGTCTCTCAGAGGTGACACATTGTGTCTTCCAGCAATAGAAAGAACCCTGGCTTGAGCTATTCGCTACAGCAGAGAACGTGCAGTGTCAAATCTTTAGTGCGTTGGAGTTCCCAAGGCAGTCCTCTCTACGAGACGCTGTTCACATACGCTGGAGCTCGGGATGCCTGTACAACCTTCCACACTCCCTTCTTCAACCCAGAGTACTGAAAAAGATCAGAAGAGACTGGACCCACGCCATCCTCATGGCCCAGACTGGATGAGGAGAGTGTGGTACCCAGAACTTCTGGCAATGAGCATTTGTTCTCTGATTCAGCTACCCCTTCAGGAGAACCTCCTGCCACAGCGGCATGGCTAGGTCCTGCACAACCTATACCTCCATGCGTGGAGAATGAGCAGTGATAGTTGATGGATTTTGATCTTCCTCCCAGAGTGGTTGGTTTTCTTGGCAGCCATGCGTCCATCTACCAAAACTGTACATGCAGGACACTGGGAGAAGTTTGTTGCTTGGTGTTTCTTCCATCATACTGAACCCTTGGAAGCAAGTTTATTAGACATTCTTCTGTTTTGACTTTCACTGGTACAGCAAGGCCTTGCTGTGACCACAGTTAAGGTTATTTATAGCCACTTTCTGCCTTTACTGGATCAACCTTCTGTCTTCACCTGTTGTGAAGCACTTCTTGAAGGGTTTAACCCACAGGTTCCCACCTACACCATTTCTGATGATGTAGGGGAGCTTAATTTGGTTTTTAAGTATCTCATGTGAACTCCTTTCGAGCCCCTGCACAGTTGCTATTTTCGTGTGTTAACCATCAAGACAATTTTGCTCATCGCCATAACATCGGCCAGGCATGCGAGTAAACTACAAGCATTGTCTATAGTACCTCCATTCGCTTTGTTCTTCCCCAGACAAACTAGTCCTCTGGACAAAAGCAGCATTTCTGCCCAAAGTAGTCCTGCCCTTTCACAAAGGGCAATCCATCACCTTACCGGTTTTCGATGCACCGCCTCATCCCTTCAAGGAAGCTGAACGGTTCCACTGCCTTGACCCATAAAGAGACTTAGCTTCTCCATTGATTATTCATGGAAATGGCAACAGGATGACCAACTTTTCATTGGTTATTCTGGAGCTGAGGCAAAGTGGTTCAGAAGGGAACCATATCCCGATGTAATGTATTATGCATCAAGATCTGCTATAGGCTGGTTAAAACGCAACCCCACGAAGGTTTTAGGGCCCATTCCACCAGAGTGAACCCTGCTACCACTGTGCTGGTGTCAGTCTTCAACATCTGGCAGGCTGCTAAGTGGATGTCCCTTGAAACGCTCGCTAAGCATTACTACCTGGCTATCTAGGTTGTAGGAAGCTGGGTTTCTGTTGCAGTAACCCCCCCCCCCCCCACACTTTTTGCCAGACTACTGATGCACTTTGACTTGATATGCCCTGGGTCCCTGCCAATCGGGTTCCCAGGGCCAGTGTTTTGCCCCAAAACTGTACCTTGTACCCCCAATTGGCACCTCTCTGGCCACGTCAGACCCTTGTAAAAGGTACCATGGGTACCAAGGGTACTGTGGCCAGGGAAGGCCTCTAGGGCTGCATCACTTCTTGTGACACCCTTAGAGGCCCTGTACATATATATATATATATATATATATATATATATATATATATATATATATATATACACACACACACACACACACTCTCTCTGTGTCTCTGTGTCTCTCTCTCTCTCTCTCTCTCTCTCTGTGTATCTCTCTCTGTGTCTCTCTCTCTCTCTGTGTCTCTCTGTGTCTCTCTGTGTTTAGGTGTAGAACAAAGTGAAGAGTTGACATGGCACACATCCCTGTGTCCCATGCCTACAACCCACTGCCCTGGCATAGGTCAGCCACCCCTCTAGCTGGGTGCACTATACCAGTGGTGAGGGTACAGGTGCATGAGCCCTGTACCCCCTACAGTGTCTAGACCAATTCTTAGACATTGTAAGTGCAGTAATGCCATTAAGAGTATATGGTGCTGGGAGTTTGTCATTACGAACTCCACAGCACCATAATGGCTTTACTGAAAACTGGGAAGTTTGGTATCAAACTTCTCAGCACATTAAACCCACACTGATGCCAGTGTGGGATTTAATGAAAAATGCACTCAGAGGGCATATTAGAGATGCCCCCTGAAAAACGACCCGCCTCTGGTGTGTTCCCTGACTGGTACACACCAGCCTGCCACCACGAGACATGTTTCTGGATCCCTGGGGTGGGAGCCTTCTCTCCCTGAGCCCAGAAACAAAGCCTTTCCTGGGCAGAGGTGTTCACACCTCCCCCAGGCCAGGAAGAGCCATCTTAAGCAGGGGAGCTTCAAAGGCCTTTCCGCCTCGGTAATGCAACCCCCAGCCTCTCCTATCATGAGCAGGCCCCCTCCCTGTCCCCCCTCCTTTTTGGTGGGAAGACGGGCAGGAAAAATTAGCACAGCCCAGAAGGTGTGCCCACCTCTGCCAACCCCACCCCCCAGGTGGGGGAGGCGAGGTGAAGCCCACTCTTCAGTGCCCGCCACGAACCTAGAGACCCCTAAAAACACCCCGTAAATACAGTATTTAGGGGGCAGCCCTGAACCAAAGAGGCAGATTCGAAGAAGATGGACGAAAGAAGACGCCCAGCAGAGGAGACTGCAGAGAAGAACTGACTTGGCCCCAGCCCTACGGCCCGTCTGCAGTATCCAGGGATCCTGCGCCAAAAGTCGCCTTGTCCTGCAGCCAGCGACCTCCAGAACCCCTGAGAGGACCGACTGCCTTCAACAAAGACCGGATCTCCTGTGAACAGCAGCTCTGTTCAAAAGAAACTCTCAAGACAGACTCTGAGCCTGCTGAGGACAAAGAAACCCGACGCCTGGAACCACCACTGCACCCATCGCCTACAGCCCGAGTTCGAGTGGCCCACCGGTCCCAGCTAAGTCCCCCAGCGCTCCAGAGTCCGAGTCCACCGTGGGTTAACCCCTCCAGAACTCCCGGACGTCGCCTGCAGCCTCTGCACGGAGACCCCTCCCCCCCCCACTGCGAGTGGCCCGGTAAGGTGAAATCCGACCATAAAAGACACCCCTGCATCCAGTCGCCGAGCCCTCCAACTTACCTGCCCAGCTGTTGGTTCCTCCCGGAAGTCTTCCTGGACCGAGCCTGCAGCTAAAAACCAAAACCGAGAACCCCCATTGAAAACAACAGGGCACCCGACGCTAAAACAGCACCCAGCCGCTGCTGGGGGTGCACTTTTGTGCTAAACCGGATCCCCCTTTGCGCTGAGCCTAACTCCAGGAGCTTTGCTCCCACAACCTTGTGGCCTGCTCGTGAGCAGGCACCAACCGGAGGCCCCCTATCCCCCATTGGATAACATTGGGCCTCAGCACTCTGCACCCATCTGCCCTAGTGCCGCTGAGGGTGCTTTGAGAGTGCATCCTTGACCCTGGGGGAACCCTGGTTCTAACCCCAGAATACCAGCTCCCACAACAAAGTACTTACCTGTTAACTGATAATTTCATTTCTTTCCATAGGAATACATGGACTGTTTTTCCTTAAAAAAATGTTTGTGTGGAGTTGGTTTTGTATGGAACTTTGAAAAACTGCAAAGAACTAAAAATTGCTTACTTACCTTTTCTCTAGGAAATGTCCCAGTGTGATATCTAGGGGTATCACACTGAGTAGATAAAGTAATCCATTAAGTAATCTGTAAAGTAATCCAACAGTAATTTTCACTGTATTGAAAAGATTTGCAAACCTGTAACAGTCATTTTCATTCAGCTTGCTTGTATTGTTCAACCTGCCTTGAAAATTATCAAATACACTTACCTGTGCCAGGCATGGTTGGTTCTAGGCAATAAATATAACTAAATAATATTTTTATACAAATCAAATTTGTCTGAGTTCAGTCTTTGTGTGTGACATCATTTGCTGATTGAGTGTGTACTTAACACTACCCTCTGATAAAGCCTTATTGCTCACCCACACTACCACAAATGGAGAGTAAGGTGCTATCTACTTACACCTCTGCCTACCTTTGGGGTTCCAGTGGACTCTGTGCACACTATACCTCATTTTGGTATAGTATATACAGAGCCAGCTTCCTACACAGGTCCAGTGGGAGTACATTTTGCCCGATCTGGCTTGCAGGATTTCCTGGTCTCGGTGATTCCACAGACCCACCACTTGGGGAGGTACTGCTTTGGTATCGATTCACAGGAATGTTCAGTTAGAAGTCTTTATCAGAAGAAAAAGTTACTTACCTTCGATAACACTTTTTCTAATAGAGGCTCTAACTGCAGATTCCTCACCGACCCACCATCATTCCCGTTCTGTGGAATGGACTCGCACTGTCCAATAAAAAGGTCTCAGCAATTGAAAACATCTGCACTGTCACACGTTGATTTCTATTGGCGAGGATAGAAAGAAAGTGATTTCGGGGCGTGGAGGTGGTGCAAATATAGAGGCCCAATGCCATATCCAGGGCGGGACAGATCTGTCACAGAACTGCACAACGCCACTTATGCACAAGGGAGTTGCTACGAAAGTTTCTGAATCCAGTCTGACACCTGGGGATATTCACAATGTGAGGAATCTGCAGTTAGACTCTCCTACCAGAAAATGTGTTGCCAAAGGTAAGCAACTTGTTCTTCTAGTTGAAGGAAAGCTTCCTCTGCCTGAATGGATCAAAGATTGACGTTTTAATTGAAGTAAGTGTCGGCTCAGAATCAATCCATTTTAAGTGGAATGCCAATATGACCACTACCTGTGTGTGTATCATAATGTATGTTTTGGAACCAGCACTGACTGGTTGTCCGAGGGAGTGCCCCAACCAGGCAGAACGCTCCGCTCCCATCAAGGGCAGGTGATTACACGCAATGTACAACCCGTGCTCACCCTTGTGAAGCTTGGCACTGAGCATTCAGGCGTCCCTCAGAAGCAATGTGCAAAGCAAGAATGCAGCACGCAAACGCAATAAATATTCTGCACGACACAAATCAGAGATTTCACACTTGATGTCGAGAAATGTTGTTTACATTCAACACACATAAAACAATGCCACATAAATATCATGGAGTTCTGGGCATAAATCACAATTGGCACTATTACTAGCAGTACTAGGCACAATTCATGTTGATCAGATCTCAATAACATGCACACATGGAAAAAAAGTCATATTCTAAACCCCACACAGCACCATATGCAGTGCAACATTTTGTCAGCCCCATGACCAAACCCACAATCCTTTGCGTGCAATTTCACACTGCTATAGGGTGCACCCTGGGCTACATCGACATCAGTGATATGTGCATACACAGAATTATAACACTTTTAGCAGAGGACAAGTCCTTGCAGATAAACCCACTGTTGAGAGATAAAGTGCTTTTGGTAACGTATAAACCAACACCACCGACCAGTGTCATGAAGCACAGGTGGTCCACAGACGGTCACTCCCACACACTCACACTCACTTTACACTGCTATGCAATGTGACAGGTACAAAGCCTGGTCTGTATGGGCACTTTCACACTCATACGCACCCGACACCCTAATGCGGTGCCAATGATACTAAGCAGGTCAATAAGTAATATGTTGCAGACCCCGTGGCTCCAAGTCTCCCGCCACTCTCCAATTCACCCCCACTGTCCCAGACACTCCATATGGATGTTCACCAGCCCCCCACCCTCCCTTTCCGGACACAAGGCCACTCATGGCTTAGGTCACACCTCGCCTGGGCCCTCGGAAAGCAGGGGGGGGATAGACCGTAAGCATAAGCAAGAGGTAGACGTAAACAAAGGGGGTCTTGGTGCCACTCAGGAAGTTGGCCAAGTTGCGAAGCAGAAATTGCCAAGAGCAACAACTCTTTACACTCACGGGTCCACCAGGGCCGTCTGGTACCAACCCAGGCCTGCAAAACACAGGGGGGGGGTCACGCAGTCTCGACCTGCTCCCGAACCTTCTCAGAAGCATCCCTCCAGCCTAGTCAATTTCTTTCACTCTTACCTGACGCGACAAAGTCTTCGGAAGGGCCAGATGGGGAGAGGGCAGTTGGTCCAGCATGATGGAACCAGTAAGGGAACAAGCAGTGAATGGGGAGCAACACACAGGGGAGCCTCTCGGCTTGAGGAGGCACTCAGCTGGTACACGGTGATCCCAGTGGTGCCTCGGTTATCCGGGCACAGGGTCTGGTGCACGACAAGATGAGCTGCACCAGACACTTCAGGTTACACGAAGTAGAGTTGCAATTCCATACCTCCCTAGAAATGAGGCACTTTGTCCGACACACCTTGATGTCGGTTCAACCAGACAATTCCGGACACACACTCCGCAAGAGGGCTCTTTGACGGAGATCTTTTGTTTTTAGCTGTGATGATGTTTGCAGGTGTGTGGGGATTCAGTAGTGACTATAGTGAAAAAGAGGTACCCAGAGATTTATTTAATCAGGGGTTCTCTTGGCAGGATTAAAAACAGATAAGTGTAGATTGTCGAGGCAGTGTTACGGAGCGTGGAAATCTACTGTAGAGTGCTTAGAAGGTCGACATGGTTCACGCCTTCGTGGTCCAGGAGGGATCCATAGCATTTCTTCAGGACCAATGGAATCCAGTTTCCCTACCCTTACTGAGGGCGGGGTATGTAAATTAAAAACTGGGTACCTCTTAGGTGGTTTTAGACCGCCTCTTTTTTACTATAGTCACTACTGAATCCCCACTCACCCGCACACATCATCATGGCTAAAACAAATGATCTCCGTCAAAGAGCCCTCTCGTGGGGCCAGTGAGGCATTGCAGAGCAGGCCCCACGAGGAGCAAAGCCCGATGATGAAGAATGACACCCACATGGGTATGTGAGGGCAATACCTGCCAATAAGGAAGACTCCCTCACTTTATATACATTCCAACCTTACGTCCTCTGTATAGGAACAGTCACCATCTCTTGTTCATATTTCTATTAAGGAGCATGGGTGCTGGACCTTGAACTGCTCCTTGTCCCTTCCTCTTGTGATTAATGTACCTTTTCATAGGGCACTCCCGGGTATGACACAACCCAATCGCACAAGCACCCTGCTCCTAACCTGTGTAGGGAGGGTGCTTGTACCTTCCTGCTGCAGCATAGTGAGAACATGCCCCAAGTTCTAAGGTCCCGTACAGAGTGTAGACAAAGACTAGGAGGACAAAAAAAGCTAAATGTTTCGGGGATATTCTCCTAAGAAGGCCAGTTCCAACAGTATGCTATTAATTATATTTCTCAGAAGAAGTCTTTGAAGAACTGTTGTCTGATGAGACCGAGAGGTACTCGCAGGCACAGGCCTAGGTGGCAGGTGACAGCCATCAACCCAACTCCTCAGGGTGTCCCAGCACCTATGCATACCCAGCAAAGTGCAGTAACAGACAAGGATGTTGCCTGTTTGGGCCAGAACCCCTGTTCCACTAAAGCTTACAAAGTAAGATGTCATCATCTGCCTCATCCAGCACCACTTACTGTCAGTCCCCACAATCACCCAGATGTAGATGACACAAACACTCACATAACATTCACAGCACACATAGACCCAACCTTGTAAACATCCCACTAACTACCACACACACTCAAACTACAGTACATACTGCAACTCATGCACGCTCGCTTTGCAGTACCCGATGCAACAGACTTCGCAGACCTCGTCACCTATAACAAACTTGATGCCCTCTTCCTTCCAGAAACTTGGTTCATGCCCACATCTTCGCACATTCTAAATGTCCTTCCCACAGGCTACAGCATCCATCAAGCCATACATAAGAAGGAAGTAGGCTTCGCTGTCATCCATAAGTCATCCTGGTCATGCACCCTATGTAAACTAGTAACACTTGACTCCATGGAGCTGCTGACATGCAATTTACCACTCTCTAGATCTCGGGCTTCCAGCTTCCATCTCATCTAGCGGTCTTCTGGGCAGAACAAGGGCTTAGTGAATACATTCTCAATTCTCCTCACCACCTCCTTGTCCATCTAACATTCCCACACCACCCTCTTGGGTGACTTCAACCTCCCAGACAACACAAGCTCAAAAATAAAAAGAGACATCCTCATCGATACAGTCAACGTGAAACCGCACGTCACACAATCACCACACTCCAAAGGCCACATCCTCAACTTTGTCTTCTCAACATCCCCAACAATCCAATGCAAACCACCCGTACCGCTGGACTGGATAAACCACTTTGCCATCCCTATCTCCATGCTTATCGTCCTACTAACAAACCAAGGTCAACACAAAAGAGAAGACCAAATCTTGAAATTCTTTTAGGATTTCTGCATAGACAACCTAATGCTTTAACTCCTCTCTCACTAATCAATTCCTCGTCCAATGCCAACATCCTTCAGCCACTTGAATAATGTTTTGGAAAGCTATGTGAACATCCATTCCCCAAATACAACATGCAAGTTCAAGCCAAAGCCTTCAGCACCCGGATACTCTAAAGACCTTGCTGACAATTAGCAGTTGTCAGGAAAGTAATGAAAACAGAATTCCATAGGCTCTCTTGATAATGAAGTCCCTATGGGCAACAGCAGACTGCTCATCACATCAGATAAAGCAAAGTACTATATTAAAACCATCAATAAAGCCACCAACAGAAGCAGAATGGAATGCTGTTCAAGACAATAAAGCACAGCATCAAGTCCCTACCAGACTCACCTGTTTCTCACTTCACAGAAAAGTGCAATGCCATAAACATCTGTGAAAAATATACAGAAGATCAGACAGCACATTAATGACGCCAATCCTGCTTCAATTCTTACACGTACTCCTTCCGGTAGAATGTCGCAATGGTCAGCATTCATAGCTCTATCACTCCCAGATGTCACTGACCTACTCAACTGCCTCAAAGCCACTTCTTATGAAGATGTCCATCAAAGTTCTCTCTGGAGACGTTCTCTTACCCCTGCTTGCCACTGTCAATGCCTCTTTCACTCTAAGCATCTCTCCAGACAGACCAATTCCTCCCACTCCTAAAGAAATCCACTCTAGTCCCCGATGACCTCTGTAGCTAATGCCCCACCACTCTTGATGACCTCTGTAGCTAATGCCCCACCACTCCCTCACCATTCATCAGCAAGATCATTGAAAAAGCAGTCTATGTTCAACTTTAAGACCACATGCATGATAACCATCTCCTTCATGACTACCAGTCTGGCTTCAGATCATGCTGCAGCACGGCGACCACCACCTTACACATTGGAGGCAATGGCCCCTTTCGACCACAGATTTAGATGACCCATGCCTCCTGGTATTGCTGGACCTATCAACTGCTTTTGACACAGTCAACCATCCCAACCTCTTACGCACAGTCACAGGGTCGAAGATGACGTAAGGGAAGAGGTACCTTACTCCCCGACGTACATAGCGAATTAAGTCCTATTCCTTCCTGTGCCTTTAAATCTACAGAGTTCAGCAACCCGGAAGGAGGCGGGCAGCAAACCCTTCTGATGGACACGACCCTTGGCCAATTAGAACATGAATCATCGCTCAGGAACCCGGAAAAGGGAGCAAGGGGCAGCCCGAGACGAAGGAGAGATCCGGATGCAGCGGAGAGTCGCCAGGAAAAACCAGCGTGAGGAGCCCAGACTGGATACGCGTTCCCTCGGAAAGCCGAGAGTCCGTCCCTGAAACAAAGGAGACGCCAGGAGGAGCGTGGCTGACCAAGGTACAACTTCGCATGCAAGGGATCACGGGGAGTTGGGGGGGGGGGGGGAAGCAAAAGAAATAAGGGGAGGAACCGGGTTTCTTTCATCCGCTAATTTACTAATGGCAAGGCCAGTGACTTAACCGGAATTCATTTGGTGGTGGGTCCAGGAATTTCCTCCATAACTCTGGTTTTGCTTGGGTGATACCTCCCTCGCAGATTCCCTACCCTACTATTTCCTACCGACTTCCAGACGGTTACCTTTGGTTTTCTTCTTCCTCCGAGGGGCATAAAGTCAACCGGTGAACTGGGCTGGACCCCGACCTCCAGAGGACCAGAAAAAGAACCTACAATCCGAGGCCAAAAACCTAGAAGGACCAGGAGTTCCCTAAAGACTTATACATCCCTCGTTAAATAAAGGATACCAAAGCAAAACCAAGTATCACGTGTCTCCTTCAGGGGTTTCTTCCCCTACAACTCGGTGACACACACCCAGGCATTTCTAATGGGATTCACTGTCAATTTCCTTCACTGGTTCTCCTACCTTTCCAACCAACACCAGTTTGTTCACATGGGGGTGTCTTGGTCACAAATGATTCCTGTCACCTGTGGAGTTCCCCAGAGTGCCATACTGTCTGTCATCTTCAGCCTATACATGGAGCCACTTTGAGCTGTACTTAGAGATAACAGTATCAAGTGTCACCAATATGCTGAGTATACACAATTTTACTTGAAAGTCTCCTCTGCTTCATTCAACACCTTAAACACTGCATTCACACCATCCAGACTTGGATGTCCTCCGCCTACATGAAGCACAGCCTAGCCAAGAGAGAATTCCTGTTGTTTGCCAAGAACAATAAATACGCTACAGTACAAACCTTGCTTAGTGGCATGAGCCTTGACTGCTTTGAACTCCAACTTTCACTGAATGCCAGGTCACTTGGATTCACCCTGTACACAAATCTCACTCTCAGGGAACACATTGCCAAAAAAAACTAAAACAGCCTGGTATCAGCTCTCTCTTCTAAAGAAAGTCAAACCATTTCTTTCAGAAAGCAACTTAAGAACTTCTGTTCAAGCCCTTGTGGTGTAATCCCCTACTCCGTGGCTTTCAAGACTCAACGCTGCCACCCCTTGGGGGCATCCTACAAAATGTAGTATGTCTTATCTGGTTCCTGAAAAAATATGATCACATCAGCCCCATACTGATGGAACTACATTGGCTCCCCTTGCTGGCCCACGCCATCTTCAAAGCCAGCTGCATCATTTACAAAGCTCTCATGGCCAGCACCCTGCTTATCTTCCAAACCAGCACACCATCTCACAGCACAACTGCAGGCATGACACCATAAGACTACAGAAGAGAAGTGGCAAAGAAAAAACCAAGAGAGCAGGCCTTTTCCATCTGTGCATCGAGGATCTGGAACAACATCCTCATATCCATCAGGACCGGCCCAACCCTGCTGCAACTTATAAAAGAGTTGAAGACTTGCCTCACTACAACACAACACATTAACCATCCACAACCCAGTTTCCTCTTCTCTTATTTATTGATTTTATGTTTGTCTTTGACCATGTACATTACTTTGCTGCCTTTTGATTAGGTTTGTGCCATGGAAATACCATACACATACACCCACACACTCCTTGTCTGTGGAATCTGGGCTGCTATAGGTCCTCCAGCTAGGGGGGGAGGGGGCAGGCTGGAGGGAACTCAGGGGCTTGATGGCCAGGCACAAGGCCTAGTGCAGTCATCAGCCAGTAGATTACCAAAGGCGATGAGTTGACAGCCCAATAAACCTAAGCGAGGGTTAGGCTCCATAACGTTATCTGATGAGTGTGCTGGGTGCCATCGTGCCCTCCCTCCCATTTTTGATAACTGACCTGTTACAGTTGCTGTGAAATAAAGACTTATTGTGTACCCTTCATTGTTTGATACATCAAACTTTTCAATATATTTTCAGATTTTTTTCTTTGTTGTGCTATTTTTCGTAATAAATGTTTATATTTGTAATTGGGTTAATGTGCACATTGTAAGTTTGTAAGCGATTATCCTGTGGCTCAAGGTTCTTTACCAAGGTGAGCAAACATACATCTAGTGAAAACTGCTAACTTGTAAGGATCCCCTATCTGGGCAGTGAGAGAAGTTAGTTAATCACAGTTCACATCAAGGCTGTATCCTCTCTTGCACCGACAACCTGGGCAATTTCCTACAATATGCTTTTGTATGGAGCAATAATAAGGGGGTAAACCTACTACAGCTGGTACACGTTTTATGTGAGATTGAAGACAAGATTTTGGTAACAGGAATGGTAAGATTTGCAAAGGAGGTTGGGCACCAAATATCTGACCAGAAGATGGAAGGGCCACCTAGGAAAAGTACCTCCACCTTGTCAGAAATTAGCTTAGGACAATTTTCTGACATCTAGGTGGTCAGATGACCTAGTAATTGACCTGAAACAATAAAGGAGGTCAGTCCCTGCTGTGAATTGGAAACCACTTATGCTCTGGAATATGGCCTGTTGAATTAAAAATGTTGAAATGTAGAGTTGATCTCACTGTAGACATTATGTGGAAATGGACAGTGCAGACGCTGTAAGGGAATGGTGGACCTTGAGAAATTAAATTTGATTCTGATTGAACAAACTCCCCTTACAATAGCGATCTATATTTCTGTTTTATTAAAAGAGGAAACAGAAATTGGTACTTGAAATAAGGGAATGGCAGGAAGGAGCAGTAGCTATGTATTCCAATAGTGATGGTTAGTATCACAAGATTACTCTTCAACTGGAAACACCAGAATTCCTAATGACACAAACTCAAAGCCGCCGTTCTCTGGTGCTTCAGTGAACATTTGGAATCCCTTCTGATACAACTGTGAATATTTCCAAGCATCAAGTCTTCACGAAAAGGTCTGAATATCCACCTTTTTAAGTTCTGCTTGGGATGTTGTGTAGCTGCTTGGAGTAATGTAAATAGACGGTGGTAAGTAATTTCCCTAAGCCTCTTCATAAGAAGCAGCTAAAACAATTGTCTTTTTACTCTACTTTCTCTATTCTGGCACATAATCTTTCCTAAAATAGCAATGACATAATGAAAGATGACCTTTCTGCTTTTACCACTTCCCTAGAAAAGTATCTAAGGCTAAAATAGCATAGTTAACATGATGCGTACAAAACCTACTGGTGTTGGCAACCAGCTTTCGGCTTTCGCAATGTTTGCGATTTTTTTTGGGGGGTATTATTGTTAATGGGGACTTATCTTTATGTGCAAGTGCACATTGTGCAAGACCAAAAAGATGTCACTCAGAGAGGCACGTCAATGGCTTGAGTGGGCTGACCCTGAACCCCATGATGTATGCTGTGTTGGCTGAGCAAAAATGTGAATGATAGACCGATGAAGAAAGCTGTGTGAAAGCCCTTATAACAAAGTATATATAGATATATATATAGATAGATATGTATATATATCTCAATATATATCTCACAGTGGCGGCGGGCACTACTGAGTAGTTATAGTTTTAATCTAGTTACCATAGGAAATTGAATTTGTTTTGCTAATAACTTTGGTGCCTTTTGACGAGCTTTCACAAAAGTTTCCAAAAACAAAGTACATCCAGCTCAGCTCCTTCCTGGAAAGTTTCGGGTTGAACTGTCAAGTGGGAGCTGAGAAAAAGGAGGGCTCAAATTACAATTCCCCCTTGCAATTTTCATAGGGATTTTTCAACAACGATACAGCCAAAATGTCTGAACAGAATTTTACTAATTTGACAGAAAGCTAAATTGTTACTCAGCAAGCGTGCTTTTTGTGATTTGGTGTAAATCTGTTCAGCAATTTTTGAGAAACTAATGTTCAAAATGTATAGATATCTAGAGTGTTGGGTACTGCGGGCATGCAGCTTCAAATATTAGATAGACATGATTGGTTGAGGTGGCTGTCTTTTCAATGGTCCACTTTGCTCCTGCGAGTCAGAGGGATCTCACTCTCTGATGGCTGGCCACAACATGAAGAGAAATGTTGCAGCTCTATTTACAGGACATGAGGACTCAGTTCCTGTGTTTTGAAAATGAAAATAAGGCATAAAGAGACAGGGTAGTTGTACCCTCACCCCCGGAACTTGTAGTGGGTTTCTGGGCCAAAATGTAAACCATTTTTGGGGGGGTTGCTGTAAATCCATGGGAGTCAGTGAAACTCCTTTACTTCCATGAGAGTCCCACAGGATCACAAAACCAATTGAAAAAAGAACAGGTTGCATGTTCCTTGGGGCGTGCAGTGGAGGATCAGCCGCCTGTAGGTGTTTGGATGCGGGGCCTGTGGCCACTCCCACACTGTGAATGGCCAAAGGTGGGAGGTCTGCTAACTGCAGGGAGAGGGTTTGAATGGTAATAAAATATTACTTTGCGTTAAAAATAAAAACTAGAAATTCACTGAAAAATATATAGTTAAACTGAGGTTCTAATAAGGCATTGTAAAATAACTCACTTTACATTAAAACAAACCTCAGAAATTCACTGAGAGAAATATAATGTTTTATACTAAGAAAAAACACTGAAATTCACCAGTTATACTTAAATGAAGTAACTATAAATTGCACACTCACCATGCATTGCTTATGACCTCACAAATGACTTCACATATTGCATAACTCGACATGTTCTATGTCATTGATAACATTACTGATGACATCTGAAATGACATCATCACTGTTATGGCGAGTTATGGTTATGGCGAGTTATGGTTATGTTTTAACTTACATCTCCGTCACTTTAACCTTAATTTTTTTTAAGTTAATTTCTAAGGTTTTAAAAAAAATATAGTTAGATATTTACCATATCGTACTATAATGTCACTTTAACCTTTGTTTTATCCACTGAATATATATATATTTATATATATGTGTGTGTATATATATGTATATATATATATATATCTTTCTCCACATCAAACTCCCACAGGCAGTATCAAGGGCGGTTTGAAGAAATGGGCAGCACAGCCAGGTTAGGTACCGCAAACCATATTTATTAAATAATTTTCTCCTCCATAGTGTCAACAGTGCGAGTCTGGCGATGCGTTTCGGCTGAAGTTTTCAACTGGCCATAGAGTTTACAATGTGCAGAACGTACTTAAGAGGGACAGCCCCCCCACCACCACCGACAACAGCTAACAACTAGTGCTAGACTGCAAACCGGCATTTAAAAAAAACTCTCTTGAGTTAGCCGCCATGTTTATGTATAACGCGGAACTCTGGAGCATAATAAATTTACAATTCAAACCATATAGGTTCATTTTCAAATTAATTCGTACTCCTAATGGTAAAGTACTGATATAAACAAGCGTTTGCAATGCAATAGGTCTCGCATTTTGCAAGAGTTTAAGCTATTAGCATTGTAAATGACAATGCCTTTTATTTATCAGTTTTGATCATTAACACATAAGTAAAAGGCATTGTCATTTACAATGCCAATAGCTTAAACTCATGTAAATGCGAGACCTATTTCATTTCAAAGAAGTGGACGCCATAGTCCCGGCTGCTTGGAAAGTGAAAGCGCGCATGGAGCGCAGAATTATGAAGGAAAGCATGTCGTGCCTGCAGGAGAAACTCATTAAAGAAAATAGTGCTTATAGACTAAATAAGACATACTGTGTAACAACAGAAGTAAAAGGGCCAGTCCTCATGGAAGGTTACAAATGTAGACAAGGTGGTACTAAGGAGGGACTAAGAAGCCTATTAACGAATCAGAAGCCAGCATTTATCAAAGGACAATGACTCAAGCCAATGAAAAATATGGGCGGAGAGTGGGCGGGGCTTCAAGTCCATACTTGAATACAGCATGCCCGCAGAGCAGCGCAGGCGCTGCCCAGGCACGACTTAAAAAGCCTTGAGGAACACAGTTACATAAGCTACAAGATAACTGAATATTTATAATTGCCCATATTTTGACACAGCCCATAGAACAATGCAGCGTGATATTATGAATAAATCCTACAACAAAACATCTTGAACATGAGACATATATTCTCTCCAATAATATTCTGACAGCCATAACACTTAAACTGATGAAATCCAATAAAATATAATTCTTACATTCATAGTCTAGTGCAGCCTAATGCTTCGAATAACATGAAGGATGATGTCTATGTCATTCTCACTAGTAAAGTACTTTGAGCAATATACTTATTATATTTTTTGAATGTCCCTATTTCGCTGGTTCTGTTTGTATTCAATCACAAAATGCACAAAAAAGCAAGGTTTTAGCATAAAACCCTTGTAGGGACTATAACACTGAGGAAACCATCCCCATAGTTATATTTACTCTGGCAGAAACATTAGCAGCTATTAAATCAATGAAAAAGGGCAAAGCTCCGGGCCTAGGCAGGATACCAGGGAACTTGTACTGTTCGGAACCAGTTGTGTGCGGATATCTACTTAATATAATGTTGAATGCTATATCCATGGGGGCGGAGATACGGGAGACCTGGAGGGGAGCAGAAATAATCCAAATCTTTAAAAAGAGGGATAAATGCTACCCCGCTAATTATCCACACATAAGCCTGGTTGATAATGCCCAAAAATGGTTTTGTAAACAACTGTTGGGAAAAGTTCAATCATCGATAGACAACAAGCAAATATTGTCTAACTTACAAGCTGGATTTTGGGCATCCACGAATACCATGGATCAGGTACTTCGGTTCCTATTGCTATTATAGAAAATTGTTGGGATCAACAAAGGACCCCTGTATGTGGTTTTTGTGGATCTAAAGTCAGCTTTTGACTTGATCCCAAAGGGAAGTTATGGTCCACATTGAAGGCGATAGGGATGCCACCAGCTCGTTTGTCCCTGTTAATGTGCTTACACAGCAGTAATTATGCCCAAGTAAGATGGGGTAAGGAGGACAAGTTAACAGATCGTATAGCCATAATGAGGGGGGTGAGGTAGAGGAGTGTCCTGGCACCAATCCTTTTCACACTCTACATAAATGGCTTAATTAATACCTTATACAACTGCAATGGGGATTACCGAAGGTTAGCGAGTGAGTGAATCCCGGCCCTCTATTCGCTAATGATACTCTGTTAATCTCAAAAACAACCATGGATTGCAGAGCTTCTTAGACAAAGGCATGCTCCAGGTTTGTCCTGGAAATTAACGTTACCAAAACCAGGTTTATGGTGTTTAGGGGGAAGTATGACTGGGATCTGCCAATCTGCAACAGGTCAGGGAATTTGAATACTTAGGCGTAATATTGTCAAGTAATTTATCGCGGGCCCCCCAAATTCTGAAAAGTCAAATGTCCTTACAGCATATTGAATCTGCAAATAGGAGAAGATTAAATAAGTCTAATTTCTGTCCTATATCCCCGGCCCTTGAAATTTATCATGTCAAGGGATTGGGTGCAGCCTTGTATGGGGCTGAATTATGGGGTCATGACAAAATCAGGGCCCTTGCGCTAACAGAGAATAGATTTATGCAATCGCTATTGGCCCTGCCCATAAGTGCCCCACTTAGCCCCAGGCAACTTGATTGAGGGCTGAGAAATATTATAAATATTGTAGCCCTGAAACCTTTGTTATATTGGTTAAAGCTTTCGTTGGGTAAGTCGCAGATCCCGGTGAAACAGGCTGTGGCAGAAGTTAAAGAAATAGACAAACAATTGGTAATACCTTGGTTTAAACACATCAAAACCTGGTTGTATGACCTTGGCTTGCAAGCAAGATAAGTGGGATAAACCTGACAACCTTAGCAAGGGGATGGTTTTGCATCTGAAAGATAGATATTGGTCTTTTATCCAGGAAAATGGTTACTTACAATGGCACATGGCACCAGGGGCAGCCCCCATAGGGCGGAGGAGCGTCGCCCACTGCTTTCTTGCAGTGCGAGAAGCAGAAACATAAAATGGTAAAACGACCATTTTTTGTTTCTGCTTCTCGCACTGCGAGAAAGCAGAAGGGTTTGGTTGGGTTCGGGTCTGCTGGAGGGCAGGGGAGGAGTGGCTAGCCCAATGCTGCGGGCCCAGACTGTTTGGTCGGCCCCAGTCATGCGCACTCTCCCTTTTCTCCATGTATGCTGCATGCAGCCTACATGGAGTAAATGGCCTCCCAATAGGTGCCCGGCTGGGCGCCCTCCCCACCAATCACAACGCTGCCATTGCAGCGTTTTGATTGGCTTAGGGAAGGGGAGGGAGGCTGCCTGCTTCCTGTTCCACGGGACCCGGCCAGGAGCTGGGACAGCGCAGGACCTGGGAAGGTAAGTTTATTATTAATATATATTTTTTTTTAATTCACCCCCCGCGCGACCCCTACACCCACCCACCGAACCCGCGAGTCATGCCGGCCGCGACGGCATGGCACCCTTACAGGGCGGTTCATGGATGTGAAACGTTTTCCAGCTTTTGATCAATTTCTGGATCAGGTTGAGCCACCTCTTGCTAGATTGCTTTTTCTAAAACTTAGGTATGTTATTCTTCCAGTGAATGCACTCTGGAATAGGTGGCAGGCGAGTAGTATATCACCCCTATGTCCTGCATACCTGACTTGTACTGAAACTGTGGAACACTTTTGGTCTTCTGTCCCCTCTTTGCAAAACCCAGGTCCGAGTGATTGTCCCTGGTGCACTATGCAGAGGCAATGCACATATTACAATCTGAAAACACTGAGGGGCGGGGGGGGTTCTCGATGTCCAGGCACTTACTGCAGGCCTGGCGTATAAGGTGTAAATTCATTAAGAATGCCTACTATGAGTCTAGTATGCCACAATCAGGTGCCATATGAGCATAAAATCATTATAAAGCTACTTAAAATCTTGTACACAATGAGTGGTCTTGGTATGTACTTGCTCTTTATGAAGGATAGTTAATGCAGCCGAGTATAGTTTTAACTGATTTTAATGTATTTTTATCTAATTTTGTATTACCTGTTCCTATAGATGACGTGATCCTCCTGTATAACATTGTAATGGAACATGCTTTTTTAAATGATGCTTTATGTGTGAAGCTTTATGGTGAAAATGACCAAATAAACATATTTACTACTACATAAAGGAGTCAGACTCTTATTGGTTTCCCATGGTCATCGGACCTCCATTAATTGCAGGAGATACAATGCCTAATACAGCGCACTGTAAAGGTCACAATTAAAGTGTCCTGTGCAAGCCGCATATTACATTGAAGTGCTGAGGATTAAAGTGCCCAGTTTGATGCGCAATTTAAAAGTGTCATGTGCATGTTCTATATTGTACTAGAATGGAATTTGTAATCAGTTATTTATCAAGAGAGTGCTGTGTGCAGGCAATGTTGCACACAGTTGAAATGTCATGGGCAAATCAATCCATCAATTACAGGAGATAAAGTGCCTAATCCAGCACACAGTTAAAGTGTCCTGTGACAAACCGCATGTTACATTCAAGTGCTGAGGATTAAGGTGCCTAATTTGTACAATTTCGAAGTTTATAAAGGATAGAAATTTAAAAGAATGTTGCGCCCAGTTGTAATGTCTTAGACAAAGGAATATGTTTTGAATCTAAACAACATATCCCCTATAAAGTGCTGATGGTAAAAAAAACAGGCCTAGCACATACACAGTAAAGACTGATAAATAATTTGAAACACTATACGCTATCCATAGTCATAATAGAAAAGGGCAAATTAATCCATGATTGTAACTTTAAAACCTGTAAGGGCTGTACTGTTTCAATGTCATTCATGATTGCTGTAGCTAAGACAAGATGAATTCATGATCATAATCATAGATAGAGCAAAAATAAGCAAGAAAGAAGTGGGCAAGTGTGAGATATTGATGAGTCCAACACTATAAAGTCACTCAGGAGTTCATATAGATGGCAGGGAATACGAGATGCCAGAAGCAGATGGACCATCATAAATGTACATGTAACTCCGCATCTGCATTCAAACCCCATGGTACCTCCGTGCCCATCATAATGATCAGCTTGGACTCTAATCTCCTCCGAGCCAACTCCTGGTCACCTTCTCTTGGTGTTTTCATGATGCGTTGAATACCATAATAACTAATCTCCAATTTATTTCCATCATGAGTCTCCCAAAATGCAGAGTTTCAACTTATTGACAGTACTCCCTGCGTATTTCTTCCCACATGTGCACTCCAAAACATATACCACATAGGTTGTTTCAAAATGTATCCACTCCTTAATCTTCTTTGATTTTCCATTGTGCAGTTCAAAGAACGTCCTAGCCAGTAGAACAGGCTTTGCATTTAAGACGGCGCCAAATACCTTTTGGCTTGGAAGTCAGCCAGTTGAGGGTGTCTATTTTACTGCTTTTCATGAAACCTCTGGTTAGATGATCTACCATGGAGGCTGTCTTTTTAGAAGTGATTTTAGGGTGATCCGGTAGTACTTGAGTCAAGATGTCATCCATTCTAAGCAATTTCCAATCTTGTTTGATGAGCTCTCTGACTTTATGACTTGGGGCACTGAAATCCATGATGTACTTAATATCATCGCCTCGTTCCTTTTTAGGAATGAACAGTTCTTCTCTCTTTCTTTTCCAGGCTCTCTGTAATGCGTCATCTAGTACAGATTGTGGATACCCTCTACAGGCGAATCTATGGCACATATCGTCAGCTTGTATGGCAAACTCGCTATCTTCTGAGCAGTTCCGTCTTGCCCTTCGAGGTTCGCCAAACAGTACACTCCATTTGAGTGCCCAAGGATGTCCATATTTGGCATGTAGCAAGCTGTTACTGCTTGTGGGCTTTCTGTGTACCTTGGTGCACAGTTTTCCACCCTGTATTTACATCCCTATATCCAGATAGGTTATTTCAGTGGCACTGATGTCATAGGTAAATTTTAATTTCTGGGGATTATTGTTCAATGATTTGATGAAGTTGACAAGATCTCTCTCACTTCCTTCCCAGATTAAAAACTAATCGTCAATATATAGTACCCATAAAATCACTTGCTCCAAGATGTGTGCGTTTTGTTCTGTCCAGATCATTTCTGGTTCCCATCATTATATTGACATAGGTGGGGACAAAGGATGTGCCCATGGCAGTTCCTTTCTTTTGTAGATAATAGTTAACAAATAAGTACACATTGTGAGTTACACAAAACTCTAACATTTTCATGAGCATTTCTGTATGTTCCAGCAGACTGATAGACCTGGATCCCAGAAAGTGTTTGCAAGCTTCCAAACCCTCCGTGTGTTCTATGGATGTATATGATGCTACAACATCTATTGTCGCCATGAGGTATCCTTCCTTCCATGGAATATCGTTGATTGTATTGAGTAAGTCCAACCTCAAACCTAAGGTATGAGGGCAAGACAGGCAAGTATGGAAACAGAAAAATGTCTATAAACCGAGAGGGAACCAATCGAGCTTACCATTGGTCACCCGGGTGGGTTGAGGATATTGTTATGCACTTCAGGCAAAAAAGATAGTGGGTCTGATAGGATGATCATTCCCAAGATATTTGTCATCATCTAGTAAGCACTTCCCATGCCAGTTGCTGAGTTTCTGATGGCATACCTTAGTATGTTCTTCAGTTGGATCATAGCTCAGTTTTTCATACTTCGCTTTGTCATTAATTTGCCTCTTTGCTTCTCTAAAATACTTGATTAGGTCCATGACGACTACATTTCCCCCTTTGTCTGATTCTTTTATTATTAGTTTGTCATCTTGGAAATTCTTTAAAGCAGCCTAATCGTCCTTTGTCATGTTGGTATAGTAACTATCATTCTTACATTTCCGTTCTTTACATGATATACTATTCAATCCTTCAATTATCACTTCCTGAAAGATATCAATTTTGTTCCCAGGTGGCAGTTGGGGACAACATTTTGACTTGGGCTTGCATTTGCTGCTTATAGTTGCATTTGTAAGCATCCCCATCGGCTTTCAGTACTCAGCGTTTAGCAGATCTCCCATCCATGGAGGATCCAGCACTCCTTCTTCTGCTTCCAGATCTGTTAGTGCTTTAAGATGACTCACATCAGCAGTAGTGATGGGGGAAAGACTGTGTTGTTTAATTGTTTGTATTTTTCTATTCTTTAACACAAAGTACTTTTATAATTTAAGTTTTCTTGAGAACTTGTAAAGATCTATTCTTGCGGTTGCTAGATCCATTGACATGATTGGGCAAAATGTTAAGCCCTTGTTGAGCAAATTGATATGCTTATTTTCAAGTTTCTTGGACAAGAGGTTAATGACTAGAGTGCTGTCTGTTATGCCTGATCCTTTTTGCCACCTCCTTTTTTGCCTGTTCCTCTTTGACCTCCTGGTTCGTCTACCTTTGCAGCCATCCTGTATGGCTGCCACCTGCCCCTTCTTCTAGTCTGCATTTGGTAGAGGCACATCTCCCGAGAAATCCAACTTGGGTATTCCCAGGGTGGAACCCTCGTCCCCCAAACTTACTTCAGAACATTTTATTAAATTCAAAAGTTCTTGGCTAAACCCAGATGTAAAAAAATTACCGTGATGGAACTGAGCCTAGGAGCTCTTTATTCTATATTGTACAAACCACTGAACCTGTATGATTCCATCTGAACAAATTATGTGCAGTGTGAAAGAATGCATGTGGACCATTTAAGAACAGTGCCCTTATGGCGATTCAGAGTACATGGTGATAATTAATGTATAATATCAGTTGTGTCAAAAGATACAGAAAAGTTCTGAAGAACAAGCTGGCAGGAGTCATTAATACCGGGATTTATTAGGGCTTCAAAGTGTTGAAGTGTGACTGTCACTTTGTTACACTAGAGGGGGAGCCGAACTGATAGGGTCAATAATTACTAGAATTGATGTTGTTTAGCATTAAAGTGGGATCAGCCCAGGAAGACTTGAAAATTTATTTTTTAATTTCTTTGGTGCTGTTCAACAAATCTGCATGAAACTTTCTCCAAAAAAGGTAGCTCCACTTTTGTTTTTTTCATGGTAAGTAACAAAGGGAAGACTTGGCTTTGCCATGACTTTAAAAGTCGAGTTAGCAGTTTAAAACTGCCCTTCCAATGTTCAGTGCCAGACTAGCAGACATGTTTTACAATTGTCACACCCAGGGTGACACAATGAGTGCTGCAGTCTCTGGGGTGACCCTCCAACCCATGGGTACTCACAAACATTTGCCCAGGGGCCACAAAGTATGGTTTGTGGTGTGCCCAAGGGCCGCACTGATGCCAGCAGGGTGGCAGGAGGGAGTCTGGGTGGGTCATGGATTGTGTAAGGAGGTTCAAAAACATGTTAAATAAACGGGCAAGCATTTATTTGCAGGTTAATAAATGCTTACCCATTTATTTAACATCTCTTTCTAAATATTAGTGCTAGCAAATAAACAGCAGCTGGTGCTGCTGTTCACAAAGGCCGCATTTAAAGGTCAAGAGGGCCGCAAGCGGCGCCCGGGCCGTACTTTGAGTATTACTGTAAGTTAGCTTATCCCAATCGGGTTTATGCCAATTAAACGTACATATTTTAAGGTCCGGGCTGGTTAGCAGGCCTCAGTGCACTCTCAGAGTCGAAAAACCAGCAGCATCAGTCCAAAACTTTGGGGATGATCTTACAAAAAGAGGCATTTCCTTACACTTTTTTTTTTTTTTAATTTGATGGAAGAGAAGGGGCAAACATAAGCCTCAGTGATCTTTGTTCTTACCCTTTTTAAACCAGTATACTTCGTCATATGTATTTGCTAGGACACATTTGATTTATTCTTTGTGGAACTCTGCCAGCTCCTTCCGTACACAATGTAATCAATCAAATGTTTCTGCAAATATTTGTGAGGGTACTCCTGAAAATTCCTGTATTTCATTGCAGGGGTGAATCCTCCATGTGAGCGGAGGAGTGTCGCCTCACTGCTTTCTCACAGTGCGAGAAGCAGTAACATAAAATGGTATAAATACCATTTTATGTTACTGCTTCTCGCACTGCGAGAAAGCAGAAGAGTTTGGTTGAGGGCGGGCGGTTGGGCGATCCTGCAACAGGGCAGGGGAGGAGTGGCTAGCCCAATGTTGCGGGCCCTGAATGTATGGTCGGCCCTCTGAGGCCGACCAAACCAGTCATGCGCACACTGCCATTTTCTCCATGTAGGCTGCATGCAGCCTACATGGAGAAAATGGCCTCCCCATAGGCGCCTGGCTGGGCGCCGTCCCCACCAATCACAACGCAGTCATTGCAGCGTTGAGATTAGCTTAGGGGAGGGGAGGGAGGCTGCCTGCTTCCTGCGAGAAGCAGAGACGACGCAGGACCGGATCAGGCAAGCTAAGGTAAGTTATATATATTTTTTTTAAATTAAGGCCCCCCCTCCCCTCCACCCGCGAGTCATGCCAGCCGCAACTGTTTAATTGATTGTGGAGTTTGTCCAGAATTTGCCAATTTTGACTTTGACAACATAACATCAGAAATACGTTGCATGATCCATCGATTTGGAGGGATTATATTGGTACAATATAATGTAAGATTAACTCCAATTGATGTTCGGTCTCTTTATTTTGATTTATGGTTCATAGGTTATCAAGTTTACTTATACGCACATTTAACTCTCCTATATGTATTCATGTACACTTAGGGGCCGATTCCGATTCGGGCCGGAAAACGTACCGACCGACTCGGAGCCGGAATTCATTCCGACCGACACGTACCGGTGCAGCCCGACCCGCAAAGTACGATGAAAAGCGTGCAAAATCCGACCGACTCGTACGGAACACAATACGAACGACCGAACCGCGCGGAAAACAGCTATCCGGCCGGAAAAGCACGCGAATCGAACCGACCGACACGCACCAGGAAGAATCCCGAACGAAACGTACCCGCGAACTCCGACCCGCCAAGTACGATGCAACGCGTGGAAAACACGACCGAGTCGCACGGAGCCCAAGCCGTACGACCGACACGCATACAAAACTGCGAGCCGAAGCAACCCAATACACCGCGACCGACGCGTACGCAGCACAGAAAACAGCACAAACACAGCGTGAACGGATCGGAGAAGCTCGCACGAGACAACTGCAGGGTCCGACTCGGTCAGAAGAACGTCTCCTACATGCACAAAAAGTATAAAGGAAAAAACACACAAAAAAAGGCCAAACAAGCAATTACAAAGCCAATAAATACTGGGGGGGGGAAACAGGGAACAAAGACACACCCACAACTCCACCCATATAAAGGACACAAATCCCTACCATGATCCTTTGCAAATTCAAATTACATGCCAGCACTCAACACCAACAGACAGCAACCACACACACACTCACAGCTCATCCATCACACAAGCCACACACCAGCAGCACCTCAACAAATAGCACCCTCACATACACCCAGCAAAACACACACTCACACACCCTCACTTGCACACCCCCACACACATCACACACCACCACCACCCATCACCATGCCCCCAAAGAAGAATCCAAAGTTCCTAGATAGTGAATTGGAAGTCCTGGTAGATGAGATCCTCAGGGTAGAGCCACAGCTGTTTGGTACACTGGTCCAACAGACCCCCATGTCGCAGAAAACCAAGATGTGGGAGAGGATTGTCGACAGGGTGAACGCACAATCACCATGTTTGCGCACAAAGGAAGACATCCAGAACAGGTGGTATGATGTGCGCAGGAGGGTCAGGGACCTGTTGAAGAAGGACTACCTCTTGAGCCAACACACCGGCAGTGGCCCTCCTGCCAAACCAGTATACCTCAGGCCCTGGGAGGAGAAGGTACGGGCCATCCTACCACCAGTGAGCGTATATGGACTAGAAAACATCCCAGAGCCTGGTGAGTACACAACAAATGTACACAATATTGTGCGACAATACACACACATCACTGTCAAGGGGAGAGTCAAACCATGCACCCTTAGCAAATACACACCAACCAAAACAGAATCATCCCAAGATGTGTATGTCAGTCAGATAAACACAACACATGCCATCTCATAGTGATATGTAACTGTGTCATCACATGTACAAACACAACTACAAATACAGCTAGGCAGTGGCACAAATATAACTAACAAACACATCCAGACATGTAGCCACCACTACAACACCACCTCACAGTGAAGCCCACTGAAAGGAAGGAATCCTGTGTATGCTGGGCAAGTCAGTGTAGCCAATAGCATCATGGGAGTCGTAGTCACAGATATTGCCCACCCTCACAATGCGCACATCAACACCACCATGAACCATGCTCACATCACAGGGAGTGGAAAACAACTGACAAGATGGCTGACACTGGCTACTGCTGTGGGGAGCACAAGGCCCTGCTGGCAACTGTGCACCAACCAACAGCAGGACACCACTGACTGACATCCTGAAAGCCAACTTGCACACCCTGCAATGGAAGCACGTTCCATGGTGGGATATCTGGCTGGGTGGGAAGGAGGACTGACAGCACTGACCATAGTTACCAGCAGCTCTACTCACACACACCCCTAACACAAACTCCACACAACTCACCTGGGAGAATGCATTGCCTCACACTCTAATCAAATATCCCACAAAGAACCACAACCCTGGGTCATGCTGTGTGAAGCACAGGGACACACATGGGACTTGTAGCCAAACTAACCCCAGGATAACACTGTCAGCCATCTTGTCAGCACAGGCACACAACCCCACAGGGAAGCAGAGTCAAAAGGAAGGAAGCATGGGCATGCTGGGAAGGGGGTGGAGGCAATAGCATGATGGGAGTGGTAGTCACAGCCCAACATCCCCCACCCACATGGCCCAGCAAGATCACACCCAAGCATGCACACCTCACAGGGAGTCAAAAGCCACTTCAAAGATGGCTGACACTGGTGCTCAGTCGTGGGGAGCACATGGCCCTGCTGGGAACTGGGCACCAACCAACAGCAGGACACCACTGTCAGCCATCTTGCCATTGCTGTCACACTCACACACAGTGAAGTCCACTCAAAAGGAAGGAAGTATGGGCATGCTGGGAAGGGCGGTGGAGGCAATAGCATGATGGGAGTGGTAGTCACAGCTCAACATCCCCCACCCGCTTGGCCCAGCAAGCTCACACTAAAGCATGCACACCTACCAGGTAGTGAAAAGCAACATCAAAGATGTCTGACACTGGTGCTATGTTGTGGGGAGCACAAGGCCCTGCTGGGAACTGGGCACCAACCAACAGCAGGACACCACTGTCAGCCATCTTGCCATTGCTGTCACACTCACACACAGTGAAGTCCACTCAAAAGGAAGGAAGTATGTGCATGCTGGGAAGGGGGGTGGAGGCAATAGCATGATGGGAGTGGTAGTCACAGATATTGTTCACCCTCACAACTGTCCCATCAACACCACCCTGAACCATGCGCACATCACAGGGAGTGGCAAAGAACTGACAAGATGGCTGACACTGGGTACTGCTGTGGGTTAGCACAAGGCCCTGCTGGGAACTGTGCACCAACCAACAGCAGGACACCACTGACTGACATCCTGAAAGACAACTTGCACTCCCTGCAATGGAAGCACGTTCCATGGTGGGATATCTGGCTGGGTGGGAAGGAGGACTGACAGCACTGACCATAGTTACCAGCAGCTCCACTCACACACACCCCTAACACAAACTCCACACAACTCACCTGGGAGAATGCATTGCCTCACACTCCAATCAAATATCCCACAAAGAACCACAACCCTGGGTCATGCTGTGTGAAGCACAGGGACACACATGGGACTTGTAGCAAAACTAACCCCAGGATAACACTGTCAGCCATCTTGTCAGCACAGGCACACAGCCCCACAGGGAAGCAGAGTCAAAAGGAAGGAAGCATGGGCATGCTGGGAAGGGGGTTGGAGGCAATAGCATGATGGTAGTGGCAGTCACAGATATTGGTCACCCCCACAACTGTCCCATCAACACCACCCTGAACCATGCGCACATCACAGGGAGTGGAAAAGAACTGACAAGATGGCTGACACTGGGTACTGCTGTGGGGAGCACAAGGCCCTGCTGGGAACTGGGCACCAACCAACAGCAGGACACCACTCACTGACATCCTGAGAGTCAACCTGAACCCACTGCAAGGGTGGCATGCTTCATGGTGGTATAACTGGGCTGGGGGAGAAGGAGGGCCGGATGTCAACCAAATACAACCAATGCAGACCATGTACACACCCCAACATTCAAATTGAAATGCTCAAAGTATGCAGGACAATGTGCTACACCAATATCAACCTCTGACTGTGACAACTTAGGACAATGCAATGTACAGGCCCGCATCCAGAGGTACAGTCACAACTGTCAGGTGTGTCAACCATTGATGCCTGCAGAAACATAACATACATTGTGTGTGTCTCCCAAAAACAGGTGATGATGGGGACACAGCAGCAGACGCTGAGGAGTCCCTGTCCCAGGATCCAGGGGAAACGGAGCTCACTGGTGTGGAACAGCCTCTGCCCTCCTCGGATGACGAAGACCTACCTGGCACTTCCGGAGCGAGTCATCCTGCAGCACCAGCAGGACCACCAGCTGCACCCCCTGCACCCACCCCTCCAACGACTGACAACACACAAACCACCCCTGCCGACACGGACAGACCAAGGACCACCACCACCAGCACACGGACCCTGGCCCAACGTGGGGCTATGGACACCAACACCACCAACAACCCCCAAGGGGGCCCAGGGTCACCTGTGCGTGCCACCTCAGGTACTGCACGTGTCGCCAAGGGTGGTGGGAGGGGTGGTAGACATAGGTCGCTGCTCGCAGAGGGGTCTGGACTGCATGATGACCCACAACTGGTACGCATAGCCGATGCGTACCAGACCAGCACAGGAGAGCTCAGCCAGGTAGTGGGGATCCTCAGGGACATACGACAGCAGCAGGCTGCCCATCATGCCCGCTTGGACTTACACATGTCCCGCATGGAGTCCAAGTGGGACACACTGCAAGAGATGACGGCGGTGCATAGGGACATATTACAATGCCTCCGCCAGATGAGCAGCAACATGTCAACACCTCCCTGAGTGCCCACAACATCTGGTGCTGAAACAACTGCAACTGCCACAGGGAGGGAGGATGACTCTGGCGGAGAGTCCCCTGCACCGCAGCAGCCTGCACTTGAGGGCCCCCCCAAAGAAGAGGGGTCGTCCGAGGAAGGGCAACTGAGAGGCCGATGGCCATGCGCAACCCCCAGGAAGCCAAAACCTGTTCTGGATAATCACCTTTGTGTGCAAATTGTTCACCCTGTTGAATGCAACACAACTCCCCCACATGACATGGGGAGTACAAGTTGGACCAATGTATCAGATGACTGTGGACTTTACTCAGGACATTTCTGCTACCAGGACTTCCAAATCATCTAGGAACTTTGGATTACAATCACAATGTACAGCACCCACCATCCTGTGCACTATACTCACACATGTATGACAATAAACACACTAATACACCATACATGCCTCTGTTGTGATTCCAACGTGGTTTCTGTCATGGAGATGATGACCTGCGAAATTACACTGTGCATGCTAACTGCTATAGCAAATACAACACAGGCATGTGAGTCATGGCAACGTGACACATATGAGGGAGACACACCACCATGGCTACACAACATATACACACCAAGGCCACCTGACTCATCGCCTACACTGATGTTGCCAGGAAATACGGTGCAATGCTCAGACACAACACCTATTCACAGTCTTTGTCAACTAGCCCACTGGTGCAGTAAGCAAATGTCAGTCAGATGTGTGACCACAGACAACGCACATCACAAAGTGAAGCACAGGTTTATTACACATTTGCAACATGTTGTAACCACTACAGATGCAAGGTAATCCCACCTGGCAGTGGGCACACAGTCAACAAGTGTAGAAGGAAGGAAGTCCATGGGTGTGGCGCACATCACCTGTAGGGACACGACAGCTACCACCCTGGAAGTTTAATCACGGTGTCGGGGGATCACAGTTGACCAAACAACTCTGAAAGTACCCTGTGAAGGACAGAAATGACACACAGTCAAAAGCACTGAAGAACAGGACAGAACTGCAATACTCATGCCCAATACATGTCACAAGATACCCACCCAGAACAAAGTTAGCATGTCAACACTGTTGGGGAGTACAGACTACCTGTAAGGACACATCGCTACACGCATACAGTCATGTAGCACATGGCCACACTCAAACAGCACCAGAGCCCCACCAACACATATCATGCATACTCACATCATTGACATGACATCTCCGGATACTCACATTCAGCTGAAGAAGTTGGTGATGAGCTGTGTGCAGACATCACCATCATCATCATCATCATCATCATCACTGGCATCGTGGTCCAGGCCAGGATCCTCCACCGGTGGCGGATGTTGGTCATCGTCATCCAGGATGAGAGGCAACTCCTTCCGCACAGCCAGGTTGTGTAGCATGCAGCAGACGATGACAATCTTGCACACCTTTGCTGGGGCATATGGGAGGGCCCCTCCTGTCTTGTCCAGGCAGCGGAAGCGGCTCTTCAGGAGACCAAATGTCCGCTCAATCACTCTCCTGGTCCGACCATGTGCCTCATTGTAGCGCATCTGGGCTGGTGTCACAGGGTTCCTGAGGGGCGTCAGCAACCACGGCATGTCGGGGTATCCGGAGTCACCTACATATGGACAATTGCACATTAGCTGATTTGGAAAAGAGGGTGGAATACTACATCGCAGAACACACACAATGGTACAAAGTCAGTACACACCGACAAGCCAGGCACGCTGGTCCGCATCTGTGACATCATCCTCGGGATGCGACTACTCCTCATCACGTAGGCATCGTGTGCAGAACCGGGGAAACGGGCACACACGTGTGAGATGCTCATATCAGCAAGACATACCACCAGTGCATTGACCGACTGGTAATGTTTGCGGTTCCTGTATGCCTGCTCATGTGCCTGTGGTGGTATCAAAGCCACATGTGTCCCATCAATGGAGCGAATGACATGCGGCATCCTCCCCAGGGCATAGAAGTCTCTCTTCACGTCAGTGAGTTGTTGAGGTCTAGGGAAATAGATGTACTGGTTCAGGTATCTCAACATAGCCTCCAAAACATCGCGTAGCACACGGCTGAACATGGTCTGTGACATCCCACCAGCAGACGCCACAGTGTGGTGAAAGGTACCGGTGGCAAAGAAGTGTAGGGCTGCCATCACCTTCACCTTGGGGGTCAGCGCTGTGGGGTATGTCCGGCCAGGTTGCAAATGTGGGGCCAAGCGCACCGTCAATTCCTCAATCAGCGGCCTGGTGAAGCGGTACCGTCGGATGCAGTCCCGTTCCACCATAGATGCAAGGTCAGGGAATGGTCTATGGACAGCTGGTGCCCTGCAGTGCATAGGTGAAGAAAGAAAGATTGTCAGTCACCCCACATATGTGGCATTTCCATACACAATATCACATGATACATCATTATGAGACACAAGTACATGATGTGTGCAGTTCCGTAAGGACATGTATGGCACCTACATGGCCAACATCTAACATCACAGTTCAACAAGTGGCATCAACAAGTCCCATGTTGTGCCATGGGATATCTTGAGGCCGTGTCACAGTTCCCATCTACTGCTGCCACGTTCCAAACACACCCCACAGAGACATGTGTGGACAGATGTGCCCCAGGCATCACAGCTCATCGACAGGTAGATTCCCAGGGACCCTGTATTGCCACATGGACACTGGCATGACATGGTGCATCATGAATACACCACAGCAAAACAACCATGACCCCCACAGGTAGTGGTCCCTGTTGCCTCGGCAGGACAGACATGGACGTCTGTGACACACACACGCACAACATCAAAGTTCATGCACAAACAACGTGGATGTGGAGACTGTCTCCCATTGTGCACATGGAATCAGAGACATTGTAAACACAACATGCACACAGACTGTGGAGGACCATCACTATTGTGCCAATGGGTCACCCTGGGACGTACATACCGTCCCACATGGGACTCAGGGGGTATGTGACATGACATACACATACACCACCGTGAAATGTGACCATGCCACATGCTCAGGAATGAACAGTTGCACATCACAGTGGTCATGTGCACGACACACCAAGGATTCTGTCCCCATGAACACGTGCACAGCCTGGGAGTGGCTGCCCCGAAGTGACACCCACAGAACAACATGTTCACCCCCATACACGGAATAGGTAATGCAGCCTTACATGCCTTAGGATACAGTGTGGACAGGCTGTGGTGTTGTAGGTGTGCCCCTCACTCCCTGGGAAGTATATGTGGCTGGCATATGTTCACCTGTGACAGGCATGGTGACATATGCCAGTGACTTGTCCAGGGACGCGTTGGACAGCAATGGACCGATCGGTGCGCACACATTGGCCATTGCATTCAATGTGAGCGGGTACGCGTTGTAGAGCAATGGACCGATCGGTGTGCCCGGCCGGCCCATTGCATTCAATGTGAGCGGGTACGCGTTGTATCGCTGGTACGCGTTGAACTGCAATGGACCGATCGGTGTGCCCGGCCGGGTCATTGCATTCAATGTGAGCGGGTACGCGTTGTATCGCGGGTACGCGTTGAACTGCAATGGACCGATCGGTGTGCCCGGCTGGCCCATTGCATTCAATGTGAGCGGGTACGCGTTGTATCGCGGGTACGCGTTGTACAGCAATGGACCGATCGGTGTGCCCGGCCGGCCCATTGCATTCAATGTGAGCGGGTACGCGTTGTATCCCGGGTACGCGTTGTAGAGCAATGGACCGATGGGTGTGCCCGGCCGGCCCATTGCATTCAATGTGAGCGGGTACGTGTTGTATCGCGGGTACGCGTTGAACTGCAATGGACCGATCGGTGTGCCCGGCCGGCCCATTGCATTCAATGTGAGCGGGTACGCGTTGTATCCCGGGTACGCGTTGAACTGCAATGGACCGAGCGGTGTGCCCGGCCGGCCCATTGCATTCAATGTGAGCGGGTACGCGTTGTATCGCGGGTACGCGTTGAACTGCAATGGACCGATCGGTGTGCCCGGCCGGCCCATTGCATTCAATGTGAGCAGGTACGCGTTGTATCGCGGGTACGTGTTGTACAGCAATGGACCGATCGGTGCGCACACATTGGCTGGGGCCTGGCATGGCAACGGACGCGTTTTCGAAGCTCCAACGAGTCTGATGCAGTGAATTCAGTTGGCCAGCCACAACAATGTTGCAAAATCATGGGTGTCATGAAGTTGAAGATTTGAAGGATGCTGTGGGCGTGTATTAGTGCTGCTATACCATGGATTGGTCAGATTTAGAAGATGCAAACGACTTGGACCTATCACTTTGGACACATGGGACAGTATCTGCCTCTGCAGCACACATATAATGCTGGCTGTTCCCCTGAGAGCTCACTTGCCTGCACTACATGCTCCAGGACGACATCTGCCACCAACACTGCTGCTGTTTATGCATCCTCTGGCTCCTGCAATGGCACGTACTGTGGAGAGAGCCCCAGCCTTCAGCCTTGAGGAGAACCAGGCCCTGCTGGACAGCCTCCTTCCACAGTACAGCAAGCTGTATGGGAAACCAGGGGAGCAGGTGAGTGTGCTGTCCACTGCATCACTAATTGTGCATGTTGTCTGACTAGCAGGACTTTCAGTGTGCACATCACTGGCTAGCATGCCCACTGAGTAGTTGTCACACCACAAAGTGTGTAGTTACATGCACTGAACTGGTACAGTGCAGTAACAGTGCATTCCAACTAGGTTTACTTCCCATGCAATGATACCATGTAGTGACTGCTGGCAAACTGTTCATAGCCATTGTTGCACTGCCTGTGTACATCATATGCCCCTGTAATTGAGACATGTATATCCAACTGTGTGATGCACGTATATGTTGCATGTGTAGTAATGGCCTTTTCACTTTGTCATCCTCACAGGTTGATGCCCACCAGAAGCAGGACATCTGGCTGACCATCACCCGGAAAGTAAGATCCGTGGGGGTCTACAGGCGCAGGATCCGCAACTGCCAAAAGAGGTGGCAGGACCTTCGTGGCTGGACCCGGAGGATCGCAAGGGTCCAGCTGAAGCTGTCGCCTCCTCGCAGGAGGGGCGGACACCGGACCCTGACCCCCACATGCTCCGGATCCTGGCGGTGGTCTTCCCTGACCTGGATGGGCAGCTGAGGGACAGACAGCAGCAAGGAGGGGGTGAGTCCATGACTGCACTGTGCACTTTGTCTGACATGCTATGTGCCCTCCTCTGGCCTGGTTAAACTTCCACAGTACATCAGTCATGTGGTCCAGGACCCATGTCCCTCATTTGTTACATGCCCACTTCTCCCCTGATACGCATATGTGTGGCCCTTATAGTCAGGAAATTGTGTCATTTGGGGACTGTGTCATTGCATTTTGCTTTGCTCAAGGTGGGGGACAGCATTTGTTCCCGTGACTATGTTGTGCGATTCATGGGTGGGTCAATTGCCTACACAATGCCTAAGTTCTGACATGTGATCTGCGTGTAACTTTGATATGTGGTCCGCTTGCTGCTCTGACTCACCACATGTCCCTGGGGAATGTGGCACACACCCATGCTGCTGATGGGAACAATATTTTGGCCTCAGGAGTATGTGTATCCAGTGTGTCACACATGCTTAGCCACCTGCCTACTGTCCAGGACTCATCCCTCTTACAGGTGGAGCTGGACAGTCATGCCTACTCCAGTGCATACAATACACTCTGTACTCCCACTCCTGTGTATCATCTGGCATGTTGTGATCAGTAAAATGTACCCTCAGGTGTCTGCGTCTGTCTCATTGTGCTGTGTCTTCGTTGTCAGGACTACTGGTATGTTCATCGTTTGGGGCTCAGCATGCCATCTGAGATGTGACCATGATAGACGATACTTCTGTGACTTATAGGTGTCTGATCACTTGACTGTGCACACAGGTGTTTGCGACTGTGACTTTCAGGCAGCTGTATTTTCATTCACAGCACACTGTGAGGTGCTCATGTTCAGGGAGTTGGGTTTCATGTCCCCCATATGTCCAGTTGGTATGACGTGGACAAATAGTAGTTGTTAGAAATAGGATCTCTAGTTGGCAAGGGCTTGCACCTTTGTCCAAGTAGGGACCCTTCTTCCTAGTCAGGGTAAGGGAGTTACACTCCTAAAATAACCCCTGCTCACCCCCTTGGTAGCTTGGCATGAGCAGTCAGGCTTATTCTATTCAGTGTGTAAAGCATTTGCACATAACCAACAGTAATACAGTGTAAGCACTACAAACTGACACCACACCAGTTTAGAAAAATATCCAATATTTTTATATACTTTAAACAAGACCAAATACGATAAAAATCCACTGTACAGTACTTCAGAAGTGATTACATTGCAAGATAACTTCTTCTTTGTAGGAATAGTTCAAAAACAAAGTTCGTACGAGTCGGTAGCTCCGTCCGAGTCTACCGCGATGCTGAAAACCACAGAGTCTAACAGTTCCAGCCGACCGCGTCGATACGGGCCAGCAGAGTCGTGTACAGACTCGGTCACAGTACCTTTTCTCGTTGTGGCGGGCACGGAGTGTGCGAGCTGGTCGGCGTACGTCGCGGTTGCGGTGCAAGATGGAAGCGGTGCAGGGCGCGGTGTCCTCTCGATGCGGTGCAGGCAGCGGCTCGGTGACAATCGTGTAGACGGAGTCGGTGAGTCCAAGGCGTGCGGTGCAGGGTGAGACGGTGCTCGATGCGGTGCTGGCAGGTTGCGATGCAGGCGACCAAGCCGGAGTGCGGGAGCTGGCGTCGGACAGCGGTTCGAGTCGGAGCGGTGCGTCGCAAGCGTGCGAGCGGTGCCCCAACTTCGATGAGGTCACGAGTATTGAGCCAGTTGCAGCGACAGCGTCGGTCTGGTCCGGCTGGCACAGTGAAGCGATGCGGTGCCCGCAGGTCACGGTGCAAGCAGCGGCTCGGTGGCGATGGCGTCGGACGTCGTCGTCGGTGAGACCAGGGTTGCGGTGCGAGATGCGGACGGTGCGGTCTGCGGTGCAAACAGGACACCGGGCCAGCGATGGAGTCGGTTGACGGAGTCGGTTGCGGTTCCCTTCCTCTGTGGCAACTGAAACAGCAGTTCCAGAAGCGGTACCCAGAGGGTTGTGAAGTCTTTGCAGTCCCTGAGACTTCTTAACAGGAGGCCAGCTCGGTTTCAGGCCCTTGGAGATTCTCAGCACAAGTAGTAGAAAGTTCAGTCCAGTCCTTTCACTGCCCAAGGCAGAAGCAGCAGCTGCAGGCCAACCCAACAAAGCAACAACACAGCAAAGGGGCAGTACTCCTCCTGGCAGCTCTTCCAGCTCTTCGTCTTGGCAGGTTCCTTGATTCCAGCGAGATCTAGTTTTCTGGGGTTTGGGTCCCCCTTTTATCCTCAATTTCTCTTTGTTCTCTGAAGGCAGAGAGGCCTTTGCCTAGTCCAAACCAGTTCTGGTCAGTCCTGGAGCACTTTGTTGACAAGTCTCCTTCTTTCCTTTCACAGTGCAGGCCAGGGACATCAGACGCACCACAGGAGGTGGAGCCAGCATTGTGGAGGGAAGGCCCAGCCCTATTCAGGTCCCAGGTGCATCCCCTCCCACCCATCTACATGTAGATCTTGCTATTCAGCCCTGTGCTGACTCACCCTGTCTCCTGGCATCCCCCAGCCCCTGTCACTCACACTCCAGACAAGGAATACACAACCTAGCAGAGGCAGGCTTGGATGGTTAGATAAGAAAATACCCACTTTCTAAAAGTGGTATTTTCAAACACAGAATGTTAAAACCAACTTCACTAAAAGATGCATTTTATCATTCCGAGTCCAGGCATACTAAACTCGAATTTCTACCATGTTCCCTGGGTCAGTTGGGATTATAAGCTGTAATAATCAGAACTGCCCATTCTGGCCTATGGGGAACAGGTAGCCTTGCAATAGTGAAAAACGAAATAGGCTGTAATTCACTATCAGGACATGCCACACACACCAGGGCATGTCCTACCTTTCACATACAATGCACCCTGCCCACAGAGGTATCTTGGGCCTACCTTAGGGGTGACTAACATGTAGAAAAGGGAAGGTTTAGGGACTTGCAAGTGTGTGCACTTGCCAAGTCGACATGGCAGCCCCAGGCTGCACACAGGCTCTGCAATGGCAGGCCAGAGTTACACTTTACGGGCTGTTTGCGTGGGTGGCACAATCCAGTGCTGCAGCCCACCAACAGCATTTGATCTATAGGCCCTGGCACTCTCAGTGCACTTTACAAGGGACTGACACATAAATCAAATAGGCCAATCATGGAAACACCAATCCATAACACATTTTATACAGGAGCACTTGCACTTTCCCACTGGACAGCAGTGAGGAAAGTGCGCAGAATCATTACACCAGCAAAAACAGAGTCAAAACCAGGAGGTCAGAAAGCAAAAAGTCAGGGAAAACACGCCAAAAGATGCCAAGTCTAACAGTAGTACAGATGATATGGTTTTTGGGGGATGGACATGTGCACTTGTCAGTCACATAACTTGCATTCCCCATGCCCTCGGATTGTGACACAGTGCAGACTGTTGTTGGCTGGCTGCCATGGCCATGTGACTTGAGACAGTAATGTATGACTTTGCACGCATTCCTGTGTCATGGCATTAAACTTCCTGGGACTGATCCTGCAGGGGAGTGACATGTGCAACATGCACCCCATTGTGGCATTGACTATCCGGACATGGGTGCATCATGGTGTCTGGTGCTGGTATGCATCACATGCATTTCTAATTAGAATCTGGCCATCCCTTTATCCGGACACCTGCACTGACTCAGTGGCAAGAGATGTGATGTGTGCATGTTCACATGCTTCACCGTGTTCCCTGCAATGTCCAACAACTGTGTAGGTGGTGCATGTGTCCACACTGGGGTCTTACCATCAGACAGGCACCAGACAGATGGGTGCAAGGGCAGGAGGGGTGTGAGTCCCATGGTTGACCATCAGACTGACAATTGGCTTCCCGAATCTGTGCGAGGACTTTAGGCAATGTTCAACTAAGGATGCCAGGGTTTGCTCTGTAATGTGCTGTACTTACTGTGGTGTGTGCGGTCAGTGCAGGTGACTGATGTTTGTCTGTTTCCCTAATTGTTTGCAGATACATCCACGGCCACAGGAGGGGACAGCTCCACGGACCAGGAGGAGCAGCGGAGCCAGACTGGGTCAGCATCGGACGAGTGGTCAGAGGGACCCAGTGTCACGGAGGGCGAGGGGAGCCACACCGAGGAGTCCTCAGCACCATCCACCTCAGCTGGGGACCACAGCAGCTCGGAGGATGACTCCCTTGTGGAGGCGGGTCTCGGCAGCCACCAAAGGCCAGCTAGTCTGTCTGGCCCCGCCACCACCACCACCACCACCGCCCTCCCATCGGCTCCCATTCCTGAGGTCCGTGGAGGCTCCCATGCTCGGGAGCATGTCTCCTTCGTGCCAGGCACCACACCCCCTGCCCCTGTGTCCCCTGCTGCCCTGAGTGAGGAGTCTGTGTACCTCCTTCGGCAGCTCCATGTAGGGCAGACAGCAATGCTGAGTGTCCTCCATGCACACACCACTCTGTTGACACAGCTGGTGTCGTTCATGGAGGGCATCTCGACGGGTATGTCTGCCCTACAGAGGAGCAATAGGTCCATGGACTCCTCCCTGACGGCAGCAGTGTCCCTCCTCCAACAGTCCCTCACCCCTCCCACCTCTGCCCCATCCACACTTCCTGCCCCCTACCTGTCCAAAGATCATGCACACCTGCACAGTCATCCAAACACACAGACACAAGCAGCACAGACACACCCAAGAGTAAGGCAAGACGTGCACACAAGCATCCTCAGGGGACTGATACCACAGACACAGTGGATGGGGAACACACACAGGCATCCACATTCACTCCGCAGTCCTCCAAATCCTCTCCCTCCAAGACCCCTTCCCTTGCCTCGCCTGCTACCCCACATACACAGCAGGTCTTCCTGTGTGACCTCGGCCTCTTCCCCACCATTCCTGCTGACCCAGCACACCAGGGGAAGAGGAAGTCCACCCACACAGAGAGGAGTGCCCCTCGCCCCCGGACACCCTCCCCCAGGCGCAGGCAGCCACAGGAGCCCATTCGGAAGTCCCCCCGGAGCAGGAAGAGCAAGACCCCACTACCACCACCACGCAGCTCCAGCGCCCAGTCTCTCTCCTCCATCCCCCAGGCCACCACTGCACAGGTTCCCCCGCCACACCCTGCCCCAGGTTCCCCCACACACCGATACCGCATCCCCAGACTGCTTAGGCCCTCCCCCCCTGCCACTTGCTCTTCCACCCCCAACCCAGACGCTCTGCCTGTTAGTGGCACTGTTGTGGGGACTGTGTCCGCCCCTCTGTCCTGCCCACCTCATCTGCCCACCCTTCCACTCCCTTGGAGTCATGCACTGCAGTGGAGTCCACAACCACCACGTCTGACTCGGGCACTGCAGTGGGTACCCAGTCCACTACATCAGTCCAGCCCACTGCAGTGGTTGCGGCACCAACACCAACTGACTTGTGTACCACGGTGGTGCCGGCCCCCCCTGAGTCAGACACCTCCACTGCAGTTGCCGGTGACACTCCTGCACCCACCACCCCTTCACTGCCTCACTCTGCCATCCCCTGATCCTGTCCCTGCGGTGCCTGGCCTGCCCCTTGTATGCCCCTCCAAGGGTGATGTCCCCCAACCGTACCAGTGCAGGCAAGCAATGTGTGACCAGTTGTCACTTCTCACCCCGTTGGTACTGTTATTTTGGACTGGCCATTGGCCTTAGTTTCTTTTGGACTTCCGTTTTTACCCTGACATTTGCTGAATAAAGCCTCTTTTTGTTTACTTTTGGGTTTTCTTTTGATGTACATGATGTGGATGAGTAGCATCCTGCATTTGCAGTTGTAATAGTGTTCACATCAGGACGATGAAGTGTTGCAGTGATGGACTCCATGTGGTCCATGGGATATGTGTCCTGTTGTATTCTGGATCTATGGCATCCTTTGCTACAGTCTGAGGGTGTAATGTTCAGCATTTGACACAGGGATGTCCTTTTTGCATTTGTAAATGAACATCTTTGTCTTACACTGATGCACATCTGGTGGGCTTACCACTGTTCAATGTTCCGATTTCCCTGACTGTGTGCCCAGCTCCACTGGACATGCAGTTTTGCACATCAATGTCGAAGGACTCATCTGTGTATACAGTGCAACTTGCTTGACACGTGTTTGGTGTGTGTGCAGATGACTGACGTGACACCCCCGTACCCAGGCTGATGTGAGCAGAGCCTTCTGTGTGTTGTGGTTGTTGACTCACTGACGGAGTGTTCTGCTGACATGTTTGGGTCGTGCACAGACAAGGTTTGGCACAGCGGACCTTCCACAGGAGTGGTGTGCCCTCATGGCAGTGTGTAATCTGGTGACATTGCGTGGGCCTGTGTTGTGTAAGCATGTCTGTGCGTGTTCCCTTCCCTTTTCCTACACAGGCTGTGTCCCTAGGGATGTTCCTGTTTGTGATGCTTGCTGAGTTGTTCTGTGTTCATCCAGCATCTTGGACCTGGTTTCTCTGTGATGTGGGTGCATGGCAAACTAATGTTCATGAGGTTGTCATCGTAGGTTGTCTTTGTTGTCAGTGCTGGGGATGTGGGCAAACGCAAATGGGACACATTCAGGTTTCCCCTTGGCACTTGTTGTTTACACGATTTACAGTTTGTGTTAGCTTACAGTGATTGTGACACGTTGTGTGTGTGACTGCTGCCACTCCTCAGGGTCAGAGCTGCAATGTTGGTAGTTGTGTACGTGTGTTCTTCGTGTGTCACCTTGGCTTCTTCATTGGTGTGTGACTATGGCCAGGATCCCATTGATTGTGGTGGATTTCACATCATGCCCATGTACAGCATACTGTGTTGTGTGTCAGACATTGACAAGTCTTGTTGACTGGCCATGTGTAATGGGTTTCTGCACCTTGGTTCCCACCACCACCCCTGGTATTGTCATGGGTGCATGTGCAATGTCACCAGTCAATGTTAGCTTCACTGCTGCACATTGGTGGAGATCAGGGTGTGTGGTGTTGAGTGTGTGCAAAAGTGAGTTGTTGCACGGCCAGACCCCTACCTCCATATTGGCCTTGGCTGGCAGGCCGTGCTGATTGATTGGAGCTTGTGTAGGTGTGATGGTAGTTAGTTGCTCAGGACACATGTCTGGGTTTCACAGTGTGAACGACATCTGACATTGTCATCACAGTGGGATTATCATGCAGGCTAGTGTCAGCACAATATGGGGTCCCTGGGGGTAGTGCTGTGGTGGGTCTGTCTCTTGCTGTGTTAGTTGCTGTTCCTACAAGCTTGTGTGACATGTGTCATTTGTGCTCCCTCTCATCTAACAATGCCTGATTGCCCACATAGGGGATTTTGATCCATGAGTTACTTTTGTGTGGCACTGTATGTGCATCTGTGTAATTGGTATTCAGGCCTCATCATGTGTTGTGTGGTTGCCTGGGGACACTGGCACCCCCCCTCACCTGTTGTGTTTGTTGTGCAGTGTGGGTCTGCCTGTTTGTGCATCTGCACCACTGCATTGGCATATCTTTAGTGTGCTATTGGCTGTATGTTGTTTGGTGGGTTTCACCTGCTGTCCCTGGGACTCCTAGGTCATCAGTCAGCACAATGCTCATTGTTTGTGTGTCCCATTGCTGCCATGGTATGTTATTTGTTCACCTCACATCTACAGTCTCCACAGTGTATCTACATTTGTGTGCCCATTGGTGCTAATATGTGGGTCTGCATTATGATGGTCACTTCTGTCATTGTGTCATTGATGGATGTTGACAGTGTCAGCCCCCATGGGTGATGTTTGTCTGCACATGGCCAAAGGTATGTCTTATTTGCACTGCACTGTTTGCCTCACCCAATCTATGTTGCTATGGGACACAAGCACTACTTTGCCACTGATGTGTTTGTTGTTCTGTGACCAGGAATCATCCATGCAGTTTGGCAGTTGCAGCTTTTTCAATGTCAACACTTACATTTTGGTCACTGGGATGATGGGGGTTGGACCCCTTGCCACAATGTTCAAAATGTGCTTCAGCTATGGACCCCACACTTACCTTTTGGTCACTGCGATGATGGGGGCTTAGACCCCATTGCCACAATGTTCAAAATGTGCTTCAGCTATGGACCCCACACTTACCTTTTGGTCACTGTGATGATGGGGGTTTAGACCCCATTGCCACAATGTGCAAAATGTGCTTCAGCTATGGACCCCACACTTACCTTTTGGTCACTGTGATGATGGAGGTTTAGACCCCATTGCCACAATGTTCAAAATGTGCTTCAGCTATGGACCCCACACTTACCTTTTGGTCACTGTGATGATGGGGGTTTAGACCCCATTACCACAATGTGCAAAATGTGCTTCAGCTATGGACCCCACACTTACCTTTTGGTCACTGTGATGATGGGGGTTTAGACCCTATTGCCACAATGTGCAAAATGTGCTTCAGCTATGGACCCCACACTTACCTTTTGGTCACTGTGATGATGGGGGTTTAGACCCCATTGCCACAGTGGTCATGGTCTGCTTGCATTGTGGGGGCCACACACATTTATGTGTGACACATGTGATAGGGGGTCACATTGTATGTTCAAAGTCATGTTCAGTGTTGTAGGCATTTGACACAGTCTACACACGCTTGTCATGGTGTTGGGGGATGTCTTTTTGTTGCATTCCTTATGTTGGTGTGTGCTTGTTGTGTCATGCATTAGCCATCCTGTGAGTGGGGGTGTTGTTGGTGGTAGGCATCCTGCCCCCATGGGTAGAGGTGGTAGTAGTGGTAGGCATCTGGCACCCCTGAGTAGGGGTGGTAGTGGTGGTGGGCATCCAGCCCCCATGGGTAGAGGTGGTAGTAGTGACAGGCATCCAGCCCCCATGGGTAGAGGTGGTAGTAGTGACAGGCATCCAGCCCCCATGGGTAGAGGTGGTAGTAGTGGTAGGCATCTGGCACCCCTGAGTAGGGGTGGTAGTGGTGGTGGGCATCCAGCCCCCATGGGTAGAGGTGGTAGTAGTGACAGGCATCCAGCCCCCCATGGGTAGAGGTGGTAGTAGTGACAGGCATCCAGCCCCCTATGGGTAGAGGTGGTAGTAGTGCCAGGCAACCTGCCCCCCCATGGGTAGAAGTGGTAGTAGTGGTAGGCATCTGGCACCCCCTGAGTAGGGGTGGTGGTGGGCATCCAGCCCCCATGGGTAGAGGTGGTAGTAGTGACAGGCATCCAGCCCCCATGGGTAGAGGTGGTAGTAGTGACAGGCATCCAGCCCCCATGGGCAGAGGTGGTAGTAGTGGTAGGCATCTGGCACCCCCTGAGTAGGGGTGGTAGTGGTGGTGGGCATCCAGCCCCCCATGGGTAGAGGTGGTAGTAGTGACAGGCATCCAGCCCCCATGGGTAGAGGTGGTAGTAGTGACAGGCATCCAGCCCCCATGGGTAGAGGTGGTAGTAGTGACAGGCATCCAGCCCCCCATGGGTAGAGGTGGTAGTAGTGGTAGGCATCTGGCACCCCTGAGTAGGGGTGGTAGTGGTGGTGGGCATCCAGCCCCCATGGGTAGAGGTGGTAGTAGTGACAGGCATCCAGCCCCCATGGGTAGAGGTGGTAGTAGTGACAGGCATCCAGCACCCCATGGGTAGAGGTGGTAGTAGTGACAGGCAGCCTGCCCCCATGGGTAGAGGTGGTAGTAGTGGTAGGCATCTGGCACCCCTGAGTAGGGGTGGTAGTGGTGGTGGGCATCCAGCCCCCATGGGTATAGGTGGTAGTAGTGACAGGCATCCAGCCCCCATGGGTAGAGGTGGTAGTAGTGACAGGCATCCAGCCCCCATGGGTAAAGGTGGTAGTAGTGACAGGCATCCAGCCCCCCATGGGTAGAGGTGGTAGTAGTGGTAGGCATCTTGCCCCCCATGGGTAGAGGTGGTAGTAGTGGTAGTAGTGGTAGGCATCTGGCACCCCCTGAGTAGGGGTGGTAGTGGTGGTGGGCATCTAGCCCCCCATGGGTAGAGGTGGTAGTAGTGACAGGCATCCAGCCCCCCATGGGTAGAGGTGGTAGTAGTGACAGGCATCCAGCCCCCATGGGTAGAGGTGGTAGTAGTGGTAGGCATCCAGCCCCCCATGGGTAGAGGTGGTAGTAGTGACAGGCATCCAGCCCCCCATGGGTAGAGGTGGTAGTAGTGGTAGGCATCTAGCACCCCTTGGGTAGGGGTGGTGTTAGTTGTTGGCATCCAGGCCCCTATGTGTATATGTGGCATTGGTGATGGCCATCCCGCCCCTATGGTGCTGCTGTTGCTGGTGTAAGTAATTTCTGCATCCCTCTGTGTGTGTGTGATATGTCGGGTACGTGTAGTTTGTTTTTGTGGTTGGTGTCTGACTTACCTTCTGCACCGTACGCGTCCGTGCCTGTTCCGGTAATAGATGTAGAATATTGGTAGGATCGGCACGATGGGATTCATGGTTGGTTCGTCTCGTTCGTCTTTCTCTTTGCTTCGCCTCGTCCTCGTCGCTGGCGTGTTCGTCTCGTAGCCGTGGATCGTGTTGTGGCGCGAATCGGAGCTTATGTGCGCCTCTCCCGGATGCTTTGACGTGCCGTGCGTAGCGACGGGTTCGGCGCGTACGGAAAGCGCATCGTACTAGTCCGGCCGGACGGGGCTGCATTTTGGCTTCCGTGCGACTCGATTCTGCGTTTCCGGATCCGCATCGGTCGGAGAACTGGACCTGTATTGGGTGAGTACGACTGGGTCGGGATTTGGGCAGTTGTGCGCATCGTACTTGCTCGTTCGGACGTATGTGCGAATCGGTCGGGAAACAGGCATTCGCCTGGCTTTTTTCCCGGCCGACTGGTATTAGGTGCGCCTCCGACCGGGATCGGAATCGACCCCTTAGTGTTTCAGAATGCTTGAAGTTGCTATGAGATTGCACCAAAAGAAATGTTTCAGTAAGACAGAAGTTGCAGTGTCTAGAGGTGCCACTATATGTATCTGGAAAGGTATTCACCTAATTGTTCACACTTCTTTTGTAGCTCATTATTCATTCAACGCTCCCAAAGACATTCCTGGGGCGTGGGGCGCTCTGAGAAGAAACAGTTAAAGGAGGGTTACATAATGCAGTATTGCTGGTGAAGGTGAACTCTCTTGGCACATACCATCTAGTTAGAATTTTCAGTTTAAAAACATCATGCAGAATAAGTGGGCAACTCCAAACTATCGCCCTTAAGAAAACTGAATGGCCTTACTCTTAAAAATTACAGCATGAATGCCACCCAGCTTCCCTACAGTACCTGCTACGGTCCCTGGAGCCCATATTCTGGATTTAAAAGCTGATTAAGGTTCATGGAAAGAGCCCTAGTCTGAGGACAAGCCCAGTCTTCCATGTTCCAAAGGTATGAATCAAGTGGCTATAAACATCTGTCTTCGCCCTAACTTTGCAGCATGTCTCACACTGTGCTGTGGAGAGTTTGATCTGGCATGACTCACCTGGAAGTTGGTCATCCATGTCTGGAGTTGTTAAGAGTGAGTTGGGTAAGAACTTATGCCCACGCGTACTCAGACTGTTCTTAGAAAACGGGTCAGTATACAGAATGAAAATGCATTGTGTGCGTTGCTTGGAAGGGGCGGTGTCACAACAGCGGAATGTTTCGAAATGCATAAAACTCATAAAGAGAGGCAAACGTGGTAATTTAGGCCTGGGCAGTAGAAGGAAACTAATTTGGGTAATTTTCACACACTCTTCTCATTTTCTAAGAATTATAGCGCTGTAAGAATATGGCATGAGGGATTGCATCACGGATACATAATGAATATTTTATGTTTTTTGCCAGCATTCAATTTATGGGAAATAAATGCAAATAAGCTTCAGTAACCATAACACGTTATCCTCCATTTAGTGCCATATATCACTAAGGAAAAGGAAATCTACACATCCAAATTTACTATTAATAAATGTATTCTTACATTTTGCCCAACTTTACTTCTTTGAGCTATTCCCATGATCTGAGTATAAAGTTATTTAAAAGTGTAGACTCACATGTCTCCACACCCTGAAAAAGGGGGGTGGAGCCACATTTAAGGGAGTAGAGTTATGACTGCTAAAAAGGAGCAGTATTAAATCTAGCACTTCACATGGCCCACCACTAATACTGCAACATTCTCCCATAGAAAATGATAAAGACAGGGACTTAAAATAAAACCTGATCGCAAAGAATTTAACTAAATTAAATCACTTTGACTTTTCTGAATACAACTGAAAATAAATAACTTAATTTAAATCAATGTTATACAACACTTTTGGTACCTCTACCCAAGGATACCTTGGGGGCTTATTCCATACCACAAAGGCCTTGTTTTTCTGTGCCTGTAATATGGCACAGAGCTTGGGCATAGTTCTGGGACTACCAGTGCTAAAATGCCAAGAGTGTGGAAGTACTCCATTGAAATTAATATCTACAGGTGCAGGTTAACATTGTCTTCTAAGGTAATTCCTTCATGTAGCACAAAACTCAGGAATCGGATTTTAATCTTGCATCCTACACTGCACACCATGTATGACCATATGGGTTGCACTTTCTGTGATTTTAGGTAGACCTTTTTAAGTACCTGGTGTTTTTGTAAGCTGCATCTTTCTGTGGATTGCACCTCTGCCACTTTCAGGAGAAACGGAACCCATGGAATTTTAATGACCTTATCGACCCATAGCTGTTAAGTACCTGGTGGTTCTTGAATGCTGTTTTGTCTGTTGGTTGTGACTTTGCCCCTTCTATGTTGACCCCAGAAAAGCTAATTGCCGGGTAAGCTCATAAACTGTTAAATGCCTGTGTTGTTTGGGAAGCTATATCTTTCTGAGAATTTGAACTTATGAATTACCTATGAGGATGATTTTTCTAGTGTTTGAATATGGGTTATTGTCATAGCATGGGTAATACTGTTAAACTTGTTGACGTCTTAGTGTAAGTTTATACAGTATTTACCTGTAGTAATACTGAGTTTACTGATTGGGAGTTACTGCCTCGGAGTTATGTTTATGTTTATGAGGGTCCAGGACTGGCTTTGGTTCTATTTGAAGGCAAAACAAGAGAAATGTGCATAAAATTGGCTGCAAATTTTATTACCATAATGCAGTGAGTGGACGGGTGCTTACATATCGGCAATGTGTGCATCGTCCCATTGAAAGCTGTTACAGGCATCTCCCAGCTGAAATAAGTTGTTCATATTTGTCTGAGCCAGTAGGACACACCTTAGCTTGCTTGGGTACTTTTCCAGTGGGTCAAAAAAGCTGCATGTTAAGTACCTCCAAAGAAGGACTACTATTGACAATTGCCAAATAGCATGAAATACATATAAAGAGATGGTCAGTACTAGCTGTGCTTGTATTTGATGGTGAAAAGTTATCAAGTGATGTTAAAGAGTGTTGGGTATTATCAACTGCATGTACTATACTATATTGTGTCAGGTTCTAACATGGAAGCAGTGATTGAACTACCCAACTGAAAATTGCTGCAACAATGCACTGAACAGCTTATACAATACAAACCCTTAGTCTAGAGTAGACGTGTTTCAGCACCCTTGCTATTTGCCCCATCCTGATCCGGGGCTATCATCCGGTCTGGTCCCACCCTTCCTCTATTCTAACCCAACCCAATGAGGTGTTCTATCTCAAATTTTGTATGTTGATGAAGGGAAAAGTCATAAGGAAACAACTACACCTGAAGTGAAAGGATGTAATGTCTGGTTCTGTGTCATACTGAAAGATAGAGAACATATGCCCTTAATAAAATCAATCAGGATTTCATCCACTCTTATTGTTTGTACCCAGTACTATACAGCTGTTTTCTTGTGATGTGGATTTCACCGTTTATCAGAGGCTTTTCATTTAAAATAGATTTGCGAAAGTCATTTGTGATCACGGCAAACAGCACACAAAGTCCACTACCACACATGCAGAACCCAACACCAAGAGGTCTGGAAGTCAAGAAATGAACACACTGTTGTTATCACTGGTTGTAAACACTTGAATTGACATCAAACGTAAACCGGTGCCTTAGTGTACTGCTACTGTGTAAGACAAACAAAGGTAAACCCCTAAATGTACATCTAAACGGAGCGATGCTATTATGGGTAAACACCTTCAGGATGATGCCAAAAACAGTGCAGCCTTACCCAGTCATTGAGTGTGTACCACCCCATAACACCCATCCACAGAAGTATTAAGACTAGCTTCTGCTTCTCACCCTCTCTAAACATAAGCGGACCCGGTACACCTGGTTTGTGTACCTTGCCATAGTTTTACCACTTCAAACTGATAGGACTGGAGTTTGACAGTAAATCTTCCAGCTCAAAGTCATGGCAGGACAAGGTATGGCTATGACAAAGTAAAGGATTTGAGGAAGTGAAGGTTATGGTGATGTATAGGTTGTCAACATGGTGAAACATCTGTCCGCTTTTATTATTTACATCATAATGTTCTTACCATTCATGTAATAGACTTCATCCTTCCAAACATGTACACACACACACTGACAAACATTTGCACTAGAGTTTGCATGTAGTTCAGTGGGTTGAGTGTCCGCTACCCAGTTTAATATAAAACATGTGGGTGATGGACCATAACATAGTTTAGTGGTCACACCATGTACTTATCAGTTTATATGGTACATCCAATACCACAGAAAAATTCAAATAGCGCTGACACAAACTGTTTACATGATATGTAATGGATCATGACCTTCCCATTTTAAAACACGGTCATTATGTAGATCACATTTCTGGTTATAGTAAGCTAAGATAGCACGTTTTTTCCCATAATGGATTTTTGTATTCTTTGAGAAGAATAAAAACCATTATGCTTTGTGTCCAGTAGGGCATGCGCTTAGTCGAAAAACAAAATGAGTAGGGTGGCTTGAATGGAGCCCAATCTAACTCTATGGCATTTGTTGCCAATTAAGGTTTCCCGCTGGAAGTCAGGGATTGGTGTTTGTGGTATTTTAGGGTAGTTTTGTATAGGGTGAGGGGAATTGCGAGCTCCAAGGTATTCTTATGTGCAACCGGAAGGCTGATCTGGTATGAAGCTCTGTGTCTTATGTTTGATGGCCATAATATCACACAAAACATATTAGATATTGACCTTGAGAAGGAGATTCTGTATGGAACATTGACAATATGCAGCTGTGGTGCATCAGTCAGCACAGAAAGAAAATGTTGTAGTAAGATGTTTCATTATGTTAAAAGCTGTGCATTAGTATGTCGTCACATTTGCTTGACAGCATATTGAGCTGCAAAGCCATTGTTGGTACATCATGATGAGTATGAAAAATGGTTAGGAGCACAAATCCCACCCCTGTGCAAAAATCACATTTAAGCACTGAGTAAGCACGGTTGTGGTGTCACATTTAGGAGCAAAATCACATTTAGGTGAAAACTCACCTTTTGTGCCACATCAGTAGGAGTGTGAAACATGTTTGGAAGCACAAAGCACACTTAGGTGCAAGATCACCCTCTGTGAAAAATCACCAGCCATGTAAAAACTCTAGTGAGCGCAAAAACGTAGTTAGGTGTTCTACCCATTTAGGTGCCAAATCATTAGGCCTGTAGAAACCCCTTTAGATGCAAAACCAGGTATAGAGAGATATTGTGGCAATAAGATGACACATTAGATGCACATTTAATTGACAGCACATTCATATGGAAAATCATCCTTGGCACAACATCAGCATGAGTTTAGTTTGAAAAACCTTTAGGAGAAGAAATCACATTTAGATGTAGAATCACCATGAGGTGCAGAATCACCTATTAGGGAAAAGGAATGGTTTCTATCTGTAGTCCCAGTTCTCTCCCAGTGGAATCTCCATTGAAGTCATGAGCACTGAATAGTCCCGCCCACGTGCGGGGATCCCGGAGAACTTTCCAAAGTATATCTTCTTAAGTGTAGATGTTCGCCTTTCTTCAGGAAGGCCTGTAGAAACACTTCAGAGAAGAACATTATGCAGCCTATAAGAAAGGCTACCATGGCCAAATTCTCTGATTGTACTTTAAAAAGGGTAAAGTAACCCATATATATATATGTGTGTATATTTAAAGCCAATACTTTGTAAAAACAGCTTAAATCTCTTTCACAAACCCTTTTTGTAAAATTAGAAAGATGAAGACTAGCAGGACTGTGAAGCTGTCATTTTGCATGTGTAAAAACAGTGTCTGTGCTTTGAAGGACCCAGAGACTACCAGTATCCCATCATGTCCAGCAGGAGGCAGTTGCTTCAGTTCCTTTTGATGAGATGTGGCAGTGATAGAGAGTTCCAATAATCCCCTTTGTCCTCTCCACCGGAGAGGCAGGAGGGTTGCTAATGACTTCAATTGAGATTCCCCTGAGAGAGAACTGGGATTACAGGTAAGAAGCCATTCCTTCTCTCTCAGGGAGCTCCATTGAAAGTCATAAGCACTGAATAGAGCAGCAATCCCATCCCCACCAAGAGAGGTGGAAAAGACAGAGGAACGATCAAACGATCGCACATACACTACTGTGCATTTGCCAGAAATTTAACTCTGTGTGATCTTGAAGCAGCCTACGGGCTGAGATGACTTCAGCCCTGGCCTACAATACTTGGGGGTCCTCAGAGAACGCCCACTAATGACGCGAAGTAGTGTCATATTTTGATGCACCCCGGTACTTGTTTAACATCAGCTATGTAAAGGCACTGTCTCAAATGCTTCTGCTAGTCTCCTCCCGTTCTCTTCCCATTGGTTCCACCTCTCCCAGCACAAGTGATGCTGGAAGACAGGAAGTGAAAAGTGCACTGTAAAAGTGAAAGAGAAACCGTGGAGACTGCATACTTCTGAAGACGTGACAGTCCATTCCTAACAGAGCGACAGCACGTGTGCCATTCAGAGCACAGGGGCACTATCCAGCCCTGCACTACCCTGCACTACCCCCACGGATCTCAGGCAGCAGAGCCGCAGAAACACCGGGTAAGGAGAAAGACCGCTTTGAGGCTGATGACAATAGTAACATTTTATCCATGGTGCTCGCATTATTTAATAATGTAAACACCACAGAGAACATGTTACTATTGTCATCAGCCGACAACGTTTTTGCATTCATTCATGGTCTCCCTCACCCTCATTTGGTGAGAACCTATCTCTCTGCACCCCGCTTCCACCCCACCCCCATCATTTAGAAAAAAGTCAATCACCCTGAAAAGACCATTCATGAGAGTAGAAATCCTTCTTTGGTCTCTTGTTTTGAAATGCATTTTAACTTGCAGCGACAGCAGAGACAATTTTAAAAGGAGCAGGAAAGTTTCTCACCTGTAAAAATGCTTTTTATTGGCAAAAATATTACAGCATGGCTCTAAAAGTAATTACCATCCAGAAGACTTTCACCTTTTTTTAGAAAATGGTTTGAGAGTGCCAAACAGTTTTGCTTCCTTAAAGGGGATTGATAGTCTTTTTATATTGTCACACACAAATTTACATGCACTGTTGAGTGCATACGCACACAACCACACACCATCAAATAGACAGAAGTGTGGTGCCACAAGGAACCTGAAAATCCTTGCAATAAAAAGGAATCTAAAAAAATATATATATATATATATGTGTGTGTGTGTGTATATATATATTATATATATATATATATGAAGATCTGCATGCCTTGCGAGGACAACGATTTAAAACTTGCTTCACAATGAAAGCCTCCAGATATTAATAGTTCAACCCCTGCCCCCAACAAATGGGTCCCAAAGAGTTCTAAGACACCTTCACCGAATCAGGCATAGTTCATAGGGTTGAATGCAAGTCCCTCAATAAATGGGTCACATCACATGAGCATGAAGTCCCTGCTCATGCAGGCCACTGCCTTTTAAATGTGCACATTTACCTTGAGATCGTCGGACCAATCAAGCCAACATACATCTTTTTTCTGCAGTGCTGCACCCGCCTGCAAAGGTATTTGAGGCAGGGTGTTTTGCAGCATTTGGCCCTTTTTCAACAGCTTAGGTACTTCTTCCTTAAACTGATCTATTGAAACAGATTTTGGAATGTCTAAGAGCCCTGTTAACCATTTCCAAATGGATCCACTCTACAAGTGTGCATGGTGTGCAGCATTCTTGTCTCATTTTTTCCCTCTGTGACAGACAGCGAAGCAGGAATGCAGGAGAGTGAAGGTGTTGAGTGGAGAAGATGAAAAAGCTGCCATATAAACATCACTTCTGGCTCTATGTAGACCCATTTGTCTGGCCTCCTCCGGACGGTGGGATCAGTCGCTCTCTCAGATTGATTGCATTGCAGCTTCCTTGTGCTCTTTACCTGAACCCAAGTCCATAGAACATGGCCACATCCACAGGAGAGTTTGAGGAGTGTAAGGGGAGAAGAAAACTGTGAGGAGTAGGATAGACAAGAATAGAAACATATGCTGTAAAAGAAAAGTGAGAAAGGAGATTTTAGAAATGAGACTGAGAAAACTGTGAGAATAGTATAGTGAAGGTGAAAAGGGCACATATTTAAAGAAATATGGTGCGGGAGAAGGAAAGAGACAGAGGGAAATGAGGGTACAAGCAGCAAAATGTGAGTGAGACAGAGGGTTCGAAGCCCTCTATTGAAAATTTTCATGAGTGTCCTTTAGGGCTATCTGCAAAACCTGTAGTATTTTTGTAATGGTATTTTCATATTTTAATGTGAAAAGTACTATTTGGGTCATTTTTTGAAAAAAATATATAGAGCGTCTCCGCAGAACCCCCTGAGGAAAATTGGGCTTGTTTGTCACACTTATTTGCTTAATGCAAATCATTTCACCAATTTAAGCCCCACCAGTTTGAAAATTCTCCTGCCACCGCCATGCACTTCGAGAAAGTTCTGGGGTCTGATTTGAGGCCAAACAGAAGCACATTGTTGGGATGTTGGGGAACCATTGGCAAGGGGCCCTCCCGGACTCCTGTTGGAGCTCGGGGGTGCCCCTGCTGCAACAGATACTTCATGTTTGCTGAGGTATTAAGGTGGGGGGTGGGGGATGGGGATGTTGAATCTAATCATTAGATGTTTAACACTGTTATGGAATAGACACAAAGGTACCATTGTTCTCGCACACCCGACTCACATATGGCGCCCCCCTAAATATAGATGACTACAGATATATCTGGTGACCAGCTCAGATGGATCTGCATCATGACATGGAATGTGCGGGGTGTCCTTTACAAAATTAAATGAGGGGCAATCCTGAAACAAGCCAAGAGGCTGGAGATCGACATACTCTTACTGCAAGAAATCCACATGATGTGAACTAAGGCACCATGCTTAGCACGCTATGGGTTCGACCAGGTATTTCACTCAGGATTCATCCGTGGGTCACGAGGCACAGCAATCCTGATCCATCGCCTAGTCCCCTATAGATCCACCAGGGTTTGGACGGACCTGGGTGGGAGGTACACTCTTGTGTCGGCTACGCTATATGGGGAATTATTGACGTTGGGTAGTTTTTATTCCCCCCCCCTCCCATAGGGCAGGCCTTTGCAGATAGGGTCCTACACCTTTGGGGGGATCTACCGGACTGATTATCCGTGATGGGGGGGGGTTGACTGGAACGACATCATGGCGCCTGTTGACAGGTGGCGCGCAGAGGGACCAAGTCACAACACAGGAGATTCCAAGTTACACTTCCTGGCGTCCTCCCTGGGGTGGTCGGACCCTACCACCCAGTGGAACCCGGATATACCTTTTTCTGCAGTTCACAGGCCCTTCTCAAGTTGGACTATCTATTCCTTCACCTCCCTTAGGTTCACAAGGCTTCTCTGGTCTCAATCCTGCCCCGGGGATTGTCAGATCACTCTCCAGTGACACTCAGACTACACATATGGCCCCGGAGATCTCCATTTCAGTGGCAAATGTTGCCCTGGCAACTGAGAGATCCATTGTATAAAACCACCCGCCAACAGGCAGTCATGGACTACTTAGCATGTAATGTTGACACCACACCCTCAGGTGTGATTTTGTGGGAAGCGCTGAAGCCCACGTTGCGGTGGGTAGATATTAGTTATTGCGCTGGTGAGAGACGTCACCGCGTAGCACAAGTTGTAGCACTAGAGAACCGTCAGCGAGCCCTCGAGGTCGAAGTGAGAGAAGGCGGTGGAGCACGAGCCAAACGCTGTCTCCTCCTCTCCCAACAGCAACTGCACCAACTACTCACAAATAAGGGCCAGCAGGCGTGGCAAGCAACCCAGTGGAGAATATATCAATAGGGAGACAAATCAAGAAAGATGCTGCACCGCCTGTGTCAAATGGCGCAGTCGCCGACCCCAGTGCCGGGAATACGCGATGCAGAGGGTGGTAAGGTTCTCGCAGATCGCCTCCTACCGCATATTTCTGATCACGTTCACCCTGATTAGGATGGCTTTATGTCGCAGCGATCCACACATTACAACATCAGGCGAGTTCATAACGCCCTCGCAAAGGCGCCAGAACTCGGCCGACCCGCAGCCATTTTATAAGCTGACATAGATAAAGCTTTTGACTCAATCAGCTGGGATTATTTATTTCTCCCCCTGCAAGCTCTTAACTTTGGCCCGAGGCTCCTGGTATATATCCACCTTCTATACACAGACCTCTCTGCCTCAGTGCGTGTGGCCGGGGCGCTATCAGACCAATTCCCAATCCATTGGGGTACCAGGCAGGGGTGCCCGCTATCCCCCCTATTATTTGCACTGGCAGTCGAGCCATCAGCCGCATGGGTGAGGCAGGGCCCCCTAGTGCATGAATTTGAATGGTCCACTGAGTTGTCAGACAGGATCCCACTGTACGCCGATGACACTTTATTCTTCCTTATGGATCCAGGATTTACAGGCCCACGAATCCTGCAAATACTTCGAGTATTCGGGGGGACCTCCGGATTATGCACCAACCAGTCGAAATCAGTACTGTTCCCGGTTTGTGGGGACCAGGGTAGAGGTACGTGGGCAGCCCATCAGACCCATGCCATGGGGGTTTCCAGTACCGCAGTATATATATCCCCCAGCCTGACACTCTCCTGGACGCACAACATTAACCCCCTATTTCCACGTGAAGGCGTGGTCTCCCTTGCACCTGTCCTTATTCGGTTGGTCCGCCATTTTCAAAATGGTCTCATTACTGCGACTGCTGTATCGGCTCCAGAACTTCCCCTATGATATCCCACAATCGTGGTTTAAACAGATTAACGCAATCCTCAACCATTTCCTGTGGAGGGGTGGGGCAGTCAAAGTTGCCCTTCGGACCTGTATACAATCTGCCTATTGCGGAGGAATCGCTGCGGCGGATATATACGCCTACTACTCTGCTTCCCACCTACTGAACATAAACGAATGGTGGTACAGCGCGCAGACAGACCCAGCATTCGCAGTTGAGAGATGTGCAATGGGTAACCAGGCGCTACTAGCTCTCCTCTATATCAGGCAGGCATAGACCACCTACCCCCAGCGGCCAAGGTGGTTATTTAATTATGTCGATGAGCGGTCCAGCGGTTGGGCTGAGGGGGATGGTTGACTCGGGCGACCCCACTGTGGCATGGAACTTACGTACGGCAGGTGGCGCCGCTACCTGGGTTCCGCGCTTGGGACCTCCTTGGACTATCCACACTAGTAGATATCATGAAGGGGATGGTGCTCAAATCCTTTCAACAGCTGCAGGAGGAGTATCAGCCATCGCAGCCAGTTCTACAAGTATTTACAACTTAGACACGCACTGACACCATACATTAAGATACTGACAGACCTAACTGAATTAAACCCACTTGAGGGGCGACTGTTAATAGGAGATCTGGGCGCCCTCAAGATCAGGCAAATATATCAAACCTTAGTCAGACACAGTCAAACCACGATCGGCGTGGTAGAGTGATCTCACAGACCTAAAGGATGACTACTGGACGGAGGCCAGGGCAATTTCTCGCGGCGCAGCCATTGCAACACGGTGTCGGTTAATCCAGTTCAAATACATACACCACGCATATTACACAAGGTCCCGCCTTTGGCGTATGGGCATGATAACATCCCCCAAATGTCTCCGATGTGGTGGGGAGGAAGGGACTTTCCTCTATATGGTAAGGAGTTGTAGCGCACTCCAGCCTTTTTGGTGCAGGGTAACCTCTTGCCTGGCTCAAGTGTTGTCCTGGCAGCTCCTCTTCAAACCCAAACTAGTTCTCCTACATAGCACAGACCGGATCGGAGGAAACAGGTATAAGCAACACCTTCTGTTTTTGGGTCTCACACTGGACAAGAGAGACATCTCCCAACACTGGAAAGGGGTTTCTCCACCTTCGGTGGTTGGGTGGAAGCGCGCCATGTACAGATGCATGGAGATGGAATTGGCAGTATTCCAGGTGCGAGGCTGCCCAAAGAAACAGAATAGAATATGGAAGCGGTGGGCAGAATACAGGGGCATCGACCTGCCCTCTGCATGACCCCAGAATCCCTCATTGAGCAGGAAATACGGTAATATAGTCATGGACACAGCAATAGCTCGTAGCTTTCGCCAGTCCACTGCAGTAGTTCAATATTCTGTGTAGGGCGGGGGTGGTATTTGGTTTGTGCCTGGTTTTTTGAAGTTCTGAAATATTGGTACTGCTCAGAACTGTACTGCATCTCAATGTTTATATATGGGCCTTTTAGGCCGTGCTGTACTACTAATAAAAACTCAATAAAACGTGTTAAAAAAAAACAGTAGCACATTGTACTGGTAATGCTCTTGACCCACGAGGAACCTCAAGAACGTGCGATGCTTCTTGGCTATTGGTATATGGAAGTACGCATCTTAGAGGTCTATTGAGCAGAGCCAGTCTCCCTGGTGTAACTGGGGGTAGATCTGATGCAGTGCCAGCATTCAAAACTTTTCTCGTTGAATCCAGTTGCTGGCTAGTTTCAAATCCAAAATGGGTCTGAACTCGTTTCTGGGCCATTTTGTCTTTACCAAAAGTATTGTGAATAAATGCTATTTCCTCATAGTTTGAGAAGAAAGTTCTCCAATGCATGCTTTTGCAGAAGGATGTTGACTTCCGATCTTAGCATCTGTAGATGGTAATTTGATGGTTTTGGTGGCATATTCGGTGGAAGACTTGTGAACCTGAGACAATACTCATTTTAAACAATATTGATTCCCCAGGCGTCTTTTGTGATGGATTGCCACTCTGACAGAAAATGCGAAATACTTCCCCCGAAACCCGGAGTGGGTAATGGAAGAGAGGGAAGTAAAGATTCACGGCCTGCAGCCTGCTGTAGGCTTTTCCCCCTGAGAAGGCTGTTGAGTGGCTCTCCCTCTAGGCTGCAGCCGCTGTTGTTGCTGGTAAGGCTTCTGCTGCTGGAATTGCTGGTGACCTTGATACCAGTGAGGGGTTTGAACCCACTGAGGGAAAAAATGCAGTTGGTAGGGCCTTCTTTGTGCTGCTTGCTTTTGTAGGCCAACCGCCTTAACGGTGTCCATTTCAGATTTTATCCGAGCCATCTAATCGTCCGTTGATTGGTGAATAGTGTGGATCCTGATAATAGCAGATTAAGGATCCTTTGTTGTGACTCATGCTTGAGGGCCATGAGATGGAGCCAAGAATGTCTGCGTAATGTCAACCCAAAGACAGTGCATGTGTGCTGCTAAGCAAAAATGTATCAGCTCCTGCACTGATGGTCTGGTTGGAGACCATCATCCCCTCATTGACAACCTCCAGGAAGTCCTTCCTTGTTTCTCTGGGGAGGTTATCACCAAACTTCTGTAAGGAGTCCCATAAGGCCCTCTCATACCTACCCAGAAGAGCAGATGCACTCGACACCTTCATAGTGGTCGCAGCTGTATTGCATACCTTGTGGGCACTGAGTCCAGATTCTTGCTTTCCTTGTCAGGTGGTACAGTAGACGAAGGAGTCGCAGCATGATGTTTTTTAGCCGCTAAGATGACCACAGAGTCTGTAGCTTCGATGGAGCATACTTAGCTGAAGCTGATGTCAAGAATAATTCCATTCCTGGTTCCAACAGACCCCGTAACCAAAGGAAGGAGAGGTCTTGACCTGACCGGTGGTGATGCGTCTCAAATATAACTGATGTGGGAGGAGTTATTACAGACATCAGGATATTCAGCTTCGCAACCCCTCTCACCAGGACCTCCTGGAGACCACCTGCAGAAACCTGTAGAGGTGGAGAGTCTGATTGCATGGGGGAAATATCTTCCTGCACTGGAAGAGGAGGTGGAATGATGTTTAGACCTTGTGTGTCATCTTGATCTAGACGCATGATGATGGTGAGAGCGTCTTGAGGATGGATGACACGAAGAGCGGCAAGAACTGTGGCAATGTCTGGAATGGCACAACTGGTGGCAAGTTCTCTAACACGATCTGCATGGGGAAACTCTAGGCCTCGGAAGAGGGTCCTCCACAGGTGGAACAGGAGATACTGGCACCGGTGGAAGAGGTGCTGGAGGAGGAGGAGGTGTTGGAGGCGGCAGAGGTGGGTGTGGTGACGGAGGCGGCGGAGGAGATGGTGGCGGAGGAGTGGGAGAGTGTGGCAACACTATTGGAGAAGAAGGAGAGTATACTCTAGAGTATTGTGAGTCGGGAGATGAAGAAATGCGTCTCTTTTTCCTTCATTTCACGTCTTGATGCTCTTGGCGTCGACACTGACCTCCTACGTCTCAATGTCGACCTTTTGCGTGTCAACAGTGAAGTTGTCTTCGAAATCGACCTACAATGTCTTGACGTTGATCTTCTCCTCTTCCTCGATGTCAACCCACCCCTTGATGGAGAGCAAGTTGGTGCTGTACCTTGTCTCAATGTCGATCCTCTTGACGGCGACCTGGAACAATGCCGGTTTTGAGCTCAACTCCTCTTTTTGGATCTTCCACGCCTGGGGTCCTCAGAGGTAGATGGAAGAACCCTGGTAGAGGGCTGACCCTCTCCTCGCTCTGATGTCCCACCTTCAGACTGCGCCTGCTGCCTGCGTCATTCTTCTGTGCCATGGAGGTGAATCTTCTACCTTTTCCTCAGGGTATGGCTTGAAAACTTTCTGCAGTGCTGGCATTTGTCAGTAACATGGCTTTCTGGAAGTCAGATGATGCAGACATCATGAGGGTCTGACTTGATCTTCTTTCTCCCACAGGCAGGACACTTCTCAAATAAAGATGCCATTTTATTTGACAAAATACCACAAATTCCTGTAATAAAAAGACAGAAAATGCAAGGGACAGTTAAAAACCGTTGAATGATGTGGTTGTCACAAAAATCAACTTGTGATTTTTGAAGAGAAAAAGCCAAAAAGGCCGAGCTCAGTCCTCCAAGATCCTGTCACCAAGAGGTGAAAAAAAGAACTGAAGAAACTGCCACCTGTTGGGCATGACGGGATACTGGTATTCTCTGGTTCCTTAAAGTCACAGACACTGTTTTTACACTCACATAATGACAGCCTATAGGGCTACACTGTCCTGCTATCCTTCATCTTTCTACTTTTACAAAAAGGGTTTGTGGAAGAGGTTTAAGCTGTTTTTACAAAGTATTGGCTTTAAATATACATATATATGGGTTTGTTTTTTAAGTACAATCTGAAGAATTTGGCATTGTAGCCTTTTTTATAGGCTGCATAATATTCTTGTCTTCAGTGTTTCTACAGCCCTTCCTGAAGAAAGGCGAACTTCTACACTTAAGAAGATATACTATGGAAAAGTGCTCCGGGATACCCGCACATGGGCGGGACTATTCAATGCTTATGCCTATCAATGAAGATCCCCTGAGAGAGAACAGAACCTACCCTCAGGGCAACACCAACAGGAGTGTGCAAACACTTTAAGATGCAACATCACATCTTGGTGCAAAGTCAATAAAAGTGTGGTTTCACATACGGGTGCAAAATGACTCAGTACACAGAGAAAATAAGCAATAAGAAGTTACATTGGATGCAAAAGGTGTGCATCAGTATAACATCAAATTTGATTAACAGCACACTGGAATTGTCTGGAGCTCTGTCTGATTCCCAAACTGGATTCGGACAGGGATTCAGTACAAATGAATAAAGATTAAGGTTATATCTAAAAGGGGAAGACAGTTCCTGGCATTTTAGCAAATTTAAGCAGCGTTTACCTTTGTAGACAAGGACCTTCTGAAATATGTTTGTGCCTGCAGCCCTGATTGAAGCTGCGTTTATGCCTTATGTCAAAATGGTGCTAGAGTTAGTGCTGCCAGTATGGAGGAATGAGACTTTGGTGTTAACAAAGCATATTTGCCCGCTTGCTCCAAATTCAGTTTTGCTGCCGATGATTGCCAGGTACATTATCAGTGCAACCAAAGACGTTCTCGTGCCCGATGGCCTCCATTATCCTTCTGATGACAAAGTTCTTTTTGTCCGTAATGAAAATGCACAACATACTCTTCTAAATGTGTTTGAACTCTATATGAACAATAAACAACTCCTACCAGCTCAAATATGTCCACAATAATGATAACAGGCACACCTTATACTCTGAACAAGACATTTAGATTCAATACCACCCCCTTCATATTGTATCAGACTTCTTGGCCTTAGATTCAGTAGGTTAGGGGTTAGCCTGCTAAAATTATAGAACAAAGTCACTTGATTCTGACAAGCCACATCCCACACCTTGTACTGAATCATTTTATGAATAATGGGGTTGATTCAGTTCTGGTCCTTTGATAATCTACCCGGCAGGGGTAGATTCTGGCATTGAGCTTTAAGGCATGGAAATTGTTTACTAACTGTCCAAAATGATTTTATGTGAAAACCTACGGGTTTTCCCAAATCAACCCGCCTTCATTTCATTAAAGAGAAAAATGGGTGTGAGAAAGGTTACGGGTTAATTTGTGATCGTACTCCAAATCATTAGTTTTGTACACAGGTGTTTGTGATCTAATGAGGTGCGTCAGTTCCCACAAGTTGATAAGCTATATAAAGAATATGCAAGTTACATTTAAATGGGTCACTGAAGTTTATTAAGACCATGTTTGTGAACTTTGTGAAATGAAACATAAAATGTATGTGAACCATACACACAGATAGAGAGCTCCTGGACTCCCTGTATTGAAGGTTCCATTTGGAGATCTGAAAAGAGAAGACTTACATGTCTAGGTGGGGTTACACTGCTTCCTCAAGATATTTATATGATGATACAAGCACAAAAGATGATTTATGTTTTAGTGCCAAATATCAAATGCTGGTCTTAGCATTAAGTAACTATGCTAATAAGATATCGTTGCAGTATGGTACAGCTAGCAAAATAAGGCAGGCCTGGCTTCGTAGGAAGTACTTTAATGAAAGGTAAGCTGCTTATGGCGTGGGGTCAAATATGGATTTACGATGAGTCATTCCCTTTTTAAAGAATTATCTGTCGTTTTATTAGATTGAAAAGATGGTTGTCTGTATGTATTATAATGATTTCACGAAGAATGATGTTTGATGATTGTGTGGATTCATTTTCCAAATAAAACTATGACAAAGAAAACCTGAAATTTGAACATCTGAACTGCTGCATATATAATTGCCATGATGGTCAGAGAACGAATTAATCTTGTCACGTGTTAAAGATCCGTACACCTAAGCTTCACATACATTTTATTTCAAAGCACAGAATTGATCAACAATTTGAATAGCCAATCCTCAAAAACATCTGAGTCTGGATCAAAAGAAGCAGATTGTGGGACCATGTGTTCAGTAGACATGCCCTCTTGTGCTCTCACTGACTGCAAAGGCCTTTTTCATCCTCTATTGAAATGGAGTCAACAGATCCGATGGTTTAATCATGTTCTTTGTTCTCTTGAGTTATACTGGATTCTCGTTTCTCTGAAGAACCTACGATAAATGGGCCACAGTTTGGTTAGCATGGGAAAAATGCATTACTGCAGTCAATGTCTCATAAGAGAAAATGTAAAAAAGAATGGTTTTACATCTCTCGCAAGGCTACAGCCAGGCCTCTTGTGTTTAATAAACACAGAGTGGGTTTCGGGTCAGCCCCTTTCAAACCACTGGCTTTCTTGTTCAGTCTCCTTCAGTAACTGGCTTGAAACATAACCAATCACATCTTGAATCAGCCCACAGGGACATTTTAGTCTTGCTGTGATACTACTTGCCAGTATCATTCTATCGCCACTGAAATGCATGAGAGACTATTTTAAATCTGATAAATAAAGTGAATCATCACACATTTAAAACACATATTCATAAAGGCATGCTGTTCAAAAGTAATTCTATGACAGGACCAGAGGCTTCAGTTTGTGCATTCTACGTCTTGCTATTTACTTAACAGCAGCCAACAGGAATGCCAAATAAAACATGATAACTTAAAAAAGTACAATATCCATAGTTTTTAGAAGAAAAACTACAACTCCCAGGAGTCCATCACCCAATAACAATCCAATAGATCATAAACATTGATGACCACTATAGAACCGCTTGTTCGTGTTTCTTGCCCTGAACTGCGCCCACCGGAAGGTTAAATTTAGTATTCTCACTCCAGTCCTAGACTATTTGGAGAAAGAGCAACTTTCCCCCAAATATTCCAGGAGGCTTATTTAGTATTCTAACTCGGACTCCAGTCCTGGAATATTTTGGGGAAAGTTATAAATTCCCCCGTGATTTTTAGGAATGGTTGAAAAGTAGTAGTTTTGAATGGCAGGAAGTGCTGCCCCGAGGGCGTAGCTCAGGGTCAAAAACGAAGAATACCTGTAGAACCGCCTCTTTCTTGCTGCTCAAAGGAGCCATGCTAAGGGCCTTTACTCTTTCTTATTAAGGGTAATGATTTACAGTTGGCTGAGTTAGTGGTATCTACTGTCGGCCCCACAAGTCCCCTTTTTCATCATTTGTCTGTCAGACTCAACCTGATTATTTAGATATTGCGCCTTCATAGAAGGTCCGTTGCAGTCAGTAGGCCTGCCTGCAATCCCCTCCTCCGCTTCCTCCTTTCCACCTTTTCACAAAGGGCGCCATTTTCTAGTGCACAGTTTCCTCTCACTGCAGAGGAGCGTCTTCTGCCGGCGTTGCACGTCTCAATCGGATTCTGCCTCTTCAGCCTGGCCCTTCTGACCTTTCGAGGGTCTCCACCTTCTCCCGCCCATCACTTACAGTCCTTTCAAAAGACAACGCAAAAGCCCAACCCAAAAGAAGTTCGGTGGGCGGAGCGCACAATGTCTTCAGCTTTTAACCCCCTTTTCCCTGGGGAAAAAATGATGCCCATTTCAGCGCGATAGACTGTGTTCATTGAACCAGGAGATTCTTTGTCACTTTTCTTGGTTGGGCCTTTGTCACTCTCACTGAGGGCATCCCATCCCTTCCTACACCCATTGGTGGGCAGTAGCCAGTACACTGCGCATATATAGTGTTTGTGATGGTTACTTACATAGATACTGCCAGAATACTTTTTCCCAGCCCTGAAAAATGTCTCATAGTAATCGCAGCTCTGCTACAATTGACCTCAATCCTGAGGGATTAATCAATGCGCTTTTAACAGAGACAGATCTATTTTCCACCAACTGATTCAAAATGACATTTAAAAAAATATTGACCGCCTTCTTTGGGCGCTTTAGCTCTGCAATTAAAGACTTCGGGAGCTGGAGTTCCTCCTTCTGACAGAGAAGCCCCAGCTACACCAAAAAAAGTATCTAAGCAGCCGCCTTAAACAGCCGAAAGAAGGCATATCTGGAATACCTACCCAAGGGCAAACAAGATACAGAGGGGGAGTGCTATTCTGATGATTCAAAGTCAGGGGTATAGCTTTAGGGGGTTGTTTGGGATGTTACACCCGCTAACAATGTTATTCTCTAGAAAATAGTTGGGTACGAGTGCTTTCAGTCGTGTATGGTGAAGTGTCTGTCGGTTTTCACCTCAGATTTTTACATGCCCACACAAACAAATCACACACACAAACAAATCACACACACACACACACACACAAATCACACACACAAATCACACACACACACACACTCTCTCTCTCTCTCTCTCTCTCTCTCTCTCTCTCTCTCTCTCTCTCTCTCTCTCTCTCTCTCTCTCTCTTGTTCCTGTTTTGAAGGCCTTAACAAATGTTGATTAGTTTGAAAAATGTTGAGTTTTAAGTGGCCCCAAAAATTCACCTCTCTCTCTCTCTCTTTCCACTGCCCCTTAAGACCCTCATGTCCTGCTTCTCATATAATGTGTTTTGACAAGATATCCGAGCGTGACTGCTGGGAAATCTGAAGCTCACGCTCTCCCCTAATCTTATTGACCAAGATACGCCCCATTTCGGATTGTAACGATGCTGAGGAAGGCAACTCTGATGACCTAGAATGCCCATAGCGTCTCTTTCTCAAGCGCAGCAGATTAGATGAGGATGCTGGGGAAGGCCCTTTCAACTTAGCTCCATCTGATCTGCTCAATAATAGGCTCAACATAGAGGAGATTGTACACCCCAATTCTTCCGACTGCGTTCCCTCGGTGAGAACAACTACCTATGTCCAGTCTAGACTCAGGAAACCTTTTCCTAAGGAGAAGAGCAATCGTCTAAGGGCAGAATGTCCACACCCTTCTTTACAATGTCAGGTTACTAATTCACCTGAGATTGACCTGAAATGGTCATCGTTTTTGGGGTAGTACATTAAGGATCTAAAAAATGCTCTGACAGGTCATGACGGGCCTCTTATGAGAAATTTTTAGATCTTTCAGATCTGATTTTAAAATTTTGGACTTAGCCTCCATGGCCTAAGAACACTGGAACCCTCCTGACTCAGATGAATTGGCAGGTTGGGTCCAACAGCCAGTATGTCTTCTGGGAAAAGCAAATTGCACTCTCTGCATAGCGATGCAGATGCAACCTGTTAAGAACTGAGTCTGAACTTTGAGACTTTGCCACTAATGAAGATGGTCAATTGACTGGGGGCTTGTTGTTTGGTTAGTCTCTTGTAAAGCAGTATACACATTTTTTTACAGCCATGGATAAGGCTAAAGTGGGTCTGAAAAAAAGTCTTAAATCAAAACCATTTTCCCAGGGTCAGCAGAGGCAGGGGGCTCTCCACGGGCTGGGCTGCCTTTCAGCCCCGATTCAGACATTATCCAAGGAATTGAGGTTACTGGGGCGAATTCCAACTCGGAAAAGTCTTATTTTCCTCCAAATCCAGAGGCCACAGGAATCATGGACAGATATGCAATGGAAATATAACCTCATTTTCAGGTAAGAATTCTCATTTCTTCCCTATCAGAGCTAGGGGGCAGGATTCCTAAATTACTCAAGATGCTTGGATTCTCCAAATGGTGAGAGGCTTCCAGCCATTCCTGGGCCTGCCTTTGTTTTGCTATGGCTGCGCTGCCCATGCTGCGGCCGACTGCTGCTGCAGGCCTGCAAGCAGTGAAGATGGTGAGGTGTGGCACTGATTTCATCCTTGAGGCCTGGCTATGATGACTGCGGGCAGCTGGGACATTGCAAGGCCAGGGTACCCGAAAGTTGAAGTTGAAAGCTCAATCCGGGCGCATCATTAACACTGGGGCACACCTCACGGCACAAGTGGACGTCACAGCAAGGCATTGACAGTGGATTGGGACCCCTCTCATATGCGAGGTTATGAAAATATACATACAGAGATGGGAACTTGAAACATAAGTTGTAAATACATCATACTAAGAGATGACACAATAGACTATGACCTAATTACTAAAAACCAACACAAACAACATCAGAGTGTGGTGTAAGTGATGAAATATTTTAAGGCTTAACTTTGCCAACTCCTTTGGCAGGTTGTACGACCCACAGCCCTGAAATACAGTGGAGTGATTGAGTGTGCACAGTTTCACCTATGCATCTGCTCGTGCTACCCTGCTGTTGAGTTCGCACCATTTGAGCGGGAACTATGCCGCCTGAAAGGCAAGGGTGCCACGTGGATCAGTGCGATTGAGGCTGGGAGCTCAGACGTCCACTATTGCTTGTGTTAACAGACTGTTTGTGGTTTTGACAGCTGGGCCACCCCTGTGGTGGAGTTCACTTTTTGTTGCATCAGAACATGGCCCAGGTATTCATATCTCGTTCCACTACCCACCTGTGCACATGGTAAGGCCCATGTGAGAAAGCAGATTATTAGTTGAAGTGGATGATAGTCCTCTTCAAGTAATAATGGCACTATTGCCTACTAGATCCAGTTAGGGCACAATAATGTAAATGTGCACTCAACCCTTGTTGCTGTAGCACAGAACATACAGGCTTAACTTAGGAGAAATGTGTAAAGCATTTAGTACCAAAACAATTAAAAAGCAGAAAACAGAACACAATATAAATATCCTTCCAATTTATAAAAATTGAATAAATTCTAATGAACAAATAGGCACCAAAACGACAAAAATCCAATGTAGGGAACCGGAGATAAGATTTTTTAAACTGTTAGATGTTTCTAGCGCCACAACGCACGGAGCATCAATGGCAGTTACATGGTCGCATTAGATGGGGTCACACTCAAAAATCAAGGCCAAGCACATGTCGGATATAAAGACGAGGTTTGTCCCGGTGAGAAGTTTACCTTCCAACTCTTTTTCTAGAGAAAAGTCCTCATCAACAAGCTCGTCGACAGGTCAGGGTGCAGGCTGGGCCCAAAGAAGGGCATGTGGGCGCTGGCTGGTTGAAGTGCACTCCCTCTGTGGGAGCCTCGGCTACAGAGAAAAATAACAGGCTCTCGACGTCAAGAAAACAAAGAGCAGGCAAAGTCTGAAGTTAGGATCCAGGAAGTCATCATCTTGGTCCCTGTGAAATCCTCTACATTCAGACTTAAACACTTTTCTGGAAGTCAGGATACTCTCAGCGGCAAATCAGTGGTAGCCTCTGGGTTTTTTTGCAAAAAGTTCAGAACACACTTCTGAGAGTCCGGTCCCGCAATTTGGGGTTGTGCGGAAGAGTACACTCTGATACCAGTCAAGGGTCCAGGACTTTTGGTCACCACTTGGGGGTTAAAACTCAACGTCCCAGAAGCCACCAGCAGTGCGCAGGGCAAATCTGAACTGGTCAGCTGGGCTAGGCAGAGATGCAGGCTTCTTGCAGCTATTGTGTTCCTGGAGCCGAACAGAAGGTGGCTAGCCAAAGAGCCCTTGAAGTTCACTTTTCTGACCTGGGTAGAAGTGAGGAACAGGTCCAGCCTTAAGATTTCTCACCACAGTTTCAACAGCAGCTGCAGTCCTTCTGTTCTCAAGAGTGCCACTTTTACTCCTTGCATTAGATTGTGAGTGGTGGAATCTCTCTGGCAATAGGAAACACTTTCCCAGGGGCAACCCTGCCCACTTTGACATCATTGCCTGGGGGTTTGGCCCTAAACAAGCCCACAGTGCCTGGCCCAAGCAAAATCCAACATGCCAGAGCCTTTCTCCCCTGATCAGAGCTCTGGGCACATCTCCGAGTTGTGCCGAGGGAAATAAGGAACTTCACCTGCAAACCAGTTCTGAAACAGGTTTTCCCCCATTGGTAATGGCGGCATCCTGACTACCTGGACAATAGAACGGGCAGGCCTAGGTGTGAGTTGCATCTGCCTCTGACATGGGATTCCCCTTTGAAGTTTGTACAGTTGATGGGCACATCTCGCTTGCCATCCGGTCAGTAGGAGGCAACACCTCCTCCCACCAAAAGTCCTTTTGCTCCCTCTCCTGGGAGCCATTCACACCTCCTGGTAGGGGGCAATCAAACTTCAAGTGTTAGCTGGGGATTAACCCAGAAAAGGCTACCAGAGGCTTCAGGCAGAGAAATAGTGACTTTCTGAAGTCACTATTTCTGTAATAGTTAGACAAAATGCGACTCTGGGAATAAGTTTGGCTTTATTAACTATAAAAATGATGTTTGAAGTACTTTTCTAGCTATAGTGTCCAGCAAAATAATATGGCTAAGGAATCTCATTACTGCTTTAAACCCTACTAACAAAACAGGGAGACACTGGAGGGTGACTGGGAGGGTGATCAGTGGTCTGCTGGAGCCACAGGGTCTGCTGGGCCTATGGCGAATCAGACGCCCAACCACGCAGGAGGGTATGTTTATGTCTTCTGTGCATGGCTCTTGGTCACAACTAGACTACTGGCTGAAAACCAAAGATGTTAATAGATGGCCGCAATGTGTCCATCATTTGGCAAAAACCCTTTCAGTTATTTCACCTGTGCTGCTAAGCTAGTTTTGGCAGCTTGGGGTCGACCCCGATTCACATGGAGGGAACACATTGTTACAGCTATAATTTAACCTCTCATCCAATTGCCAACTATGTTCCCACGCAATATCTCCATCAATGTGGCGCTCGTGCGCTACGGACCCAACTCGTGTACCATAATTTACCCTGAAAATATGTCCAATAACGCAAAAAAAAAACTTCAAGCACAGAATTTTGAAACAGCACCCGGAAACACTTATAGCGGACAACTACCACAGCGCAACAAACGGCAACAAGAAAAATGACTTTGTCTTCTACACTAAACGCCCCACAAAATGGAAAAACATCCTCTTTCTTCACCTCCAAGTCACTAAGTCAACCAAAATACCCTATGGTTCAAAAATATCCACATCTGCCTCCCCCACCTTTAGAGGGGAACTCACCATCTCCACCTTCAGAACTGGAACAATTCTCATACGGGCCACCGACCCTCACCTCATCTCTTTTGACCGTCACTTCCCTACACTAGTCTCCGCATTAGCTCAACAGAAGCACCTAACCCACTCTCCTATACCCCCCTTCCCCCGGACTAGAAACCCAGAACCGACCCTTTCCCCCTCAGCCGACTCACTCTCCAACACAGAAACATCCACCTTTACCCATTACAATCACAATTCCCCCATTACCTCACTCACCCGACAAACTTCCACCATACAGAATGTAATAAACCCCAACCCAACCAACAAATACTCTGTTACTAAACCCCCCAAAGCTCATCCCGCTAAAGGCAGATCGGACATCCACCACAGTCGGTCCACTAGTGAACTCGCCTTAGGCACTCCCCTCCAGACCACATCAGACCCGACTCTGCGTGCTCAAATTATCTCTAACCCCAAGACCATCCTCTTTCCACATGCCCTAACCCTCCCCGCTACCAAAGCCACTACTAACTCAAAGGACACTGACCTCCCTCTGAGCACCGCACACGACTCTGACCCAAGATCCCAATCGCCCCCTCTTAATCCTAAACCTGGAAGCATCAATGACCTGACTTCACCAGTGCACCCAATCCCCATTCTTAGTCCCAGTAACACCATCCTCCCACATAACCTAATCCCCAAAGTACTCTCTCCTGCCACTGATCCTAGACATACAATACTCCCACCGAAGGCTAGTAGCTCAATTGACTCACTTATACAACGACTGATTCGAATGGAGAAAAAAAATCGACTCTCTAGCTGCCGACATCCTCCTTCTTAGACAAGACCTTCCTTGCCCGATTAAACCCCCTGGTCACACACTCAGTGTAGCTACACACCGCCCCCCTACACTGACTCCCCCGTGGCCCCACAAGACACCACATGGCTCCCTACTTCTTTGGAGGACCAAGCCCAATGTCCTCCCTGCACGCTCCATCCCTTCTCAATTCAGGAAGCCGATGATAGCAACAATTCTTACCTCCCAATGAGCCAGATCACAGCTCCCTCCTGAATCCCGGTAATACGCGGCACAAACAGAACCCCCAGAACTGTCTATTCTCCCAGACCACCGGCTCAATACACTACTATCCTTACTGTAAATTCCAACAATGAGTCTCCCTGTACTATATCATGCATGCTTCTCAACTGTAGATCAGCAGTACTACACGCCACAGATATTGCTGAACTAATACTCAGTGAAAAAATTGATATAGCTTTCCTCACCGAATCCTGGCTCAATGACCACTCTTCCCCCATCCTAGATATACTCACCCCGGCAGGCTACAATATCATCAGACAGGACAGACCGATTAGAACAGGTGGCGGACTAGCTATCATTCACAAAGAAGGTATACAACTTGCCACATTAAAAAATGCAGAATACCTGGACCTTGAATACCTTGGGGTTGAACTTACAACCAAAGTCTGCGCGCCCATCAAATTCCATACTATTTACCACCATCCAGGTGAGCTTGCCCACTTTGCCAAAGAACTAACTGACCTAATAACACGATTCTCACTAACTGATACAAAAGACGTGTTCCTGGGGGACCTCAATATTCACTGGAATAACCCAGAAGACACCACAGTCCAGAACCTCTCCAACGTGCTTGAAATCAATGACCTTAAACAAGTTTGCAATGAACCAACCCACATCAAAGGAGCCACTCTAGATGCGATCATCACCAGAAATGAGCTGGTATCTCTAAGATCGATTTCTCCCATTGACTGGTCCAATCACCACCTCATATTATTTAATATCGATTCATACGCTAGAATCAAACCAACACGGTCTGCCAAACCTAAACACTGGACCAGGAACATCAAAAAAGTCTCCATCACGGAACTAGAATCCAAGATTCATGCCCAACTACAGCTCCAACCCCCTACTCACACAGCCGCTGACCTCACTGCGCATTTTAACACAACAATGAGTAAAGTGTTAGATCAAGTTGCTCCACTCGAACTCAAACAACCGAGATCCATCAAATCTAACTCTTGGTTCAACGAGGATCTCATTAATGAAAGAAGACAACTCAGGCAGGCAGAAAGGTCATGGAGACAAAACCCCTCGACTATACACCTCGACTTACTTAGAGCCGCTCGGGTGTCATATAAAAAAACACATCTTCAGAGAAAAGGCATCCTTTTTTCGTAGCCAGCTTGACCAGGCTAAGAATAGACCCAGGAAACTCTTCAACATTGTTAAAAGACAAACTAACAGCACACCTTCGCAGGACTTAATAGCCACCAATGAACGTTGCGAAGAAATCGCCAGCTTCTTCACAGAGAAGATCACAAAAATTGATGAATCCTTCTTCCAAACCCCGAACCTCCTCCCCCCTGATCCTGCTCCTCCATGCTCGCCTCTGACCAAACTGAACTAATTCCTGCCAAGGATAACCCGATACCCACCCATTAGAAAAATGATGCCAACTGGTCGGAATTCAAAACTATGTCCGAAATAGAAGTCTTCAACATATTTGCGAGCCTGAAGCCCACTTTCCACACCACTGACCCCCTCCCTTCCACATTAGTACAAAATCTCAACCACATCATCGTCCCCTTCTGGACAAAAATCATTAACTCCTCTCTCACCTCAGGCTGTGTACCTGACTCCCTCCGACTTGGTCAAATCACACCTATTCTAAAAAAAACAGGGGCTGACCCTAACGATCTCAACAACCTCAGACCTATCTCTAATCTCCCGTTCCTAGCTAAAACCCTAGAGAAATGCGTCCTCCAAAAACTCAACAAACATATTGACGATTTCAGCCTCCTTGATTCCTTTCAATAGGGTTTCAGAAAGGGCTGTAGCACTGAAACAGCCATGCTCAACATCTCCGATGATATCCACAGAGCCTTAGATGAAGGTGAAGCTTGTGTTCTCATCCTTATTGACCTATCTGCGGCATTCGACACAATAAATCATACAGCGTTACTGGAGACTCTAAAAAGACACTCTGGCATTAACGGTACAGTACTAAAATGGTTCACTTCCTACCTTCAACACAGATCACAACAAATTAAAATTAACTCATGCCTCTCTAAGCCTTCACGTCACTCTTGGTGTCCCCCAAGGCTCGATCCTCTCCCCGGCCCTCTTCAATCTCTTCATGGAACCAATCACAAGCATACTAAAGCAAACTGGAGTTAAATATCACTGTGTCACGATGTCCTAGCTGTTGACCTGCCGGGGGAGGAAGACTCCGACATGTTGCCACGTTATCTCTCGCCCCTCCTTTCTTTTCAGTCCTCTTCGGCTTCAAAGGTGCTGTGGGCCTTTAAGGACCTGGACGTTCGGGACTCTAGCCCCGCCCACCAACCCGGAACTTGGACTCCTATTGGAGGAGGCAGACACACCTCCGAAGCCATGACGAGGCCAGGGGAGGAACTCGGCGCGCAAGCCGACTGGACAAGCGAGAACCCGGAGCAGCTGACCAGTCTTCCCATCCCGATACCGGACGCCGGATATCAGCCGAGGGGACCAGGCGAGAGTGCCGAGAGGGAGGCGGATCTCTCTCCAGTCAAGGGGGCGCTGGACCCGATTCTGCACAGCGAGGAAGCCAGCCACGTTCCAGGAGGAGCGTGGCTACAGCAGGTACGTGCTCGCATCAGAGCGGTGTATTCTAAGGAGCCCCAGGGCGGGGAGCCAGCTAGAAGGGCGGAGGGAGGCACACAAACGCCCCGCTAGCGCTTAGACACCGTTCCTGCTGTTGTGCCTCGTTGTGCTATCGTACACGGGTGACGGATGGTGGTGCACTCTCTTTTCCCCCTCACCTCCCTTCCCATTTCTCCTTTTTTGTTTGGACGGACTAAGGAACTGACGGTAGTTTTCTTTTCTCTTGTTACCTTCCCTCCCCCTACTCCTTCACGGCGGTATCGAGCAGTGTGAAGACCCACAGCCGGAACGCCTCTCCACGAAGACCCACTGACGGAAGTGGCAACTCCCTCGTTTGTTGGAACTATCCTTTATGACATTGTCCTTTATTTGAATAAATCTACCTCTGAAGCACCTACCCTCTCGTATCTGTTCCTTGACAGGCCCACACATGGTGGAGAATGCGGGCAAGTATGGAAAACCTATTGCAACAGATAATCACTGGACAGCAGAAGCTAGAATGGGCCGTCGAGAACCCAGGCCGACCGCGAACTGTTCAAAGACTCTATGAGTCAACAGGTCGAATGTATCCAAAAAGTTGCCGTCGACCAGCTCCAGCTGACTACCCAGTTGCAAAATCGTACCGGGGGACAACCGAACAACCCCCACATCGTCTTACAGAAGTACCTCCCAGGAGAGGATCCTGATGTGTTCTTGACCAACTTTGAGCAGGCTGCACGTGCATGTGGGTGGCCTGCCGCCAAGTGGCCCTTCTTCCTGGCCCCTTTACTGAGCGGAGAAGCACAGGCCGCCTACCAAGTGGCCAATCCTACGGGGAACACTCCATATGCTGAAGTGAAAGACATCATTCTGGTTCACCTAGGTGTGGATCCCGAGGCTTATCGGGTACGCTTACTGAAGGAGAGGGGAATGCCCGGAGACAACCCTAAGACCCTATACTTTAAGCTCAAAGCTGCAGCCGACAAATGGCTTAAACCCCAGGAGCGGTCCTGGAGCAGTTCTTGGAGTCCCTCCCATACCCCACACAACATTGGCTGAAACAACATCCAAATCTAACGGCCACACAAGCAGTGGATATGGCCACCACTTTCGCCCGGACCCAGCCCCGTTCACTACCCATGGACACAAACATACAACGTCTGGCCACGCCTTCCCAAAGAACCGAGAGAAAGGCCCCAAGACCTATACCTGAACCACCTCGTCCTCGCTTCCACCCCGACACCCCAACATCCAAGGGACCGCAGTGTTTTGACTGTGGGGAGTGGAGCCATATCGCCCGATTCTGCCCCCTAAAGAAACAGACAGAGGAACCCATGGACGTTAGCTGTATCCCCCGCACGGTCCTGTATACAGAAGAAATGGGGCCATGTTTTTATGTGAGTGTGCAAGTGAACGGAAAGCCAGTAAAAGCTCTACTTGACTCGGGGTGCCGTCAGTCTGTTGTCCGAGAGACCCTGGTGTCCTCTTCTGTTCTTAGTACCACCGAATACGCACCCATAAGGTGTGTTCATGGGGACGTTCATGCCTACCCAGTCATACACCTCCCTATCCTCGTTTCAGGTGGAAAGACCCTTCAGGCTAGACTTGGGGTGTTACCATACCTCCCAGAGGACTTAATATTGGGGCTAGATAACCCACTTTTTGTACAACTGCTTAGAAGGAATCTGCAGGACCCCAACCCATCTCCCCCAGAACAGGTCACTCTCCTCACTCAAGCTCCTTGGCTCTCTGACCGGAGTTTCCGGTATTGTCAGGAACACTACCCCACCCTACAACATGCCTGGACACAAGCCAAACAAACCCCTACAGCACAAACCCCGGTCTATCCTCTATTCCACATCACGAATGGTCTCCTATATAGAACAGAAAGTGATAAAGGATCCCCCCAATTACTGGTTCCACAGGCCTTTCGAGACAAGTTGTTATTTTTTGCACATACACACCTGCTGGCCGGACACCGGGGAACACAAAAGACGACACAGATGATTGTACAGAACTTTTATTGGCCCGGGGTGTACTCACAAGTCTCCAAATATTGTCAGGAATGCGAGGTTTGTCAGCGCAAAAACCCCTACCGACCTCCGGCTGTTCCCCTGGAAGCACTCCCTATCATAGGGAATCCCTTCGAGCGCGTCGGAATGGACCTGATAGGCCCCCTCCCCCGTACAAAGAAAGGCAACCTGTACGCGCTAGTCATTGTAGACTACGCCACCCGGAAGCTTTTCCCCTGAGAGCACCCACAACCACCAACATTAGTGATCGCCTTGTTGAATTGTTCTCACGTGTCGGATTTCCTAAAGAAATACTTACCGACCAGGGGACCCCCTTTGTCTCACGGTTGATGTCCCAAGTCTGCAAATCTCTCGACATCTCACACATAAAGACCTCGGTGTACCACCCACAAACCGATGGTCTTTGCGAGAGATATAATGCCACCTTAAAGCTCTCTCTAAAAACAATGCTAGCCTCAGAAGGTAGAGACTGGGATATGCTCCTCCCTTTAGCCCTCTTTGTAATCCGTAGTCAACCACAGAGCAGTCTGGGGTGTTCACCCTTTGAGCTTCTTTTTGGGAGTCGTCCGCGTGATCTGTTGGAAATCACCAGGGAAGCTTGGGAACAAGAGAAACAGGAAGAAACTCGTTCTTTCCTTGATTACACCTCGGCATTACGCACCCGCATACACAAGCTACGCGATTTCGCGGACACCAACCTCGAAAAAGCTCAAACAAAACAACAGCTCTTTTATGATAAGGGGAAGAGGTGGAGACATTTGAAGGTAGACGATTGGGTTTTGGTACTCCTGCCCTCTAGCCTATCAAAAGTCCGCTCAGAATGGAAGGGACCCTTTCGTGTCATTAAGAAAATAGGACTCACCACCTATCTAGTACAGTTCTCACCAAAAAAATCCCAAATGTACCATATAAATCTTCTTAAAAAGTGGCTCGGCCCAGTGCCCCAAAACGTACACATAGCACACTCTCCGAAGGAGCAAGAGAGCACTATGGAGCACTTGGATATAAATGAGACCCTGTCTGACTCCCACAAAAGGGCCCTACAAGATGCCCTTCTGCCGTACTCTTCTCTTTTTTCGGATTATCCCGGAAAAACAAACCTGATAGAACATTCCATAACCACCCCACCGGGTAAATCCATCAAACAAAGACCTTATCGCATACCTGCTGCCAGACGGGGGGCCATCAATAACGAGATAGCAAACATGTTAGAAATGGGGGTGATACAACCCTCCCAAAGCGAGTGGTCGTCCCCCATAGTCCTCGTGCCAAAACCTGATGGGTCCGTGCGTTTTTGTATAGATTTCAGGGCCGTCAATGCTATATCTAAATTCGACGCACATCTGTTACCGAGGGTGGACGAACTCATTGAACGGCTCGGGGATGCAGAATACATAACCACTTTGGACCTCACAAAGGGGTACTGGCAGGTGCCCCTCACCCCACGAGACCAGGAGAAGACTGCATTTTCGACCCCTACGGGTCACTTTGAGTTCACAGTCCTCCCCTTCGGTCTACACGGGGCACCTGCCACCTTCCAACGGCTCATGAATTAAGTCCTCTCAGAACATCAGGGATACTCAGCCGCATATCTTAACGACATCGTCATTTACATTCCTAGCTGGGAAGCGCATTTATGACACTGTCAGGCAGTTCTACAGGCCCTTCAACAGGCAGGTCTGCATGTGAACGCAAAGAAGTCCCACGTGGGTTTTCAGCGTGTCAAGTATCTGGGGTATCTCCTGGGAAATGGGGTCATTGAGCCACAGAGAGAAAAGATCAGGGCGATAGTCAACACCCCCTTTCCTTCTACAAAAAAAGAGGTCCGGGCCTTTCTTGATCTTTTAGGCTATTACAGAAGATTAATTCCCCACTTCTCAGATATAGCCAGTCCCTTAACCAACCTTCTCAAACAGCAGGTGAAGGCCAAAGACCTCACACACCCTTCTTCTCTAGCCCTACGAGCATTCAAAGAACTAAAAGAAGCCATCACTACTGCCCCCATACTCAGGTCCCCTGACTTCACAAAACCCTTCCTCCGCCAAACCGACGCCTCTAATCAGGGGATTGGGGCTGTCCTCTCCCAGACCTCCCCAGAGGGTATGGACCACCCGGTGCTGTTTATCAGCCGTAAGCTTTTTCCCCGCGAACAGAGGTATTCCATCATAAAAAAGGAATGTTTGGCAATCAAGTGGGCCGTGGACAAGCTCAGATACTACCTGGAGGGCTCCCATTTCATCCTGTTCACGGACCATGCCCCCTTGCTCTGGTTGAGTCGTAATAAGGGGCAGAACCCCCTGATCCTCCGGTGGTTTCTCTCCTTGCAACCCTTCTCGTTTGAGGTTCGCCACCGGAGGGGGCTGGACAATGGTAACGCTGACTTTCTCTCCCGTGTTCCTCTGTTCCCCGACCGGGAACACTCTGGGGAGGGGATGTGTCACGATATCCCAGCTGTTGACCTGCCGGGGGAGGAAGACTCCGACATGTTCCCACGTTATCTCTCGCCCCTCCTTTCTTTTCAGTCCTCTTCGGCTTCAAAGGTGCTGTGGGCCTTTAAGGACCTGGACGTTTGGGACTCTAGCCCCGCCCACCAACCCGGAACTTGGACTCCTATTGGAGGAGGCAGACACACCTCCGAAGCCATAACGAGGCCAGGGGAGGAACTCGGCGCACAAGCCGACTGGACAAGCGATAACCCGGAGCAGCTGACCAGTCTTCCCATCCCGATACCGGACACCGGATATCAGCCGAGGGGACCAGGCGAGAGTGCCGAGAGGGAGGCGGATCTCTCTCCAGTCAAGGGGGCGCCGGACCCGATTCGGCACAGCGAGGAAGCCAGCCACGTTCCAAGAGGAGCGTGGCTACAGCAGGTACGTACTCGCATCAGAGCGGTGTATTCTAAGGACCCCCAGGGCGGGGAGCCAGCTAGAAGGGCGGAGGGAGGCACGCAAATGCCCCGCTAGCGCTTAGACACCGTTCCTGCTGTTGTGCCTCGTTGTGCTATCGTACACGGGTGACGGATGGTGGTGCACTCTCTTTTCCCCCTCACCTTCCTTCCCATTTCTCCTTTTTTGTTTGGACGGACTAAGGAACTGACAGTAGTTTTCTTTTCTCTTGTTACCTTCCCTCCCCCTACTCCTTCACGGCGGTATCGAGCGGTGTGAAGACCCACGGCCGGAACGCCTCTCCACGAAGACCCACTGACGGAAGTGGCAACTCCCTCGTTTGTTGGAACTATCCTTTATGACATTGTCCTTTATTTGAATAAATCTACCTCTGAAGCACCTACCCTCTCGTATCTGTTCCTTGACAGGCCCACACACCTATATGCAGATGACACACAACTCTACTACAGAATCAAATCTCCCAGTGACATCCAACACCTCAATGACACTCTAACCAAGATACAATCATGGTTTCGCTCGAATCACCTAAAACTGAACCCGGACAACACGGAATTAATATTGTTCTCTCCGAAAAATAACCACCTACCGATACAAGATTGGCTCAAGAACCTGGATGCCCTAAACTGCTCCCTCATCCTCTCCGATTCAGTAAAGTAACTAGGCATTACCCTGGATAAGAACTTGTCATAGAAAGACCACGTCAACAATCTGCCAAAGGTGCACTGTACTCCCTAAAACACCTCAAGAAAATTAAACCTTTCATCCCCCAGGATGACTTCAAGACAATAGTTCAATCCCTAGTCCTCTCTAGACTGGACTATGGGAACGCCACCCTAACAAAGACACCCAAATCCCACCTAGCCCCACTAAGATCAGTCCTCAACATGGCAGCCCGACTCGTCACAGGCATTAAACGGTTTGAACACATCACACCAACCCTTAAATCACTCAGCTGGCTTCCTATTGAAGGTAGATGTATCTACAAGTCGGCATGTATCACGCACAAAACCTTTCACACTCATCCCCACAACTACCTAAACAGCAGACTCGTGAAAGCAGGACGAGCCAGAACTCTGAGAAGCTCTAACTCACTTCTTCTCATCCCTCCGAAATTGAAAGAGAAATCCACCCAGTCCCGATCCTTTTCGGGTAATGTACCCAGGTTGTGGAATGCTCTCCCTATTGAACTCAGATGCAAACCCTCCTTCTCCTGCTTCAAAAGGGACCTGAAACTCCATCTCCTCGACAAATACTTTACCGACAAAGCCAACTGAACCAGACTCTGACAACCCAGTTGACTCTCCTTACTACCTAGACCATCAAGGATTGGTGGTTTGTCCGACAGTTTCACCTACCTAAGCCACCTTTTGACTCACCCCTCTAATGTATTGTCTCAAAATGTTTATTTTGTTATACATATCTCATCATGTATCCTTATACCATGTTTTTCGCTACTCTATTCATTCATGTTGTAAAGCGCTCTGATACCCACGGGTCTAGCCAGCGCTATATAAAACTTATAAAATAAAAAATAAAAATCCCAATACCCTGGCAGACTTGGTATTAAGCAATGAGCTTAAAGCAGAACTCACTAGATACTTTAAGAATAATGTTGTTAAGGTTTACAGCATGTGTACACTCCAAAAATCCTTCAAGGCACTGGTGAGGGGAGTATGTTTATGGAAACATGGGATTCTTAAAACAGTGCAATCCCACATGAAAAAACTGGAGCAAGAGATTGGGACTACACACCTCAAACTGGAACTCACCCTGGCGCCCTCACTATTAGCTAGCTGTCATTCAACATAAAAATCACGGAATACAATGAGATAGCTAAGCGTAAAGTTATATACCTGTCTAAGCGAGCGACAGTTCGGTCTTATGGGGAAGGGGAGAGGACCTGCAGATATAGAGCAGACTCACCCAAATCTCTACAGGCCAATACCAATATTGCTGCGATGGGCAGTCGTGCTATGAAACCCAGAGTCTACTACTTCCATAAATTTTTGGTTACATTTATTTTATCATTTTTGTTTAAAAAAGCATGAACATGGGTAAGGGATCGATAGTGCAGGACCAAAGATCACCAAATATACAACATCACATGTATTACAGACGAAGGCAGCAGAAAAGCACAAATGTTCTCGCACATAAAATTGATACATGCAGCAATGAACAGGCATATGGTTACAATCAGAAGTCCAAAGGCTTGGACGTTTCAATGCACAGGGAACATTACTGAGCGCTTGTAGGTTATTACTGCAGGGTTCGCGTGATGTGTTGTCGGCATAGGCGGGAGTCCGTCTCAAAATAATTAACAAAAGAATACATCAAGGAGAAGAAAAAAATAAGAAATGAGGGGGGGGAGGGAGGAACATCGGAACAAACCAGCCCAACTTGGATCTTCCCAGCCCTCTCCCATCTCCCCCAATCCCTGGCATGAAACAACAGTGTATATACTTCCCATCAATAAGCCCACCATATCCTAATTTATATGAGGGGCTGGCATGGTGCTGTCTCGCTAAGCTTTAGCGGAATGTTAGGTTAGGACTCCGTATCCAGTTCGCCTACTCTTGCTGCAGCATCTGTGTGGTCTAAGTCTGAGAGGAGTTCATTTTGGAAGTCATGTAGAATTGTGTCCCAGTTGGCGTCTTTGGGGATCTTACGTAGCCCCAAAGTGTCTTTGTTGTATAATGCAGTACTCTTTGCTTGGGCCCACACTAGTAGCAACTGTTCCCAGGCCATCAAAGGGCAGGCTCAGACAATTCCCAAAGTCTTGGAATTAAACACTTAGCTACCAAGAATCTCAAATCAAGAAAGCGGGAAGTGACCTTCTGTCGCTTACTTCTGCGAAAGGGACCCAAGATGCATGTCTCCCACTTGAATAATTTGCAGGCCTGTGCAAGCAGTTAACCGGGTCGTCACATGTAGCCAAAAAGTGGGAAGTTATGGACAAGCCCACAACATGTGTAGGAGGTCGGCATCTAGAAGATGACATCCAGGGCAGTGGGCATCGGCTCATTGAAAGTATCTGTTAATCTTAGCAGGGGTGAGGTAGGCCCTTTGGATTATGTAGTATTGGATACGCCGGAAGCGAGAGTTTCATATGAACTGGGCTCTCCAATATGGAAGCCCACTCCTTATCCGTGCACGGACGGGCCAGATCCTCCTCCCTGTGTCGTCTCAGAGGTGCGAGTGGTACTGCTGTGTGTTGGCGTAGGTAATCTGCAAACCATCTTGTGAGATGCCTACCTGTCCCCATAACATGCAGATATTGGACTGTGAGGTGTGTGGAAAGTTCCCTTGACAGGCCCCCCCCAATTGCCACCCAGTGCCACGAGCAATGAGGTGTGTAATAAAGAAATTGGCCTGGCGGTAGTACCTCCTCTTCCACTAATGTATCATAAGGTACTAGAGTACCATTGCGATGGAAGCAGTTGCGGCTGGTGTTGGGGCAAAGTGGCAGGGAGGGGGGGACAAAACAAATAAACAAAACTTACCTCAATCCTGCAGCATCGCTGCTTTTCTGGCTCCACTCCAGGCACAGGCTCCCAGACTGCCTGTGGCCAATCCTGACGCTGCTCTCACAGCATGAGAGCAGAGTCAAGATTCGCTTAAGCCCCCTTGATTTGCGTTCCCAAGGAGATTGGGAGCCTGTGGCTGCTTTCTCTAACATGGCAACGCGGCTGGTTTGGAGACAGCTTCAGTGCGCATTACGGTTTGGCCAGCCTGAGATGGCCGGCCAAACCGGCATGCACACTGATAACAGTGCTCACCACTCCCCCTCAGTGCCCGTCATCCCCTGGCCGGCCCCCAAGATGGTAGGAGAAAAATAAAACGATAATAAACATATTTTTCAAGTTTTGCAGCTGCTGCTGGCGGGGGGGACAGGGGGGAAGCTCCTCCGCTATAGCAGATGAGCCGACACTGGATAGAAGTCCCCCAGTGTATGCAGGCCAGCCTCCAGCCAAGTGGAGAGCACCACTGGCGAGGTGGCGACACCGCCCCTGGGTGTGCCTAACAAGGGTAGAGATGTTACTACTTGCATTCATAGCATTTTATTCCAACCTCTATGCTACCAAATCTCAGGGGGCAACTCACCAGATACTAGAATATACTGAGAGCAATGACCTGGTATGGTTGAGTAGCAGACATTGTGAGTTTCACCATGCAACACAACACCAATGAAGAGGTTATAGCAGTTATACATGTATTACCTGGCAGCAAGCTGTCTGGCATAGATGGACTGCAAAGCGAATTCTACAAAGAATTTGCCTCCATACTTGCTTCGCTTTACTTGCACTATTTGAAGAGGCAAGCGCAAAAAGTGCGTCACCCTCCCTCCATGAGAGAAGGTCTTCTGGTTATACTTCTTAAATCTGGTAAGCCGCTGACCTGTGTGAATCATACAGGCCACTATTGCTCATCTATACAAATACCAAAATATTGGCTAAAAAAATAGCAAATCAATTGCTACGTTGGCTTCCCGGCCTTGTTCTACCGGACCAATTAGGATTAATTCCTGCGAAGTCCAAATCTCATAATTTGCAAACACTGTTTGCACTTATTCACAAGCTGGACCCTGGCCTGGAAGCGGTAGCTATCCTTCTGGATACAGCCAAGGAATTAGACTCTTTGGAATGGGACTTCCTGTTCACTGTGCTCCAGAGAATTTGTATGCCACCATCTCTCATGGACTGGATCCAGTTACTATATACCTATCCCCTGCATAGATTCGGGCTCACTGGATTGTCTCTGATCCTGTAACAACAAAGTGAGGCACAAGCAGGGTTGCCCCTCTCCCCCATCAGGTTTGCCCTAGCACTAGAATCCCTGGCATGTAGATTACGACAGCACTACTTGGATACTACCCTGAAATTCACTGATCATAAACTACTTGTATTGCTATACGCTAACAATATGGTGGTCTACGTGTGAAACCCTAGAGACAATATATCTTCTATCATTAGAGAATGTATGAGGTTTGACTTTCTCTCTGACCTACAAATACATTGGAATAAGTCCCTAGTATTCCCCCTTACTCCTAACAACAATGAACAAAATCCCACTTGACCTGTATTTGTTCCTGAGTGCAGAGTCCATACTTATGGTTCCGACCCCCCAAGAAAAATGCTTCTACTCCATGTTAAACATAGTTTATTCTTTATTTCTTATTATTTATCTTTTCTTGATATCACCAAAGATTACATACAACTCAGATCCGTAATTGCTTTCACATAATTTAAACATGTTATTCCATAGGCTGCTTTGATGAAACACTATACATTGGACACACTAAACACATTAGAAATTGAAAATTGAAGATCACCCCACACAACATCCACTCGCTCTTACACACAACCAGAATCACCACCTATCATACCCTTCATACACACCGACCCAGCCACTCTTCTCATACACAAAAACAAAATACAACGGGGAAACAGATTTGATCTTAGCTGTTGTTGTGTTGTGAGCTGGAGTCACACTCAAAAAACGGTCAACGCATGTTTTCGGTGTGAAAACTATTTTCATCCAGCCACCTTCTTCAGGACCACACTACCCTACATTTTGATTCAAGAGGTGGTCAGTGGGGGAATATGAACATAAAGAGCTACGGCATACAAGTATCGAAGTGAGGTAGCAAAATCCTCAAAATTCTTGTTACTTTTTAAAATCTTCAACTTCAAGAGACTAAAAGAGATCGTCAAACAAAAATGTCCCCTCACTGTAGAACAATATCTCCTGATATGCTTCTGAGAAGTCCTCTTCAATATACAGAACATCCTAGTTCCATGAAGGAAGAAACCTATAAAGGCCCTTCCTGTGAATCGATCTGTACAAATGCCAGCATCGTGATCAGGTTCATACTGAATCTGCAGAGGTCAACTGACTAATGTGGGATAGATGGGCACACACTAGTGTTCTGAAGTGGATATTGATCCCTTGGGGGCAGATGTTATGCTTGCAGTCAATATCTTGGCAATCTTGGTGGCCGAGGGCCTCTTTTACAGGACTATCAATTCAGAACAGTCAGATTGGTCAGCCATCTCCGCAGGACATAATCCCAGTGGCGGATCATCTGGAGAAGAACATCCCCTGCCTGGTCTATTAAGTGTTCTGAGTCATCCATTTTGTTTCTCGCAAATGTCATATCCAAGTTCTCCTGAAGATCCCCAACTCTGTGTTGTGAATTGTTTACATATATATGAAGATGTCTCAAGAGAAATCAAAGTTTCTGTCTGGACAGCTTCTTATTTCTTTAGTCCGACCCTTAAAACCAGTTATCACTCCCAACTCTGGTGGCATGGGTACATTGGATTCTTTCAGAGGCAGGTATTGATACTTCATCTTAGGGGCACATTTGGTCAGAGGTGACACAGCTTCAAAAATATTCTCTGTGGGGTCATGTTTGCAAGATATCATGCATTTGGTGGACTGATCTTCAGAATTCACTTTTAAGCAATTCTAATTTAAGCTCGTAGGTAACCCTTTTTTTTAAAACTCTTTTTATTAACGTTGCTCAAGAGACCATACATTACAGAAATTGCATATACTTGTACATTGTAATGTTACATCATCACATGTGTTGTACGAGAGAGGTTCGAGATTATTTGCCCCAAGAGGTTCGAGGGGCACCCTTACACTATGTACGTGCTTCCAAACATTGTGTTAGACATGGTCAATCGGAGCCGTCCTCCACCCTTCCTGAGCATGGCCGGTACGTATCACCCAACCCCTACAGTCTCTCTGTGCTTACGTCAAGGTGACCATATTTTCTCCCATTTTTTAGCGCACCCCATGCTCTTATACACCGTCTCTTTCGCACCAGTCTAGGTCTCTTATAGGTAACCCTTTTTCGATGATTATTCAACAGGATTATACCTACATAATCTTAAACCTCTGGTCCTGTCACAGAATCAAGCAATTTCTAGCATATGTGAACTAGAATTTTCAATTTTATTAATGACAGACTAGGATTGTCCCACCCTTGTATTGCTAATATGCTTAATGATTAGGACAACACTTTGACAGGGAGCTTAGTCTCTGGGACCAAGCTCTGTTTAGGGCAATTGATGGGGATATGTCTATGGATCTCTGGAGGGCCAGGGGTTGCTGGGAGGCGGGGGACCTGTACCCCGGGGAGGTCTTCATTACCTTCCAGGAGGCTTTGGAGACCTTTAAGGTGGGGCCGGGTCACTTCCTCCATTATGCCAAGTTTGAGTGTTGCGCAGGAGGTCTGGGCTGCTTTCCCTGCAGCTCCTCCGCCCTCCTTGTTGTTGGCAGGCTTGCTTCGATGGGGAGAGGGGAGGCATCTTAACGACGTTTTTAACAAAACAATACGAGGCCACATGGCGAATGCCCCATTCGCTTCCATGGGGCCTGGGAACATGAGCTGGGGGAACCCATTGAGGATGTTGACTAGGCGAGGGAATGCAGGCTGGTAAGGAGGATATACTGCAATCATAGGTTTAAACTGCTTTATTTTCATTTTCTGCATTGCACTTATGTGACCCTAAGGCGTCTGAACTGGGTGGACTGTATAATCGGAGTGATGACTTGGCTTCGATGTACTCTTGTCCCCTAGCTGTTGTATGCATCTGGTGTTTAAGCTCAGCCGTGTATACTGTCATTTTTTCAAATGTACTGTTCCGACTACTGACTAGAATCTCTCCTCTTCTTTGAGTGGAACCATGCACTGCTTGTGTGTTTTTTGGTTTTTGTTGCATAAAATCAATAAAAAGAGTGTTAAAAAAAAAATATATATTAGAACAACATCTTTTTAGACATATTTTATATTGACCAGCTTTTTCCCCCGCTGATTATACTGACCTTTTGTTAAGCAGGGCAAGTAATTACTTCGTTTTGCTTAGTTTCAGATACAAAAACACAGGAATAGATGGGATACATGGGTGGTGATGAAGTCCTCGCAGCAAGAAGTTGTGGTTCTACAGTGGGAATCAATGTTTAGGTGCTTAACTTTTTTGCTATTGTTTGATACACTCCTATAATGGGAGTTGTAATTATTCTTCTAAGAACTATGGATATAGTCGTTTTTTATTAATGGTCTTGTATAATATTGTCATTCATGATGGCTGCTGTTAAATAAATAGCAATAAGGAGAATGCATAATCCTAGCCTCTGTCCACTTAAAGAATTGAAATTTCTTGTTAACAAATTCTGGACATTTTTTTATAACTGCAACAGGGATTTTTGAGTGACTTTCAAGTATAAGCCTGATCTTAAGATGGCCTCTTCCATGCCGCAGTTTTCAGTGAGCATGTCCAGCAGCTCCTCTCCCCTGATTCACTGGCTATTTGTGTATGTTTATAGAACGTCTTCTGTCCTTGCTCCCTGGAAGCATGGATTCAGCCATGTTGGGGCTGCATTTACAGGACAAAATCAGATAGTTAATGGCATGGGCCCCAGATACTTAGACACCTTGCAGGTCCTCTTGTAGGGTATGGTACATCAGCAAAGCTTCTAAAGGTCATGTGGGAGGTACCCTTCTTTGGAAAAGGGATGGGTATATGGACTCAAAAAAACAAAAAAACAAAAGTTCCCTTCTCCTGTTGATGTGATTAGGCAGAGATTATCTCCTCTTGGGCCTCTCTTTTCTCAACGTGAGAAAAAGGGATTAAGTGTGCGATAGAGTCTTATGCAGGTTGCCAAATTTACAATAAAATAATTCAATGCTTTGTGATTACACAGTCAAACGAAACAACTACACAGATGCAAAGGAATAAGATGTTTACCTATTTTATTAACCAGTACATTCTTCATTATTCATCCATATCAGTTAAAAACACTTTTCCATGTTATTTATTAAAAAAACATATACAATACATAATAATAAAACAAAGATATTTTGAAAAAAGACTGTCGACGCGGCGTTTCGGTGTTCTAAAATATCGTCACCTTCTTCAGGACAACAATTTCCAATTATAAAAACATCTAGACAAAAATATGAACATTGAATTATTGTAAAGAAAGAACTGGTATTCTTATGTTTATATTCCTTTGCTCGTTTTCAGAAAATACATGTAACAATCAAACAAACTTTTCTTTTGACATTGTATATTCATACAACCATCTATTTATCCCCACTTAATCTCAAGAACGGCTCCTTAATTCATTTGGGGTCTCACCCCTTTCATTAGATCAAAGTTGTTCTACCACAATTGTATAATTTACTTTACATTAAATCATCTCTATACCATGGTGAAGAACATCATCAACACTGTTCGATATATATTTACAAATAATCATTCTAATATTTGGTAACCTGTAGACAGTATCATGTCGATCACTCTCCTTGGGAGAGGGTTTTACTTTTAACTATTATTTCTATCCCTGAAAGACTGTATGTTTTGTTGCATACCTGAATTTGGTACTGTTTTGAAGCCTCAATCAATCGGCAAAAGATATTATTGCAATCCTTCAGTACTTTCGGATAAAAGATAGAATGGTGCTACAAAGAGAAAGAGGGGCTGGTAACTTAGTCATCTCTAAATGTTTTTATGACTTATATTAATAAAACTTAATCATCAGGCTTATTAATTATCGTGTAGAGGAAAAAATACCTTTTAGTTGCCTGTTATTCATAAGTTTTTCTGTATCCTCACTCAGTATTTTCACCATGTATGGCTATCTTCTAATTTTAATGGATTCTGTTTAACTGACAGAGAGAATTTACATATAATAGGAAAATTAAGATCTATTCTCACCATCCAATTTTATCGCATCTCTAAGTTATTCATTTAACATTTAATATCAAGGGTATATAGATCTAGGTACCTTGTTGCGTAGAGTGCGTTTTATATATCGCTATCTCAATTTACTTCAAACTTCTTGTTTCTAACATCATTCAAGGAAGTCTGTTATCTGCCGACAAAATGGTTTATTTCTGTTAGTCAGCGCCACCTAATACATCTTTCAATTTTATATCCTATTCTAGTCATTCCAGGCTTCATTATTCACCCCTTACCTTATTCATTTCTGAGGGATATATGTGGGACGGACTTTACTTGGTTAGGTTCCTCTCTTTTGTTCTAAAACCCAAAAATTTAATAAATACATTTTATATATATATATGAACTAACACATCTTGTTTTACCAGATAGTATTTTTTTCTTTTTATCAAAAAAAGGATTTTTGGCATGGTCCCTTTATTTGGCTTTGTCTTACCTTCGTGGAGAAGGTTCTTGCCTTTTCCTCTTTACCACCCTTTTTTTCCTTTTTTAAAATGGGGTGTCTCATCTAAGTCTTGTCAGATCATAAACTAAGGAAACAAAACATAACTTAATTACCAAAAGGTTCCCATTTTTTAAAATATACCTTCAAAAAATATAGTGGGGAGCCTAGTCTAACTCTAGAACTTACTTGAGAAAGGGAAGAGCATTTCCTGTAGACGTCCGTCCTGCTGGCCTCTCAGTCTCCAACTGATTTTTGGAAACTTTAGGTCTTCTTTTTATACTCCTCTCTATTGGCTGTCAGTTGCCCAATTATATTCAATTACCTACACTACTCTGCTGTCCTACTGCAGACTCATCTGTTTCGTTGCGGCCATCTTACAGTGTGTTATTTTCCTCATCAGCCTTACCTGGACATTCTCTCTTCTTTCATGATTTTTTATTTACTTAACTTTCTTGTGTCTTTGAGTTGAGTTTCATAATTCTTAAGTTGGTTTAACTATTATTCATCTTCGCGATCCAAAATTATTAAGATATTTATCGCGTTCAATGATTTACTCAATTTTGAATGTAGAGTCTGTTTATTTGTTCACACATTGCTCCTGTGTGTATTTAAGGGGTTTTAATTCTTTTAGTCACAAGCATCTAGCCGTATACTATATTTTAAAGGCGGCGATTCTCGCTGTATTGTTTGTCAGGTTTCCGCCGCCATCTTAAAACGGGTTGTTACCGCGATTTTCACCTTACTTGGCCCCATATGTCAATGGCAGCCATCTTACAGTGTGTTTTCCCTCGGAATCCGCCGATGTATGATTTTTTTTTACTAATATTCAAACTTGCTCCTTTCTAATTACTTTCTCAGTTGTTCATTTCACAAGTCCCCCGTCTTCATTTAAAGGAGTATGGTTCCCTCATCATAATGATATTTACCGCATTCTCTGTGTTACAAGTTGCGGTTCTTACTGATTATATTATCGAATTTTAGACCGCCATCTTGGAACGGATCGTTCCGCGGTTTTACCTTTCTCGACCCCCTGTGTTAAAGGTGGCCATCTTATACTATGTTTTCCTCCAAATTTACCAATATATGTTTCGTATTTACTGATATCTAACCTTACTTCTTTATTTGATTAATTTTAATTCTGTATTCCGTGTTCACTTACTTATGGTTTACCCACTTGTTTATCAGTCAGTGTCCACACTAAGGGGCCGATTCTGATCTCGGCTTAACCGGATCCGATTCGGAGCCCTATTTCCCGACCGATTCGTACGCGTGTCCGGGCGAGCGAGTACGATGCGAAATCGCCGACCGACTCATCCGGGCGTCCCGACCGCTCCGACCGACTCGTTCCCGGGTCTAACCGTACCGACCGACTCGGACTCGACTCGCACCGCGCAATGGAGACGTTCCCCGGCCGGGTAAGTACGATGCGCGCCGCGAGCAGTCCGACCGAGCCGCGCACTCCGGCTCGAAAGAGCAGTCGGAGCTGTACTTTGGGGGTCCGTGTCGGGCCCCCCTGTACACGTAGCCGCACGAGTCGCACACAGGGGGGACACATGGGTCCCCCCTACACGTGCATGTACGGCGCGACCCGCATCGACGCGCACACGCTGTAGGGGGCGCCCTTGTTCGCGTCGTGCCCATTGAGTCAATGGGAGCCCGTGTACGCGTCGTACGACTGGCTCCCATTGACTTCAATGGGAGTCCGACCGAATCGAGTCCGATGGCATAGGTGCGCATCGTACTCGTTCGGTCGGACTGCTAGAGTCCGATTCGGTCGGAAATCTCTCCGGGTCCGGCTCGGTCGGAGAGATTTCCGGCCCGAATCGGAATCGGCCCCTCAGTGTTTTGTGTTATGTTATATTCTGCAGTCAGCCCAAGTCCCTAGGTAAGGTAATATGTCCTATCCTGACCGCCCGGTTGGGGCATCCTGATTCATGGAGCAGGTATTCAGTTTGCATGATATTCATTGTCTACCTCTATCATCTACTGTTTTAAGGCTGATTAGATACTTGTATTCCTATTTCAAGCCTGTATTATGTATACTGGATACTCATACTTTTTATATAATTCTCTCCCATTCCTCCCTGCTGTTCAGGCCACTTTTGTATGTGTCAAATTTCGACATATAATACTGCTCTCTTTTCTTGCGTTTAGTTGTTAAATCTCCTCCTCTAATGCTTAATGTTACTACTTCTATAATGCACCATTTCAGGTCTTTTACCTGATGTTTTTCTTCTTGCCAGTGTTCAACTAAGGGTGCATTTTGTCGTTTGGTGCGAATCGCGGATTTATGTTCGTTCAGCCTCAATCTGATTTCTCTTGAGGTTTCACCAATATATGCTCTGTCACAGGGGCATTTTATCAAGTAGATAACATTATGGGTTCTGCAATTTACCAAGTTTTTATGATGGTGGGTTATTCCTTTATATGTAACTGTACGTCCCTTCATTATGGAATTACAGTTTTTGCAAGACCCACAAGGAAAATTGCCTGTTGGTGATGAACCATCAATGGTGCTGATTTGATTCCTATTCCCTCTGTCTGGATAAGTGTGTACTAGACAATTCCTTATTGTTTTGTTTCTTCTGAATGCGAAGATCGGTCTGGGTAAAGATACCGAGCTCCCATTATTAAATAAATTCCAATTTCTATTTATTAAATTTTTAACTTTATTGCTAACATTTGAAAAATTGGTAACACAGACTAATTGTTTGTCTGTTTGATCTCTTATGGCTTTGGTTCAAAAAGACTTTCTCTATTATAGTATTTGGCACGTTTGTATGCTTTTTTCACCATTTGTTTCGGGTATCCTCTCTCTAAGAATTTGTTTGTTAAAACCTTAGCATGTTTTTCAAACTCCTGTCTATTGGTACAGTTTCTTCTCACCCTAAGAAACTGACCAAAGGGGATATTATTTTTCTGACTCGCAGGGTGATGGCTATCATAATGCAACATAGTGTTGCGGTTTGTGTCTTTCGTGAATAATTCCACATTCAGAGTTCCCTCTACGTTCTTAATTCTTATGTCTAAAAAATCACACGTTTCATTGCTGTAGGAAGACGTAAACCTCAAGTTTTCATCTCCTAAATTGATCCATTGTATAAAGGATAATAGGTCCTTTTCACTACCCTGCCATATAAAAAATATGTCGTCTATGAAACGTGACCACTTGCTCACGTTTTCATAGTATGGCGCCAGTTCATTAAAAATGGGTTTTTCTTCGAAGGCTGCTACATATATACAAGCCAGACTGGGAGCACACGTGGCTCCCATACTGGTTCCCTTGGTTTGTCTATAGTACTCCTCCTTGAACAAAAAAATGTTGTTCTTTAGGATTATCTCTACACAGTCTACTAGAAAGGTTGAATGATCTGAAAGATCTTCTTCTCCATTTTTAAGAGGCCTTTTATCATCAATATAGTGTCATCTTGTGGAATATTGGTATAAAGTGCCTCTATATCTAAGGTCACTAGCCACTCCTTTTGTTGGTTAAAAACTGTATTTTCTATTTTACTAATCATATCTGTGGTATCTTTGATATAGGCACGTTGTTTGGTTACTAGTGGTTGGATGAATCTGTCAACATATTGACTTAGAGGTTCTGTTAGAGAATTTAAACTTGAGACTATGGGTCGCATGGGGGGATCTTTCATGCTTTTGTGCACTTCTGGAAGCCCATATATCGCTGGTATGGTAGGTGTCTCATTATTCAAATAGTTATATTCTTCTTGACTGATAATTTCATCTTCTTTAGCAAGTCTCAAAACATTTTGTGTTTGGATTCCTAAATTAAGCCAGTCCTGTCTATTTGAGGCTGCATAATGTATCGGATTAATAAGAATATTTTTAATCCTTCTCTCATAATCTAGCGTATCCATGACGACAATGCTGCCACCTTTGTCGCCTGGCTTGATTGTAATCTCCTTGCATTGTTCTAGGGCTTTCAATGCTGTTCTTTCTCTATAAATTAAGTTATTTTTAGTCCATATTTTTGACTCAAGATACTTTCTAATCCCTTTTCTACAACCTTTTCAAAGATTTCTACATCTTTACCTATCATGGAGCCTGTAGGGGTCCAAGAAGATTTGGGCCGTAAGCCTGATTTGTTTTCATTAGGTATTTTCTCTTTCCCTTCAAAGAATTTCTGTAATCTAATTTTTCTGAAGAAACTACGGAGGTCCCTCTCTAGATTGAATTTATCTGGGGGTCCTGCAATTGCAAATCCTAATCCCTTTTCTAGAACACATATTTCATCTATGGTTAGATCTCTATTTGAGAGATTGAATACTGGTTAATAAAATAGGTAAACATCTTATTCCTTTGCATCTGTGTAGTTGTTTCGTTTGACTGTGTAATCACAAAGCATTGAATTATTTTATTGTAAATTTGGCAACCTGCATAAGACTCTATCGCACACTTAATCCCTTTTTCTCACGTTGAGAAAAGAGAGGCCCAAGAGGAGATAATCTCTGCCTAATCACATCAACAGGAGAAGGGAACTTTTGTTTTTTTGTTTTTTTACATCAGCAAAGCTACCATATTATTTCTCAACAACCATAAGCAATATCAACGAGAAGTGTACAGTGTTAAAACCTGGAGTTTAAAATCACAGTAATAGACCTATTAACTTTCAGCCGCGGCCCGAGCAGGTAACAGCAGTGGGGCCAGGTGGGGGGGGTAGTATTGCGACAGACAATGACGAGGGAAAATGTATTATTTAATTTTCCCTCGGCATCGTCCCCCGAAATGCCCTCTTCCCCCCAACCTGGCCCCACTGCTCTACCGCTGTTATCTGCACGGACCGCGGCTGTTAGCTTTACCAATGTTTGTTTAGCTATGTAATTCACAAATGGGGCCAATTTTATTTTAGTGCCCAGGCCTATTTTCTGCCTCAGTCCGAGCCTGCAAGTTAATATAATCTATAACAAACAGATGCACATAAAATTCTTAAAGTACACAATAAAGTACACAGCGTCCTCCGCATTCCCAACAAGTATAGTATGAAATGACGATAATAACAGGTCTTTGGCCCAAACTTAGGGGGTCATCATGATGGCGGGCGGATCGCCCCCACTGGGCCGGCGGTAGTCACCGCCAGCCCAGTGGGGGCGATCCGCCCGCCATCCGTAGCAAAGACCCCCCGCCATATTATGATGGCTGGGGGTCTGCGGCGGACGGTCTTTGCACTTGGGGGCCCGTTGCGGGCCCCCAGGATGTTGGGGGGTGCACATGGGGGGTACCTGTGGTACCCCCCTGCATTTGTATGCACAAGGTGGCAGGCACCGCGCGGTGCCTGTCACGTTGTGCATGCAAATGCACGACGTGCATTCACAGCATTGTGGCGGGCGGTGCGGTGAGCACCGCCCGCCACAATGATGTGAATAGGGCTTGCCACCGCCACGGTGGCATCGTAATATCGGGTGCGGGACCGCCGCACCCATTGCGGACGGTCACGCATTCCGCTGCGGTGGCGGGCGGACTTTCTCCGCCCGCCATCGTAATGACCTCCTAATTACGAGAACGAATCAGCAGCATTAATCACATAGACCAGATGCAGATTGACTGAGTTTTTTGTAACTTTATCAATGTTAGCATTTTTCAGTACATTTTTCCAACATTATTAAATTATAACAAAGGGACTACTCATATTTATGTAACATGCAACAATGTCACTCAGGAGTAGAGGGATAAGCTGGGTGGCATGCTCTCAGTTTAAGAGTCCTCATGAGTGGTATCGCCTTCCGGATGTCAGATAATGACGCATCCGGCATTGCCCTTTCCCCGTTCAAGGTCGAAGGTGCATGCAGCGCCACGCTGGCACCCCCCTTGGACCCAGACTACGATTGAGATTCAACTAAAGTTTGGAACAGGGCGGAGTACAAGGGGCTCAGGGGAGGAAGGAGTTACCTAGGTGGTTAGGAATGTAGGTCGGCTAAGGAAGGTAGAGACGGCCTGGGAACAGCGCCGCCTGGTGGTGGAGGCGGGGAAAGACGTGCGATAGTGACTGGCGTATTGTGGTTAAGTTGGATGCTACAATAAGGGACTCCCTGGAATCCTGCACTTCATGTCATATCCCTTGGCCTGCCTTAAAAACCGCCAATAATCCAAGACTTTCAAGGTACACCCCAGATGGATATCAATAGGATACAATCTCCTTTTTCTCTCTGCCTCAGTGCCATGAAGTAAACTGGGGGCCCTGGTGTGTGATTCCCATGTAGGCCTGCTAGATGCCTGAATTGCTTCCATGCAGTCTCTTGGCCCCCTCAAGGGTTCACAGGAACGAGGATCACAGTCTCCGCTGTCACCCACCTCACTAGGGTACCTATCTGAGCTCACAGTATGTGGGTGCCACTCCCTCCAGAGATCCCAAGCAACCTGCTGGCCCTCTTGTTTCTCTCCCATTGCCCCTGTGTCTTTGGGTTCCCAGAAGGACTCTGCAATGCAGCATTCATGGTCTCCATCAGTTGCCAGTCTCCAGCGCCACAGTTGCCTCAGACTGGCTGGTTCCCCGATCTCCACTGTTCCAAATCTTGAAAAGCTGTGTTTCCCTCACTAGTGTGAATCCCTCAAAAAGAAATCTATCAAGTTCGTGGGGAGCTGTGAAGAGACTCTCTCAACTGCACAAAGCAAGTCCTTCAGGTTCCTCCTCATTTCTCTAGAGAACTTCACAACTGCTCATGTGCCTCATCATTCAGACCTCCGCGCAGGCAAAGATCCAGATCAGCACTCTGGAACCTCAGCTCTCCTTCACTGCACTGCTGTAATGTCTGTCTCCACTACATACTCAGGAGAGTCAAGGCAACTAGATCACTAGAAATGAGCCATGGGCAGCAATCCTATCATCACCCTCACTCACTGTTCAGAGCCCCCCTCCTCCAGCCTGCCCAGCCATCTCATCAAGTCAGATGGCACCTCTCTCGGCCCTCCACCGCCAGATCTCATCAGTAGAAGTGGGAGTTCCACATCCGCCATACTGGCCACCTAACCAGACTCAATGATCACTACATGGAGTGAGGTGGAAACCCTACATCCTTCGCCTACCTCGCAGCCAAAGCCTGGAACACCCTATCCATCCACCCTATCCATCAATCTCCCACATTGCCCCAGTTCATGAAGGACCTCTAGGCCTGGCTCTTCGGATAACCCCAGCACACTACGAAGCCGCCCCCCTCTCCCCTCCAGCTCCTTGAGACCCTCACGGGTGAGTAGTTGAGCTTTACCAACCCTGATTGATTGATTGATACCGCTCCTCATGCTAGAGTCCTCTGTTGAATCGTTCTGTGAATCTGCTCTGTCTACAGTTACAAGATGACTGAGGACACCGTGCTCAGAGCCTGCACTTTAATTTTGCAATTCATTGTAATCTGGTAAATAAATAAATTAGTTCAAATAAAGTGAACCAAAACTACAACTCCCAGAATGCTTTAGGTTCTTAAAAGAAAGGACAAAAGTAGAAAGTGGTGCCAGTGTTAATATGGAGGTATCTCATGGTCTTATGCTTGCCCTTCCATGCTTTTTGTGCTCTACTGCAGACTTACAATTAACTACAGAAGGCTAATACCAGATGATCCAGCTACAATAAAGGTTCAGAGGTCGGTGTGCTGCTGGTTTAGCGCTGCTTTGGGAATGACCAAGTCTGCAAATGGAGGTTGTGTATCTCCGGTGGAGCTTCTTTTCCAGGAAATCATCTTGTGTGCCTTTGTTTTTTGTCCATGACATGCTTGACATGGATAGCTGTGTAGTTCGTCCAAATGGATTGCCTTTTGTATTTCATGGCTTCTAAAACAAACTATGGGTACAATGAAGTAATTAATGACTGGAGTGTGTTGCACGTTATTGTCCAAGCTCACCTTTTTCTTCTGCATCCTGTATTGACAATGAATTCATGCACTCGTTGATTGATGACTGCTCTACATTATTTTCATTTGTACCAGATTCAGGCTGCTCAGTTGAATCTATGTGAGAAAAATAATTTGGATAATTCTATGTATTATTTTGACTAAGACAAGTAATTAAAAATTAGGCCAGTAAACCAGAAAGGTAAGATTTCTGATAAACGCCCTAACACCTCCCCAGCTAAACGCTGTGGCCAGGTGTGCGCCTTATTAAATATCATCCACCCATTGATGAATTGAATTGCACTCATGCTCGCAGTGCTAATGCCCCATCCAACCACGCGAGTTAGGCAGAAGGTTAGGAGAACCTCCCCATTCCAAGAAGCGTCCTCTTGATGGATAACCACCAACCTGCAAACAATGGGCTGCTCACTCAGACCTCCAACGTTTCCAGAAATTGCCCTCCACTCCGTAACCGTAAAAAAAATACATGATGATCGCACTCCGATAGGCTTGGTGGATGGTTACAGGACAAGTCCTCACTTGTTCAAGAGAATGCCATCTCATTGCAGACTGAATCAATAACTACTACATCCTCTGGACATGTTCAGATGGGTTACACACAAGGCCAACCACAACCCCCTCCAAAGGCAAATCTCCCAACCTGCAAGCAACACTGGTCACATTCATGCAGGGGGACAGTATTGTTACACATAACAAGAATAATGTACTCAAAGTGGGTCTTCTGCAGGGTTGAGAAACGGGCAGTAATAAAAGGATACTCAAATTTCACCACGCGTGGTTTAGAAAAGGACTTTCATCAATGGATCACTGACTGGTACTGAAAACCATAAGGGAAAATATGTGAAAAATTTCCCACCTACGTTGCATTCCTCAACCTTGCACAGGCCTTTGATTCTGTAAATAGCAGTGAACTATGAGGGCCCGATTCACAAAAGGACTCCACATTCATGGGGGTGGCCCTGCAGTAGTGGAGGGGGTCCCCGCACTTGTGGGCGGGGGGGAGGGATTCACCGCACTAGTGCCGGGACCTCCGCAATGAGTAACTACAGTGTGAAGGTCCCGCCACAAGTGCGGGCATCCTACCATAACTGTGGGGCCTCCGCCACAAGTGCGGAGGCCCTTTGTAAATCAGCCCCTGAGCTTTAGATAAGCTTTGGATGAATCGTGGCCTGATATCTTTAATTAAGGCCCTTTATATAGCTCAGAGACTGGGGAGTTGTTGTCAATCAACCACACCATTTAACACAAATGAAGGCATAAGGCAGGTCTATTTTTGCTTCCCTGTGGAGAAGCATGAGGGAAATAATGATGCTCCCCACAATGGTAAGCGTAAAGTGAATGCCCTTCTTTAGGCCGATAACATTGAACCAACTGCAATGCATGGACTGCAAAAATAGCTCCGAATTGCCCCGCAATATTTTGAGACAAAATAATTAAAACGGTCCCTTTCACAAACAAAATTTGTGTAAACTAGGAAGGGCAGTTTAAAGGAACCTGTCAACTAACCAAGCAGAAAATAGAGTTGGTAAAGGATTACTTCCACCTGGGTGTTACTTTCAAGCGGAACAGACAATGGAATCAAGGTGCTCCAATACATGATGCTTTATGAAGCCATAGGAAAGGGGGCTAGTGGTAAAGAAATGCGACTAATATAACAAAACAGCCTAGTTTCAATTACCGAATATTTGGAAAATCCGTCCACATATTTCCTTCCACAAAGCTAAGACACTGATGTGTACACTTATGCTTAGCAAACTTGACTATTGTAACCATCTGCTTGTGGCTCTCCTCCTTACTATTTTACCACATCAAAAGGTAATAAACATTGTCAGAAGGACTCTTTATATTCTTTCCAAACACATTCCTTGCACTGATTATTGTCACCAAGCCGGCAGGATGTCAGCAGAAAATTGAACCCTCTGCAAGTCCGTGTCTGGGACTTCAAATATATGAATGGCTCAGCTCCAACCACCTCCCTACTCTCTTTAACAGGTGCCTCCCAATTCCTAACTTACAGTCAGTTCAATTTAATCCCCTAATTACTCTCAAACCTCCTTGAACAAAAAAGTTTCCCAGTTCCGATGTCAAATTATATTGAAACCCTTGTTACAGGAAACTCAGCTAAAAGTTACCCCGCTGAATGGAGATGTTTCTCCTGTGCCTGCCTCCTAGCTGATAGTGATCTACTGATTGCAGCCAGCAAGAAGCCTGGCCCCTCTTCAGAGTCTGTATCAGTCTCATCTTCTCTAAGTTTCCCAACCTCCAATTTAGTCTTGGAATGCTGCCCGTGGTCCTTCGCCAAACTCATCCACTCGAGAACTCCTTGAATGCTGATGTTTTACTGGTGATACCATCACAGGTATCTGTCACAGTCAAACACCATTCTGAAATCTCAATCAGGGTGGCTGTCTATTACCAAGGCATGGACACCTTCTAACTAGTCAGAGGCTCTGGTGCCTCCACATCTCAGGTTCATGAGATAATTGTTCTTACTCTAGTATGCCTCAATTTGTATCGCGTTCAGCCGGAACGTCCTCTATGGCAAGTATGCAGGATCACCACCCCGCCAGGAACTTTGGCTCAAGACTGGAGAACAGCTCAATACAGCTTGATGATTCAGTAGGACAGCTCCAGATAAGTAGCCTGCTCAAATGTGATCCCAGGTTCTTCCTGCGGATTCATGAGACTCTTTCAGCTTCCCCCATTCCTCCTGGCCATCAAGATGTGCTTTGCACATGCAGGTTACCCACAACTTCCAGGTATTGTTGAAATTCCAGTCTCTGAAGCGGTGGGAGTAGTACTTTTTTGCCTTTGTGTGCAACATAATCAACACTGAATTTTTCCCGTGACATTGTGCTGAGCTCCTTGTAAATGTACGCCGGTTTGACAGACGGTTGTATGACGTTACAACGCATGCCATTACAATGCATGCAGTTACAACGCATAACTTTACCCCGACTTGCTGTCGGGGGTGCGCTGGAAGTTGGAATAGTATAACTTACTATTCCAACTCCAGTGTCTGCAACAGTACGGAAGGTGTTGGAGTTAACTCCAACACCTTCTACCCCCTGCAACAAGCCTTTCACGTTGTAACGACATGCGCTGTAATGGTATGCGTTGTAGCACTTTCGTTGTAAAGGCTGTTTCCCTTGACAGACACCAATGATACTTGACACAAGGCAGTAAGCTACTTCCAGTTTCACCTGCTCAACTAAATATGGGAACCACACATTTTCTTGAAGGTAGTTTGATGAATTGTCGCCACCAGGCCTGTAGGCTACACTGAACAGATATATTTCTGGAGCTGAAGTGTCCATTTGTCAATGTGAGGAGGGTGAGTTGCTGATTCTTGGAGCACTCGCTCTAGGGGTTTATAGTGTGTGGTCATGGTGAAAGAATGTCCATAGAAATTCGGATCAAAATGACAGTTACTCATATCAAGGCCCATAGCGCCTTCTTATTGTATGTGTAATGCTGTTTCATGCTAGTGAAGGTCTGAATTTCACAGATTGGGGGCTGGCTTCCACCACAAAACCTGTGTACTTCATGGGGCTAAATATGCTCTGGTAGTCTTGGTCAATAGAGCATCTTTGGTGTTTTGCAATTCATCCCACAACCTATAATTTAGTAAGAGTACTCTATTACGCTGCTTATCGTTTGCTGGAAATTTTCCCACTTGTTCATTGCCACAAGAAAACACTGTGCAGCAGGAGCAAGTGGAGAGAGATGCAGGGGCACAGGTGAGGCCTGTGGGAGAGATGCTAATAAAATGCTAGGTGCCATGGAACTTGTGCCGATTTGACATCCAGCAATTATGGGGTAAGGCCACAATGTCAGCTGCTGTGAGCACGTGGGTTTTCTTTCCTGCAGCCTTTGCAAGGTGGAGTTGTGCATACTGTCCTTCTCAGTCCCTGATATTATAGGACCTCACATGATGGAGAAGATGGTGATGTCATTGGATATGTGCATTGTATGGCATTGGGTTCAGCAGTCCTCTTCATAATGGAACTGCACTGCCTTTCATCCCTTAATACATCGGATTCTGCAATCACTGTATAAAAACCTGACATTAATTTCTTTATAATCTGCAACTTGTGACGCACCCAATCACCAATTATAAAGAAAAGACGTCAGAACTCGACAGTAATAACTTATTAAAGTTGAATTCTGACATCACAATGCCTGATGCCAGAGTCAGCACCGAGGGGAAAGGTAGGACAGGTAAGTGAGCATCACTGAAGCAGTGTTTATAGGAAGAAAAATGAAATACGTCTTTTCTTTCTTTCTGCTGTTTTCCGGCTGTATACTGATAAACAGACAACCATGGCAACATGTTTATTTTTTGCACTCCTTAGGGAATTATAGAAAAGTTAGAATCTTTCCTTCATGTTTTGTTGCAAGGATCATGTCTTCCAGCGCATAGACCCCTTTTCTATTTCAGTTTGAAGACGTGTTATTGAACATGTAACAAGTGATGAATATTTATCTCATCAAACTCACGTTTCTTGCATGTGCTTTTATTCTGTAAATGTATAATGAATATGTGTGATAAGCAAGATCAATTAAAAACACATACCGTGATAATTTGGTGACTATTTAGCTTAAAAATAATTCCAGGAATGTCATAAATCTTATGACTGTTTACCTCCATAATTTTATTATTTTATCTTTTGTAATCACTTGCCTTAAGCAATCTTTCTTTTAGTTTGAGGCTCTTGAACACATACAGGATGGGTTCCATTTTAGCCATAGTCTCCATTTTATTTAGCCTGTCCAGTCTGTTTACTGTTGGCCCCAAATGCATCCTAGGTAATGGAGGTCACCATTTTAGACCATGGAGGCTGCCATTTTTCCTCAAATTATGCAGAATCACCAACATGTCTGCCTTTGATGCAGATGTCATCTGTGCCTATCTGTGAAAGTGTCAAGTCATTCAGATATCGACATCAACAAAATCCCCAGTGTGACATCAGTCTGGGACAGGTGCCTATTTCAAAGTCATATTACAAATATAACCCAAATAATGTAGTCTAAATTGGCATATTTTTACCTTATTTGTACATGAACTGATATATATGATTATGTCAAAACATTCCTAAGGTGACATTGCAAATTCCATCTTAGATGACATACAACATATACGGACTACCACTTGACCGCTTAGTTAGGAGAGAAACTTCACCGGGTCGCAGACGCAGATCCAGATGAGCACTGCACCAGATTCCCTCTCGACAGAAGAAGTCTCCAGCAAGATTCCCTGAGGCTCCGTGAAGTATTCCATTCTTCCTTCATGAACTGGTGCCAGGATTGTGTTCTCTTGTAGATGCAATCTCCTTGCTTTTGGCTTTGTGCTCGAAATAGCAGACATGCTTTTCCAAACAGACAACAAACCCTGTTGTCCAGGTATTCACACCGCCTCCAAAACCCAGGCTTATTATTTATTCATCTGCTAGAACTAGTATAGCGCTTACATATAACAAAGGGAGAGTATAAGGGCTATAAATTGTGGTTACAATTTTTCCCTGTTTTTACTGTTATTGAAAAGCTTAGCTGCTTATTATCTTCTGTGATGTTACCAAAAATATGTGCACTAGATCCCGGCATTTTAAAATAACTATTTTAAAATATATATGTTTCTAGTGATCTTGAGTGTGTAATTCATTAATGAACGATTATTTGGATTACCACTGCTCCCTATTAGTAACCCAAAAGCATTGGCACCACCTCAATTATGTACTAGGTGGGGTTCTCGAGGCTACAATGACCTGCTTTTCACATTCAGCGCTGGTGCATTGAACTATTTTCACTTGTGTCACCCGTGGGTGTGAAAACAAACCTCGTACAGTTGAGCCAAAAACTCAGTTTACGTAACAATTTCTACACATTACTAGCTACTGCACCTTTATTAGAAAAAAAAACTGACTGGTGTAAAACTGATTCAAATATCTTCTTGTAACAAAAATCTACCAACCTTTTTTCATGTATTTAATTTTGCACAAGAGATTCTATTTTGATTCTTCATGTTTGCTCTCTATTTTATATGAAAGAAGTACATATCAAGGATTTAAGTAGTTTGTGAGAAAGGTGTCGGTGTAACCATGAATTATTAGGGATAAAGTACCCCCTGCCATACATGATAAGGATATTGCGAGCCACCTTGGAGTTCCATAACACAATAAAGGAACTCGCCCTCGGCCTTTGCAAAAACGAACAAAAAAGATACTAACTTGAAAAAAAGATGAAAACAAAGTAGTTGTCCTAAAACGTTGAGTAAATATAAAAAAGCAGAAGAAAATTGAGTCTTCTAAGAATGCAGCACTTTTCCGATTCTTACTCAGTAAGCTGTGCATGATGGGAGATAGCAGCTGCCATGGTTCTTAAAGTGGAAGGGTCAGTACTTCCCTCATTCTCAATCTAAGAAGTACTATTTTCTTTTCTTTTAAAACACATGATCAGGCTTGTGTTTTTAGTCGAATACACTTTATTATGATTCGCTTAGCTAACTGGATTATGAGGAACAAAAATAGCTGAAAATTTTGCCTCCTAGAGGCATGATTTCTTGGTAAGACTTCTTTCAAAATTAAAAACATGAATATTTAAAAATGTGATTCAGTTTCCCTTCTATGCATAGAGATATTCCACTGTTTCTGAATTCTGAGCCAAATACATGCTGGAGAAAATATAGTTCAGATGTCTTGACCACATCTTAAGAACGAAGCCTACAAGACCGATGTTAGATTTGGGGGTCTCTAGTTGGCACAGGTAGGTACTTGTGACAAATAGGGACCCTCGCCTCTAGTCAGGGTAGGGGGGTACACTCCTAAAATAACCCCTGCTCACCCCCTTGGTAGCTTGGCACGAGCAGACAGGCTTATCTCAGAGGCAGTGTGTTAAGCATTTGTGAACACATACAGTAATCCAGTGACAACACTACAGATGGACACCACACAAGTTTTATATCAAAAATAAGTATTCTTTATATAGATTTAACACAAGACCATAGACGACAAAAATCCACAATACTGTACTTAAAATGGTAGGTTTAGCTTAGTTCTCTTCAGTTCTTAAAATGCGACACTTCATATATTTGGAAATGAAGTTGGTCCCCGGTCAGACACTACCTCAGAGGGAATCCCACTCTGGAGAAAATTCCCATCAGTGCTCGTCCCACCACGGGGGCCGTCACTGTCCTCAGAGGTATGGCTTCCGGGTACCGGGTGGCATAGTCCACCAAGACCAGGATGAACCTGTTGCCCATGGCTGTCTTGGGGTCCAGGGGCCCCACAATGTCAATCCCCACCCGTTCAAAGGGGGTGCTGACTACAGGGAATGGCTGGAGAGGAGCCTTTTGCTTCCTCCCACTCTTTCCACTTGCCTGGCAAGTCTGACATGTCCTGCAGTGAGTGTCTGAACTTCTGCGCATTTGGGGCCAATAAAAGTGGGTGACAAGCCTCTCAAAGGTCTTGTCTTGCCCCAAATGTCCTGCCAATGGAACATCATGAGCCAGCCCCAGTAGGAAGGCTCTGAAGCGCTGGGGTACCACCAGCACACGGGCTGACCCAGGCTCAGCAACCTTAGGCTCAGTATACAGGAGATCATTCTCCCAGTAAATCCAATGTGACCCAGACTGATCACCTGCGGCCTGGTCTGCAGCCTGTTGCCGCGGACCCACAAGAGAAGGGCATTCTTTCTGCTCCTTGCAGAATTCTTCCCTGGAGGGTCCTCCTTCTTGCTGCCAATGGGTCAGCTCAGGCAGGTCCCCCAGTTCAGCTACCTGTTCCCCTGTAGGCTCCAGGGCATCCCCCTCAAGGTCTGCCTCCTCCTGGACCGTGGGAACTTCGGGGGCCGGTTTCCCGCACCCCCTGCCTCCTCTCGTGACGGCAGGTACCTGGGCCTCCCTCTCAGGCTCCAGGTCCTCTTGAGCACCTTTACTTGCTGCCATGGACCGGGTGGTCACACACGCCCAGTCAGGCAAACCCAACATTTCTAAATGAGCACTTCGCTCCACCTTCGCCCAAGGTGAGCTCTCCAAGTCGTTCCCCAACAAACAGTCAACAGGCATGGCGGGCCTCACAGCTACCTGAAGAGTACCAGAGACCCCCCACCCACTCAAAGGGAACCTGAGCCACCTTATAGTGACTCTCTGTGTTGTCAGCGGCAACAACTGGATAGAATGCTTGGGGGACAACCTGCTCTTGAGACACCAGGTGACACTTGACAGCTGTCACACTGGCCCCTGAATCTCTAAGAGCCTCCACCCTATGGCCATTGATGGTCACCCACTGCCTGTATTTCTTAGTGTTATCAGGCAGCTGGGTCCTGGGGACCACCTCACAGTCTCCTAATGAGACAAGGGACATCTCTGCGGGACCCCACCCACCTTGGGCACCCATCTCCTCACCCAGGGCTACACTAGCCATCTGCCGGGGGGCTGCACCAGGGGGTGCTGTCCTTCCAAACTGGCGGCATCTGGGATCATTCGCCTTATGACCCAGGTCCCCACATTTGTAGCATTTCAGGGGTCCCCCTTGAACAGGTGGACCTGTCGGGGCCCCTAATGGTTTCTGTTGGGGAGGCTGAGAACCTTTCCCTTGGTTCCCTTGGGGACTACTTTGGGGCCCTCTCTGGAACTCCCTCTGTTTACCCTTGTCCCCCCCACTCTTCTGCTGGGGACCCTGCCCACTCTTGGCTGAGTCTCCCACGTGACCCTTGTGGACCCTGGTACTGACCCAGCGGTCCGCCTCCTCAGCAAGCTTCCTAGGATTAGTCAGCCTACTATCAATCAGGTGCTGGCGTAGCTCAGGAAAACAATTACTTGACAAGTGCTCCCACGCAATCAAATCAAGAAGCCCCTGAAAATCATCAACTTTGCTACCCTTCACCCAACAATCCAATGCTCTGCAGAAAAAAGTGACATATTCAACCCAGGTACTGTTCTCTATCTTTTTGCAACCCCTGAACCTCTGTCTATACAATTCAGGAGTCAAACCATACCTGGACATTAATGCATCTTTCATGTGGCTATAAGAATTATGGACATCAGAAGGCATATCTAGCAGTGTGTCCCGCCCTTCACTAAGGAACCGTCCCCACAACCCCGCTCCCCAATCCTACTCAGGGACCCGGTGGGAAGACATGGCTACCTCGTAGGCCTTGAACCACTGCCCAATGTCATCATTCTTATAAAACTCTCTGACCACATCCTTAGGAATATACAACCTAGATTCAACAGGCATTGACGGTGTGCTGCCACCAGAGGGAGTAATCTCTAAGCTCCTAGCTTTCAAATCCAACTCCCTCAAACTTTTCTCATGCTCAAGCTGCATCCTCTTTTCTTCCAGGGCCATTTTCCTAATCTCCAATTGCCCATTCATTTTGGCCAGCTCCAACTCATGCATCCTACTTCTCTCTCTGTCCTCCAGCTCTTCTGGGGACAGACCTTTGGCAGAAACACTGCTACCTGCTGGGGAAGGTGCTCTCCTTTCCCCTGGACCCGGTGGCCCTTCCAGCTGCACACCTGCATTCTCATCCCCTTCCTCATTCTCAGGGGTTTTCCTTGCTTCTACCCAGGCCCTCAGCGCCTTGTAGAACTCATCCCTCTTGGTGAGCCCGGTAATTGCAACGTTAAATTTCTTGCAGAAGTGCTTCAGCTGTTTCACATTGTAGCATTCTAGTTTCTCCTCTTCCCAATCAAAATCAACAGATGCTATGGATGCTGGTTTCATGATGGTTGAACTTGGCAAAAATAGAAAATCCCAGAAAAAAGAGATCTACCAAAAGTATGTGGTCGCGTTTTGGTCTGCACTCAATAGTAGTGTTCACCAATCACTGTACATGAGTCACAAATGCAAGTCCAGAATCCTCACCGCTGACCACCAATGTTAGATTTGGGGGTCTCTAGTTGGCACAGGTAGGTACTTGTGACAAATAGGGACCCTCGCCTCTAGTCAGGGTAGGGGGGTACACTCCTAAAATAACCCCTGCTCACCCCTTGGTAGCTTGGCACGAGCAGACAGGCTTATCTCAGAGGCAGTGTGTTAAGCATTTGTGAACACATACAGTAATCCAGTGACAACACTACAGATGGACACCACACAAGTTTTATATCAAAAATAAGTATTCTTTATATAGATTTAACACAAGACCATAAACGACAAAAATCCACAATACTGTACTTAAAATGGTAGGTTTAGCTTAGTTCTCTTCAGTTCTTAAAATGCGACACTTTGAGTCAATGTACCTTACGATGCGTCACGCTTCTACAACGAAAGTGTTGCAGAGATGCAGATGCGGCAAAGATCCGGTGCAAAGAAATAAAGACGTCAAGTTCTTCCTGATACGGCACGCTTCTCCGATGTTGCGAGAAGTCTCGGCTCGATGCGTCAGCTGCAGCGGCGACACCCTGGTTCCGTGATGCGACGACAGCGGCTTTGGCGGCGACCCTCTTCTCCCTCGTTGCGAGACGCTTCCGCTCGATGCGACAACTGCAGCGGCGACACCCTTGTTCCGTGGTGCGACGGCAGCAGCTCCGACGGGGGCACGCTTCTCCGTGGATGCAAGGCGCTTCTCTTGATGCGGTGCAATGCGACAGCTACAGCGGCGACATCTACGATGCAACGGCAGCGGCTGCGACAGCGACACGCTTCTTCCTCGTGGCGAGACGCTTCTCTTGATGCGGTGCAATGCGACAGCTACAGCGGCGACATCTACGATGCGACGGCAGCGGCTGCGATGGCGACACGCTTCTTCGGGGTTGCGGGACGTTTCTTGAGATGCGGTGCAATGTGACAGCTACAGCGGCGACATCCACGATGCGACGGCAGCGGCTGCGACGGCAACACGCTTCTCCCTCTTGAGTCGTGCTTCGAGCTCCTTGCGACACGCAGTCCCTCAGAAGGCCCAAAACAGCAGCAGGCACTTCCAAAGAACTCTTGGGGAGCTGGGGGTTGAAGTCTGTTGTCCCTGAGACTTCAGCAGGAGGCAAGCTCTTTTCTCAAGCCCTTGGAGATCCTTCACAAGTTGAATAAAAGTGCACACAAAGTCCTTTTCTCCTTCCTTTGGCAGTCAGGCAACCACTGCAGGCCAATCCCCCAAGCAGCACTTCAGCTTAGGGATAGTCTCTCCTCAGTTCCTTCTGGTTCCTCTCCTCAGCAAAGGTTTCTTCTTGTTTCCCAAAGTGATCTAATTTCCTAGGGGTCTGGATCCCCTTTTTATACACAGTTTCTCTTTGTTCTCTGAAGGCAGAGAGGCCATTGCCTAGTCCAAACCAGTTCTGGTCAGTCCTGGAGCACTTTGTTTACAGGACTCGTTCCTTCCTTTCAGAATGTGGGGCAGAGTGCTCAGCCGCCCGGCAGGAGGTGGAGCCAGCATTGTGGAAGGCAGGCACAGCCCTATTCAGACCCAGGTGCAACTCCTCCCTCCACTCTGGATGCAGATCTCTCTATTCAGCCCTGTGCTGACTCACCCTGTCTCCTGGAGCCACCCAGCCCCTGTCACTCACAAACCCAGACAAGGAATACACAACCCAGCAGAGGCAGGCTTGGAAGGTTAGGCAAGAAAATACCTACTTTCTAAAAGTGGTATTTTCAAACACAGAATGTTAAAACCAACTTCACTAATAGATGTATTTTATCATCCCGAGTTCAGGCATACTAAATTCGTTTTTCTACCATGTTCCCTGGGTCAGTTAGGATTATAAGGTGTAATAATCAAACTGCCCATTCTGGCCTATGGGGAGCAGGTAGCCTTGCAATAGTGAAAAACTAAAATGGCTGTAATTCACTATTAGGACATGCCACACACACCAGGGCATGTCCTACCTTATACTTACAATGCACCCTGCCCTTGGGCCTACCATAGGGGTGTCTGACATGAAGAGAAGGGAAGGTTTAGGGACTGGCAAGTGGGTGCACTTGCCCAGTCAGTATGACAGTACCAGACTGCACACAAGCTCTGCAATGGCAGGCCTTAGACACACTTTTACCGGCTGCTTCTGTGGGTGGCACAACCAGTGCTGCAAGCCCACCAGCAGCATTGGATTTACAAGCCCTGGGCACACTCTGTGCACTGTACTAGGGACTGACAAGTAAACCAATCATCCAATCAGGGAGTCACTAATACATAACACAATTTATCATAGGGAGCACTTGCACTGTGGCACTGAATAGCAGTGGCACAGTGCCCAAAGCATCTAACAACAGCAAAAACAGATCAATAACATTGGAGGCATCATAAAAAAATGGAAGGGAGACCCACGTCAAGGATGCCAGGTCTAACAACCGCGCTGTAACGAGATGTATTGTGGCTTATCAAAAACATACAGGGGCTTTGAACCCGCCTATTGCTTTTCATTGGTTAGCTTTCCTTGTAATTTTCATTTGGCTGCTTCTTAATCGCATCCCAGCTTGTCAATCTTGTGTTTATCCCAGCCAAGGAGCATTGCCTCTTTACACCTCTTTTGATCAATTGGGTTTGAGGCTTCTACTGCTTGCTTTTCAAGAACTACTTTTTTGTGTTTTTGTGCGCCCTCCATGTTGCTACACCAAACCCTGTTTTGCCTCTGCTGCCCTCCCCTGTTGCTTTTGCCCCACTCCCACCTTCCCCATGTTGCTTTCGCACCCTCCACCCGGTCCTGTATTGCTTCCATGACAGGTGTTTCTTCTGTCCCCTGTTGCTTCTGCTCCCAACCTGCATTTTTTTAAAATCTGCACATTAAATTTTATTTTTATCGATCCAACTCGGATCAGTTACTACAAAGAAACAGAAAAGCACCAAGTCATTTTGTTGGTGCGTGCATACTTGCTTCGCTCGCCTACAAAATGACGAGGGCGCCCGCATCAAAGGCCCTTTTAAAAAAAATCTTTAGCCATGCTGCACTGCATCGGGGATGGCGTGCAGCGTTGCTACAAGCAAATGGCAAGGCTAACAGGTATCACAGGTAAGATCTATTGGCTTTGCCAATGCTTGGGTTGTATGATGGAACAACTACCACATGAACAACTACACTCTAAACAACGACTCCTTAACCACTACTTAGTCTAAACCACTAAAGTTTTAACAACAACTATTTTTTACAACTACTATGCCTTTACCACGATCGCCTTTACCCCATTAATGTATCTATTTTACAGGTAAGTATAAACACATATATATATATATATATATACAACCACAAACGCCCCTCCTGGGAGCTCCGCCCGTAGACCGGTGGCGCGATGACTGCCGGTGGTGCAAACCGGCAAATAACTGCTTCGAAATGTAACTAATGAGGTCTTTTGGCTGCATGTATATTTCGGCACACGCACTCTGTAGCGCTCAGTTTTCATATTTCAGGGCGATGTGAATTTTAAGGCTACTAAATAATGTAGAATGCTTAGCCGCACTTAAGCATTTAATATTGAATTAATTTATTACCATTTCGTGTATAAAGCATTTGTATATGTCACCAGATGGGCAGATATATATTATATTATATGTGCAGAAAGGTACACGAATACTTGTATATTATTAATGCTTTGAAACGTTTTAGGCATTCTAAGATGGCCGCCATTTTCCTTGTGTAATGTTTGCTGTCCTCTCTCTACTGCCATTACCATCACTATGTAAACTCTCGATTTGCAAAAGGGTTCCTTGTGTGATCAAGGAGGCTTTGCTTCCGAAACGTGTTACCTTAAAAAATAAACTTTTGCTGCACGAGATCCTGAGAGCGCGTGTTATTGGCAATTTCGAAGATATATAAATATATATATATATATAAGCTCGTGGGGTGACCAAAATTTGAGAGGCACTCGGACACGGACCGCTTTTCCCCGTAAAAGCCTTTATTGGTTGAACAGCCTCATTTCCCAGTCCTTTAAAAGCATGAGTCCGCAGCCTTACGCGTATCGTGAACATCACTTCTTCAGAGGCTGGCGCGGTCAAAAGGAGCATTACGTTCCACACCTCCCTTTATTCCCATATCGTACGCCGTTAGATCAGCTGTTCTGAATGAAAAGTACGTAAGGGCTTGTGGGAGATGTAGTACTCATTTCTTTTCCACAGATGGATGCTCCTTTAATAAATGCAAAATTTCCAGCTCAACTTGAGCCCCAGGAAATGAAAGTCATTCTTGATCCAAAGTCCGCATTCCCTTTATGAGCTCCACATAATTGGAACTCCAGACCCCCTTTGTGGGGTGGTGCTTCCTCGACGACAGGACAGCCGCCTAGACATGTAAGCTCGTGGGGTGACCAAAATTTGAGAAGCACTCGGACACGGACCGCTTTTCCCCGTAAAAGCCTTTATTGGTTGAACAGCCTCATTTCCCAGTCCTTTAAAAGCATGAGTCCGCAGCCTTACACGTTTCGTGAACATCACTTCTTCAGAGGCTGGCGCGGTCAAAAGGAGCATTATGTTCCACACCTCCCTTTATTCCCATATCGTACGCCGTTAGATCAGCTGTTCTGAATGAAAAGTACGTAAGGGCTTGTGGGAGATGTAGTACTCATTTCTTTTCCACAGATGGATGCTCCTTTAATAAATGCAAAATTTCCAGCTCAACTTGAGCCCCAGGAAATGAAAGTCATTCTTGATCCAAAGTCCGCATTCCCTTTATGAGCTCCACATAATTGGAACTCCAGACCCCCTTTGTGGGGTGTTGCTTCCTTGACGACAGGACAGCCGTCTAGACATGTAAGCTCGTGGGGTAACTGCTTTCTTCAGCTAAATTAGTGCGCCCATCTGTGGATTGAATTATTAGGACTCAGTCTACCACAATGCCTTGCCGGGGTCAGTGGACCAGCCCATCTGGGGGCGTGGAAATCGGCATTGTTTAAAAAGGAAAACGGAGACCGATGCGCACGTTTCAGTCCTGCTATGGCCTTTGAAAAAGGAAGCTAATCTTCCGAAACGCGTCAGGTATGCTGCGGGAGTGACTGTAATTGAAAGCAGCAGGCAGATGTCAGCTTGTACTGTTAATAAAGGCTTGCCACCTTTCGCTGGTGTCCGAGTGCAACTCAATTGTGTGGGCAAACGGAGCGTTGATATATATATATATATATATATATATATATATATATAATATGTATGTGTAACGGGTTTGTATGTACCTGTAAAAATCTTACATTTCGCGGTAAAGGCATGCATGCTAAAGACATATGCGTTGTAAAATTAATATTGATAAGTATTAACACTATATACATACATATATATATATATAATATATATATATATATATATATATATATATATATATATATATGTATATATATATACACATACACACACATAAGGAGTAGTGGTAAAGGTCGTTTCCCGTTGTCTGTGTCTCATCCCAATGCCTGTGTGACCTGGGATTGGAGCTATTTCCCCGATTCACACTATATTGCCTGTATGACAGGGGAATGTTTTTTTTTGTCTCAGCTCCACCTTATAGCTTTATAGGGAAAGGGAGGTAGGGATTGGGTGCATCAGCCATGAGAGGGAAATTAGGTACAAGTCTGAGGCAGATTAGGCTGAAAAGGGTGCAAACAGGATATTGTGACATTCAGAGAAAATAAGTAAAAAGGTTTGTGGGCGGGAGGCGATAAGACTGCCTCATGCGACTTGAGGCAATAGGAATGCAAACATCAGGACTCACTGTAATGCAACAGTTGTGAAATGATGACTAATTTATTGATTCGTAGCGTGCACAGAACAAAAATTAGCAATATAGAAAAGTTCAACCTTTACAATCATCAAGTCAAATTTGCAGCCTTTACTAACACCCCCCAACACTTCCAATAACGTAATCATGTTTTAACAGTAATTACCTTTCTGGCTAGGAGGTCTTTCTTTGCATGCCTGTGAGGTGTTTTGTGATTTACTTCTCACTTTGGGTAAATCTTGAGATTGTGACCTGCAAAACATATGCATCCATTTTTCAAGAAGAGAATTTAACCAGATTTGCAAGCGTTAATGCCGGCCCGATAGCACAGTGGGAGTAGTGTCCATGGTAGATAAATGGATCAAAAGTTCAATTGAGGGCCAGGTCGAAAAAAAAGAAATATTAAGTTAGTTATTAGGTAATTGCACATAGAAACAATCAGTGTAAAGTCAGCTTTATTATTTTTGATTTCAAAATAATCTTTATTGATTTCCATACAAAAATACCGACAAAGTAAACTATAATTGTTACAGCCATTAAAAGAAAAAATACACAAAGAAAATGGACCCAGAAAAAAAATGAAATTGAATTATAATCATGTAAGGATCACAATGTCGTTTGAGAAGGAAAAATGCAGTATTACAAACATTTATGATGAACCTTCCACAAGTTTTCACATAAATGAATCAATAGCCTCAATACTAAGAAAGAAAGGAGCTACAAAATAAAGAGTCATAACAAGGAAGCAGAAAGGCAAGAGGGCAGATTGTCTTGCTTGAGCCATATGTGATGTTCGCACTGACGTGATTAAAAATTCAGCCATATCGGTTTCTAAGATGTAAAGCAAGGACTACCAGCTCAAGAGAGTTTGGTGACAGCAAAGAAGTCATCTAAGGATTTCCACATAGGATTTAGTCATGATTTCCACGGCGAGTGTTACAGAGCAACGTTATCAGCCACTCTGATGTGTGATATCCAGTTTAACCAGGCTGTAAATGAAGCTTTGTGAGTGGCTTTCCAGTTAGAGGTAATCGATTTAACTGCAGACGTCAACAAGAGATCGAGTAGGATACGATCAGCAGGGCATCTAATGTTCAAGTCAAGGAACCCATTGATAAGAAAGCAGAATTCTTTCTTGGGGCATATATTAAAGAGCTTAGAGATAAAGGAGAAGACACTGTCCCAGAAAGATCTCACTGATTTGCAATGAAAGATTAGGTGGGCAAGGTCTCTGGTTTCTTCCTTACAATTCCAACATGTAGGGCTTTCTAAACTTTTCAGGGTGTGTAGATGGGAGGGAGTCTAGTAGGCTTTGTGGATTAGCCAATATTTAGCTTGGGAGGGTACGTTACTTTGTGTTAAGTGACCGATTTCCAAATGGCGTTCCATTGGGCCTCAGACGTGGGGGTGCAAGAGTGGGTGTCCCAGTTTTCCATTACTTTATTGTTTGCTTTCAATGTGCTAGGCTGCAGAAAATGATAACATTTTAAAACATGGTGACCCACTTTATTGAGTTTCGAAATGAGAGATGGGAGGGACGGTTCTCTGTAGTGGGTCTTGGATTTGGTAATGGCCGTCTTAATTTTGAGGAAGCTGTAGAATTTCCGGTCATCTACATGGTATTGCGTTTTTAGATTCAAAAAGTTTTGGGGGTGGATATGGAACCTAGTTGTCTAGGGAAATATATACCTTTGGTGAACCATGAATCTCAATAGAGGTTCTAGTCCTCATATTTGATGTCCGGGTTGTGCCAAAGAGAGGCTAGATTGGAAAATTTAATCTTGGAAGGTAGTTTATTATCAATGGCCAATAAGGCATTTCTGGTGTTTTTGAATTTGGTGAGGTGTGGCCTTTTCAACTTCCAACCGCATGGCAGTGTAATTTTCAGGTTTGGAAAACAAATATGTGCTCCATTTGGCCAAGAAGGCTATCTGATAATTTCTAAAAAGCGAGGTTAACTCCTCCTAGTGTGTTAAAGAGGCGTCTTTTTTTCAGCGCTATTCTAGCATTCTTACCTTGCCAAATTAAGGGGCCTATTACGATGGCGGTCGGAAAACCTCCCCGACCGCCATGGTAACGGGAAAAGACCGCCCGCAACATAACCGCCGGTCGCATTACGATGTTCCTTGCTCGAAATCTGACCGCTGCGGTCGGATCGCGGGCTTTAACATTGCGGCGGTTGCTGATGCACGCAGCACCGCCGCAATGTCAAAAGGAGCATGTCCTGCATTTCCCTGCACTGCGTGCCAGGCACTGCACAGTGCCTGCCACCTGGTACAGGGAAATGTAGGGGGGGACCATGGGTACCCCGCAGTGCACCCCCCCACCCCAACACATTGGGGGCCCGCAACGGGCCCCCGGAAGACATTCTCCTCCTGCCTTTCCATGGCGGTTTGACCGCTGAGGAAAGGCTGGCTACCGCCGGCATCATAATCGTGCCGGCGGAGCCAGATCGGCACTGCCACCATTATCCCGGTCCTTCTCTGTCCGCAAGGAAGGAGTGCGGATGGCAACCAGCGGAAAAGCGGCGGTCGGAATTTCCCACCGCCGCGGTCACCACCGCCATCCTAATCTGACCGGCGGTTTTCTGGCTTGCGATCGCGGGCGGATGTCCGCCGCAGGTCCGGCGGTTGCCACCGCCGGCCGGGCGGCGGCCGCCATCGTAATAGGCCCCAAAGTTTGTCATCAGTTTATCTAACTTCTAGTGGAAGTCATCGGAAAGCAATAGGGGTAGCATACTGATTAAATAATTATTATTGGGGTAACCATCATTTTAATGGTTTCAATGCGGCTCTATCTAATGATGAATTTTGGTGTCTAACTGTCTAATAATTCCTTGATTTTCAGAAGGGTTCTTTGTTCATCGTGATTTAAAGTATCAATTAGATCAGAACCGAATTCAATACCAAAGTACTTGCTGTATTGGGATTGCCAAATCAGGCCTGAGTCTCCTAATAGTTCCTTTGTTCTTAGGAAACTGACAGATGTAGCTTCTGACTTGTCCTATTTAATTTGTATCCCGAGACCTTTGAGTACTGCTCAATTGTTTCCATGAGGGCTTGTATGGATGAGTTTGGATCGTCCATGGCAATCAAGATGTCGTCTGCATAAGCAGACAGTTTCACTACCTTTCCTTAGAAGTTGATTTCTAGTATATTAGAATTGCTTTTATATCTAGGAGGAGAGACTCGAGGGCCAAACAGGAAGAGGGAGGGTGAAAGTGGGCAGCCCTGCCTAGTTCCTTTTTCTAATTTGAGCGGTTGAGACAGGAAGCCGCTAGTGGAGATACGGGCACTTTGATTACAATCTAAGACCATAATCATTCATATAAACCGATCGCCTAGATTAAAGGTTCTAAGTGTTTCCTCAAGAAAGGTCCAGAATACCGTCAATTGCTTTCTCAGCGTCAAGTGCTATTGCCACGGAGGCCGATGTGGATGTTTCCGCCCTTTCTAGGATAGGAGACGAGTGTTATCATTGGACATATGTTTTATTAGGAATCCTACATGTGTATTACTTATTAATTGTGGTAGAAAGACATTTAGACATTTGGCAAATATTTTTGCGTATAGTTTACAACCCAAATTTAATAATGAGATGGGCCTATAGTTTTTTGGTAGCAACATGTCTTTCCCTTATTTGGGGAGCACTACGATGTTGACTTTTGCTGTGGTACCACTAATAATACCGGAGGTTGCAAAGTAAATAAATAAATCTAACATGGTTAGTTAAAGTGACTGGTCGAATGTTATATCAAATTTGACAGTGAAGCCGTCAGGGCCAGAAGCTTTGTTCTCTTTCAGCGTACATCAGTAATCTCAAGCAAGGATATTGGTTTGGATAAGAACGCTTTATATTCTTCTGATAGGTGAAGGATTTGTAACTCGCTTAAATAGTTGACACATTGAGCAGGAGTTATCTTTTGATAGTCAGAATATAGGTCTTCATAAAACTGTCTAAAACTGTCCAGAATTTTCTGAGGATTGGTATGGGTTGTCCTTAATTGTGTTTATCTTTTTTGGTTCTGTTTATGTTTAACCCGTTTGCTGCTGCTGTCGGCCAACGGTCGTCGCGAGCACTACCTCGGTAGTGCTGCGCACGTCCGTTGGCCGACGCGGCCCCGCCCGTTTAATAGAACGTTCCGCACTGGCGCGGAACGTTCGAAGCAGCAAACGGGTTAAGATACAAGGCTAGCATTTTTGCTCATTTTATTGGCTTCACAAAGTTTGAGACTTTTACATTTTTAATCTTCACACCGGTCTTTTTGCTTAAAATTTGATTGTACTCATATTTCTGGCTTGTGAGCAAGGAAAGGGTGTTCTTACTTAGATTCTTGATGTGTGTTATTTCAAGTTGCTTAATTTCTTCTTTGAGTTTCTGTAATAAAGCATTATTTGGTTTATTGATCTTCATCTTCATATAAATTAAGGTGCCTCTCAGTGTTGCCTTAAGAGAGTCACACAATGTCTGTATATTTATGTCTGGTGAAGTGTTATCCATAATATATTTGAAATAAATACCTCAATTTTCCTTATGTTGACCTGATCAGCCAAAACATCATTATTAAAACACCATATCTTAGTAGGGGCTTTAGAATTGGTGCCAGCAAGGAGTGTGCTAATACAAGAGTAATCAGAGATACTTGATAGGCGAATCCGGAGAGGGTGGATTTGCCTTCGAGTGCTTAAAGTTTGGTTTGGACTCTTTTTCTGCCAGCTTGGTGGACAGTCTTTCTCCCAGCAATGTTTTTTTTTTTTTTTTTTTAAAGTATTCTAGCCAGCACTTTAATTGTTCTAAATGAAGCAGGAATACATTTAGACATTTGTAAGTGTGTTGCCAAAGTGTAACTAGATTTGCGCTTTTTTTCATGTTTGGACAACTCCTTTGTCCTACACCCTCACCAATTTTTGAGGCAGTTTGCTCCCAGTTCCCACTATGGTTGTGGAATTAAAGCTGGCCTTCTCTGGAGTAAATTTCAGACTCTATCCCGGGTGGGGTGTGTTCAAAAGGTTAGACAGATACTCCATCGTGGAACACCCACAATCCACATCTCAGTGCGAATTTGCTGACCTTCCACCAGCTCAACAATTTGATGAACTAACATCTGGTCTATCTGGGACAGGTATTCCAATCCAGGTGCGCATTTCTGGGGTGCCACAGGTGTTGGCATCCACATATTTCCATCCACGCCAGGCTGAGTTGCAACTGTAGGTCCTGGATGACCTTGGAAGCCATAGCCAGGCTGACCTGGAGGACCTCTAGGCTCGTATTGTTAAAAGTGTCACTCTGGCACACAATGGAACACGTTTCCTCCAATTTCAGCCAGGGTGGTGATGTAGATTCATTACTGTACATGTTCTCAATTACAGGCTAGTTCAAAGAAAGTCCCAGCAATGTTGAAAACTGTTCTGATGTGGAGTGTCCCGGAATAGGACTGTGAAAATGTGGTTGTAATAAAACGTACTCCCAATCAAGCGACAGCAGTGTCGTTCGCAATCGATATCTTAGTTGTTTAAGAAAGTTATCTCATGATCCACTTGGGGAATGGAGTTTAGAGACCAATGTTCCGTAGGGCTCTTGTTGCAAGTAGTGTCAGGGCGGCTTGCATTGTCACTGGCAGATAGATATTATTGGGGGCTTCAGATATCTCTAATATGATGCCAAACCAGATTATTGAAGCTCTCCAGCTCAAAGGCAGCCAGGTCCCACAGACTTCGCAGTACATCCATGGGGTATAGTGAGGAACAACCGTAGCAATAGAGCAGTACATACGATGGAATATGAGCGGTGACGTGCCAGACCTAGGTTTTGAGAGTACTGCCAGACTTCCAGTCAAGTACACACCATGTGTAGGTTCATATTGCAGGGTTTCATTAAATGAAAGCCTGTTATTTGTGCTCAAAATACCGGATCACCAAAAGGCGGTATATATCACTAGCAATAGGACCTCAGGGGAGAAAAAAGAGGTAACAAACAACTTTGGTGAGGGGTTTGGTGGAAGCCCCCCCCCCCCAGAGATCGGGGCCGTACATGTCACTGGCAAAAGAGGTGCCCCCTGGCCACCATCTTAGGGTCAGGAAGACTCGTCAGCAACTTGGTTCAGAGTACAGCATACAATCACAGGAGCATATGACGAGATGGGCAAGTTGCCAACAGTACCTTAGCAGGGTAAGGTAGGCTGACGGAGGAGGGAGGCGGTCAGTAGTTACTGTACGGGCGCGCCGATCGTTTCCAAGAGCAGTTGCCGGCATTTTTAATTTGCTGCAAAGCGGCAGGATAAAAAGAAGAAAATAAGGCTTCCCAAGGGGTCTAATTGTTGTTTAGGACCTCATGTTCAATGCAGGGCCCCTTCCAATGTCTGGAAAAACCATTACCATGGCAAGAGCAGGACTCCAAACGGTCGAATTTACCGCATTATGATCCGTGCTACAAGGAGAGATGGAGTCAGGCACCCATGCGCTCCTCCATCAAAGCCACGCCCCCAGTCAGCTCTATTATTAAAGGGGAATGCCAAATGTACTTTAAACAGATCACATTTTTTCCTGTACCACTTTTGAAGCTTTTTTTGACAGCATGTTAGCATCAATAAATTGTAAGCCAAAGATCAGCTTGCACCCTCAAATCAGATGTAATATCAGATGTAATATTTAGTAGCAGTACCAATGATTTCTAAGCAATTGTGATGTCGTAATAAGTCCCAGTGGCCACAATGGTGCTTTACAGATGGGACTTTAAAGGACTTTTAATAAACTGTTTACATTTTCCCAACGTTTACAATACAGTAGAAGCAGTAGCAGTAAACTTCAAAATCTTCACCTTTCTGATCGAAAATCAGGATCAATACTAAAGGAAGGGATCAGGATAATAGAAACTAACAGGAAAAAATAAAAAGAGAGTATGTCATAGAGACAACTATTGGCAAATCCAATAGGTTTACGGTTCATGCTCTAATGCATAGATACGTTCTAGTTCATAGAAACACAGCGTTATCACATTAAAGCCAGAAAAAGCTAGGAACAAAAGGCAGTGGATTATGAAGACTCCTATGCCTTCATCACAGTCCTGTTTTTGTTTCCATGTGAACTGAAGCTCGGGTGGCAAAGGAGCCTTCATTAACGTCTTTGTATCATCTTTAGGTTGCAGCCTACCAGACAGCGTAGCTGTATGGTTTGCTAAAGACATCTTGGGGACTTTCAGAAAGTTGACTTATGGCATGCATTCTGCCTGTTGATTGCCATTGGTGTTGTGGTTTGTAACTCACATTTTCTGGCTTTCTATTTGCTAGCTATATTTGCTTTAGGCTGTCCACATTCAGTTCGTCCCTCCCGTTGCCTAAAGCTTGTTTACTGTATTCTTCCACGAACTTCCTTTCTGTAAACAGGCCTTTAAATCTTGTTCTTATTTTGTCACATTTGTTGTGCATTCAAAGACCGAGGTCAAATGTCAGGCGCTATCTTCTGAGGGAGCTTGTTTAATTTTCTTTTTGGACTTCAAAGTGAGAGGATTTATGTGAAAATCTTGCTGGATACTGGGGGAAGGAAAGAGTTTTTTCTAACACACGACAACATTTAAATGAACTGTGTAAGTATTTCAGAATGTATCAGAATTAGGAACACAAATGAAGCACATGTTTTGTTATTTCTGAAGTGTGTCGGGAACAGATACTTTAATATGATCAGAACAAATCATTACACAAGGTGGTGCAATTTCCACACATTTTCGTTTGTGCACTGTATAGTTTTATTAGTAAAACTGTATGTCTGTGCAAATGTAATGGTCATTTCAATTGAAAATGTGTTGTTTGTAATGGCAGTGCGCTACCATACCATGCATACTTCGCTCTCTGCCGCCCCACTCCACTCTGCACCACTTCACATCACTGAACTCTACTCTGCACCACTCCACTTGACACCATTCCACGCTACGCCACTGCACTCTGCACCACTCCACTCTATGCCACTGCACTCTGTCACTTCACGCTACACCTCTCTACTCTACTCTGTGCCTCTTTACTCTTTGCCAATGCACTCTTTGTTACTCTCTCTACACCATTGCACTCTTTGCCACTGAACTCTGCACCACTCCAGTCTAGGCCACACTAATCTACTCTGCACAACTCCACTCTATGCCACATACGCCACTCAGCAACACTGTACCCTATGCCACTGCACTCTATGCCAATCCACTGCACACCACTCTAATCTACTCTGCACCACTGCACTCTATGCCACTTCACTCTACACCACTTTACTCTACGTCATTACACTCTTTGGCGCTCTACGCAACTGCACTCTATCCTGAGGGCATCCGGTATTGAACACGGTCCCGAAAGCGCTACAGGCTTCTTGCGTACTCGCAACAAGATATCTTTACGGCTCACATCGTCCGCTTTGGATTTGCCTGGCACACTTTGGCATTTGGACATGAACTTGATTCTGCTGTGCCGTACTCAGCTTACAGTTAAAATTTTGAAGATCTAACCCCATATTTGACAATAAGACTCACGCCACAGAGAGAAACGGAGTTAATTTGTGATTACATGGTTTTGGACTTTCTATGACCTACCGGGTCGGAATTATCACCGGTTTTTAGGTCTACGACACCACTTGCCTTGTTACAGCCCTGAAGAAGTCAAGGGTTTAACACCCTATTGACGAAACACGTGTTGGCTGGTTTGCTGTGTAAAGTACTATTAAAGGCGAACACTTCAAAAGGACACCAATCTTCTTCATCCTTGACCAACAGAAATGTGTTGTACTGTATTTTACTTGTATGCGTATGCATAGGAGTTGTTGTTGTGCATATCCGGACCCTAGGGTCCTAAAATTGAGGGTTTAGGGGTTTTTCCCTCACCTGTGGCACCGCATTTACTGACTTTATTCTCTGTTTTACTTCACGCTATTTGGCGAGCGCCAAGTCGAATATCCTGTGAGAATTAATACCCCCATTTTGTATCTATCCTACACCACTCCACTCTACGCCACTTCACTCTACTCTGAAACAATCTACTCTACGCTACTGCACTCTACTCTGAAACACTGCAATCTCCGCCTCTGAACTCTATGCCACTCTACTCTGCACTACATCACTCTACACAACTCCACTCTACACGACTGCAATTTATGCCACTGCACCCTACTGTACTATACTTTACTCTGCACCACTCTATGCTACTCTATTCTGCACCACTCTGTCACTTTACTCTATGCCACTCAACTCTACTCTGCACTCTATGCCACAGCACTATATGCCATTCGACTCCACTCTGCGCCACTGCCCTCTGCATCACTCAACTCTATGCCACTCTACTCTGCGCCACTCTACTCTGCGCCACTCCAATCTGCGCGACTCCACTCTACTATGCACCACTCTAATCTACACCACTGCATTCTATGACTCTGCATTGTATGCCGCTGAATTCAATGCCATTGCAATTAATGCCACCTCATTCTATGCCACTATACTCTGCAACACTCTATGCCAATGTTCTCTACACCAGTACACTCCACTCTATGCCAGTCCAGTGTATGCCACTCTACGCGACTCCACACTACGTCACTGCAATACACAACACTCTTCTACAATACTCTACTCCACTCTTCACCATTCCACTCTACGACACTCTACCACACTCCACGGGACTCTCCTCTATGCCATTAACATTTAGCCATGCTGAACAGCAGCCATGCTGTTGTACAACATGGCAAAAACACACTGGCAAAGCCAATAGGTCTTGCATAGGCGAGATTGCAATGCTTGTTATGATATAGATAGGAATGAAGGACTATAATGAAGGGTCCCTTGCCACCTGAGCTTCATTTTAAAAGGAAGCAACAAAAAGGTCTATAATGAAGGCAAGGGAACCTTCAATACTGCCACCTTTTGTTTATATGAGAAACAAGCATTGGCAGAATGGGAATCCGAGGCTTGCTTGCCACTCCTTGCATGTCGATCTTGGAGTGCTGGTAGTGTGCTGGGAAAAAGAACTGAATGGGAGGTGCATTCAGTGGCGTAGCTAGATCTACTGCCACCTGGGGCGGCCCCTAACTATGCCGCCCTACCCCCATTTGAGAGAAATAATGAGAGGGTGAGAAAAGGAAAACCACAGCTGGGCAGCCAGATGTGGGAGAGCGAGACAGAGAGAGAGAGAGATAGAGAGAGAGGGAGGGCAGTCAGCAGGATCGGCTTGGGAAATCAGGCATCCGGCTGGTGCCTGAGACCTACTGCCGTAGCCAGCTGTGGGCCAGTTTTTAGGTCAAAGCCTACCAGACAGCACAGCTGTCTAAGTTGCTAAAGACATCTTGTGGACATTCGGAAAGCGTCCCTGGGAATGCATTCCGCTCATTGCTATCAATGGCTTTTTGGTTTTGAACTCACATTTGCTTCTATCTTCTGGCTTTATTTGTTTTAGGCTGTCCGGCTTTAATTCATCTCCTGGAGAGCTCATGTTTACTGCATCCTTCCGCCAGTGTTCGATTTCTGTAAACAGGCCTTCAAATCCTGTCCTTATCTTGTCACATTTGCTTTGCATTCGAAGAAAGAGGTCACATGTCAGGCTCTGTCTTCCTAGGGAGCTTGGTGTTTACCTTTCTTTCTCTGACTTCAAAGTGAGAGGATTTATGTAGCCATCATGCTAACTATGGGGGTGTGCTGGAGGAAGGCTGTAGGATGTTATTTTTTTCTAGCACACATCAAAATTTAAATGTCTGTAAATTAACTGTGCAGATAATTAAGACTATATCAGCATTAGGAAAGCACAAATGAAGCACAATTTTGCTGGATACTTTTATAAGTAAAACCATGTCTGTACAAATGTAATGATCATTTCAATTGAAGCTGTGTTGTCTGTAATGGCAGTGCGCTACCACACCATGCAGACTCCACTTTACACCACTCCACTCTACTCTGCACCACTCCACGCTACTGCACTCTACTCTGCACCACTCCACTCTATGCCTCTCTACTCTATTCTGCAACACTATTCTCTATTGTACTCTGCACCATTGCACTCTTTGCCACAGTACTCTACACCACTCCAGTCTAGGCCACTCCAACTACTCTGCACCACTCCACTCTACGCCACTCCACTCCACAACATTGCACTCTATGCCACTGCACTCTACTCAGTACTACTCCACTCTATGCCAATCCACTCTACGCCACTCTAATCTACTCTGAACTACTGCACTCTGCACCACTGTACTCTACGCCACTGCACTCTACGCTGCACCACTCCACTGTATGCCACTCTACTCTGCACCACTGTACACTACGCCACTCTACTCTAACCACTGCACTCTATGCTACTTTACTCAAAACCAATGCACTCTAGGCCACTGCACTTTTACGCCAATCTACCCTGCACCACTGCACTCTATGCCACTCTTTTCTACTCTGCACCACTGTACTCTACGCTACTGCTCTCTACTCTACTCTACACCACTCTACTCTGCGCCACTGCACTCTATGCCACTCTACAGCTTTCTGTTCTGCTCTGCAACACTGTACTCTATGCCACTGGTCTCTACGCCACTGTTCTCTAAGCCACTCTACTCTACACCACTCTACTCTACGCCACTCTACTCTACACCACTCTACTCTGCACCACTGCACTCTACGCCAAGGCACTTCACTATGCACAATTGAACTCTATGATACTCTACTTTGCAACATTGCACTCTCCGCCACTTTACTCTGCACCACTGCACTCTATACCACTGTTCTCTATGCCACTGCACTCTACTGTGCGCCATTCTATTCCACAGCACTGCAATGCACTGCTTATGACAACACATATTACATCACTCATGACATGGTCAGTGACATCACTGACATCATTCAGTGAGTGTAAGTGTTTCCTAAGAGTTTATGATTGTTAAACATATATACCAAGCTAATAAAAAAGTTAAACTAGCATACTATGAATAATCCTAATGAGTGATACTACTTCTAACATACATTATGTGAGTGGCTGTGTGACTCTGTGTATCAGTGTGTGAGTGGGTGTCTGAGTGGCTGTATAGGTGTGTGAGTTGGTGTGTGAGTGGCTGTATGGGTGTTAAGTGAATGTGTGAGTAGCTGTGTGGGTGAGTGAGTGGCTCTATTGGTGAGTGAGTGGGTGTGTCAATGGCTGTATGGGTGAGTGAGTGGCTGTATGGTGGGCAAGTGAGTGGCTGTCTGAATGGGTGTTTGGTTAAGTGAGCTGGTGTGTGAGTGGCTGTATTGGAGAATGAGTGTGTGAATGTCTGTGGGTGAGTGAGCAAATGGGGAGGGCTTATATGGATGTGTGAATAGGTATGTAAGTGGTTGTGTGGGTGTGTGAGTGCTTGTATGGGTGAGTGAGTGCCTGTGTTGAGAGGCTGTATGGGTAAGCGAGTGGGTGTGTGAGTGACTGGAAAGGTGAATAAGTGGGTGTGTGAGTAGCTGTATAGGTGAGTGTGGCTGTGTGAGTGGATGTATATGTGAGTGACTGGTTGTATGAGTAGCTGTATGGGTAAGTGGGTGGGTGTGTGCATGGCTCTATGGATGAGTGAGTGGTTGTGTGAGTACTTGTATGGCTCTGTGAATGGATATGTGAGTTATTGTGTAGGTGTGTGAGTGGGTGTATGAGAGGTTGTATAGGGGTGTGAGTGGGTGAGTGTGGTTCTGTGGATGATATCATCAGTGATATCATTAGTAATGGCATTGGAGATGTCATCTGTGATGTCACTGACCATGTCATGAGTGATGTAATGTGTGAGGTCATAATCAGTGCATTGCAGGGGTGTAAGTTATAGTTAACTCAGGTAACTATGACTGCTGAGTTTCACGAGTGAAATCTGAGCCTAACTATAACCCCCTGGAGCCTTTGTTTTTTTCAGTGAATTTCTAAAAACAAATGTATTCTATTTCCTAACTATAACGTCCCTGTAACCTCTGTTTTTTTCAGTGAATTTCTAAGGTTTTCCTTAAGGTTATTTGCTAACTATAACGACCCTGTAACATTTGTTTTTTTAAGTGAATTTCCACGTTTTTCAATGTTATTTCCGAACTATAATATCCTTGTAACCTTTGGTTTTTAAGTGAATTTCTAAGGTTTTTTAAATTTTATTTCCTAACTGTAACCTGTAACTTTTGAGTGAGTGTGTGATTGAGTGCATGAGTGTCTCCGTGGGTGTGTGAGTGAGTGTGTGAGTGTCTCCATGGGTAAGTGAGTGGGTGTGTGAGTGTCTGAGTGGGTCTGTGAGTGGGTGCGTGAGTGTATCAGTGGGTGTCTGAGTGGGTGCATGAGTGTCTGAGTGAGCATCTGAATGGGTCTGAGAATGGGAATGAGAGTGTTTGAGTGGGTTTGTCAGTCTGTGAGTGAGTGCATGAATGTCTGAGTGGGTCAGTGAGTGGGTGTGTGAGTCTCTGAGTGGGTCTGTGAGAGGGTGTGACTCTCTGAGTGGGTCTCTGAGTCAGTACATGACTCTTTGAGTAAGTCTGTGAAAGAGTATGAGTGGCTCTGTAAGTGAGTGTCCGAGTGGGTCTGAGTGGGTGTATGTGTCTGAGTGGTTCTGTGAGTGGGTCATGAGTGACTGAGTGGGTTTGTGAGTAGTTGTGAGAGTGTCTAAGTTTTTATGTGAGTGGGTGCATGAGTGTTTGAGTAGGTCTATGAGTGCGTGAGAGTCTGAGTAGGTCTGTGAGTGGCTGCATGAGTGGGTCTGTGAGTGTCTGAGTGCTTTTGTGAGTGGGTGTATCAGTGTCTGAGTGGGTCTGCCAGTTGGTGTGTGAGTGCCTAGGTGGATGTCTAAGTATCTAGGTAGGTGTGTTAGTAGCTGTGTCTATGACTGGGCCACAACGGACCGCACCTGCCCCTTTAACCAAAAGAGTCCACAGTTTTGCAAAAATATCTACCCCAGTGGAGTACTTTCTACTGATTAATTCGTTTTTTTGCACAAAATATTTACCCAAGCGGAGTACTTTCTACTGATTAATTACTAAGTGCTGCCACCTTGGGTAAATATCCAGTACGTATTCTACACTACAGCTGCATAATGGAGCACAAGGAAATGTCACCAGTGACCTTGTGTGCGTTTTGGTGATGTGATTGTTACTCATGCGTCTTTATCCAGAAATTTGTGATAACATGAATCTTCCTATAGAGAAGTGGACGAGAGTACAAAGAGGGAGATTTCTACCAAAAGATGTCCTCATTCCTCAGCATCAAGAACACGTCACCAACTTCAACAGAGAAAAGCAATAAGAGGCCTTTTGGTAAGCTGCCCATCATTCTGACAAAAGGTGGGAAGACCACTGCATACTACTAAGGTGGACAGGGCGGGGCCAAACGGGCAGACCTTCAGGTAATTTTGCACATTTGTATAATTGCAGTCATTTAAAGGGAGAACCATGGGCTCAGCTCTCAACAGGTAAAGACAACAAAGAACCCACTTGTCACAGTCACTACACATTGCACTCCAATAGATCAACGATGCATTCAACTCCACAAAGCATTTCACATCATCTTTTAATGTGGAATTGCAGAGAAAACACACTTGCTTTGCCTTTGTCAAGCCCAAGAGGTCAGGATCATTTCTCCTTTACAGAAGCGGAGCTTCAATTGGGGCACCTGCTATGTTTATATATATATATCTAAGTGTTTCCCATTGAGGTTTAATATCTTTAAAAATTAAGTAGGTTCTCACGCCAGGTCCTCTTGCGACAGTTCTCCTGTCCAACTTGCCCACAGTCTGCTACCCTTCGCTGCCTGTCTACTTGCTGCCCTCTGTTTGTGCCTCCTCTGCTCGTTTCATGCTCTGTTTTGCCTTTTCTGCTGGTTTTTCTGCCCTCCATTTTGCCTTCACTGCTCATTTTCTGCCCTCTGTTTGCCCTCTTCTGCTCTGTTTAGGCTTTTCTGTCCGTTTTTCTGCCCTCTGTTTGGTCTCTTCTGCTCGTTTTTCGTCCCTCTGTTTTGCCTTTTCTACTACTTTTTCTGCCCTCTGTTTTGCCTTGTCTGCTCGTTTTTCTGTCCTCTGTTTTGCCTTTTCTGCTAGTTTTTCTGCTCTCTGTTTAGCCCTCTCCTGCTCTGTTTTGCCTTTGTGCTCGTTTTTCTGCCCTCGTTTTCCTACCCCTTGCTTTGCTTTTACTGCTCATTTTTCTGCTCTCTAATTTGCCTTTTCTGCTAGTTTTCCTGCCCTCTGTTTTGCTTTTATCCTCTCGTTTTTCTGCCCTCTTTTTTGCCTTTACTGCTCTTTTTTCCACCCTGTTTTGCCTTTTCTGCTCATTTTTCTGCCCTCTCTTTTGCCTTTACTGCTTGTTTTTCTGCCCTCTGTATTGCATTTTCCACTTGTTTTTCTACCCTCCGTTTTGCCTCTTCTGTTTGTTTTTCTGCCCTACATTTTGCCTTTTCTGCTTGTTTTTCTACCCTCTGTTTTGCCTTTTCTGTTTGATTTTCTACCCTCCGTTTGCCTTCACTGCTCGTTTTTCTGCCTTCTGTTTTGCCCTCTTCTGCTCTGTTTTGCTTTTCTGTTAATTTTTCTGCCCTCCATTTTGCATTTTCTGCTAGTTTTTCTGCCCTCTGTTTAGCCTTACTCTGCTTTGTTTTGCCTTTTCTGCTTCTTTTTCTGCCTCATTTTTCTACCCTGTTTTGCCTTTTCTGCTCGTTTTTCTGCTATTTTGCCTTTTCTGCTCATTTTCTGCTTTCTGTTTTGCCTTTTCTGCTTGTTTTTCTGCCCTCAGTTTTGCCTTTTGTGCTGGTTTTTCTACCCTCTTTTTTGCCTTTTCTGCTAGTTTTTCTGCCCTCTTTCTTGCCTTTCTGCTCGTTTTTCTGCCCTCTGTTTTGCCTTTTTCTGCTTGTTTTTCTGCCCTCTGTTTTGCCTTTTTCTGCTTGTTTTTCTGCCCTCTGTTTTACCTTTCCTGCTTGTTCTTCTGCCCCGTTTTGCCTTTTCTGCTCATTTTTCTGCCCTCTGTTTTGCCTTTCTGCGCGTTTTCCTGCCCTCTGTTTTGTCTATTTCTGCTTGTTTTTCTGCCCCCTGTTTTTACATTTTCTGCTCGCTTTTCTGCCCTGTGTTTTATTTTCCTGCTCATTTTTCTGCCCTCCGTTTTGCTTTTCTACTAATTTTTCTGCTCTGTTTTGCCTCTTCTACTCGTTTTTCTGCACTCTGTTTTGTCTTTTCTGCTTGTATTTCTGCCCTCCGTTTTGCCTTCACTGCTTGTTTTTCTGCCCTCTGTTTTGCCCTCTTCTGCTCAGTTTTGCCTTTTCTGCTCGTTTTTTTGTCCTCTGTTTTACCTTTTCTGCTCGTTTTCTGCTCTCTGTTTTGCCTTCTATGCTCGTTTTTCTGCTCTGCTTTGCCTTTTCTGAAAGGTGGCCGGAGCCCCATGGAGCCTAAAAGGCAATACGTTGAATTGATACAAGCCACCCAGTATAGAAAATGCTGTTTTCTCTTTGTCCTTCAGGTTTCAAGGGATCTGCCAATATCCTTTAAACAAATCAAGGGTACTAATATATTGAGCTTGTCCTAATCTCTGTATCATCTCGTCAATACAAGGAATTGTGTATATGTCAATGTCAATTATGTATATGTCAATGTCAATACAGAAGCGTATAGTACCATTAGGTTTTAGGGCTAGAATCACTGACAAATTCCATTTGCTTACTGATGATTCACACCCAGCTTTAACATATTCTGCACTTTCTCCTCTATCACATTTAGTCTTGCTTCTGGTATTCAGTAAGGTTTTAACCTGATTATTTTCCCTGACTCTGTGGTTATTGAATGTTGAATAATACGGTTATGGCCAGGAGTTAGTGAAAATATCTCGGACAGGACTTTAAACAGGAATATAGATCCTGTCATTTTACAACACTTAGATCTGGATCTAAACACTTTGGGCCCGATTAAGAGTTTGGCAGTGCGACGCCGTGTCCGCCCCGCCGCAGCACCGCCAAACCCGTGGTGAGGCCGCCCACCAGTCTACGAGTGTAACCCATGTCTGGGGGGCTTTTTTTGGGCGTTCCCACTGAAGTGCCTTTAAAAACAGGCACCGCAATGGGAACGCCAAAAACAGTTCCTGCACGGCATGGACTGAAAAGTCCATGCCATGCAGGAACTGGTGTGCATGCACACAGGTGGGCAAATATTGTGCCTCCCTGTGTGCATCCACAGGGCGCAGAGGCACCTTTGTTTTCTCTTTGCCAGGGTTTACATGGAGGAGGAACTTCCATGTAAACCCTGGAGGAGAGGAAACTCCTAATATGCTTAGTGGGACCGCAGCGGATCTGCCAAGCATATGGATGCCTCCTGACTGCCGCAACACCACCGGGGAACGGCGGTTCCCTGGCAGCTGTGGCGGTCCCACCGCCCATCTCATAACAGGACGGTGGGAAGACTACCGCACCCCCGCGAGTCAGGACCGCAAGACTCGTAATCGGGCCCTAAAAGTCTTTCATGTTTGGTTCTAAACCCTCTACATATAAAGCAGGTAGTGGTCCCTCCCATTTTTTCAGGAGATTCACAAGGTAACCTTAGGTTTCTTTTCTCACTTTACTAACTCTGAGTTTATATGTCACAGGAGTTACTTTCTCTAGTATTTACACAGCCCTTGCCATTGACTCAACATTTTGTCTTCAGCCGTAGGTAACAGAAGTAATAGATAATCTCCAAGTGAGAAGGTTCTTAACTTTGTCTTTTTATCGTATTGCCCTTTTTGTACACATTGATGATGTTCAACATTTTGCTTCATAATCTCTCACATCTCCCTTAATCAGATTTTTAAGTGGCTTACATATTCCAAAATATTTTTGGATTCATCCTTCTTTTTTTCTAAAGTTTATCTTGCCATATCAAGCACCGTTCTGGGGTTCCTTCCAAGCAGCAACTCACATGCAAAATATCCTGTACTGCTTTGTTCTTTGCATCAACTGGCAAACAGAGCTACTGGAAGCATCTGAGCCCATTTCCTAGTTTCCATCTCAAGCTATCTTTTTAGGGTGACTTTCAAGGTGGCGTTATAACGTTCTACAAGGCCATCAGTCTGAGGGTGGTATGATGCTGTCTTAAACTGTTGTATACCTAGTTGCTGACATACTTGTCCTATTAGTTTAGAGGTAAAAGAACTTCCCTTATCTGTCAGTTTTTTCTCTAGGGAAACCCACCCTTGAGAATATCTCTACAATGAACTTGACTATCTGTGTGCTATTAGGTTGGCTCAGTGGACCCGCCTTGGGACACCTTGTTGCATAATCTACCATAGCTATAACAAAATGATAATTACTTCTGCAGGGTAATCAGGGTTCTATTATTATACGTAAAGGGCACAATGGTGTTTTTGGGAGTTGATACCAGCTATTTTTTTGTCAGATTATGCACTCCCTACAATACTTTTTTATGTGGCGGCAAATACCGCACCAATAAAATTGGTCAAGTATAGTCTTCTCTCTCTTTTCTCTACCAAAATGTCCCCATAACAAGTGACTGAGAGCTAAGTACATAACTTTTTCTCTAAATGGTTCAGGAACTAAGAGTTGAACTGGTTGAGATTTCCCTTCCTTGCTGAAAGTAACTCATTCCATTTGAAAAACTGGGACCTACTTCGTCGATATCTTCTTCCTCAGCAGCTCTAGCCCAAGCCCTCTGAAGACGGGTGTCCTCTCTATGAGCTACCTTGAAGTTTCTATCACATCCCTATATTGCCTCCTCCTTCTCACCTTGAGTGGAATTTGAGTTTCTTCACTCTTTTGTATATCTACCTGGACTACTGGATAATCTTTCTTGCCTCCATGTACACATTGAAAAGTAACAGTTCCCTTTTGATGTGGGGGTTCGCCGTGTAAGATTTAAGGTCTCGTTACTGTTTGTCCATATCCCATGTCAATGAGGGCATTTACGCTATTACCACTGATTTTAAGGGAACAATTATACGGGTTCTTCAAGTCCAATAAAATTGGTTTCGATAATCCAATTTCCATTGGTTCTGGTTTTTGGGGACAAAATCGGGGTATATGGCCCCACCCTCCACAGTTAAAACATTGTGGTCCTGAAGGTGTGGATATACTTCCCCCAGTACTTAGTTGTGGTGCTTCCACTTAGATTTCAATCCCCGCTCATCTCTTGGTGCCCATTTCCTCTCTTGAGCATGATTATAAGCCCCTGCTATCTCCACAGCCGTTTCGTGATCCCCTTTACTATGCTGCTTCACCCATTTTTTAACAGGGGGATGGAGAGAATTAAAAAATTGTTCTAGATATATATTATTCAATATTTATTCTTTGGTGGCAGTCTCTTGTTTTAGCCATCTATCCGTCAATTCTTTAACCCTATAACACAAGGGTTGTGTGGTTTCGCTGGGACCCTCTTTTACTTGTCGTAGTGGTATCCTATATGTCTCCTCATCCAACCAAGCCATTCCAGGATACTTTCTTTGATATCAGAGTAAGAAGTGGTCCCACTTGGTTTGGCAGCTTGATATGCCCTTTGCAAGTCCCTGTTAGCAAGGTCCCAAATATTGTCCTCATTGGTACATTGGCCATGCTACGGCTTGAGCAATTCTTTTGCAGTTGTTAAAGAAGAAATCTGGATCTTCTCCTCCCATACATTTTTGTAGTGCCACAGAGGGTAAAGCTGTTTTCCTAACACATCTGCCAATTTCAAAATAGCTGTATCTTGGTTTTGAGCCACCTTATCTATTTGTTCAGCTGGGGTTTGTAAGACTTTTTGGAAGGTTTCATGGTCTTTAGTTACCATAACAATAAACTTCTCTCGGGCCTTCTCTAGTCGTTGCTAGCCATCAGCAAGTTTAGCTACAAAAGCCTCGATTTTCTCCGATCCCACTTCTGACAACACTTTGTGGAGGGACGGTCAGAAATAAGGTTTAAGAGGCTTGTCTGATTTGTGAATGATGGCTTCAATAGCAACACAAACTAGATATAAAAACCAAAATTGGGGTGGGGGGGTGCTGGTGGAAAGGGAAAGAAAGAAAAACAGAAAAAAAAATTCTATAGGGGTATCGTCTTTCGTGGTTGTAGGTCAGGGTAGTGGTGAATTAATGTCTCTTGTAATGTCTTCTTTGTGTTCTTTTTTCCCAGGTCCGGCAGGATGGTGCCACCAATGTCCTACCCTGGCAGCCACAACCCTCCTGAGTTGTGGCGGGCAATTCAGCAACAGTCAGTGGCATCCACCATTTCTCTGACCAGGCATCTCCATCCTCCTCCTCGCTCCCTGCGTCCTCTCCTCCTCTTGTGTGGTCTGCATCTGGGTCCTCATCCTCCTCCAGAGGCCTCCTCAACCACAGGTCGCCAATGTCCTGCCTCCTTACGTTTCACGTGGGACTTGTCTCCTCTCCTTCTGTCGTCTGCCTACTCACCTCATTTCACTCTGTGTCCTCTTTGCTTCCTTTTCCCCCTTGCCCCAGTCTTCGTGTCTTTTTCTCTCCTTCTCTCTGCCCCCTTTATGTGCGAGGGAATTCTTCTTTACTTTCCACTTTGCTTTTCGTCTCCGCTCTCTCCCCTCCTCTCTAACCATTGTCCTTTTTTCGCTTTCTAGGTTCTCCTGCCGAACGGGACCTGGTACAGTGGGACCTGCATTTCTTTGCCGAGGTAAAGGTCCGCATGTTTGTCGGGCTCTTTAAAAATAGTACAAAAATAATACACAACAAATACACTTAAAAAATGATATGTATTACAGCTATAAAGCACAACATATTTTTAACAATGATATTAAAAAATAGTAAAAAGAAAATGATATTTTTACCTGCGATATTCTGTCCCATGATATTTTTGACATCACAATATTTAAGACCCAATATTTGTGTCTTGACACAATGCTGTGGCGGAACACCTCTTACAGGGTTTCACACTATGTTTCAGAGATGGGGCACAGACATTTATCTGTGTATGTGTAGGGTGGGAGTTGGTATTAGTAGTTCTTAATGTTGGATATTGTTAACTTCTTGTCTCAGTCTTAATTGAGTAAGAGTTGGGGAGCCCGTCATTGCACCAGTCACTTTTGCCGCCTGACAGGGGACTCCAAATCCCATCCTACTTTGCGGCTGGAGCTGCTGCCAACGACCTTTGACCGCCCCAGGAGACGCACATAAGCTGCTCGGGGCTCCCGCGGTGCAGGAGCTGGTCATTGCACCAGTCATTTTTGCCGCCTGACAGGAGACTCCAAATCCCATCCTGCTTTCCGGCTGGAGCTGCTGCCAACGACCTTTGACCACGCCAGGAGGCGCACATAAGCTGCTCGGGGCTCCCGCGGCACGGGAGCCTGTCATTGCACCAGTCACTTTTGCCACCTGACAGGGGACTCCACATCCCATCCTGCTTTGCGGCTGCTGCCAACGACCTTTGACCGTGCCAGGAGGCGCACATAAGCTGCTCGGGGCTTCCGCGGCGCAGGAGCCCGTCATTGCCCCAGTCACTTTTGCCGCCTGACAGGGTACTCCAAATCCCATTCTGCTTTGCGGCTGGAGCTGCCGCCAACAACCTTTGACCGCGCCAGGAGGTGCACATAAGCTGCTCGGGGCTCCCGCAGTGAGGGAGCCCGTCATTGCACCAGTCACTTTTGCCGCCTGACAGGGGACTTCAAATCCCATCCTGCTTTGCGGCTGGAGCTGCCGCCAACGACCTTTGACCATGCCAGGAGGCGCACATAAGCTGCTCGGGGCTCCCGCGGCACGGGAGCCTTTCATTGCACCAGTCACTTTTCCCGCGTAACAGGGGACTCCAAATCCCATCCTGCTTTGCAGCTGGAGTTGCCGCCAACGACCTTTGACCGCGCCAGGAGGCACACATAAGCTGCTCGGGGCTCCCGCGGCTCCTCGTAAACGTTACGTTTACAGGTAACTGTGTTCCACAGACCATGAGGAAAAGAAAACACCCTAGTTCTGCGCTAGCTAAGTCCCCTCCAAGATCTCAACAGTCAATTATGAACTACATCACAGGGGCTATGGGGGCTATCGAAAAACAGATTTTAAGCGTGGAAGAAACTTTAACTACGTGTGCGGAGGGAGGCCCTAATCTACCAAGTCTGTGCTCAAGTCTGTGCTCAGTTCCACCAACTGCCGTTCAACCTTGTAACTCGCAAACTGTGGAATTGGTTACTTTAGACAAGGATGAGATTACTCGGAACGCCACTCCTCCTGACTCTTTGATCTCCCACCTGCCCCTTAAACTCCTTAAACCTACGAGGAGACGCAGTGTTGACTCTGCCACAGATTCTTCTGAGGGGTCATTAAAGACTAAACAAAAGGCACCAGCGCGGAGGCGGGCAGTCATCCCCAAGCCTATTGGAGACGGCGACACTTTACCATCAGCGGCATTTCCGGACTATATATCAATGGCAGCATCAATTCAAGCCTTAACAGAACTAGTCAGGACAACTTTTTGCTCCATCACGGACAGGCTTAAATCGATTGAATGTGTAGTGCAATCTTGTGTAGAGCGTTTGGGTCTTGTCAATATGGGAGGATCAACTGAACACTCTAGCATTACTGGTTCAATTTCTAGTCATTCTGTAATCCTCCCACCACACCAGTCTACCCTGGGGAATTCCAAGCAACCCGTCCGCTCTGTGCCAAACCCGGTGCCCCAGCCCCAACAATCAATATTTACAGAGAACAGGGTTTCTGACAAAAGGTCTTCACCCATCATTTCGCCAAATAATTGTAGCTCAAGAGCAGTCCCTGCCCCCTTTTTGCCCACCCACGATAGATTAGATCTTCCGCTCGCTGTGACTCCCTATGTGGTTATCCTGGCCAACGTTCCGACAATATGTGCATCCACTGAAGAAGCATGGGACTCGCTAAGAAATAAATCACTTAATTGGCTAAACAATAGAGTCGGTCTGGGGCGGAGCTTTTCACAGACTTTAAGATGGCTAGATGAATTGGGTGGGTTTGAAGAAGCCCTAAAGTATTGAAGGGGGACTGCGTGGTGCTCTCTTTCAAATCCCCATCAATAGTTACTAATATACTTAGCAAAATCGGTTCAGCACTTTTAAACCCAAACCAAATCTCATTTTTACCGCTGGGATTTTTTAACCAACCTCCCTTGCGGCCTCTAATTCAACCTATTGTACCTATTCAATACCCTTCCTTTCCACAACCCTTACCCCAATTATTCTCTAATGCAGAGTATGCCCGTCCTTCCATGTATCCCATTGTCACGCCTAATAGGTTCGGCTGTCTTTCTAACCTCGCTGGGGTGGATTGACTGAAGGCAGATATACCGAACAGTGATATTATTGGTGGATCTGCTCCTACAATCGTGACCCCTGACAGCCGCTCTCAGATAGCTGATGAACAAATTAAATCATTACCACAGGCGGAGCATTTTCCATCAAGATGCGTAGAAAACATGTATGTAATAACACCAATTACAAATGGTAGTCACCCATTGACAGAGGAGGAACTTTTTAACTCACAACAATCCGTGGAACCGCCTCTTGTGAGAAGTAAGATCAGTATGGATCCTCTAACAACATCTGCGGGCGATATTCCTGTTTTAGGCTGGAATGTAGCGGGACTCGCAGCAAGCATAGTACACCAGAATGATTAGATTTTACGATAGGTTTCAACATTATGTTTCTGCAAGAAACATGGGCCATTGAACCTATTCATCTTAATGAGTTTAAGACGTTCCATTTTCCAGTTATCGCATCAAGGCATGGTAGGCCCAAGGGTGGTCTCTGTATTTATATTTCCAATAAACTTACCCCCACTAATGTATCTCTAAAGTCCTCCAAATATTTTTATCAAATTGTCCAGGTCGACTACTCGGCATCCTTTTCACTGATAATGCACGTGACTTCGATATATTGGATAGCTTATGCCAACTAGACTCTGACCTGGAATTATTAATCGACAAGGGAACCAGTGAAAAAATCATGAGATGGGGGGGAGAATTTAATATTCAACCCTGCCAGTTGTTAGCTAATAAAATCTGTGGCATGACGACCCCTACTGGGGACGACGTTACGCACTTTTCTCACACAGAGTACGGAGAGAAACTTAATGAGCTACTTTCTAAATATGATTTGGGTTTTAGCAATGAGCTTGGAGACAAGCCAGTCGAAGTATTCTGCACATTCGATGGCAGTATGGGAAAAAGGGTTATTGATTTTTTGCTTTTCCCAAAGCGCTATTCTGCCCTAGTTAAAAAAAAATTACTATATGACATTGCAATGAGCGGCCACTTTCAACAGAGCCTAGTGCTGGACACTGACTCTGTAACTAAGCAGGGGGTCCGCCACCATACCTTGGCCATGGAAAATATAGAGCTCTCCCGTATGAATGGTTTCACCTTGCGCTGGTCTATGGTTGACCCGTCTAGATTTTTAGAACAACTCATCCTCCAGAAGAGAGGGGCTTTTGATGTACGTCTGGATCAGTCAGCGGAAGCAAGTACGGTTATCGAGGCCTTTATACCAAATCACTAAGGAAATTAAGGCAGGGCTAATTGCTAACAAAAAGGAGGAGGCTGGAAAAACCCAGAGTTGGTTTGATCACGCCTGCAACCAGGCCCACAAAAAGTTGAAAAGAGCCCTAAAAGAGACACCTAGAAATGCCATGGAAGTACAGAATTGTAGGCGGGCCTATAAGTTAGCTTTAAAAAACCATAAGAAAGGCCTTAAAGAGAGGCCTGGGAAAAACTGTACGAGGCAAGCAAAATTAAGGATACTACGGCATTCTGGCGTGTCATAAACTCCCCCTTCTTTAGTGATGCTGACAAGCCCAAAAACGAGGTTGCAATAACTGAAGAAGAATGGATAGCTCACTTCTCTAACCTATATACTGGCCCAATTGAAAGCAGTAGAAATCGCTCTGCATCCGAGCCGGCTGCTGATTCTACCAGGCCTACACTTTTGCCTTAAAATTTTGATTTTAATTTCACACTGGTTGAGGTGATTCGGGCTCTGGGATCAAGTAAGGGAGGCAAAGCACTGGGGCCCGGCGGTATACTAATTGACCTTTTTAAAACCAATACCGATTTCTGGGGCCCTCTTCTGACTCTGGTTTTTAGATCCTGCCAGAGTGCTGGATTCCCAAGTTCCTGGTCTGAATCTCATATTGTGCCATTATTTAAAAAGGGGGACCGTAATTGTCTCACGCACTACAGACCCATCTCTTTGCTAGATTCTTTAGTCAAAGTGGTGAGTCGCATATTTTTATGCAGATTACTGGAGTGGGCGGTTTGTAACTTCCAATATGGGTTTCGCCAGGGAATTGGGACCATGGAGCAAGCTATTAATCTGAACTTATTGGTGGGCATATATATACATATTAAACGTGGTAACTTGTTTTTAGTTTTTGTGGATTTGTCATCCGCATTTGGTTGCGTTGTGCATGATAAACTTTGGTCTGTCATGACCTCAATGGGTATAGTCTTTGCTACTATTAACTTCCTCAGATATCTATACTCAACCGGTTCCGCAAAGATTCGTTTTGGGACAAGAGGTGAATGTACACGTTCTTTTGACATCAGAAAAGGGGTTCGTCAAGGATGCGTACTCGCTCCTTTTCTATTTAATCTATATATTAATAGCATGGGTAGCACCCTTGCGAACACATGCACCGATCTGCCGCAAATTGAACATCGGCCTATACCGGTTTTACTCTATGCGAACGATGCGGTGCTCATGGCCCGCACTCCACTGGCCTTGCAGTGTCTTCTAGACAAATTTGTACTTTTTATGGAGAATTTGGGGCTATTAATCAACATTAGTAAAACGTTTGTCATGAAAGCAGGCCGAAGATCATCAAAGGGGCGTAATATTTTAATAGGAAAAGCGGTTTTACCACAAACGCCCTCTTTTTCATACTTGGGGACTTTATTTGATGATGTGGGGAATTGGAGAAGTGTAGTAAGCTCGAGAAGGATGCAATTTCTTAGATCAATTACGGGCCTGTGCAATTGCTCAAGGAAATTGGGTAGTAAACCCCCTAAAGAAATGTTAACCATCTACAATGCTAAGTGTCAGTCAATTGCAATGTATGGTTCCGAGCTACGGGGGTATGTAAATGTGGATTCTTTACAGCTGTTAGAAAATTGTTTTTTTTTTTTAAATCTCCTTGGGCTCCCAACCAGCTGTTCTAACTTTGTATGCCACTCGAAATTAGGAGCAACTCATTTAGCTGATCTGATAAAAGTGCAGCCAGTCCTCCTCTGGCACAAGATTTGGACTTCTGATTATATGGGCTTTAATCGCGCTATTGCACAGGACTGTTGTGACTCGGCGCTCGCTCTGAACATTCCATGGTTAAATTTTATCAAAAAATGTATGCTTGACATTAGCCATCCTGAATATTATGACAACCCAGAAACTCTGAAGCACATTACGAGGAAATCACTAAAAACAGAATGTTTAAACCTACTGGAAGAGGTGAGATTATCGGTGGAACTGGTCAAACCAACTGTACAGCATAACCAAATGATTTTGACCAGTTTCTCGATTCAATCGTATTTAATTTGTGTTCTTAATCCCCAACATAGGTTTGTTTTGACGCATTTTAGGCTTGATACTTTTCATCGTTTGACAACCTTCCCAACTACTAATAACTGGTCATGACAATTAACGTACTGCCCCTGTGATAAGATGTCTGAACAATTGACCATACATGTATTGTTTTTCTGTAAATTTTGTAAAGATCTGAGGATTTCTTTTATCAGGCCTTTATTGAAATCACAAAATTTTAGACAATGTAGGCCGGCGTATTTATATCTACAATTACTACCAAACTTGTATTCATGTGTGGTATTAGCTAGATTCTTGAGGGCTACTATTTTCAGAAGGAAGTCACTAACTTGCGGTATGCTAAATTGTGCATGTTTTAAACTTTTAAAACTTTAAAAACAAAAATGCATTGTTATGTACACTTTTATGATTCACCCTTTTGAATCGAATAAAGATGATTTTGACTTTGAGTAACCGCACATTGACATTCCTCGAGGGCATATCCAGTAATGACGATGGCACAGTTTGACCTTTTATTACTCTTGATGGTTGATAGTCACTGACCGCAATGCCTTTAACATTCCACCCATGTAGGTTTTATTCTGGAATATCAATGATTTGAGGGGACATTTTAAAGGTGGTGAAACAACACTCAATCAATATCCTCCTCCTTTTATAGATCCACTTGATTGGGTCCCACTGCTCCTCTAAGGCTGGTATGGATTAACAAATGTCCTGCACTCCGGTTTCCTGTGGAGTGGCCATTCATTTATGTGAGAACTTCCTGTTTCATATTCAAAGGATCTAGAAGGGCACCCACTAGAAGTACACAATAGTATCTGGGTCACTTGAGAGCTCCATCTTTACCTGCCTAAATGTTTACGCTTCTGCCCCACCTGCGTCAACCTCCATTCCATCTTTTAGAGTTCCCTATTACCAAAGTCCCCCGAGCTATTACTAATAGCTAGAGATTTGAAAGGGGCCACTGACAGGGATTTTGACCACGTCATTACCAGAACTGCTAGCTGCTCTGCGCTCCATTTCCTTATCCAGCTTCTTGGGTTGTCTCACATACTGTGTTTTCTGTACCCCACAGTGTGAGTATACCTTTTTTCAAATCTCCACAGCTTTTCTCCCAGATTAAATTATTTCTTTACACCACTTGCAGATGCACACCTAGCTGCAATGTAGAAATGCTTCCAAAGGGGCATCTCAGATCACCCTCAAGTCCTGCTTATGCTTGGGGCTTCCAATCATTCAGATAGAGGTATATGGAGATTAAGCCATTGTGGCTTACAGACGAAACCCTTATGGCACATCTAAATGAAGAAACTGAGGGTCTCATTTCGACAGCAGTTCCTCTTAGTGTACAGAGATGACCACTAGGCTGGTTGTCATCTCTAAATTTGTCGGCCTGTAGTCCGTAAGAGTGAAGGAGGCAGTGTCTTCCACCACCCTGATCGACGGAGTACAGTTCTCCAACCCCTAAATCAGGTCCAAAGTTCTTATCTCACCAATTGCATGACTTATGCACATATCAAAAAGTCTTGTATGTTAGTTCAACTTCTAAGTTAAACTAATACTTATAAATGGCCTTTTTTATAGGTTTAAAGCAATGTTTGTGATTTATAAACCATGGTTTTACTATTGCAAAACGTTTTACCCACATATATTTTTCGTGTGAATAAATCTTCTGCCAGGAGTGGGCAATGAACGCTGTAGGTTAGAAATGCCCTGGAAAATTTGGTAATATTCACAAATGTACTTGTTTGTGAGGATTAACAAGCTTTTTCTTTGTTCAATCAGTTTCCAGAGTGGGAATGGGAAGATAACACCTCCAAAATTGGTGGAAATATGTGAGAAGGGGTTTTGTCAAAGAGAAAAATATTTTCCCTGTGGAAACTTTTGTTACATTCATGTGAAACAATTTCCATGTGAAGATTTATACTGTGTACATTTACAGATGTGTAAATGGCTCTAAATAGTCAAAATGAGATTTCACAAATGTGGAAACCCCTGTTTATTCCAAAACATACCGAAATATTATTCAAAAAGTGAGAGTAAGCCTAAGTAAATACATTTCCAATTTTCTTTGGTGAATGAAGCACAGAACAATAAAAATGTGCACAGCAACAGGGCTTCATTAACATAGCACAGCAGCTTGCCATCCACGTAGGTATTTTTTTTTTTTGTGATCTCCCTTTCCTTTATTTTGATTGTGACTAGTTTCATCTTTGACTTCACATGATCACATCATCCCTTACTTTTCTTAGCTTTGCAAACTCATTCCAGCTGGTTGTTTCGGCTTCTTCAGTCCTGTCAGCCATTGAAAATATGTTTCAAGCTAAATTTCTTATTTTAAGCTGATGCAAAGGAAAAAGTACTTTTATGTATTTGCAGTTCAATAAAAAAGGCATACAATTAATAAGCCTGAATTGTGTGTCTATAATCTTGAGTTAATATCTGAATCTTCTGAGTGAATGAATTTCTGTTGTTGCATTATTCCTAAAAAAGGAATGTTCAAAAGCTATCTATTTAATTGTAACATACCTTGGTTTATTTTTTTCTGTCTTTGGAAGCAATGCTTTTCCACCCTTTCCGTCAGGGCCACGCAAGATGGACGATGAGGAAAGCGACATTGGTAGTTGACTGGGTAGCTTCTTCGATGTTCCACCATGGGCAGGTGTCTTGCTCAGGCACTGTGTCTTGAACTGATTTTCCTGGTATGTGCTCACACCTTTAATACAAATTGTCAAAAATCAGTGTTATGGGGACAGACATTACATCCCCCCTTAAAAGGATGACTTGTTGTCTGAGAACAGATAGGAAGTGGCAGTCTTGTATAGGCTAGCGACAGTTAAGCATGGTACAGGACAGACACCTCCAGAAATAGAGGAATGACAGAGAGTGACATGTACAAGAATAAAACAAGACTTAGATACTTTGTAAGTCTCCTTTTACATATTTTGTTATGACAAGGACATTTCACTGATCATCTTCAGGATATCTGGTGGCAATGTGAATATGTTTATTCTTTCCCTCTGTTTATTTTACAAAGAACTGTTCCTATATTTTTTAATGCAATCATTCACTCATCTCTACGTTATAAATATCTATTTTTACATCAATGTTTGCTTTGTTTTTCCTTCTATATTTTGTTTTATGGGTATTTTATTTTGACATTCAATTAAACTTTCATTGTGTTGTGACATGTAAAACGTATTTTTTGTCCATTTTTTGTGGTGAAAAAATGACAATGTGGTCTTTTTAAGTGTCACCAACTCACCAGTGCAAGAGCTGCAGTGTCATGGTTTGCTCTTTCTCACCAGTGGCTGATCTTTCTGCTTTCCTGACCTAATTGCTACAGGGGGGATATAGACTGAGAGCCCAATTCATAAAGAGTTTGCTGTTACTTACTCTTGTAGTACTCCTGCTTATTTCTATTTCTAAATTTCAGGAGTAAGCAGGAGTACTGCGAGAGTAAGTCACACCTACTTATAGGAGAATCTTTGTGAATCGGGCTCGAGTCTCCTAGAGCTTACCTTGACTACCTTGTTTTCGGAAGTCTGTACCAATTAAATGACACAGAGTTAGTCATTTTTGGATGTATTTTGCCCCTTTGCCCTTCCTAAAAAAATTCAGTTCAATGGATTTCATGGAGGTGTTAGGCTATGTCCTTCTAAATGACTCAAAGTATCCCTTTTTCAACTTTCTAATGTTCTGAGCAATGGCGCAGCTCTACCGCAAAGTTTTATATAGGTACATTTTCATCATTTTAATAAAGAATAGGTTTGGTGGGTTGCTTCTTACCAAAGCACCTTTTTGAGGCTTGTTCGTTCTGGCGATTGTACCCAATTAGATACTGCCTGTTAATTAAGGACCGCATATAACTGGTGCTGTAGATCTTGGCAATGCTGTACAAATATCTTCTTTGTCCTGTTGTAAGATCCGGGTGCTGAAATATTTAAGGTATAAATACAATAATTGATTGAAGATCTTGCCTCTCTAACTGATTTGGAGAAGACTTCTTGCATAATAGAAAATAACGTCAGAATGGTTGATGATGTTTGGAAGGGAGCATACCATTTGTATGCATCTATTTCATTGTTATGGTATTTCCTCATGTACCTTTCCTCGTGGACTACAGTTTCATAATAGACCATCTCATCATTTGTCATTTTATTGTAAGTTGCACAATGAGAGAATATATAAGTAATATTATAGAGAAAATGGGTTAGGAGAGGAGGAAGAGGGTAAGGGTAATGAGGTTAAGGGTTATAAGTAAGGGGCTAATGGTGAGACGTTAAGGGTAATGGGTTAAGGGTTAAACTAGAGATTAAGGGTAAGTTGTAAGGGGTAAATGTTACGGGGAACAGACTAATGGTAAAGATAAGAGATATGGGATAATGGATTAAGGGATTAAGGGAAAGAAATCAAGGCTAAAATGTGAAAAGGTAAAGAATTGAGGGTTAGGAGTTAAGGTTAAAGGAAAGTGGTTAATGTATTAAGAGTAAGATTAATTGGGTAAGGCATAAATTAGCAGTGGCTAAGGGTATGAGGCAGGTGTTAAGGTTAAGCGGTAAGGTAAAGTGTAGGGATTAAGGGTAAGAACAGGTGTAAGGGTAGGGGTTAAGGATAAAGTTAACTGATAAAGTATAAGAGAGTAATGAGTTATGTGTACGGTGTAAAGGGCAAGGGGTTAAGGGTGAGAGGTAAGAGGTTAAAGTAGAGGGTAGAGGTTCAGGGTAAGGGATATAATATAAATATGTGGAATTGTGAGATTTGGTAAAGGCAACATCCTTAAAAAATATAATTAAGGAATTGACAATTATTTAGGAAAAAGGCAAAGGTAAAAATCACAAGATAAGTGTGCTAACAATCTGATGGGAACAATTAAACTGTAAAAAAACAACTAACCCATAGAATGACAAGGAAATGGTCAACGTGGAAAAGGCTGCAAGGAGATGGTAGACTAACAATGTGGTAACTTACAAAACAGTATTTTGATGGGTCATACATTTACACACGCTCAATATTTCTCATATTTTCTCTTTATAATTCTGTCCTTAAATAATGAAAAATTAAATAATGAATATCCTGGTAGAACACGTTTTTGTGAAAATAGTGATGACGATCTATACTGAAAAAGCACTGTGGCATTTTCTAACAAGCATATGTGATATTCTGTTCTTAATCTTAATGTCGTCATCACCAAAAGCACCCCAATGAAAATATTTTATTTTAAAAAAAATGTACTGACAGGGATTAGAATCATTGTATAAACAACAGTAGCTTTAGATGAACAGATAGTCAAAACTATTGTAGAATGAGAACATTGAGAAATGGAAAAATAATTACATATTCTTGTTTGCACAAAAAATCCTATTTGTGTAATAAAGGTGCAGCAAATCATAGGGGGCCCAGTGTGACAGTATTGTCGCATGGAAGGCTTTCGCAGAATGGAATAACAGATGGTCAACACATAAAGGGGCCGATTCCGATCTCGGTCGGAGGCGCACCCAATAGCATTCGGTCGGGAAAAAAGCCATGCGAAAGCCTGTTTCCCGACCGATCCGTACAGCACACTGAACGAGTAAGTACGATGCGCACAACAGCACAGAATCCGGCCGAGCCATACTCACCCAAACCAGGTCCTGTTCCCCGACCGAGGCGAATCCGGAAACGCCGAATCGAGTCGCACGGAAGGAAAAATGCAGCTCCGTCCGGCCGAACGAGTACGATGCGCTTTCCGTACGCGCCGAACCCGTCGCTACGCACGGCACGTCAAAGCATCCGGGAGAGGCGCACATAAGCTCCGATTTGCGCCACAACACGATCCACGGCTACGAGACGAACACGCCAGCGACGAGGACGAGGCGAAGCGACGAGGACGACGCGAGCGACGAGGACGACGCGAAGCAACGAGAAGGACGAACGACACGAACCAACCATGAATCCCTTCGTCCCGATCATACCAATATTCTACATTTACTACCGGAACAGGCACGGACGCGTACGGCGCAGAAGGTAAGCCAGACACCAACCACAAAACACATACAACACGTACACGACACATCACACACACACAGAGGGATGCAGAATATACTTACACCAGCAACAGCAGCACCATAGGGGCGGGATGCCCATCACCAATGCCACATATGCACACAGGGGCCTGAATGCGCACCACCACCCCTACCCAGGGGGGCTGGATGCCTACCACTACTACCACCCTTAGCCAGGGGGCTGGATGCCTACCACTACTACCACCCTCACCCAGGGGGGCTGGATGCCTACCACCACTACCACCCTCACCCAGGGGGCTGGATGCCTACCACTACTACCACCCTTAGCCAGGGGGGCTGGATGCCTACCACTACTACCACCCTCACCCAGGGGGCTGGATGCCAACCACCACCCTTAGCCAGGGGGGCTGGATGCCTACCACTACTACCACCCTCACCCAGGGGGATGGATGCCTACCACTACTACCACCCTTAGCCAGGGGGCTGGATGCCTACCACTACTACCACCCTTAGCCAGGGGGCTGGATGCCTACCACTACTACCACCCTCACCCAGGGGGGCTGGATGCCTACCACTACTACCACCCTTAGCCAGGGGGCTGGATGCCTACCACTACTACCACCCTCACCCAGGGGGCTGGATGCCTACCACCACTACCACCCTCACCCAGGGGGGCTGGATGCCTACCACCACTACCACCCTCACCCAGGGGGGCTGGATGCCTACCACTACTACCACCCTCAGCCAGGGGGGCTGGATGCCTACCACCACTACCACCCTCAGCCAGGGGGCTGGATGCCAACCACCACCCTGAGCCAGGGGGGCTGGATGCCTACCACTACTACCACCCTCACCCAGGGGGGCTGGATGCCTACCACCACCCTCAGCCAGGGGGGCTGGATGCCTACCACCACCCTTAGCCAGGGGGGGCTGGATGCCTACCACTACCACCACCCTTAGCCAGGGGGGGCTGGATGCCTACCACTACTACCACCCTCACCCAGGGGGCTGGATGCCTACCACCACCCTTAGCCAGGGGGCTGGATGCCTACCACAACTACCACCCTCACCCAGGGGGGCTGGATGCCTACCACCACTACCACCCTCACCCAGGGGGGCTGGATGCCTACCACTACTACCACCCTCACCCAGGGGGGCTGGATGCCTACCACCACCCTTAGCCAGGGGGCTGGATGCCTACCACCACTACCACCCTCACCCAGGGGGGCTGGATGCCTACCACTACTACCACCCCCACTCATAGGATGGACAATGCATGACACAACCAGCACACCACAACCTAGGGAATGCAAGAAGAAGACATCCCCCCAACACCATGACAAGCGTGTGTAGACTGTGTCAAATGCCTACAACACCGAACATGACTTTGAACATACAATGTGACCCCCTAGCACATGTGCCACACATATATGTGTGTGGCACCCACAATGCAAGCAGGCCATGACCATTGTGGCAATGGGGTCCAAACCCCCATCATCACAGTGACCAAAATGTAAGTGTGGGGTCCATAGCTGAAGCACATTTTGAACATTGTGGCAATGGGGTCTAAACCCCCATCATCACAGTGACCAAAATGTAAGTGTGGGGTCCATAGCTTAAGCACATTTTGAACATTGTGGCAATGGGGTCTAAACCCCCATCATCACAGTGACCAAAAGGTAAGTGTGGGGTCCATAGCTGAAGCACATTTTGAACATTGTGGCAATGGGGTCCAAACCCCCATCATCACAGTGACCAAAATGTAAGTGTGGGGTCCATAGCTGAAGCACATTTTGAACATTGTGGCAATGGGGTCCAAACCCCATCATCACAGTGACCAAAATGTAAGTGTGGGGTCCATAGCTGAAGCACATTTTGAACATTGTGGCAATGGGGTCCAAACCCCCATCATCACAGTGACCAAAATGTAAGTGTGGGGTCCATAGCTGAAGCACATTTTGAACATTGTGGCAATGGGGTCTAAACCCCAATCACCACAGTGACCAAAAGGTAAGTGTGGGGTCCATAGCTGAAGCACATTTTGAACATTGTGGCAATGGGGTCCAAACCCCCATCATCACAGTGACCAAAATGTAAGTGTGGGGTCCATAGCTGAAGCACATTTTGAACATTGTGGCAATGGGGTCCAAACCCCCATCATCACAGTGACCAAAAGGTAAGTGTTGACAAAGAAAGAGGTGCAACTGCCAAACTGCATGGATGATTCCTGGTCACAGAACAACAAACACATCAGTGGCAAAGTAGTGTATGTGTCCCATTGCAACATAAATTGGGGGAGCCAAATACTGCAGTGCAAATAAGACATACCTTTGGCCATGTGCAAACAAACAACACCCATGGGGGCTGACACCGTCAACAATCATCAATGACACAATGACAGAAGTGACCATCAGAATGCAGACCCACATATTTGCACCAATGGGCACACAAATGCAGATACCCTGTGGAGACTGCAGATGTGAGGTGAACAGATACCATACCATGGCAGCAATGGGACACACAAACCATGATCATTGTGCTGACCGATGACCTAGGAGTCCCAGGGACAGCAGGGGAAACCCACCAAACTACATACAGCCAATGGCACACCCAAGATATGCCAATGCAGTGGTGCAGATGCACAAACACAAACAGGCAGACCCACACTGCACATCATACACAACAGGTGGGGGGGGTGCCAGTGTCCCCAGGCAACCACACAACACATGAGGAGACCTGAATACCAATCATACAGATGTGCATACAGTGCCACACAAAGGTAACTCATGGATCCAAATCCCCTATGTGGGCAAGCAGGCATTGTCAGATGAGAGGGAGCACAAATCACACATGTCACACAGGCACGTAGGGAAAGCAACTGACACAGCAAGACACAGACACACCACAGCACCACCCCCAGGGCCCCCACAATGTGGTGACCCTGGGCTGCATTACAATCCCACTGTGATGACAAAGCTAAATGTGGTTCACACTGTGAACCACAGTCATGTGTCCTGAGCAACTAACTACCATCACACCTACACAAGCACAAATCAAACAGCATGGCCAGTAAGCCAAGGCCAACATGGAGGCAGGGGCCTAGCCGGGCAACAACTCTCATCTGCACACACTCAACACCACACCCTCGACCTCCAACAATGTGCAGCAGTGAAGCACACATGCACTGGTGACATTGCACATGCACCCATGACTATTCCAGGGTGGTGGGAGGGAACCAAGGTGCAGAAACACATCACACATGGCCACTCAACAAGACTCCTGAATGTCTGACACACTGCACACTACGCTGTACATGGACATGACGGCAATACCACACCAACCAATGGGATCCCAGCCACAGTCACACACCAATGAAGAAGCCAAGGTCACCCACAAAGAACACACATAGACAACAACCAACATTGCAGCCCGGACCCTGAGGAGTGCCAGCAGTCACACACACAACGTGTCACAATCACTGAAAGATAACACAAACTGGAAATCACATGACAGGGGCAAACAACAAGTGCCAAGGGGAAACCTGACTGTGACCCATCTGCGTCTGCACACAAACTCAGCCCTGACAGCAAACACACCTATGGGTGACACCCTGATGACCAGTAATGTGCCATGCACCCACATCACAGAGAACCCAGGGCGAAGACTTTGGGGGAACATAGGTCAACTCAGCTAGCATCACATACAGGTACAACAATAGGGATCACAGCATGCACAGCTAAACGGAAGTGAACACACAGACATGCACATACAACACACACCTTGGGTGCAGGCAATGTCACAGGAGTACACACTGCCATGAGGGGACTCCACTCCTGTGTGAGGAAAGCAGTGCCATATGTTGCCTCAGTAGGGCCCCATCATGTCAGCTGAGCACTTGGTCACACAATCAACAATTAGCACCAAATGAGGGCTCCCGTAACATCAGCCTGGTCATGGAAGTGCCAACGGAATCATCAGCACAGATCCAACACACTTGTATAGCAATGTTGCACTGACAACACAGATGAGTCCTTCCCCATTGATGCCCAAACCTGCATGTCCACTGGAGATGGCCACACGGTCAGGGAAGTAGACGAATTGAACAATGGCAGGCACAACAGATGTGCAGGGGTGGAAGCCACAGATGTGAAATAGGCAATCTAAGTAGGAAATCCCATTGCCAAATACTGAACACATGACACCCTCAGATGCTGCTATGGATGACATGGATACACCACAGGATAGGACACATTCCCCCTGGACCACATGGGTTCCTGCACAGTAACACTTCATTATCATGAGACCAAATATCACCATCACTGCAGCAAGGGCATGGTTAGCATCATCAACATCATGTACATCAGAAGCAAAAGCACTAGAGAACAGAAAGTTGCTTTATTCAGCATATGTGACATTAAAAGTAGAAGTCCGGTAGAAAATAAACAAAGGCCAATGGCCAGTCCATCAACAAAGTCACAAGTGGGTGACAGTGGCAGATGCCACCCTACACATGCCTGCACAAAACCAGGGACAATCCACTAGGAGGGGCAACCGGGGGGTAGGCCAGGCACCGCAGGGACAGGATCAGGGCTCACCAGGAGGAAGCAGGGAAGGGGTGGTGGGTGCTGGAGAGCCACTGACAACTGCAGTGGAGGTGTCTGACATGGTGTGTGCCGGCACAACTGGGGGGCATGGCTCAGATGTTGTGGGTGCCGGCATGACTGCAGTGGACCCTGCAGATGGAGTGGACAGGTCCGCCACTGCAGTGCCCAAGTCAGACAGGGTGGTAGTGGACTCCACTGCAGTGCCTACCACCAGGGGAGGAGAATGGGGAACAGGCAAGGTGGGCTGGACAGAGGGGGAGGACACCCTCACCACATCAGTGGCACAGACAAGCGCAGCGGGGGGTGTGGTGCCGGGAGAGCAAGTGGCAGGGGGAGAAGGCCGGATCCTCTTGGGGATGGTATATCTGTGGGTGGGGGAACCTGGGGCAGAGTGTGTTGGGGGCACCTGTGGAGTGGGGGCCTGAGGGATGGAGGAAGGAGACCTGGTGCTTGAGCTGCAGGGCGGCGGCAGGGTCTTGCTCTTACCACTCCGGGGGACTTGCGGGTGGGGGCCTCAGTCTGTCTGCGCCTGGGGGAGAGTGTCCGGGGGCGAGGGGCACTCTGCTCTGTGTGGGGGGCTTCCTCTTCCCCCTGGATGCTGGAGCAGCTGGATCGGAGGGGAAGAGGCCGAGGTCACTGAGGAAGAGGCGCTGGGTCTTTGGGGTTGCAGGTGAGGCAAGGGAGGGCGTTTTGGAGGGAGAGGCAACTGAGGACTGCGCAGTGCCCGTGGATGCGTGTGTGTGTACCAGGGCCCCATCCCCTGTGAGTCTGGTTTCAGTCCCCTGACTGTGCGTGCATGTGCATTTTGTTTGTGGTGTGTGTGTCTGTGTGCTGGACGTGTGTGTGCTGGTGTGTGCCTGTGCCGGTGTGTGTGTGCTTGGGACGGGTAAGGTGCTGGGGAGTGTGGATGGAGCAGAGGCAGGAGGGGTGAGGGACTGTCTGAGGGAGGAGTCCATGGACCTATTGCCCCTCTGTAGGTCAGACATGCCCGATGAGATGCCCTCCATGAACGACACCAGCTGAGTCAACAGAGCGGTGTGCGCATGGAGGACACTCAGCATGGCTGTCTGCCCTACATGGAGCTGGCGAAGGAGGTACACAGACTCCTCACTCAGGGCAGCAGGGGACACAGGGGCAGGGGGTGCGGTGCCTGGCCCAAAGGAGACACGCTCCCGAACATGGGAGCCTCCACGGACCTGGGGAATGGGAGCCGATGGGAGGGCGGTGGTGGTGCTGGTGCTGGTGGTGGCGGGGACAGCAACACTAGCTGGGGTGTGGTGGCTGCTGACACCCGCCTCCATAAGGGAGTCATCCTCCGAGTTGCTCTGGTCCTCAGCTGAGGTGGATGGTGCTGAGGACTCCTCGGTGTGGCTCCCCTCGCCCTCCGCGCCACTGGGTCCCTCCGACCACTCCTCGGCTGCTGACCCAGTCTGGCTCTATGGCTCCTCCTGGTCCGTGGAGCTGTCCCCTTCCGTGGCCGTGGATGTATCTGCAAACAATGGGGAAACAGACAGACATCAGTCACCTGCACCAAACGCACACACCACTGTGAGCACAGCACATTACAGAGCAAGCCCTGGCATCATTAGTTGTACATTGCTAAAAGTGCCCTAACTGAACAGGAGAAGCCAATTGTCAGTCTGATGCCAACCATGGCACTCACATCCCACATGGCCTTGCACCCATCTGTCTGGTGTCTGTTGGATTGCAACACCCCAGTGTGGACACATGCACCAACTACACAGTAGTTGGACAGTGCAGAGGACACGGTGTGGTATGTGGACATGCACACATCACAGCTCTTGCCACTGAGTCAGTACAGGTTTCCGGATGAAAGGGATGCCCAGAGTCAAATAGGAAATGCATGTGATGCATACCAGCGACAGACACCATGATGCACCCATGTCCTGATAGCCATCGCCACAATGGTGTGCATGTAGCACATGTCACTACCCTGCAGGACCACCAATAAGTTGACACATGCCATGGCAGAGGCATGACTGCTAAGTCATACATCACTGTCTCAGTGATGTATGACTTGGCAGCCAGACAACAACACTATGCACTGTGTCACAATAGTAGGTCATGGGGAATGCAAGTCCTGGAGCTGCACAAGTGCACATGTACATCCCCCACACAACACATCATCTTAACCCTCATCTGTCCAGGTCATACCTATTGGACATATGGGATACCTGTGACACTACCCTCTGAACCTGAGCCCCTCACAATCTGCTGTGAATGGGGAACAGCTGCCTGAACTTCACATTCGCATACCCCAGTCTGCACGGGCAGCTGATCAAACACCTATGTGACACACAAGTATCGTCTCCTATGGTCACATCTCCAGGGGCATGCTGAGCCCCTACCAAGAAACACCCCAGCAGTCCTGGCAAGTAATCCACATCACACTCACACAGAGGCAGACACCTGAGGGGTCAAATCACTGCGCACAATGTGTCAGCTGATACACGGGAGTGGGAGTACAGAGTGCATTGCATGGCCTGGAGTAGGCATGACTGTCCTGCTCCACATGAATGAGGGATGAGCCCTGGACAGTGGATAGCTGGCTATGTATGTGTGACACACGTAATCTGCACACTCCTGGGGCCCAAACATTGTTCCCACCCGCTGCATGGGCGTGTGCCACATACCCCAGGCACATGTGGTGGCTCAGCTCAGCAAGTGGACCGCATATCAAAGCAACACGCAGATTACATGTCCGAACACAGGCGTTGTGTGAACAATGGACCCACCCATGATGCCCACAACAGAGTTAGGGAAACAGATGCTGTCCCCCACCTTTAGTGAAGCAAACTGCAAGGACACAGTCCCAAGTGACACAATTCCCTGAATGTAAGGGCCACACCTGGGTATCAGATGAGCAGTGGGCAGTGCACAATAGAGGGACATGGCTCCTGGACAACATGACTGCTGCACTGTGGCAGTTGAACCAGGCCAGAGGAGGGCACAAAGCATGTAATACAGAGTTCACAGTGCAGTATTTGACTCACCCCCTCCTTGCTGCTGTCTGGCCTTCAGCTGCCCATCCAGGTCTGGAAACACCACCGCCAGGATCTGGAGCATGTGGGGGTCAGGGTCCGTGTTCCGCCCCTCCTGCGAGGAGGCGACAGCTTCAGCTGGACCCGTGCAATCCTCCGGGTCCAGCCCCGAAGGTCCTGCCACCTCTTCTGGCAGTTGCGGATCCTGCGCTTGTAGACCCCCACGGACCGGACGGCCCGGACGATGTCCTTCCAGATCTCCTGCTTCCGATGGGCATTAACCTGTCAGGATGACAAAGTGAAAAGGCCATTACTACACATGCAACATATCCGTGCATGACACAGTTGTATATACATGTCTCAATCACAGGGGCACATGATGTACACAGGCAGTGCAAAGCTGCCCATGGACAGTTTGCCAGACGTCACTACATGGTATCATTGCATGGGAAGTAAAACCTTGTTCAAATGCACTGTCACTGCACCATACCTGTCCAGTGCATGTCACTACACACTATGGGGGTGACAACTACTCAGTGAGCCTGCTAGCCAGTGGCGTGCAGACTTCCAGCCTTGCTAGTCAGACAAAATGCACATTCAGAAAGGCAGTGCACAGAACACTCACCTGCTCCCCTGGTGTCCCATACAGCTTGCTGTACTGTGGAAGTAGGCTGTCCAGCAGGGCCTGGTTCTCCTCAAGGCTGAAGGCTGGGGCTCTCTCCACAGTACGTGCCATTGCAGGGTCCAGAGGGGCAGAGACAGCAGCAGTGCAGTGGCAGATGTCGTCCTGGAGCATGTAGTGCAGGCAAGTGAGCTCTCAGGGGAACAGCCAGCAATATACATGTGCTGGAGAGGCAGATACTGTCCCTTGTGTCCAAAGTGATAGGTCCAAGTCGTTTGCATCTTCTGAATCTGGCCAATCCATGGAATAGCAGCACCAAAACACGCCCACAGCATCCTTCAAATCTTCAACTTCATGACATACATGATTTTGCAACATTGTTGTGGGTGACCAACTGATTTTCCAGCAACCGACTCGTTCGAAATTCGAAAACGCGTCCGTTGCCAGGCAAGCCCATTGTCAATGGGTGCGCACCGATCGGTCCATTGCGGTACAACGCGTACAGGGGTACAACGCGTACCCGCACACATTGAATGCAATGGGCCGGCCGGGGGCACCGATCGGTCCATTGCAGTTCAACGCGTACAGGGGTACAACGCGTACCCACACACATTGAATGCAATGGGCCGGCCGGAGGCACCGATCGGTCCATTGCAGTTCAACGCGTACAGGGGTACAACGCGTACCCGCACACATTGAATGCAATGGGCCGGCCGGGGGCACCGATCGGTCCATTGCAGTACAACGCGTACAGGGGTACAACGCGTACCCGCACACATTGAATGCAATGGGCCGGCCGGGGCACCGATCGGTCCATTGCAGTTCAACACGTACAGGGGTACAACGCGTACCCGCACACATTGAATGCAATGGGCCGGCCGGGGCACCGATCGGTCCATTGCAGTACAATGCGTACAGGGGTACAACGCGTACCCGCACACATTGAATGCAATGGGCCGGCCGGGGCACCGATCGGTCCATTGCAGTTCAACGCGTACAGGGGTACAACGCGTACCCGCACACATTGAATGCAATGGGCCGGCCGGGGGCACCGATCGGTCCATTGCAGTACAACGCTGTACAGGGGTACAACGCGTACCCGCACACATTGAATGCAATGGGCCGGCCGGGGCACCGATCGGTCCATTGCAGTTCAACGCGTACAGAGGTACAACGCGTACCCGCACACATTGAATGCAATGGGCCGGCCGGGGCACCGATCGGTCCATTGCAGTTCAACGCGTACAGGGGTATAACGCGTGCACCGCACACATTGAATGCAATGGGCCGGCCGGGGCACCGATCGGTCCATTGCAGTACAACGCGTACAGGGGTACAACGCTGCACCCGCACACATTGAATGCAATGGGCTGGCCGGGGCACCGATCGGTCCATTGCAGTACAACGCGTACAGGGGTACAACGCGTACCCGCACACATTGAATGCAATGGGCTGGCCGGGGGCACCGATCGGTCCATTGCAGTTCAACGCGTACAGGGGTACAACGCGTACCCGCACACATTGAATGCAATGGGCCGGCCGGGGCACTGATCGGTCCATTGCAGTACAACGCGTACAGGGGTACAACGCGTACCCGCACACATTGAATGCAATGGGCCGGCCGGGGCACCGATCGGTCCATTGCAGTTCAACGCGTACAGGGGTATAACGCGTACCCGCACACATTGAATGCAATGGGCCGGCCGGGGGCACCGATCGGTCCATTGCAGTACAACGCGTACAGGGGTACAACGCGTACCCGCACACATTGAATGCAATGGGCTGGCCGGGGCACCGATCGGTCCATTGCAGTACAACGCGTACAGGGGTACAACGCTGCACCCGCACACATTGAATGCAATGGGCCGGCCGGGGCACCGATCGGTCCATTGCAGTTCAACGCGTACAGGGGTACAACGCGCACCCGCACACATTGAATGCAATGGGCCAGCCGGGGCACCGATCGGTCCATTGCAGTACAACGCGTACAGGGGTACAACGCGTACCCGCACACATTGAATGCAATGGGCCGGCCGGGGCACCGATCGGTCCATTGCAGTACAACGCGTACAGGGGTACAACGCGTACCCGCACACATTGAATGCAATGGGCTGGCCGGGGCACCGATCGGTCCATTGCAGTTCAACGCGTACAGGGGTACAACGCGTACCCGCACACATTGAATGCAATGGGCCGGCCGGGGCACTGATCGGTCCATTGCAGTACAACGCGTACAGGGGTACAACGCGTACCCGCACACATTGAATGCAATGGGCCGGCCGGGGCACCGATCGGTCCATTGCAGTACAACGCGTACAGGGGTACAACGCGTACCCGCACACATTGAATGCAATGGGCCGGCCGGGGGCACCGATCGGTCCATTGCAGTTCAACGCTGCATAGGGGTACAACGCGTACTCGCACACATTGAATGCAATGGGCCGGCCGGGGGCACCGATCGGTCCATTGCAGTTCAACGCGTACAGGGGTACAACGCGTACCCGCACACATTGAATGCAATGGGCCGGCCGGGGCACCGATCGGTCCATTGCAGTACAACGCGTACAGGGGTACAACGCGTACCCGCACACATTGAATGCAATGGGCCGGCCGGGGCACCGATCGGTCCATTGCAGTTCAACTACGTACAGGGGTACAACGCGTACCCGCACACATTGAATGCAATGGGCCGGCCGGGGCACCGATCGGTCCATTGCAGTACAATGCGTACAGGGGTACAACGCTGCACCGCACACATTGAATGCAATGGGCCGGCCGGGGGCACCGATCGGTCCATTGCAGTTCAACGCGTACAGGGGTACAACGCGTACCCGCACACATTGAATGCAATGGGCCGGCCGGGGCACCGATCGGTCCATTGCAGTACAACGCGCATAGGGGTACAACGCGTACCCGCACACATTGAATGCAATGGGCCGGCCGGGGCACCGATCGGTCCATTGCAGTTCAACGCGTACAGGGGTACAACGCGTACCGCGACACATTGAATGCAATGGGCCGGCCGGGGCACCGATCGGTCCATTGCAGTTCAACGCGTACAGAGGTATAACGCGTACCCGCACACATTGAATGCAATGGGCCGGCCGGGGCACCGATCGGTCCATTGCAGTACAACGCGTACAGGGGTACAACGCGTACCCGCACACATTGAATGCAATGGGCTGGCCGGGGCACCGATCGGTCCATTGCAGTTCAACGCGTACAGGGGTACAACGCGTACCCGCACACATTGAATGCAATGGGCCAGCCGGGGCACCGATCGGTCCATTGCAGTACAACGCGTACAGGGGTACAACGCGTACCCGCACACATTGAATGCAATGGGCCGGCCGGGGCACCGATCGGTCCATTGCAGTACAACGCGTACAGGGGTACAACGCGTGCCCGCACACATTGAATGCAATGGGCTGGCCGGGGGCACCGATCGGTCCATTGCAGTTCAACGCGTACAGGGGTACAACGCGTACCCGCACACATTGAATGCAATGGGCCGGCCGGGGCACCGATCGGTCCATTGCAGTACAACGCGTACAGGGGTACAACGCGTACCCGCACACATTGAATGCAATGGGCTGGCCGGGGGCACCGATCGGTCCATTGCAGTTCAACGCCGTACAGGGGTACAACGCGTACCCGCACACATTGAATGCAATGGGCCAGCCGGGGGCACCGATCGGTCCATTGCAGTACAACGCGTACAGGGGTACAACGCGTACCCGCACACATTGAATGCAATGGGCCGGCCGGGGGCACCGATCGGTCCATTGCAGTACAACGCGTACAGGGGTACAACGCGTACCCGCACACATTGAATGCAATGGGCTGGCCGGGGCACCGATCGGTCCATTGCAGTTCAACGCGTACAGGGTACAACGCGTACCGCGCACATTGAATGCAATGGGCCGGCCGGGGCACCGATCGGTCCATTGCAGTACAACGCGTACAGGGGTACAACGCGTACCCGCACACATTGAATGCAATGGGCCGGCCGGGGGCACCGATCGGTCCATTGCAGTTCAACGCGTACAGGGGTACAACGCGTACCCGCACACATTGAATGCAATGGGCCGGCCGGGGCACCGATCGGTCCATTGCAGTACAACGCGTACAGGGGTACAACGCGTACAGGGGTACAACGCGTACCCGCACACATTGAATGCAATGGGCCGGCCGGGGCACCGATCGGTCCATTGCAGTACAACGCGTACAGGGGTACAACGCGTACCCGCACACATTGAATGCAATGGGCCGGCCGGGGCACCGATCGGTCCATTGCAGTACAACGCGTACAGGGGTACAACGCGTACAGGGGTACAACGCGTACCCGCACACATTGAATGCAATGGGCCGGCCGGGGGCACCGATCGGTCCATTGCTGTTCAACGCATCACTGTACATGTGACTGGCATATGTCAGCATGCCTGTCTCAGATGGACATATGCCAGCCACAGATAGCTCCCAGGGAGTGAGGGGCACACCTACATCACGACAGCCTGTCCAAACTTTATCATAAGGCATGTAAGGCTGCATTTCCTATTGTGTGTATGTTGGTGTACATGTTGTCCTGTGGGTGTCACCTGTGGGCAGCCACCCCCAGGCTGTGCACGTGTTCATGGGGACAGGATCCTGGGTGTTACGTGTACATGACCACTGTGATGTGCAACTGTTCATATCTGTGCATGTGCCATGGTCACATTTCACGGTGGTGTATGTGTATGTCATGTCACATACCCCGTGAGTCCCATGTGGGACGGTATGTTTGAGCCAGGGTGTCCCAGTGGCACAATAGTGATGGTCCTCCACAGTCTTTGTGCATGTAGTGTTTACAATGTCTCTGATTTCATGTGCACAATGGGAGACAGTCTCCACATCCAGGTTGTGTGTGCATGGACTTTGATGTTGTGCGTGTGTGTGTCACAGACGTCCATGTCTGTCCTGCCGTGGCAAGTGGGACCACTACCTGTGGGGGTCATGGTTGTTTTGCTGTGGTGTATACATGATACTCCATGTAATGCCAGTGTCCATGTGGCAATACAGGGTCCCTGGGAATGTACCTGTCGTTGAGCTGTGGTGCCTGGGGCACATCTGTCCTCACATGTCACTGTGGGGGGTGATTGTGACACGGCAGCAGGAGATGGGAACTGTGACACGGCCTCATGATATCCAATGGGCCAACCTGGGACTAATTGATGCCACCTGTTGGACCGTGTTGACAGATGTTGGCCATGTATGGACCATACATGTCCTTACGGAACTGCACACTTCATGTAGTTGTGCCTCATAATGATGTATGTTGGGATATTGAGTGTGTTCAATGCCGCATATGTGGGGTGACTGACAATCTTGCTTACTTCTCCTCTGCACTGCAGGGCTCCTGCTGTCCATCGACCATTCCCAGACCTGGCAACGATGGTGGAACGGGACAGCATCCGACGGTACCGCTTCACCAGGCAGCTGATTGAGGATTTGGCAGTGCAGTTGTTCCCACATTTGCAGCCTGGCCGGCCGTATCCTACAGCGCTGACCCCCAAGGTGAAGGTGATGGCAGCCCTACACTTCTTTGCCACCGGTACCTTCCAACATACTGTGGCGACTGCTGGTGGGATGTCACAGACCATGTTGAGCCGTGTGCTCCGCGATGTTTTGGCGGCAATGTTGCTATTCCTGAACCGGTACATCTATTTCCCTAGACTGCGACGACTCACTGACGTGAAGAGTGACTTTTATGCCCTGGGGAGGATGCCGCATGTCATTGGCTCCATTGATGGGACACATGTGGCTTTGGTACCACCACAGGCCCAGGAGCAGGCCTACAGGAACCGCAAGCACTACCACTCGGTCAATGCACTGGTGGTGTGTCTTGCAGACATGACCATCACACACGTGTGTGCCCGTTTCCCTGGTTCAGCACACGATGCCTTTGTGATGAGGAGTAGTCGCATCCCCAGGATGATGGCACAGATGCAGAACCAGCGTGCCTGGCTTGTCGGTGTGTACTGACTTTGTGCCATTGTGTGTGATCTGATCTGTAGTATTCCGCCCACTTTTCCAAGTCAGCTAATGTGCACTTGTCTGTCCGTAGGTGACTCGGGATACCCCAACATGCCGTGGTTGCTGACACCCCTCAGGAACCCTGTGACACCAGCCCAGATGCGCTACAATGAGGCACATGGTCGGACCAGGAGAGTGATTGAGTGGACATTTGGTCTCCTGAAGAGCCGCTTCCGCTGCCTGGACAAGACCGGAGGGTCCCTCCCATATGCCCCTGCGAAAGTGTGCAAGATTATCATCGCCTGCTGCATGCTCCACAACCTGGCAGTGCGGAAGGAGTTGCCTCTCATCCAGGATGACAATGACCAACATCCGCCACCTGTGGAGGATCCTGGCCTGGACCACGATGCCAGTGACGATGATGATGATGGTGATGTCCGCACACAGCTCATCACCAACTTCTTTAGCTGAATGTGAGTATCCTGAGGTGTCATGTCAATGATGTGAGTTGGCATGATGTGTAGGTGGTGCTCTGGTGCTGTTGGAGTGTGTCCATGGGCTACTTGACTGGATGTGTGTTGCGATGTGTGCTTACAGGTGGGCTGTACTCCCCAACAGTGTTGACATGCTAACTTGGTTCTGGGTGGGTATCTTGTAACATGTATTGTGCATGAGTTTTGCTGTTCTGTCCTGTACTCCATTGCTTTTGACTGTGTGTCATTTCTGTCCTTCACAGGGTACTTTCAGATTCGTTTGGTCAACTGTGTCCACCGACGACGTGATTGCACTTCCAGGCTGGTAGCTGTTGTGTCCCTACAGGTGATGTGCGCCACACCCATGGACTTCCTTCCGTCTACAGTTGTTGACTGTGTGCCCGCTGCCAGGTGGGATTACCTTGCATCTGTAGTGGTTACGACATGTTGCAACTGTGTAATAAACCTGTGCTTCACTTTGTGATGTGCGTTGTCTGTGGTCACACATTTGACTGCCATTTGCTTACTGCACCTGTGGGCTACTTGACTACAACTGGGAATGGGTGTGGTGTCTGTGCATTGCACCGTCTTCCCTGGCAACATCAGTGTAGGCAATGAGTCAGATGGCCTAGGTGTGTATGTGTTGTGTAGCCCTGGTGGTGTGTCTCCCTCATATGTGTCACGTTGCCTTTACTCACATGCCTGTGTTGATCTTGCTGTTGCAGTTCGCATACACAGTGTAATTTTGCAGTTCATCATCCCCATAACAGCACCCACGTTGGAATCACAACAGAGGCAAGTATGGTGTATTAGTGTGTTTATTGTGATACATTTGTGTGAATAGTGCATAGGATGGGTAGTGCTGTACATAAATCTTGCAATCCGAAGTTCCTAGGTGAATTGAAAGTCCTGGTAGACAGAATCCCCAGTATCGGGGCCACAGTTGTCTGATACATTGGTCCAACTTGTACTCCCCATGCAATGTGTGGGAGTAGTGTTGCCGTCAACAGGGTGAACAGTCTGTGCACAAAGGTGAACATCCAGAACAGGTTCAGGCTTCCTGGGAGTTGCGCTTGGCCATCGGCCTCTCACTTGCCCCTCCTCGGACGACCCCTCTTCTTGGGGGGGGCCCTCAAGTACAGGCTGCTGCGGTGCAGGGGACTCTCCGCCAGAGTCATCCTCCCTCCCTGTGGCAGTTGCAGTTTGATCGGCACCAGATGTTGTTGGCACACAGGGAGGTGTGGACTGGTTGCTGTTCATCTGGCGGAGGCATTGTAAAATGTCCCTGTGCACCGCCGTCATCTCATGCAGTGCATCCCACTTGGACTCCACGCGGGACATGTGTGAGTCCACGCGGGACATGTGTGACTCCACGTGGGACATGTGGGAGTCCAAGCGGGCATGATGGGCAGCCTGCTGCTGTTTCATGTCTCTGAGGAGCCCCACTACCTGGCTGAGGTCTCCGGTGCTGGACTGGTACGCATCAGCTATGCGTACCAGTTGTGGGTCATCATGCACACCAGCAACCTCTGCAAGCAGCGACCTCTGTCTCCCACCCCTCCCACCACCCCTGCTGACATGTGCAGTGTGTGCAGTGGCACGCACAGATGACCCTGGTCCACCTTGGGGGTTGGTGAGGTGGTGGTGTCCATGGCCCCAGGTTGGTCCAGGGTCCCTGTGCTGGTGTTGCTCCTTGTTCTGTCCATGTCAGCAGGGATGGTATTTGTGGTGACAGTCGGAGGGGTGGGTGCAGGGGGTGCAGCTGGTGGTCCTGCTGGTGCTGCAGCTGGTGGTCCTGCTGGTGCTGCATGTAGACTTGCACCGGATGTGCCAGGTTGGTCTTCTTCGTCCGAGGAGGACAGAGGCTGTACGACGCCAGTGAGCTCCGCATCCTCTTGAGCCTGGGACTGGGACTCCTCAGCGTCTGCTGCTGTGTCCCCATCATCACCTGTTTTTGGGAGACACACACAATGTATGTTATGTTTCTGCAGGCATCAATGGTTGACACACATGACAGTTGTGACTGTGCCTCTGGGTGTGGGCCTGTACATTGCATTGTCCTAAGTCGTCACACTCAGGGGTTGATATTGGTGTGGCACATTGTCCTGCATTATTTGGGCATTTCTATGTATTTTTTGGGGTGTGAACATGGTCTGCATTGGTTGTGTTTGGTTGACAGCCGGCCCTCCTTCCCACCCACCCAGCCAGTCAGTTATCCCACCATGGACTGTGCTTGCATTGCAGGGAGTGGAAGTTGTCTCTCAGGATGTCAGTCAGTGGTGTCCTGCTGTTTGTTGGTGCACAGTTGCCAGCAGGGCCTTGTGCTCCCCACAGCAGTAGCCAGTGTCAGCCATCTTGTGAGTCCTTCTCCACTCCCTGTGATGTGAGCATGGTTAAGGGTGGTGTTGATGGGACAGTTGTGGGGGTGAGCTATGTCTGTGACTACGACTCCCATCATGCTATTGCCTCCACCCCACTTCCCAGCATTCCCATACTTACTTGCTTTTGTGGGGAGTTCAGTGTGTGTGGGTGTGAGAGCAATGGCAAGATGGCTGACAGTGGTGTCCTGCTGTTGGTTGGTGTGCAGTTCCCAGCATGCCCTTGTGCTCCCCACGACACAGCAACAGTGTCAGACATCTTTGATGGGCCTTTCCACTCTCTGTGGGATGTGCATGCGTGAGTGTGAGCTTGCTGGGCCATGTGGTGGGGGATGTAGAGCTGTGACTACGACTCCCATCATGCTATTGCCTCCACCCCCCTTCCCAGCATGCCCATGCTTCCTTCCTTTTGATTCTGCTTCCCTGTGGGGTGGGCTGGCTGTGCTGACAGGATGGCTGGGAGTGTTGTCCTGGCAGTTGTTTGGCTAAGAGTCCCAAGAGTGTCCCTGTGCTTCACACAACATAACCCAGGGTGGTGGTTCTTTGTGGGATCTTGTGTTAGGATGGGGGCATTGCATTCTACCAGGTGGGTTCTGTGGAGTTTGTGTTGGGGGTGTGTGTGAGGGGAGGTGCTTGTGACTATGGTCAGTGCTGCAAGTCCTCCTTCCCACCCACCCAGCCAGCCAGTTATCCCACCATGGAACGTGCTTGCATTGCAGGGAGTGTAAGTTGTCTCTCAGGATGTCAGTCAGTGGTGTCCTGCTGTTTGTTGGTGCACAGTTGCCAGCAGGGCCTTGTGCTCCCCACAGCAGTAGCCAGTGTCAGCCATCTTGTGAGTCCTTCTCCACTCCCTGTGATGTGAGCATGGTTCAGGGTGGTGTTGATGGGACAGTTGTGGGGGTGACCAATATCAGTGACTACGACTCCCATCATGCTATTGCCTCCACCCCCTTCCCAGCATGCCCATTCTTCCTTCCTTTTGACTCTGCTTCCCTGTGGGGTGGGCTGGCTGTGCTGACAGGATGGCTGGGAGTGTTGTCCTGGCAGTTGTTTGGCTAAGAGTCCCAAGAGTGTCCCTGTGCTTCACACAACATAACCCAGGGTGGTGGTTCTTTGAGGGATCTTGTGTTAGGATGGGGGGCATTGCATTCTACCAGGTGGGTTCTGTGGAGTTTGTGTTGGGGGGTGTGTGTGTGAGGGGAGGTGCTTGTGACTATGGTCAGTGCTGCAAGTCCTCCTTCCCACCCACCCAGCCAGCCAGTTATCCCACCATGGAACGTGCTTGCATTGCAGGGAGTGTAAGTTGTCTCTCAGGATGTCAGTCAGTGGTGTCCTGCTGTTTGTTGGTGCACAGTTGCCAGCAGGGCCTTGTGCTCCCCACAGCAGTAGCCAGTGTCAGCCATCTTGTGAGTCCTTCTCCACTCCCTGTGATGTGAGCATGGTTCAGGGTGGTGTTGATGGGACAGTTGTGGGGGTGACCAATATCAGTGACTACGACTCCCATCATGCTATTGCCTCCACCCCCTTCCCAGCATGCCCATGCTTCCTTCCTTTTGACTCTGCTTCCCTGTGGGGTGGGCTGGCTGTGCTGACAGGATGGCTGGGAGTGTTGTCCTGGCAGTTGTTTGGCTAAGAGTCCCAAGAGTGTCCCTGTGCTTCACACAACATAACCCAGGGTGGTGGTTCTTTGTGGGATCTTGTGTTAGGATGGGGGGCATTGCATTCTACCAGGTGGGTTCTGTGGAGTTTGTGTTGGGGGTGTGTGTGAGGGGAGGTGCTTGTGACTATGGTCAGTGCTGCAAGTCCTCCTTCCCACCCACCCAGCCAGCCAGTTATCCCACCATGGAACGTGCTTGCATTGCAGGGAGTGTAAGTTGTCTCTCAGGATGTCAGTCAGTGGTGTCCTGCTGTTTGTTGGTGCACAGTTGCCAGCAGGGCCTTGTGCTCCCCACAGCAGTAGCCAGTGTCAGCCATCTTGTGAGTCCTTCTCCACTCCCTGTGATGTGAGCATGGTTCAGGGTGGTGTTGATGGGACAGTTGTGGGGGTGACCAATATCAGTGACTACGACTCCCATCATGCTATTGCCTCCACCCCCTTCCCAGCATGCCCATGCTTCCTTCCTTTTGATTCTGCTTCCCTGTGGGGTGGGCTGGCTGTGCTGACAGGATGGCTGGGAGTGTTGTCCTGGCAGTTGTTTGTCTAAAAGTCCCAAGAGTGGCCCTGTGCTTCACACAACATAACCCAGGGTGGTGGTTCTTTGTGGGATCTTGTGTTAGGATGGGGGCATTGCATTCTACCAGGTGGGTTCTGTGGAGTTTGTGTTGGGGGTGTGTGAGGGGAGGTGCTTGTGACTATGGTTAGTGCTGCAAGTCCTCCTTCCCACCCACCCAGCCAGCCAGTTATCACACCATGGAACGTGCTTGCATTGCAGGGAGTGGAAGTTGTCTCTCAGGATGTCAGTCAGTGGTGTCCTGCTGTTTGTTGGTGCACAGTTGCCAGCAGGGCCTTGTGCTCCCCACAGCAGTAGCCAGTGTCAGCCATCTTGTGAGTCCTTCTCCACTCCCTGTGATGTGAGCATGGTTCAGGGTGGTGTTGATGGGACAGTTGTGGGGGTGCCCAATATCAGTGACTACGACTCCCATCATGCTATTGCCTCCACCCCCTTCCCAGCATGCCCATGCTTCCTTCCTTTTGATTCTGCTTCCCTGTGGGGTGGGCTGGCTGTGCTGACAGGATGGCTGGGAGTGTTGTCCTGGCAGTTGTTTGGCTAAGAGTCCCAAGAGTGTCCCTGTGCTTCACACAACATAACCCAGGGTGGTGGTTCTTTGTGGGATCTTGTGTTAGGATGGGGGGCATTGCATTCTACCAGGTGGGTTCTGTGGAGTTTGTGTTGGGGTGTGTGTGAGGGGAGGTGCTTGTGACTATGGTCAGTGCTGCAAGTCCTCCTTCCCACCCAGCCAGCCAGATATCCCACCATGGAACGTGCTTGCATTGCAGGGAGTGGAAGTTGTCTCTCAGGATGTCAGTCAGTGGTGTCCTGCTGTTTGTTGGTGCACAGTTGCCAGCAGGGCCTTGTGCTCCCCACAGCAGTTGCCAGTGTCAGCCATCTTGTGAGTCCTTCTCCACTCCCTGTGATGTGCGCATGGTTCATGGTGGTGTTGATGGGACAGTTGTGGGGGGGGCAATATGTGTGACTGCGACTCCCATGATGCTATTGGCTACACTGACTTGGCCAGCATACACAGAATTCCTTCCTTTGAGTGGTCTTCACTGTGTGTTGGTGTTGTTGTGGTGGCTACATGTCTGGATGTGTTTGTTAGTTCTATTTGTGCCACTGCCTAGCTGTAGTTGTAGTTGTGTTTGTACATGTGATGGCACAGTTGGATGTGACTTTTTTGATGGCATGTGTTGTGTTTATCTGACTGACATACACATTTTGGGATGATTCTGTTCTGGTTGCTGTGTAATTGCTATGAGTGCATGGTTTGACTCTCCCCTTGACAGTGATGTGTGTGTGTTTTGTGGCAGTATATTGTGTACATTTGTTGTGTACTCACCAGGCTCTGGGATGTCCTCTAGTCCATATACGCTCACTGGCGGAGGATGGCCCGCACCTTCTCCTCCCAGGGCCTGAGGTATATTGGCTTGGCAGGAGGGCCACTGCCGGTGTGTTGGCTGTTGATGTAGTCTTTTTTGAGCAGGTCCCGTACCCTCCTGCGCACGTCATACCACCTGTTCTGGATGTCGCTCTTTGTGCGCCGACATGGTGATTGTGCGTTCACCCTGTTGATGATCCTCTCCCACATCTTGGTTTTCTGGGAGATGGGGGTCTGTTGGACCAGTGTGCCAAACAGCTGTGGCTCTACCCTGAGGATCTCGTCTACCATGACTTCCAATTCACAATCTAGGAACTTGGGATTCTTCTTGGGGGGCATGGTGATGGGTGGTGATGGTGAGTGATGTGTGTGTTGGTGTGCAGGTGAGGGTGTGTGAGTGTGTGTTTTGCTGGGTGTATGTGAGGTAGGTATTTGTTGGTGTGCTGATGGTGTGTGGCTTGTGTGAGGGATGAGCTGTGGGTGTGTGGTTGCTTTCTCTTGGGTGCTGGCAGTGGAATGGCATTTGCAAAGGCTCATGGTTGTGATTTGTGTCCTTTATATGGGTGGAGTTGTGGGTGTGTCTTTGTTCTCTGTCCCCACCCCCCAGTATTTATTGGCTTGGTAATTGCTTGTTTGGCCTTTTTTTGGGTGATTTTTCCTTTGTACTGTCTGTGTATGTTGGAAACGTTCTTGTGACCGAGTCGGACCCTGCATTTGTCTCGTACGGTCTTCTCCGTTTCGTTCACGCTGTGTATGTGCAGTTTTCTATGCTGCGTACGCGTCGGTCGCGGTGTTTTGTGTTGCTTCGGCTCGGTTTTGTATGCGTGTCGGTCGTACGGCTTGGCCTCCGTCCGACTCGCTCGTGGTTTTCGCGCCTTGCATCGTACTTTGCGGTTTGGAGTTCGCGTGTACGTTTCGGTCGGATTTGTTCCGGGTGCGTGTCGGTCGGTTGGATTCGCGTGTTTTTCCGACCGGATTGCTGTTTTCCATGCGGCTCGGTTGGTCGACTTGGGTTCGGTACGTGTCGGTCGGATTTTGCACGCCTTGCATCGTACTTGGCGTGTCGGGCGCCACAGGTACGTGTCGGTCGGTATTATTTCCGGATCCGAGTCGGTCGGTGCTTTTTCCGGCCCGAATCGGAATCGACCCCAAAGTGTACGTTGATCAGCTGCGCCATCATGAATAGGCACTTTCAGTTACAAGGTGTGTGCATCATTAAGTCTGACAAAGCATAGAATGACTGAAACTTGTGTATGACTCCTAGGTGAGCAGCAAACACTGCAGCTTTCACTTTATATGACAAAGCATACCCACCAGGCAGCATGACAAATAAGGTACAGTCACCATATACATCAAGAGGTATATACTCTGAATGGGCCTGTTCCCCGCAGATAATGCATGCCCAGTTATTTCATACCTCTCACATGGCACCGAAACACATTTACATAAGGATACCATGCTGCTATGTGTGAGTGCTCGAGAGGAAGCGTGTGGGTTTTCATGTGATCTATGTGGCTGTTATTATTATGTACAAGTAGGTAAAAAAAATAAAATGATGTCAAACCCAATGGCCCTTGCATCACTTAACACACAAGATAGTACATACCAGGGTTCTTAGGAGGACTTTGTTTCACAACACTGGTACAACTCTATGCATTACATAGAACAAACATGACAGATCACAAGTCAATTTTTCTTCATCAGTGCTGTCACCAAACACCCAGCAACCAACACATTTACTTTCATTTCACACAGCAACCTGTGTGGTCCTTGGTGCTCTACAAAGCACCAGCATGTGCACGCACACCCACATCAACTTTCCTAGGGTATGAAAAAATCCTTGCAATACTCATCTCTGAGGTGCGTTGCCAGCATATGTACAGTCCACCAATACCAATTTATAACTTTTTTCAACTGTGCATGGGTAAACACACCCACCTGAACTAGCCAAAAGTTTTTGAACTTCATGTGCCATTGGTATCATGTCATCTGTACAATGCTTAACCATGACTCCCACTGTTTCGCCCTGTCTGGAATGAAGGTCAAATGACATGTCAGGCACAGAAGCGCCTCTCGGGAATACTGTATACCTACCTTTCTGCTTCAACACACCCAGACCACAAAGCAAACCCAAAGGTCATCCAAGACCTGGACCTTTAAGAACTACCAAAGCATGGATAGAAGAAAAGGGTACTTATAACCATCCAGCTAGAACCACCTATACTTTAGGTCTGCCTTACAGAACATCAATCTACACATGTCACAAAAGCGGAGATAATCCAGTTGGCACAGCAATGTATGAACATGTCAACCACTGCCTATAAAATATGGCTGCATCCACAAAGACCATGTGACATAACGCTCTGTACCAACATGATGTATGCATCAAAGAGCTGACACAAAGGTTTAATTAACTAAACTGAACACCTGTGCTGATGTTTCATGTGCAACATTCTATGTAGTGCAGCTGCATGTGAAAACAATGAATGAGATTTCAGTGAGCACTTTAAAAAAACATTGTTAAAAGTATTATTTTAAGACATTTCGAATCATTCTAATTAGTGTTTCTTCTACAAACCTAACATTTCTATCATGTTTTTATACTTAAATTACATACTTCATAAAAATAATTGGCTCTGATTACATGTCTAAACTCTACCATTGCCTTAGAACAAAAGCATACCCCTCCAGGTTTAACAAATATTTCTGTGTATACATCTATATGTGATACCAGTACTCATTCACTTCATGTAGACTTCATCCATACACCAATTTAGGTATATCGAGTTGATTTTGGTTCAGAGCTATGCTTCAGTTTGCAAGAAGAGTGTATTAAACTAAACAAACTCTCATTGCAGGAACCAATCTAAACACATCATCCAGTGTGAAAGAAAACTTGTTCTTAACCTCAGTTCTGTTTCCCCTATGATCGGGTTCCAGAATGTCACTTTGTTTGACAATGTCTAGTTGAGGTCCTGATTCCAAAATGTCCCTTTGTTTGATGATGTCTGATTATAATTTTTTGACCTACTGTGAAATCATTCACTGGACGGCCCTTTAAAATGTTAGATAGATGTGAACTCTCTCGGATACATGCTTTATCGGGAGGCTTTGTCACTAATAGCTATCATGGTGGTCTTAACCATCTGAAGTCTCAAATGTCCAAATGCAAAGTTGTGTCTCATCTCACAAATTGGGAGGCTCTCTGAGATGACAAGGGTGAGGTGAGGGAGTAGTATTTGGAGTTAATTTCAAAGCGAATTGCACTGAAGCTCCTCTTTAGAACTTAAGACCGTCTCCAAATAGAGTACAAAACATTCTTGTAATCCGGTTGCACATTGCTAATAAAGCGCAATTTCATTCACAAAGCTGTCAAAACAGTATTTCCACTAAGTCACGATACCTTTAGAAATGACATCGTCATCATAGATTTTGGGATTTGAACTTTTTGGACTTGCGGTTCAGAACGTAGAGGTTGCAGCACTGTTTTTGTCTCACCTTTCCTTTGCCCATGTTTAACAATTTTACCGCTGCTCATTTCGGAGGCTGCTGAAAGAAAGACAGAAAAGAAAACATATTTAAGGGGAGGAATGGATGCACTATCATTTACAATTGAATAGGGTGTCTGTTGGCAACAAAGGGTTTTTGCAACAGCCTGTGTGCTCAGAATACCTTGGGCCACATGCATCAAGCATTTTCTGGTCGCAAATGGGCCAATTCGCAGAATTGGCCCTTTTGCGACAGGAAAAAGGCCTTTTCCGATGCATCAAAGGCTTTGAATTCGCAAATTAGGTAATCGCAATTTATTGAGATTACCTAAATTGCGAATGCATTTAGGGAATCGCAAATTGTGATTCCCTAAAGACGATGCATCAAGCCTTTCCTAAATGCAAACTGTGCATTTAGGAAACGCTAATTACCATCAACTTCAAGTTGATGGTAATTTGTAAATTCTTTGAAAAATGCACAAAAGTGCATTTTTCAAAGTGAAATGGGGCACACACACATGCCTTTAGGGCATGTGTGTGCGCCACATGTGCACACTTACCTTTTTGGGGGGGTGCATCAGGGGGGCCTTAGGCCCCCTGGCACCCTTGGAATTGCATTCGTAATTTGCGATTACCAATTTGGTAATCGCAATTTGCGAATGCAATTCCCATTCATTCCTATGGGCCTATAGGCCAATAGGAATGAATGGAGTGACATTGCCTAATAGTGATTCGCAATTTGCGAATCGCTATTAGGTAATGTTTAGGAATCAAAATTTATTTTGCGATTCCTACATGCATAAGGAATTGCGATTCCTAAATAGCGATTCCTTAAAAATCGCTATTTAGGAATCGCAGTTCCTTATGTTGATGCATGTGGCCCCTAGTTCTCATTTCTGGGTATGAGAGGATGGGGACTGAAAAATGGGTCCCGTGAAAGTGCAGTACAGAGGCAAAGTGAAGGTGTGATTTAAGGGAGAGGCATTGCAGACACAGGGAGGGAAAGTGTAACATGGGCTGTATGTGCAGAGAGAAAATTCCCTATAGGCCGGGGTCATTTGATCTTTGTAGTCATACAACAAGCTCCCACTTTGGGCATTTATTTTTCCAATAAAAAAAAGTTGCCATGCGGGCATTTTAAAAATGGCGCCAACTCTGCAAACTTCAGCGAATTGAAAGAAGCTGCCATGGTGGAGGCTCTCTTCAGAGCACTGAGGTCCTCGCCAGCCAGGTGAGGGTCTCTAAAATCTCTAAACAGGGCAGATGGTCCTGTCTCCAGTCATTCAACTCTACCTCCACTCTAGAGGACAACCTTAAGCAAGTACAGTACCTGGGACACTTCACTACCTCTGCTCTTCCCTGCTTGCTTGCATGTTAGTTCATGCCGGTTCCTTCATAAACATAGCACAGAAATCTGCATCCTCACCCAGGATGCCAACCTGTATCTTCTTCTCATTATTGAGTTCTGAAGACATGACACTTCAGCACCCTATCTCACTCTTGCTTCTCAACCTCGCTACTTGCGATGCATCTACCATGCCCTGACAAGAGAGGCGGTGGCGTTGCAGGAATTTTGAAAGACACATTAACAGTATCACATCTCATCCCTTACCCCTTCTCAATGCTCAAATACTTGGCTTCAAAATCATTACCTCATCCAACTCTTCACTTAACAGCATTTTACCTTATCATCCCCTGGGCAGATCAATAACTTCAGTAAGTATTAGATTTCCTCTCCTACGTCTTACTTAGCTCATCAGACTGCTCCTTTTAGGGGATTTTAACTTCTAGGCAAAGCTTCCTGTCCCAAATGTCTTGTCTGATTGACGTCTGTGCAGCCCTATAACTAGCCCAACTTGTGTCTGCCCTCATGTGTCAGGCCAGCCGCAACTTAAACCTACCCTTTGGTCATTTGAAACGTGCACAGTGCACACAACCATATCAAGTTCTGTGGTCTGATCATTCCAGTTTAAGTTTTACTCCCCACACCACTCATTTTCAGAAACTTGCAACCCTCCCAAAACAAGCCTGACACCAACTCTTTACCCTCAACCCTTCCTTCCTCTATTCTATCTCTCGCTCTCTCTCTTTCTCTCAAATACTTCAGAGAACTTGTGGATTCTCCAGTCTCTCTTTTTTTTTTTTTTTTAACACAGCAATTGTAACAGAGATCGTTGTTAACAAAAAAAAAGAAACATTTTCCCCTATATCAAAACATACTTTACGATACTTTAACCGTGGTGCGCTATTATACAAACATATGTAAACAACCAAACAATGCGGTAGGCCAAGGGGATGGCTATTATAATCAAACATTTAAGTGTAATTTTCCTTCCATCTGTAGATGGGGCCCCAGATGCAATTGCCACGCAGCCTGCTCTTTTTACCCTTACGCTCATATATACTTTTTTCCAAATAGAAGGTAGAGAGCAACCTGCCGAGCCACTGTTGAAACGTTGGTGGATCCCTGTCAAGCCAAGCTGTGGCTATACAGATTCGCATTACTGACATTGCAACAAAGAGAAAGCTTCTATTCGAATTTTGCCTATCCTCGTTGCTAATCCCCAGCAGTATTAGAGATGGGGTCAGGGATACTCTGATTCCTAGAATTTTATCCATAAACCCTTCAATCTTATTCCTTAACATTTGCAGGTGAGGACAAGAAGCAAACATATGCACTATCTCTGCTTCCATACTGTTGCACCGAGGACATTGAATTCCTGACTGCCCTCCCCACTGTGCAATCCGAGCCGGTGTATGATATAGGGAAAATATTGTCTTATAATGTTGGGCTTGGAGTGCAGCCGAGCACAGCACGGATTGACCCAGTTCCAAAGAGTCCTTGACAACAGCATGTTCGATACCAAGTTTATCCACCCATTTTTCCCCATATTTTCCAAGATCATCATGTTTCAGGGTGGAAAGCTCAGCATATAACCTCCGTATGGTGCAGTTTTCCCTTTTCCTAATTACATCCATAATTTGGTTGTCCCCAAATCCACCCAGTCCCCCTTTCTTACCATTAAAAAAGCTGCGGATTTGGAGATATTTGAAAAAGTTTCTATTACCAATACCAAAACCCATCTGTAGATCAGAAAACTGTAACATACCACTAGGCCCCATTAGATCCCCCAACCTCCGGATCCCACATCTTTCCCATTCTACCATTGTCGGATCTGCAAAGATTTCCCCTGGGAGGGACGGATTTCTGAAAAGTTGAGTTTAAGCATTTAAACGACAGAGGCCGATTTTCTTACGGAATGCTGCCCAGATTTTATATGCGGCCTGCACCGTCTTAAATCGGGTTCTCTTAAAATAGCTAGGTTCCGTATATTTCAGAAAGCAGTTCTGAGCATTTTCTCCGAGAAGAACTACGTATATATCCGTTGGAGCATCCCAAGTCCCTGCTGTTACAGCCTCTCCACCCAACAGCCCACGCATATACTGGAAGGCTGCAGCCCAGTAATACATTTAAAAATCTGGGATGGCCCATCCACCTCTATCCCTTGGTAAAGACATGAACCTTAATGCCCTTCTCGTTTTTCCATGTGCCCAGATAAATCTGTTTACTAAATGCTCTAATGCGGTAAACCATTTTTTCTCAAATTCGAGAGGGATGGCCCTAAATAAATACAAATTTTTTGGCAGAAAGACCATTTTCACAACATTGCAGCGACCTACTAATGACAGATGTAGATTGTGTATCCTATCAAAATCCTTCTTTGCTTTGCTAATTATTGGCGCTATATTTTTTTCCACAATCTTCCCTAGGTCCGCTGAAACTTCTATTCCCAGATAAACAGCAGAGTCTGTTACCCGAGCATCATCGCACGTCGCCCCCGTGTTCTTAACTATTTGAGTCATTAGTTTATTTAGAGCATACCCTGACACCTGACCAAACTCCTGCGCTTCCATTTCCATTGTTGTCAATGCAATAACAGGATTTGGGGTAACCAGCGCGATGTCATCCGCGTATGCCAGGGTTTTGAGTTCCAACCCGTGAAATCTCATAGGGGGGATACCTTCATTTGCCTCCATTTTCCGAATGAGTGGGTCGATATATATCGCGAAAAGCAATGGTGAACACGGACAACCCTGCGTGTACCGCGCTTAATTCCCAGAGATGCCGTATAACCCCCATTCACTTTAAGTCGTGCTGTTGGAGATTCATAGAGAGCCTGGATCGCTCTTATAAAGCCCTCCCCGATGTAATACCGCTTCATGATAACCCACAGATAGCCCCAGGAGACCCGGTCGAATGCCTTTTCGGCGTCCATAAGCAAGAGCGCCATATGGTCCCCTGACACTTCTGCCGCATCTAATAGGGTTATGACCTGGCGAATATGCTGTGTCGTACCTCTCCCTGGGATGAAACCGTGCTGGGAAGAGCTAACCATCCTGCTGATTATACTGCCTAATCTGGTAGCCAGGGTTTTAGAGAAAAATTTTACATCCCCATTCATAAGTGTGATTGGTCGATAAGACCCTGGTTCTCTAGGAGGTTTCCCCTTTTTTTTAAAAACCACTATATCAGCGCCAGCCCAGGACCTTGGAGCTGCGCTACCAGCCTAGACTTGCATAATAATCTCAAAGAGATCGGGGCCAATTGCTTAAAAAAAAACTTTATAAAACTCTAAAGGTATTTGATCAGGCCCTGCCGCTTTACCCGAGGGTAAGCTGCTCAAGGCGGTATAGATCTCTTCCGTAGTAAAAGGGGCTTCCAGTATCTCCCTATCTGTCGCATCTATGGGGTCTATCATAATTTTGTTTAGATAATTTTGTATATCTTGGGGGTCCTTAACCTGATCTCCGTTGTATAGCTTGCTGTAAAAACACCTAAATGTCTCTCGAATCCCCGCTGAGTCATTAACCACTTTCCCGCTTTCACCCAGAATCTCCCTAATCTCACCGGCTCCCCAGAAGGCGAATGTTTTTTCTCGCTTAATGATGACTCTGATATTTCCCTTTCCAGCGACGCCAATATCTCAGAGGAGTCTGACTCTGCTGAGACTTCCTCAGTGCAGAAAGCACCAAGGGTGACGGCGCAGAAGAGCAGATCAAAGTCCAAGGTTAAGAGTAAAGGGAGTCCAGGGTTTATGGCAGCCCGTAGACTCACCTGGGATTACTCAGCTTCCACACAGTTGTATCGTGAAGATGGAATAATACCTGATCCCAGTGGGGACACTAGCCCTAATGTAACAGCTTCGGCTCCTGCCCTGGCTCCCTCAATAGAGTTGGTATATGCTACATTAAAGCAGATGCAGGGGGAGGCCAGGTCAGAGAGCCGTAGAGCACAGCTGGCAACCAAGAAACTACAAGGCTCATTGCGGAAGATTAACAAGCTATATGAGGGTCTGGAGGATAGGGTTACTCATGTGGAGGAGCGGACTGGCAGACTTGAGGATGAAGTCAACGATTGGCAGACTTTTAAGGAGGCGCAGGAAAAGGTTACTGAAGACCTACAGTGGAAACTCGAGGATTTTGAGAACAGGCAGAGAAAGAACAATATTAGACTTTTGGGCCTGGCAGAAAATGTTGAGGGGGGGGATGTAAGGGCGTTCGTATTAACCCTCCTGAAGGGGGCATTCCCGGACTTGGCAGCGTGGAATTGGGAGGCCGAGGTTCAGCGGGCACATCGGTTCCCCCTGACCCAAAAGAAAAGAGGGGCGGAGGGTCAAGGGATGCATCCTAGGGCCGTGTTAGTGTACATCGGTAAATATCTTCTTAGACAGGCCATTATGGATAAAGCAAGACCAGAGGCTAAGCGTACATTCGAGGGTAACACGTTTTTCGCCCGCCCTGATTTCTGTCACGCCACGGTAGAGCGGAGATGGAGGCTCAGGCAGTTGATAAACCCCTTTCAGGGGACTGGTAGTGAGGCTTATCTGTTGTACCCCGCCCGCTTAAAAGTTATTACGAACAGCCAAGTCCGAATGTTCTTTTCTGAAGTAAAAGCTCAATCCTTTCTGGCTGAACTTCAAAGTAAGAAGGGGGCGGTTGGTGGTACCTGACCCTTTCTCAATTACCTCCAGCATCAACAGAATGTCTAGGGCATCTCCTGACGTTTCAGGATCTCCCTGGTTAGGGGAAATCCTTTTAAAACTGCTTTGGTTATCCCTGTAGGAATGGGTTGGGTATCTAACTTATACTTTGTTTGGGGAGATATTTATGCACAATTTTTAGGATATCCCCGGTTGGGGAATACACAGTGTAGATATTCTGAGTAGTGTTCATATGGAAGTGAGTTGGTCTGGGTTGGTTTGGAAATCACATTATATATACGGAATATTCTGTGCATAGTGGCATTTAAAGAAGAGGGGGGATGGCTGTGTTGCAGGCTGCGGGTTTTTTGCTGCCACACATAGGTCTGTCTGACCTATTTGCCTGTGAGGGGGTGGAGGGCGGGGGAAGGGTTGGGTCAGGGGGGAGGGAGGGATAGTCAGGGAGGATGGGGTGGGGGGATAATACAGCACAGCAAAGTGGTTTGGATTTGTGGTGAGCAGCTATTGGGTAACAGGGCGGTGGAAGAAGAGAAGCAGGGAGGCAAGATTTTAAACCATAAAATAAAGTTGAGAGATTACTGGGTGGGAATTCTGTTTCAGATTCATTAATGGAGCTAAGAATCGCCTCAATCAATGTGAGTGGGTTAAATGATTTGGGTAAAAGGCAGCGGGTTGCAGCAATGTTGCGAACAATGCGACTAGACCTCCTGTGCCTGCAAGAGACTCACATAGAGGGTACAAAAAGTATGCTCATGGAACAGCTTGGTTTTCGCCTTGTTGCATATACTAGACAAGGGACTAAAACTAGAGGGGTTGCTATACTCTCTAAAAGGAAGGATATAACAATAAGGCGGAAGCTTGAAGATAAATGGGGCAGATGGGCATTAGTAGAGTGCACGATATTGGCTGAGATCTTTACCATATGCTCAGTGTACGGCTCAACTGAGGATGATCCCGATATATATTTGAGTTTTTGGACTCAGAGTTGGCTTCCTGGTCCCCCTTAGTTATCATGTGTGGAGATTTTAATATCGATGGATTGGGGGGGCTCTGGGACGGGGGAGGGGATAGGTATCTGGGCCGGAAAAAAAGGGTATTTAGAGCAATATCTAGTTTAGCTCAGAATAACGCACTGGTCGATCTTTGCGATAGATTAAAACCTGACGATCCCGGTAGTACGTACTATTCGGCTCCACATAAGCTGGTTGTTAGGCTTGATTATTTTTTTATTTCCAACTTTCTGGTCCCCCGATGTCAGATAGAAAAGTTTCCCCAGGTAGTTTCAGATCATAACCCATTAGTGCTAACAATGGATATGGCCAGGGTGGAGAGGCCAGCGAGAGTTTGGACGTTCGAGAGAGGGCTGCTGAAAGATCCCGCATATGTAAACCATATGAAAGAATGGATTGTTGGATTTTGGGACATCAATAGAGGTACTGCCAGTATGGGGGTAGTTTGGGACGCTTTCAAGGCGGGTGTACGAGGGGAAACACTGAGCTATAGCCTGCATAGACAGACGCAAGATAGGCAGTTAGACGTACTAAAGTGCAATGCAATAAGAGAGGCAGAGGAGGAGTTATGTCAGGCAATAACATCAGGGGCAGCTCTTGACAGCATCTTGCTTAGACTGGCCCTGGCCAAATCGGAAGCACAAGATTGATTTGCTGCCAAGGCTGCCGCAATCTTTCTGGCAAGGAGAGAGCAATGCTATAAGTTTAGCTAAAGGGTTGGGCACACTCTGGCGATACGTATAAGACAAAAAGAGGATTCTCCAGTCTCTCAATGATAAGATTTCTCTCGAAAAGTACTATCACCACTGACTACACTCATCACCCTGGAAAAAGGAAATGAAACTACTCTGCAAAAAGGGTAGAAAGATCTTGGCCCTCCATTTCACCTGCCGTACGAAAGTTATACTTTACAACACTATACACGCACAGAAAATTAATTTGATTTGCCAGTGCCCTGTCGCAAAATGCAGACAGAATTGTAACTTCTGTTAAATCCACTAAAGGACATTTTAAGATTGTTATATCTTCGTAAGGCCCTATTTGGTACAAGATCATGGTGCAGCTTTCCCAAACTTTTTGTGACCCACTTTTGGCCTTTTTCCATCAGAAAATCGTCACGTTTTGCAGTAATCTCTCATCTTCCATCTCTGTTGACAGGGCTAACTTTCTTTTTGGTTCTATTCCTCTTCTTTTCTTTCAGACCTCTCTCCTCCATCCCTTCACCAGACAACTTAGCTAATGCTTTCTGTCGAGTCTGGTTCCACAAAGGACGTTACCCACCACCGTCTTTCACCCATTCTCTCTGGTGGTGTAACTTGTTTTAACTGATCTTTGACACTTAATCTGCTTTGTGTCCACTGAACAGCACCTAGTCTGCCATAGTCTCAATTCTCAATGATCTCTGGCTGTTAGTAGATCAAAGTGGATCTGCCACTTTGGTTCTACCAGACCTGTCTGCGGCCTTCAACACAGTAGCACACAACATTTTGCTAGTATACCTACATCACACCACAGTCAGAAACAATGCTATGGCCTAACTTGCTCACTATTTGAAAGACCGATCTCAAACCATCCATTTTAGCCTTTTCGTTCCATTTTCAGAAAAGTCTTGTGAGACAGTCCTCTGCCCCACGCTGTTCAATGTCTATGTATCCCAACTTTCTAAACAGATTCAATCTTATGTTTTTTTAATGTTCTGTGCTGATGTGAGGATTTGTGTCGGAGCTTGGCAGCGGTAGGGATATCAACCTCGAGAACACACTGTCTGCTGCCTTACCTGGTGACCTCAATGTGTTCACTAAACAGGGGTGTGGGGAATTAGCCACGCAGGCAGCATGGTGATGTTGGTGGTGCATCTCCTACACTTTGGGATGCTCTACAAAAATGATGCGTTACATGTGCAGCGACCACCTTTAACAATAGAAAGAAGGCTTTTCTTCCCTCCATTTCTATTCTTGCTTGGTGGTGGCTATCTTGGTATAGGCAGAGTTCATTGACATTTTAAGATGCTTATGGCGCTTTTTGAAAATTACTTCTTGTTACTGTACTTTACCTCTGGGGCTTTTCAGGCAGCATGACTATTGAAGGGTAGCACTTATAGTGAAAAACTGCCTCGCAACATTTTGAGTTGGTGGGTTTGCACCTGGCCTGCCAACACGGAAAACCCTTTTTGTTTTTGTCATTCTCGTTGTTTCTTTGGTCTGATGTCGCTTTTCCTCCGCCTTTTCCCTGCAGACTTTCAGAGGCTCATTTGAGTCCCAGGTTGAGTATAACCAAAGCAATTGGCATTCCAGGTTCCGCATCCCACTTAAAGAGGGCTCCATGTTTCACCCTCTAATTCCCTTGTTTTGTTCAAGTTAGTCTGGGCTAACAATTTAGAGAATCGGGAAGGCAACAGGTGTTGTAGCAGTCCAGGTTTGTATCTCCAATTAATCCGAATTGCGGAACGGGTCATGGGTGGCAAAACAGATGATAGCTACACAAATTTCCAAAGGTGTCTCTTTTTAGTTATTTCTTGGATGAGTCACACCCCTCTAAAAATCAATACAGACAAACCTAAAATTCTTGTTGCTGGCAAGAACTTTTCAGGATAGTCTAAGGACTTGTGGCATACCAAATTGGTACTCCTCCTACCCTGGTTCCGACAGTTTGCAATGTAGGCTTTTTCTTTGGTCAGACCCTATTACTTTTCACTTACATCAGCAACATCCCTTCTTCCTTCTTTAAACATATCCATTTCCTACATAGGGTTACAGCTGGTTTGCCTCTGGAGGCTTGCCTAATTTTGGTCCAGAAAGTGTTTTTTTCCTGCCTGGACTACTATAATCCTCTCTTCCCTAGTCTCCCATACTTTGCACTTGCCCATGTCTTGGTTCATCTCATTTTCCAAATTCTTTGGAACACTCACCTTTCTTTCTACATCTTCTCACTTCACAGGCTTCCAATACATAAATGGACTATTTTCAAATCTGTCTGCCTTTCCCACCATGTCTTTCACCAACAGATCCTCTTTACCTGCAAGCTGAACTAGTTCATCACTATCTTTCCCATTCATTGTGTTCAGTTGCTCTTCATCTACATGTCCTATTAATCTCATGTTGATAGATGTTTCTATTCCCTCATGGCTTCCAAATTTTGAAATTCTTTGCCCCTCCTTTCAGACTTATCGATGACCACCTCTCCTTAAGTCTATCTTTACTGTTTCAACTTTCATCTAAATTATTCAATCTATTCTTATTGGTTTTTCCTTACCTGTGCCATTATGGCCCCCCTATAAATATGATGAATGAGATGATAATGCACTATAAATATGATAGAATGTAAAAGAATCAGAGATGGGTGCTGGCCCCTATTTGGAATCTTTCTTCAGCATCATTTACTGATGCTAAAGCCTCACTGTTGAGTAGAGTGCTATGTTTTGTGCCATCATCCAAACCGATTTTACAGACCACTCAGGAGGTGGGAACATTGTTCAGAAAAATATGTTTAAAAAGATTATCAGCACATTACTGATAGACATACAAAAGCTGTACGTTTCCGTCGCTCCTTGTTGGGAGGGAAGACCTGCTTTGAGAGTGTGCACCCCTACCCTGGAGTACCCAACTGCAAGCAATCACAATATTTGTGATTATCGGTCCGCGGCGCACACAGTAATCATGCATGCGCATTACATGTTTAAAGGTACTGGAGACCTAGAGTGAGGCACCGTGGTCTGGAGGAGCACCCTGATTGTGCTTTCCATTTTACATGGGACAGACATCCATGTACCGATTCATAGCTGCTTAGCAGTGGTGGAAGCATGTCGCTTTTGAATCTCAAGCACCATAAAGGCTTTGTTCCTGTTCCTCATAGTGAGCAAAAAGCCTACAACCCTCACTCTCCCAAGTTCTGCTAAAGTACCATCAATGAACTTTGCTGACAGCCTAAGTGTATGGTAGTTGTGCAATAGGTATTAGCTGACTGGTACTATGAATCTGTATAGCATGCAAGTGTATGGTTATGAGACTAGTGGTATCCAGTTTAGATTATAGAAAGCATGGTACAAAAAGGAGGCTGGGTAACCATCTCCCAGATGAGCAATGTGAAATACCAGACATTAAGGTATGGGACGATGGAGCCAGGGCTCCCTATACAAAAATATAGCAGTGAGGTTTCAGCAGTGATCTCCTTGATTGTTCCCTTCTGAGCAGTCTTATTAGAGGAGATGAGGTTGTGAGGAAGTGGAGACAGCAGTCTCCTTTTTATGTGCACAATGAACCATTCTGTCTGGGTCTGCCTTTTGTCTCTCCTAGTAGTGCTACTGCAAAGCTGGTGGCTGCCAGGTGTGAAGGCTACACTATTCATTAGGCTTTTGTTTTTAGTGCTTTCTCTGGAGACACACCTTGCTGTGGGAAAACACCTAGAGAAAAAGACTGTATCAGCTCTGGAGAGGAAATACACACATCAACAGAATGAAGCATCTCAAACCGGAACAACAACAGTAACAGTGATATCAACATTCCCTGTGTGGTAAAGGACTATAAGAGAGAGTTTGAAACTTCCTCACATGGATCCAGGATTTCTCACTGACCAAAGAGGAGGCCCTCCACAGAGTGTCAGGCAAAATTGTAAGAACAAAGGATGCTGCCTCCAATAGTCTGCAACTTCTTGCTGGAGGAGAGCTGTGGATCTGCCTTGGAAAGGAATCTCCCTGGCCTTCTGGGAAAGGGGAGGGCATCTGTGGTAATCTTGTAGAGGACAATTCCCAGGAGAGTAGACTAGATGGAGGGGCATTTCAGAAGTCGAAGATCCAAACCGTAACGGCTACCCTCGGTCACATGTGACCATCTAAGATATCACAGAAGCTGGCCTGTATGCTGGTGTGGGTCTCCTCCTGCAGACTTCCTCGTGTTGTACCCCTGGCAACTGTGACATTTGGTAGGGCTAACCATGAACTCTGACCCTCTCGAGCCCCTAACAGACTCCCTAGTGACCTCCGTTTGGTCTTGGGTTGCTTGTGTGCCTTTTCAGAAAGGACCTTGCTCAACAGTTTGGGCTGGACTGGTCGTATTGGAGCAGGGTCAAGACTGATTTGCATATGCCGGGTCTAATCTGAGGAGGCATGGTGGGCAAAAGAAAGATGGTTTGCAATGCTGCCCAAGCGATTGCCTGTGGTTAGACTTATTACAAGCATTCCTCCCATCACCTTTTGTGCGTTTGATGCCATCATGATGTGCCAAGCGGGGAGCACCGGTGACAAAAGACATCACAAGTATTAGTGCAACCACAATAAAGGTGCTTCCAGGCCAGGAACATGGGTCATGTGGACAGCAGAGGATAAACTCCTGACCCAGAAGATATGCAGTGACGCAGCTTTATGAAGTATCAGCTGGGGGACAGAACGCCGCTGCCTCTATGTCTTGCTTATAGGGTCTACTGCACAAGGTGCTGCTCTTGGATATCCCTACCTGTCACTCGGGCATGTGTAATGGATGTTAGTTTGCAAAAGTCAGTGGCAAGCCCTACATATATGAAACTTGGTTCCACCACAGACTGTTGATGAGGGAACTGTGATAGCAGACCACATGTGATGCTGCTCAGGAGTCCTCCATCTGAGGAGATGTAAAACACAATAGAGTTCAATAATGTGAGGACTCTCGCCTATTAGGCAGCGTAGATCCCACCTCCTTTTTGTAATCACCAGTAAGGGGGGGTACGTGCAGATCTATAGGTGCTTGAGTGGTGATGAACAATGGATAGAGTGTGCTTCAATTAACTGGGTGTCCCACACAGTAAATCGTAATTGGACAGGGGGCTCACCGGGATTGAAGTGATGCTCTTTTGATCCTCAAGCTCCCACAAGGGCACCAATCACCAAAAATTCCTACTCATTTGAGAGACCCGGGCACATATGAGGATCACCTCCTTCCACGATCTCCAGTGCCTGTGCTCAGGTAGTCCAAGAATCTCACTTGATCGCAAGGACCCAGGGCCAGACCACAACAAATCACCACCACAGACTGGAGGCACACATCCAGGCACCCTGGCCCAAATCACCGGAACAACAGCGACTGCAGCAGAGAAGTCCAGGGCTTCTTGCCCCACGCGGGAAGTCCAGGCAAGGCCGTGGAAGGCGATTCCGGGCAACATTATAGTCCCTCAGTGTTAAGGCACACACATGTGGTGCCTTGCTCCAGAATTTTCAACTCAATGATGAAGGATAATGCTGCATTGTAGCTTCTGACTTCCAAAGCCTCACTATGGAGCAACTACCTTGTAGACCGACACTCTGGTGCATTCCCTTCTTCTGAATTATTGGCATGTTTACATCCCCTGGAGGTTTGTCTGTTTTTGTTCATTTTTTTGCCTCTAAAAATTTGGGTTTCCAGTTTGCTTTTCACTTTTATTTGGAGGAAGGAAGCAGCAGGCCTTATCTTTGCCAGAAGAAAATAGTTCCAGGTGTCCAGAAGACCTGCCCATGACAGAATATGCCACACTACACTAGATTGAAAAGTAAAATTGCTATGTAGACTATGGACCTTATTTAGATTTTGGGGGAGAGGATACTCCGTCAAAAAGTGGTGGATATCCCATCCGCCGTATTACAAGTGCCATAGACTGTAATGCACTTCTAATACGGTGGAAAGGAGTTACGCCACATTTGTGGAGAATATAGCATGTCACAACGCATGCTATTGCATCGCGTTCCATTACAACGCGGTTGTTACAACAACTGTGTTGTTAGAACGCGATACCTTTACAACGCAAGTCATTAGATCGACTTGCTCTAGATGGCGCTCCAACCTTAGGAATAGTATAATTTACTATTCCAACTCCAGCCTGCGCAACAGTAGGGAAGGTGTTGGAATAGTAAATTATACTATTCCTTAGGTTGGAGCGCCATCTAGAGCAAGTTGATCTAATGACTTGCGATGTAAAGGCATCGCGTTGTAAAGGTAACGCAATGTAACGAGCGCGTTGTGAAGGCTGTTTTCCATTTGTGAAGGGGTGTCCTGTCTACCAAATTCTAAATAAGGGCGTAGGCCTTCTTAATCTAGCACAGATCTGCGAATGACCTTCAAGCATTCATGATGTGGCTGAATGCACATGATCAGATCCTAAAGTTTAAGAGTTAGTAGGTAAGTAGGGATAGTATTGCTGTTTTGGATTTAAAGATCAATAGATCAGTGTTAGACCTGGCATCCTTGGCGTGGGTCTCCCTTCCATTTTTTATGATGCCTCCTATGTTACCGAACCGTTTTGCTGGCGTTAGATGCTTTGGGCACTGTGCCACTGCTATTCAGTGCCACAGTGCGAGTGCTCCCTATGATAAATTGTGTTATGTATTAGTGACTCCATGATTGGATGATTGGTTTACTTGTCAGTCCCTAGTACAGTGCACTGAGTGTGCCCAGGGCTTGTAAATCCAATGCCGCTGGTGGGCTTGCAGCACTGGTTGTGCCACCCACAGAAGCGGCTTGTAAAATGTGCCTCAGGCCTGCCATTGCAGAGCCTGTGTGCAGCCTAGGGCTGCCATGTCGACTTGGTGAGTACACCCACTTACCAGTCCCTAAACCTTCCCTTTACTGCATGTTGGTCACCCCTAAAGTAGGCCCTAGGGCAGGGTGCATTGTAAGTACAAGGTAGGATATGCCCTGGTGTGTGTGGCATGTCCTAATAGTGAATTACAGCCATTTTCGTTTTTCACTATTGCAAGGCTACCTGCTCCCCATAGGCCAGAATGGGCAGACTGACTATTACACCTTATAGTCAGAACTGACCCAGGGAACATGGTAGAAAAACGAATTTAGTATGCCTGAACTCAGAATGCTAAAATACATCTTTTAGTGAAGTTGGTTTTAACATTCTGTGTTTGAAAATACCCCTTTTAGAAAGTGGGTATTTTCTTGCCTAAACTTCCAAGCCTGCCTCTGCTAGGTTGTGTATTCCTTGTCTGGAGATTGAGTGACAGGGGCTGGGGGTGGCTACAGGAGACAGGGTGAGTCAGCACAGGGCTGAATAGAAAGATCTGCATCCAGAGTGGAGGGAGGAGTTGCACCTGGGTCTGAATAGGGCTGTGCCTGCCTTCCACAATGCTGGCTCCACCTCCTGCCGGGCGGCTGAGCACCCTGCCCCACATTCTGAAAGGAAAGAAGGAGACAGAAAAACAAAGTGCTCCAGGACTGACCAGAACTGGTTTTGGGCTGGGCAGAGGCCTCTCTGCCTTCAGAGAACAAAGGAAAACTGTGTATAAAAAGGGGACCCAGACCCCTAGGAAATTAGATCACTTTGGGAAAACAAGAAGAAACCTTTGCTGAGGAGCGGAACCAAGAAGGAACTGAGGAGAAGACTATCCCTAAGCTAGATGGATCTGCCTGCAGTGGTTGCCTGACTGCCAAAGGAAGGAGAAAGGACTTTGTGTGCACTTTTATTCAACTTGTAAAGTATCTCCAAGGGCTTGAGAAAAGAGCTTGCCTCCTGCTGAAGTCTCAGGGACAACAGACTTCAACCACCAGCTCCCCAAGAATCCTTTGGAAGTGCCTGCTGCTGTTTTGGGCCTTCTGAAGGGACTGCGTGTCGCAAGGAGCTGGAAGCGCGACTCAAGAGGAAGAAGCGTGTCGCCGTCGCTGCTGCTGCCGTCGCAACTCCGAAGGAGGGTGTCGCCGCTGTAGCTGTCGTAGTGCACCGCATCGAGAGAAGCGTCCCGCAACGAAGAGGAAGCGTGTCGCCGTCGCTGCTGCTGCCGTCGCAACTCCGAAGGAGGGTGTCGCCGCTGTAGCTGTCGAATTGCACCGCATCATGAGAAGTGTCTCGCATCGAGGAAGAAGCGTGTCGCCGTCGCAGCCGCTGCCGTCGCAACTCCGAAGGAGGGTGTCGCCGCTGTAGCTGTCGCATTGCACCGCATCAAGAGAAGCGCCTCGCATCCACGGAGAAGCGTGCCGCCGTCGGAGCTGCTGCCGTCGCATCACGAAACAAGGGTGTCGCCGCTGCAGTTGTCGCATCGAGCGGAAGCGTCTCGCCACGTCGGAGAAGAGGGTCGCCGCCAAAGCCGCTGTCGTCGCATCGCTGAACAAGGGTGTCGCCGCTGTAGCTGACGCATCGAGTCGAGACTTCTCGCAACCTCGGAGAAGCGTGCCGCATCAGGAAGAACTTGACGTCTTTATTTCTTTGCACCAGAACTTTGTCGCATTTCCATCGCTGCAACATTGCTTGTTGTGGAAGCGTCCCGCATCGTAAGGTACATTGACTTAAAGTGTCGCATCGTAAGAACTGAACTGAACTAAGCTAAAACTACCATTTTTAAGTACAGTATTGTGGATTTTTGTCGTTATGGTCTTGTGTTAAAACTATATAAAGAATACTTATTTTTGATATAAACCTTGTGTGGTGTCCATCTGTAGTGTGTCCCTAGATTACTGTATGTGTTCACAAATGCTTTACACACTGCCTCTGAGATAAGCCTGTCTGCTCGTGCCAAGCTACCAAGGGGGTGAGCAGGGGTTATTTTAGGAGTGTACCCCTTTACCCTGACTAGAGGCGAGGGTCCCTATTTGTCACAAGTACCTACCTGTGCCAACTAGAGACCCCCAATTCTAACATTGGTGGTCAGCGGTGGGGATGCTGGACTTGCATTTGTGACTCATGTACAGTGATTGGTGAACACTACTAGTGAGTGCAGACCAAAACGCGACCACATACTGTTGGTAGATTTGTTTTTCTAGGACGTTCCATTTTTGCCAAGTTTAACCATCATGGAAGACACAGCATCCATAGCATCTGTTGATTTTGAGTGGGAGGAGGAGAAACTGGAATGCTACAAAGTGAAGCAGCTGAAGCACTTCTGCAAAAAGTTTAATGTTGTAATTACCGGGCTCACCAAGAGGGATGAGTTCTACAAGGCGCTGAGGGCCTGGGTAGAAGCAAGGAAAACCCCGGAGATTGAGGAAGGGGAGAATAATGCAGATGTTCAGCTGGAAGGGCCATTGGGTCCAGGGGAAAGGAAAGCACCTTCCCTAATAGGTAGCAGTGTTTCTGCCAAAGGCCTGTCCCCAGGAGAGCTGGAGGACAGGGAGAGAAATAGGATGCATGAGTTGGAGCTGGCCAAAATGAGTGGGCAATTGGAAATTAGGAAACTGGCCCTAGAAGAAAAGAAAATGCAGCTTGAGCATGATAGAAGTTTGAGGGAGTTGGATTTGAAAGCTAGGAGCTTAGAAATTACTCCCTCTGGTGGCAGCACAACGTCAATGCCTGTGGAATCTAGAGTATATATTCCTAAAGATGTGGTCAAAGAGTTTTTTAAAAATGATGACATTGGGCAGTGGTTCAAGGCCTATGAGGTAGCCATGTCTTCCCACCGGGTCCCTGAGAAGGATTGGGGAGCGGGGTTGTGGGGACGGTTCCTTAGTGAGGGGCGGGACACACTGCTAGATTTGCCTTCTGATGTCCATAATTCATATCGCCACATGAAGGATGCTTTAATGTCTAGGTATGGTTTAACTCCTGAATTGTATAGGCAGAGGTTCAGGGGTTGCACAAAGATAGAGAACAGTACCTTGGTTGAATATGTCACTTTTTTCTGCAGAGCATTGGATGGTTGGGTGAAGGGTAGCAAAGTTGATGATTTTCAGGGGCTCCTTGATTTGATTGCATGGGAGCACTTGTCAAGTAACTGTTTTCCAGAGCTACGCCAGCACCTGATAGATAGCAAGCTGACTATCCCTAGGAAGCTTGCTGAGGAGGCGGACCGCTGGGTCAGTACCAGGGTCCACAAGGGTCACGTGGGAGACTCAGCCAAGGGTGGGCAGGGTCCCCAGCAGAAGAGTGGGGGGACAAGGGTAAACAGAGGGAGTTCCAAAGAAGGCCCCAAAGTAGTCCCCAAGGGAACCAAGGGAAAGGTTCCCAGCCTCCCCCAGAAACCCACAGGGGCCCCGACAGGTCCACCTGTTCAAAGGGGACCCCTGAGATGCTACAAATGTGGGGACCTGGGTCACATAGCGAGTGATCCCAAGTGCCGCCAGTTTGGAAAAACCGCACCCCTGGTGCAGCCCCCCGGCAGATGGCTAGTGTAGCCCTGGGGGAGGAGATGGATGCCCCAGAGGGGTGGGGCCCCGCACAGATGTCCCTTGTCTCATTAGGAGACTGTGAGATGGTCCCCAAGACCCAGCTGCCTGATAACACTAAAAAATACAGGCAGTGGGTGACCATCAATGGCCATAGGGTGGAGGCTCTTAGAGATACAGGAGCCAGTGTGACAGCTGTCAAGTGTCACCTGGTGTCTCAAGAGCAGGTTGTCCCCCATGCATTCTATCCAGTTGTTGCCGCTGACAACACAGAGAGTCACTGCAAAGTGGCTCAGGTTCCCTTTGAGTGGGGGGTCTCTGGTACTCTTCAGGTAGCTGTGAGGCCCGCCATGCCTGTTGACTGTTTGTTAGGGAACGACTTGGAGAGCTCACCTTGGGCGAAGGTGGAGCGAAGTGCTCATCTAGAGATGTTGGGTTTGCCTGACTGGGCGTGTGTGACCACCCGGTCCATGGCAGCAAGTAAAGGTGCTCAAGAGGACCTGGAGCCTGAGAGGGAGGCCCAGGTACCTGCCGTCACGAGAAGAGGCAGGGGGCGCGGGAAACCGGCCCCCGAAGTTCCCACGGTCCAGGAGGAGGCAGACCCTGAGGGGGATGCCCTGGAGCCTACAGGGGAACAGGTAGCTGAACTGGGGGACCTGCCTGAGCTGACCCATTGGCAGCAGGAAGGAGGACCCTCCAGGGAGGAATTCTGCTAGGAGCAGAAAGAATGCCCTTCTCTGGTGGGTCTGCGGCAACAGGCTGCAGACCAGGCAACAGGTGATCAGTCTGGGTCACATTGGGTCTATTGGGAGAATGATCTCCTGTATACTGAGCCTAAGGTTGCTGAGCCTGGGTCAGCCCGTGTGCTGGTGGTACCCCAGTGCCTCAGAGCCTTCCTACTGGGGCTGGCTCATGATGTTCCATTGGCAGGACATTTGGGGCAGGACAAGACCTTTGAGAGGCTTGTCACCCACTTTTATTGGCCCCAAATGCGCAGGAGTTCAGACACTCACTGCAGGACATGTCAGACTTGCCAGGCAAGTGGAAAGAGTGGGAGGAAGCGCAAGGCTCCTCTCCAGCCATTCCCTGTAGTCAGCACCCCCTTTGAACGGGTGGGTATTGACATTGTGGGGCCACTGGACCCCAAGACAGCCATGGGCAACAGGTTCATCCTGGTCTTGGTGGACCATGCCACCCGGTACCCGGAAGCCATACCTCTGAGAACAGTGACGGCCCCCGTGGTGGGACGAGCACTGATGGGAATTTTCTCCCGAGTGGGATTCCCTAGCGAGGTAGTGTCTGACCGGGGGACCAACTTCATTTCCAAGTATATGAAGTCCCTGTGGCAGGAGTGTGGGGTAACCTACAAGTTTACCACTCCTTACCACCCCCAAGGAAATGGATTGGTTGAAAGGTTCAACCGAACCCTCAAAGGCATGATTATGGGTCTTGAGGAACCTATGAGGCGTAAGTGGGACGTCCTCTTACCATGCCTGCTCTTTGCTTACCGTGAGGTGCCACAGAAATCTCTAGGGTTCAGTCCCTTTGAGCTTCTCTATGGGCACCCAGTAAGAGGACCTCTAAGTTTGGTCAAAGAAGGCTGGGAGCAATCTCCCAGGAAACCTCCCCAGGATGTATACAGTTACATGCTGGCCTTTAGGAACCAAACTAGGCGTTTCAGGCAACTCGCTGAGGCGAATCTGGAAGCCAGCCAGGAGGAGATGAAGCGGTGGTACGACCAGAATGCCACTCTGGTAGAGCTTCAGCCTGGTCAGAAAGTGTGGGTCATGGCCCCAGTGGAGCCCTGCGCGCTCCAGGATAAGTGGACCGGACCCTTTGAGGTTGTCGAGCGCAAAAGTCCGGTTACCTACTTGGTGGACTTGCGGTCTCCCAGGAACCCCTTGAGGGTCCTGCATGTCAACCGCCTGAAGCCCCACTTGGAGAGGTCCCAAGTGGGCATGCTCTTAGCGACAGATGCTGGGATGGAGGAGGAGACTGAGCCTCTTCCTGACCTCCTGTCAGCAACAGAGCAAGATGGGTCAGTGGATGGTGTCAACCTCTCTTCCACCCTGACCCCTGAGCAACAGAATGACTGCCGCCAGTTGCTGGGACAGTTTTCTGATCTGTTCTCCCTGGTTCCCGGTGTCACAGATTGGTGCATCCATGATGTGGACACTGGGGACAGTATGCCTGTGAAGCACAAATCTTACAGGGTGACTGACAGGGTGAGAGCTTGCAACAAGGAGGAGGTCTCCAAAATGCTTGCGTTAGGGGTGATTGAGTCCTCTAACAGTCCTTGGGCCAGCCCAGTGGTCTTGGTCCCAAAGGCTGCCGCACCGGGTGCCACACCAGAACTCCGGTTCTGTGTGGACTACCGAGGACTCAATTCAGTCACCAGGACTGACGCGCACCCCATCCCCAGAGCTGATGAGCTCATAGATCGGCTAGGGGCTGCACGGTACCTCAGCACGTTTGACTTAACGTCTGGGTACTGGCAGATCGCCTTGACTGATGGGGCAAGAGAGAGGTCAGCATTCTCCACACCAGATGGGCACTACCAGTTCCGGGTGATGCCCTTTGGGATGAAGAATGCCCCTGCCACCTTCCAGAGGTTGGTCAACCAGGTGTTGGCTGGACTGGACTCGTTCAGTGCCGCCTACCTGGATGACATCGCGGTGTTCAGCGCCAGTTGGGAAGAACACCTGCGCCACCTCTGGGAAGTGTTGATGGCGCTGCGGAGGGCAGGCCTCACGATCAAGGCGAGTAAGTGCCAGATCGGGCAGGGTTCCGTGGTGTACTTGGGACACCAAGTGGGGAGCGGCCAGGTGGCGCCCCTACAACCCAAAATTGAAACCATCCTGAATTGGGAACCCCCCAAAACCCAGACAGAGGTGAGGGCCTTCTTAGGACTCACGGGTTACTACAGGAGGTTTGTCAAGGGGTATGGCAGCATTGTTGCGCCCTGACAGAGCTGACTTCCAAGAAGCAGCCCAGGAAAGTGATTTGGACTGACACCTGTCAGAAGGCTTTTGAGGCCCTGAAAACTGCCATGTGCACGGCGCCCGTGCTCCTGGCCCCCAACTTCTCCAAAGAGTTCGTAGTACAAACAGACGCTTCAGAGCATGGTGTGGGGGCTGTTCTGTCACAGATGAATGAGGAGGGCCTAGATCAACCCGTAGCCTTCATCAGTAGGAGGTTACTACCACGGGAACAGAGGTGGAGTGCTATTGAGCGTGAGGCATTTGCTGTGGTCTGGGCACTGAAGAAGCTGAGACCATACCTGTTTGGGACTCACTTCCGGGTTCAGACAGACCACAGGCCCCTCAGATGGTTGATGCAGATGAGGGGTGAGAATCCAAAGCTGTTGAGGTGGTCCATTTCCCTACAGGGGATGGATTTCACGGTGGAACACCGCCCTGGTACAGAACACGCCAATGCTGATGGTCTGTCCAGATTTTTCCGCCTTAGTGAAGAGAGCTCCCCTGAGGTAGGGTAGTTCTCCCCACATTTCAGCTGGAGGGGACACGTGTTAGACCTGGCATCCTTGGCGTGGGTCTCCCTTCCATTTTTTATGATGCCTCCTATGTTACCGAACCGTTTTGCTGGCGTTAGATGCTTTGGGCACTGTGCCACTGCTATTCAGTGCCACAGTGCGAGTGCTCCCTATGATAAATTGTGTTATGTATTAGTGACTCCATGATTGGATGATTGGTTTACTTGTCAGTCCCTAGTACAGTGCACTGAGTGTGCCCAGGGCTTGTAAATCCAATGCCGCTGGTGGGCTTGCAGCACTGGTTGTGCCACCCACAGAAGCGGCTTGTAAAATGTGCCTCAGGCCTGCCATTGCAGAGCCTGTGTGCAGCCTAGGGCTGCCATGTCGACTTGGTGAGTACACCCACTTACCAGTCCCTAAACCTTCCCTTTACTGCATGTTGGTCACCCCTAAAGTAGGCCCTAGGGCAGGGTGCATTGTAAGTACAAGGTAGGATATGCCCTGGTGTGTGTGGCATGTCCTAATAGTGAATTACAGCCATTTTCGTTTTTCACTATTGCAAGGCTACCTGCTCCCCATAGGCCAGAATGGGCAGACTGACTATTACACCTTATAGTCAGAACTGACCCAGGGAACATGGTAGAAAAACGAATTTAGTATGCCTGAACTCAGAATGCTAAAATACATCTTTTAGTGAAGTTGGTTTTAACATTCTGTGTTTGAAAATACCCCTTTTAGAAAGTGGGTATTTTCTTGCCTAAACTTCCAAGCCTGCCTCTGCTAGGTTGTGTATTCCTTGTCTGGAGATTGAGTGACAGGGGCTGGGGGTGGCTACAGGAGACAGGGTGAGTCAGCACAGGGCTGAATAGAAAGATCTGCATCCAGAGTGGAGGGAGGAGTTGCACCTGGGTCTGAATAGGGCTGTGCCTGCCTTCCACAATGCTGGCTCCACCTCCTGCCGGGCGGCTGAGCACCCTGCCCCACATTCTGAAAGGAAAGAAGGAGACAGAAAAACAAAGTGCTCCAGGACTGACCAGAACTGGTTTTGGGCTGGGCAGAGGCCTCTCTGCCTTCAGAGAACAAAGGAAAACTGTGTATAAAAAGGGGACCCAGACCCCTAGGAAATTAGATCACTTTGGGAAAACAAGAAGAAACCTTTGCTGAGGAGCGGAACCAAGAAGGAACTGAGGAGAAGACTATCCCTAAGCTAGAGGGATCTGCCTGCAGTGGTTGCCTGACTGCCAAAGGAAGGAGAAAGGACTTTGTGTGCACTTTTATTCAACTTGTAAAGTATCTCCAAGGGCTTGAGAAAAGAGCTTGCCTCCTGCTGAAGTCTCAGGGACAACAGACTTCAACCACCAGCTCCCCAAGAATCCTTTGGAAGTGCCTGCTGCTGTTTTGGGCCTTCTGAAGGGACTGCGTGTCGCAAGGAGCTGGAAGCGCGACTCAAGAGGAAGAAGCGTGTCGCCGTCGCTGCTGCTGCCGTCGCAACTCCGAAGGAGGGTGTCGCCGCTGTAGCTGTCGTAGTGCACCGCATCGAGAGAAGCGTCCCGCAACGAAGAGGAAGCGTGTCGCCGTCGCTGCTGCTGCCGTCGCAACTCCGAAGGAGGGTGTCGCCGCTGTAGCTGTCGCATTGCACCGCATCAAGAGAAGAGTCTCGCATCGAGGAAGAAGCGTGTCGCCGTCGCAGCCGCTGCCGTCGCAACTCCGAAGGAGGGTGTCGCCGCTGTAGCTGTCGCATTGCACCGCATCAAGAGAAGCGCCTCGCATCCACGGAGAAGCGTGCCGCCGTCGGAGCTGCTGCCGTCGCATCACGAAACAAGGGTGTCGCCGCTGCAGTTGTCGCATCGAGCGGAAGCGTCTCGCCACGTCGGAGAAGAGGGTCGCCGCCAAAGCCGCTGTCGTCGCATCGCTGAACAAGGGTGTCGCCGCTGTAGCTGACGCATCGAGTCGAGACTTCTCGCAACCTCGGAGAAGCGTGCCGCATCAGGAAGAACTTGACGTCTTTATTTCTTTGCACCAGAACTTTGTCGCATTTCCATCGCTGCAACATTGCTTGTTGTGGAAGCGTCCCGCATCGTAAGGTACATTGACTTAAAGTGTCGCATCGTAAGAACTGAACTGAACTAAGCTAAAACTACCATTTTTAAGTACAGTATTGTGGATTTTTGTCGTTATGGTCTTGTGTTAAAACTATATAAAGAATACTTATTTTTGATATAAACCTTGTGTGGTGTCCATCTGTAGTGTGTCCCTAGATTACTGTATGTGTTCACAAATGCTTTACACACTGCCTCTGAGATAAGCCTGTCTGCTCGTGCCAAGCTACCAAGGGGGTGAGCAGGGGTTATTTTAGGAGTGTAACCCTTTACCCTGACTAGAGGCGAGGGTCCCTATTTGTCACAAGTACCTACCTGTGCCAACTAGAGACCCCCAATTCTAACAATCAGATTTTATCCAAGGATCTTTTTGTTAAACCTACAGATAGGAATTCCATCCTTACATACAACTGTGCATCTGGAGCCTCGTTGAAGGCTCTAATATTCAGAATGTTTCTGACGCTAGTCCGAATATCTTCGACATAACGCTGTGCTCCAAGAGAAGCACCTGCTTGGTGGCTTTACAACTGCAGGAGTGAGACATACCTGAAAAAGAGCTAAATATTTTGATAGGGAAACTTGCCACCTAAGCCTCTTGAAACAGATTCAGAAAGGATTGTGTTTGTGGCAGCTTTTAATCCAAGAAGTTTATCTAACAGTAATACCATTAAGAGAGTTATGCGGACTTTGTGCTGTGTTTATTTTGCCAACGGGCATTTACCCGCCTGCAGTACCTCATTGAACCACGCTGCAGATGGAAGTGGCGAAATGCCCGTTGGCAGGGCGGGGTGTAGAGCAGGGCACAGAGAGGCACCCCCTTTAAAGAACAAGCATTGGCATAGCCAATAGGTCTCGCTTTTGGGACCTTATAAGTATTTAGTTATGCAGCACAATATCCTTGGTGCAACAACATCAACTGTTGCATGGCTAAACACTTATAAGGTCCCAAAGGCGAGACCTATTGGCTATGCCAATGCTTGTTCTGTCCTGTCAGGGGAGTGTAGCAATGATTGACATAAAAGCCCACTCCCACTGTCTAAAGACGAAATTGGAATTAAAGCTAATGTAATTGGTAGGGAGTACACCAAACCTCCTGTCACTAACATGATTATGGAGGCAGAACACTGCCCCACTACTAAGCCCCCACTGGTATTTTCCTGCCCTGAAAAATGGATTAAGTTGCTGCGCTGGAACATAGCTGGGCTTGCCGCTAAAGTTTAAATGAAGAACTGGGAGAATTTTATCTCATCATAGGACATGATCACACTCCAGGAGACCTGGGTCCCTAGGGACACACTTCTTGTTGGGTTCGTTTGTTTTTCTGTTCCTACTTCATTTTTTTGCGATGGGAAGGATTTGCGCTGGGCTAGTCGTTTGGTTTAAAACCACCCTTCATTATATTATATTGCCCATCCTCACGACAAACAGGCTAATTCAGGCCTTTCAAGTCAAATGGTCTAAAACAAAGTTTTGTCCTAATTGATATTTTATGACAATTTTTCCACCAATGACAATCACAATTTTGCATCGCTTTTTGATTTTGTTGGTGACCTTGAACATAGTCTTAGCTACTCAAAAACTGGCATGAATATCATCCTTGCAGGGGACTTTAATTCAAAACTTGGATTTGAGGTGGAAGTGTCAGAAGGTTCAGAAGTACATATATTTAAACTAAAATCTTCGTCTGTCCCTCCTGGCATTAGGGACGGTAGAGGGTCGATGTTGTAACACTATTTGCTTAAGGACGATCTGTGCAATGAGTTTGAACGAGCCGCACCAGTGTTTATTGATTTCCACTTTCAACAAAGGGACAGGAACATCAATAATTGATTACATTTTTTCCAAAAGAGAGAACAGGGCATCCCTTTGTTGTTATGGGCCAATTTCCCTATTGGATTCCTCAGTGAAAGGTAATGGTAGGGTTATCCTTAATAAAAATCATATTGTGTGTCACTGATAAATTATCTCCATTGTCCAATACGGCTCTAGATCCGATCTGGGCACACAAGAACAGTGTCTCAATGTGTATCGACTAATCCACAAAAATACAATAGCTATAGGTGGCACTATTTAGACTTCATGGATCTGGATTGTGGTATTGATAGCATGGTTAGATCCAAAGTATGGGATTTTAGAATCCATGGGGGTAGATAGTGGCCTGGGGTCTTTTTTACGTGCCCTCCACTTAGACCTTAATACCTCCATTAGATTTGGGCCTAATGGTGAATGCAAAGTTAGTATTGTCCTGGTTCGAGGCTTACGGCAGGATACATTATGGTGCCTATTTTATTCCTTTTATATATCTATGCATTGGATTCTACCCTACTTGGAAAGGGGCGGGACATGCCGGCCATGAATGGCCGGAATGTCCAATCCTTTTATACGAAGATGATGCTGTTTTAATGTCAAGACCACCTAGTGTGCTTCAGTTACTTTTAGATACCTTTGCTAGTTTTATGGATGGTCTAGGCCTGGTTATGAACTTAGCCAAAATATCTGTCATAGCTTGTGGCCCCAAAAACCTGAAGTCGCAATATTTCGGCTTTGGGGTACTCAGCAAGAATTTATGAATTTCAATACCAAGGGGTCACATTTGACTTCTAAGGGACTTGGGTCCCCTGCATGAACCAGAGAAAGCTTACATTTTGTAATTCAACTGATATTTATTCAGCCTGTCCTCCAAAATTGGAAATAAGCCCACCGCCCCCCCTTACTGAAATTTACAAAAGAAAGTGCAAACATGTCTTAACCTAGGGTTCTAGATTGTGGGGGTTAAAAAGTCACCAAATGTTTTTAGGATGAGGAAAATAGAGTATGCAGGCGCATCCTTGGTGTTTCACCAAGGTCACCAACGCATGCTGTTGATGAGGAACTTGAACTATCCTAGGTGTTAGACTACATCAACTTGGCCCCTTAATGTTATGGTGCTCTATTTGGTGTAATCCCACAGCCTCTCTGGACACAAAGATTATAATGGACTGTCTCCTATGTGAGAAGGTTCATCATATCCCCTAGCTAAAGTATATTAAGGATACCAGAGTCAAGTTAGGTAGACATGATATTTTTTCTATGCCTGCCAATTTCTCTATGAGGGATAAAGGTTGGGTTAAATGTAGCTTTAGGTAACACAGGAGAGGGGAAAAAGTTGTCCAAATTGAGGAAGCCTCCCAAATAGAGAGTACCAGATGGTTCAAACCACACCAGGGATGGAACTGTATCTGGAGATTGTGCCCAATGCCTGGGATAGGGTGTAACTGAGTAGATATAGGTTTGGTCAGATTAGGAGTCCACTCTCATTTCCCTTGGGCCAGTCTGACCCTAAAATGATTCTCGTCTGCCCCTGTCATGAGCACTCCCTGCAAACATTGGCCCATTTTGTATTTTTCTGTAGGTTTTATTGAAGTTATACCAAAAGGTTTTTAATCCTGCTTCTTAGAGGCACCTCTGTGACCAGACATATCTCTGCACTTTTATATCTGCAAATGCTTCTCACACCCTAGGTATGTGTAGGTGTTGTCACTTTTCTTAACTTTGCCCTCTAGCGCAGGCATTGTTTTAGCCTGCAAATTATTTATTTTGTAATAATTCTTGCCTTTATATGGATTGCCAGTTTATATTTTGGTATCTTTGTTAGTGCAATGCTGTGTACTCAGAATTTCTTCTTGGCGGCCCCAACATACCTGTAAATATAGCGGATCAATCTGAAATTTTTATTGACTGGTAATTGTTCAGTGAGACCCCCACTGCAAGTTGTATTTATTATCTTACATATTGCATTGTACTGTTATGTCAAGTTGTAAATGTTACTCAAGTTGTAAATGTTTTAACCTGATGTTTTATTGTACTTTTATGGTTTATTTTCAACCAAATAAAGTAAACTAAAATTTAGACAGTTTGTTAACTTAAGTATTCATGGAAAGTGTGGTGTTTATAACAATTCCAAGAGTTCGTATAACTTTAGAAATGTTGACAGAGGTATGGTTCGTCTGGCTAGAAGGATAAAAGATGGGAACTTTTCCATGTATTACAGGTGAGTAAAATGGCATAAGAGGACTATTACGCGTGTAGACCATGCCCAAAAAAGCCTTTTTTTCAATGTCTAAATGTTCCTCGAGCACTAAGGTGATACACTGGGTACGCCCTTACCCAGAACAAGCCCAATTACGAGGGTCAATCTCCAAACTACCAGCAAGCACGGCTCCCGTAGAGGGAAATCTCCTTACCCGTGCAAGGACTCTCCCACCAGAAACGCCCACCCTTCCTCAACAAGGCCCAAAACACCAGCCACAGTAAAAAATAATTCAGCAGTCTTCCCGATCTCTGCAGCACAGGCAATCCACAGAGGTCTCCCAGCCAGCGTGCATATATAAGAACGGTCCCCACCGTATCTTATCTCAATACCCGACAGAGGACACCAATAGTCATCAAACACCTCATACATGTGCCCTTCCCATCTGCATGCACTGCAGGGTGCATTCCCTTGAGGTAAAAAGAAAAAACAAACATATCAATCAGTAACAACAGAGTCATTGGGGAATTCCACGGTTTTCAGCAACAATAGCGCATCCATACGTGGAACACGCGATACAACAATCTGGACAGAAAAACATGTGCTAGTAAAAGTAAGAACACGCACCCCACGCGTCCGAATAATCGCCAGGAACCAGCAGAACAAGTCTTGAGTAATTAACGGGGAGAGAGGAGGTGTCACCGATTTGAGAGGCCACGGAGGCAGTATCGAGCCCCACTTGAGATCCATGAAAGATTGCAAACATAAACCACTGTCACCATAAGATAGAAATCCACGGGCAACATCGGATCCACTTACAAGGAGCCCACATTTTTAAATATCATAGCCACCCTTGGAAGTAGTGGCAGTAGAATCGGGGTTACCCGTAAAACCTAAATTCAGGGGGAATTCCGCGTTTGGAGCTCAACCCAACAAAGAGGGGGCGATGAACTGCTCCGCAAATCGGCCAACTCAAACCCAGGTGATAAACAAACCTTGCTCACCTTCGAACACCAGATCACTTCGCACCACCATCTAAACAATGGCGTCCGCCTTTATTTAGGAGGAGGGGTAACGCGGGCGTAGTTGTCACGTGAGGTCACCCCTACCCTTCCACGCGCAGTATACTTTACTAAGGCGGAGTCTCTCTCTGGCAACCATCATAGATAACAGGAAACGCAAAAAACAAAACAAGAGAGGAGCGGGGGCGAGCGAGCGCGGCAGCCTGCAGAGCTGACCAGACGCTCGTGCGTCATGGCCTTTTTCCTGCGGTTACGCGCGCAGGGCCGACATGTGTTTCCAGTTATCGCGCCCGCGTCTGGGCACGATAATTGGAAACACGTCGGCCCTGCGCGCGTAACCGCAGGAAAAAGGCCATGACGCACGAGCGTCTGGTCAGCTTTTGAAACCCCCTAACATAAAGTCTCGCCTAGCAGCGCTTGCGCGCTACTCGAGGCTCGACCTAAAAACAATGATCGCTGTGAGTCAAACACGGGCGTCAAGAGTGCGTCAGTGTTGGACCTGCATAGAAATGCCAACAAATTGTCAAGAGAAATTGGTATAATCTCAGTATCATTAATGAAGTGCCTTTACAGCAACCCTTAAAAGCATACCACAAGAATAAACGTTTGACACAGAGTTTAGTCCACTCAGGTAGTTTGAGTAGCCCATGACATAGGCTGCACTGAAGCCCATTTTCATTGCAGTAACTGTAGTGTTTTGTCAATTCATCCAGGAGACAAAGGTTTTTTTTAATATGGCTAGATACAGTTTAGATTAAGAAGCCACAAAAGCTGTAAGTCAAAATAATGTAAGCAATGCAATTTTCGGTCAGTATGGTCTACCATATGTAGGGGTCACAACAAAAGAACCATCAGGAATACGATGATCCAACACCGGTCACAAATCTAGTCTAGGACGATCTCTGCTACTATGGTAGTTCATTTTCAAATGGAAATCCACAGACGAGCATCTTACCTGGATAATTATATAAAAAGTGGTCCACAATGCCAGAAAAGATTATATTAAGCAATGGTTATCTCCTGAAAAGAAAGTTGTTGAAATTTCGGGCTAGACAGCTCCGGTACGTGTTTAAATTAAATGACTGACGGCAGACTATTTAGGCTTAATGGGTGCTAGATTTAAGCTTGAGCTATGTTGCCCATTACATGTTTTCAAGCTCTGCATCTCTGATTCTCAAATTCAAACCAGGATGCAGTGTAGAAAGAGTTTGCCTATACGTCCATGCCTCATTACCGTGTGCTTTTTATGAGTAATAGGCAATTGGATATTAATGAGCATGGCAGTTATCTTAGTTTGCCATAGCCAATAAAATAAAAAATGGCCATACAGGTAATTTTTAAGGATTTTTTTCAAACCCATGAAATACTATGAAGCTAGTGGGCTTCCAACATTGGTACAGCTTTCCCCATGATAATGTTGAGTTATAAGTCAAGGTATCAGCAAAGTAAATTTCCTACCTAAGCATTGCCTTTGCTATATATGAGATTGGATGACTGAATCCTGGTGGAAAAAAATGTACTGAAGTAATGGACACCAGCAACAAAAGGTCTGCATTGTACTTTGGGAAGATAACTTGTGTCTCCTTATAATATGTTATATTTAATTTTGACCGTGTTTCAATTTGGCCTACATTTGTGTACTCACTGCAGGTCCATTTACATCTAAAGTTACAATTACTGGAATTGCTCAATTTGGAGCATTTTTATTAACCAGAAAAAAATGGAACTCCCTAATCACCTGAACATACATTATGATAGTATTGGTTAGGCCAGTGGACAGGACTATGTAGCTGAACTACATCTTATAATTGGTAGACTCAAATCAAATCAAATCAAATCAAATAACTTTATTCGGTTAAACATTGATTAACCATAAAAGTGACAAGATTAAATGTACTTAAAACCATAATACATACAGACATAAATAAAAGCTAAAATCCCATACACAATTTATCAATACATCTCGATTCCCCGCCACCCAAATTAATTGATCGATAGCCATAAAGTGCAATGTGCCAGAAGGTCATAACAACCTATTATATTGACTATATGGGGCAAACTATGCCTTCATAGCTGTGAGTCCTGCGTAAATCATCCAGTATCTAAACATCCATGCAAGCCCTAAACTTCAAGGTAGATTTTAAAAACCCCACTATAAAGATAATACAATCCTCTTTTAACAGTTGGAGATACATAAGGGCCGGACGAGCCTGGGTAAAATTCAATCTTTTTAAAATAGGAACCAAGAAATGTTTCCTAGGGGTTTCATAAAATTTACATAAAAACATAAAATGCAGCAAATCCTGTGGAGACTGTCCATCGCAGCCACAGGGAGCTAGCACTTGACCTCTACTGCATTCAAGAGGCCTATAGCATGAGGTGAAAAAGATTCATCCGGAACCTAGTTAGTAAAAACCTCTCATGTATTGACAAAAAACCCATTAGGTACGGTTCAGCTGTGGGAGTAGTTTTAAGCATTAAAAAAGTACGGACACTTGGTTTCAACATCTCTTGGTTCTCCCTATCCAATTTCCTTGAAGATAAGAAGGCCATCCTAATTAATTCCACATCCTTCTTAACAATGGATTCGGGCTTAAAAAATAAATCAACTCGCCCTACCCCTTCAAGGCTACTCTTAATGTACTTAAGCCAGGGAATACGGAGTGCATTGTCAAGGGACAGGCACTCTCTTAAGATTAGGTGGTTAAGGGATAACTCCTCGTTCAGCCAGCACTTCAACCAGAACACAAGTGGGCGCAAAGCCAGGACATCACTAAGATAAGGAACCCCCAATTCCTCATGGGCCGCTAGGTTAGATATTCCGCGCGGAACGCACAACATGCGTTTCAGAAAATCATTCTCCGCCACCTGGAGAGAATCTGCAGCTACGTAGCCCCATATTTCACTTCCATAAGAAGCTATGGCCAAGCTTTTGGCTTGATATACTTTCAACATCGCTCCCGTTGGTTTCTTCCCTATTTTTGAAGCAAAGTTGAAAATTGCCGCATTCACCCGGGCCAGGTCCCCCCTTTTCCTTAAAATTAATGGGCCCCATTTTAACTGATCATCGAAAAGGACCCCTAAATAGGAAAAAACGTTGGTGCTGGGAATTTTAGCAGGGCCAACACTAAAATCAAAACTTTTTTTAGGGCGTTGCCCCACTTGCATTACGTAACATTTAGAATTATTTATTGCTAAATCCCTATCCGTCATAAAGGTAGAAAATGCCTTTAGTAAGGATTGCAGGCCTAGTGCTGTCCAGCAATAAGGACCGCATCGTCTGCATAAAGCAAGACGGGGATACCACTAGGCCTTGGCGGAAAACTACGCTACGCTCGCGTAGTTTGCACAACTACGCGCTACGCGAGTTGCACGTAGCACAGTGCAAAAACGCGTAGCGGGCATTTGCTTGCTCGCGGTCCTCAACGTCAAGTTGGCGACCGCGAGCGAGCAAAATGACATCCCGGCGAGACTTTTTCCTCGTTCGCGATCAGCAACATCAAGTTGCCAATCGCGAGCGTGGAAAATAAACCTCCCGGCGAGATTCTCAACGCGGGGAGGTCAGGTTTCTCATTGCGAGTGGTCGCGTATGCTCGCGACCGCTCACGATGAGAAACTACCAGTCCGCGTTGAGAAAACTGCTGCTCGAGTACAAATCTACTCGAGCGGCAGAAAACGACCGCTTGCACTGTGCAAGATGCCGTTTGCAATGATTGCACAGTACGGACAAGCATCCGGCACTGTGCAATCATTGCGAACAGCATTTCCTACCGCACTACGCAGTTCGCCTAGTGCTACGCGTAGCTCGCGTAGTGCGGAGTGCACTTCGCGTAGCTACGCGTAGCGCTACTACGCGAACTACGCCCAGGGTTAGATACCACGCCACCCTACGCACGGAAAATCTACCCCAGTGGCCCTCAATGTACTGTCCAAATCATTAATATTAAGGTTAAACAAGAATGGGGCTAGGATACACCCTTGCCGTACTCCCCTCTTTGTCTCCAGGTCCCCGGTGACCCTAAGGTCCTGAGAGAACCAGACATTAGCCTTAGTTGACCTATGCAGGTCCTCCAGGAAATTAACAATACTGTTATCCACCCCATAGCCCTCATGGACTGCCATAGTTTGACCCTGTTGACAGAGTCAAAAGCTGATGGCAAGTCCATGAAGGCAAGATAAACAGTGCCAGGGCGGGCAACAGTATATTTACTCAGTAACATGGATAGGTTGAGACACTGGGCCACAGTAGAATGTCCCAGCCGAAATCCATACTGGACATCCAACATGATCTTATGCTCCTCAGCCCATGTGGATAGTCTCTGCAAAAGAATACGTCCTACAACCTTAACCACTGAGTCGAGGAGAGAAATTGGCCTGTAGCAATGAGTGCTATTCTTGTCACCCTTCTTAAAAACGGGAACTATAGTGGAAGAGGCCCACGACTGGGGACAACCACTCTTTGCTGCTGCGTTAGACACAGCCGTCAATACCAGGGCCCAGAACAAAGGATCGGACTTAAACAGGTCCAGGGGGATACCATCAGGACCCGGCGCCTTATTGGTGGATAGCCCGGCAATACCTTCCACAACCTCACCTTGTTCGAAATTCATTACAGGGGCATTCAAGTCCCGTCCTTCTTGGTAAGTATGCTCCGTGGGGCTATCAAACATAGATTTAAAGTGGAGCACCCATTCCTCCTCAGTGATAAGCGACTCTAAGCCCCCCCGCTTCTTGATCAAAGAGGGGGCGATTCACCACCTGCCAAAACCTTGAGCTATTCCTGAGGGTGCTAGAATCAAGCAACTCCCTCCAAGCCTCCTCCTTCAAGGCGCCCTTCCGTCTAGCCAGAGCTGATTTATATTCTTTACGGCACACACATACCTCGATTTGATTTCTTGGTTTGGCTGCCAGCGCTTCCCTCAACTTTTTCGCTGCCTTGGAGCAATGAGAGTCAAACCATCTAGGGCCAGCGGTGGCCGTTCTGCCAGCTGGGGCGCTTAGAATTTCTCCAACTTTACGTGCTATGGATTCGTACGCGCCAATATCTTCCCCAGGGGAAGAACCTTCACAGGTGCATAGTGCAAACTCAGGAGCACAAAGTGCATTTACTTCACTATAAAATTTGTCTGGGGAAATCTGGGACCATTTAAGCCGGCGTTTGCCATCAGTTGATCTAAGTATGCCCTTCCTAGTATCCATGCCAATTCGTGCTGATAATGGGCCCTGCATATACACACAGAGAGGGTTGTGGTCACTGTGTTCACTCTCAACAATATTAAAACCATGAAATAGGGTTTGCAAGGAAGAAGAAATTAAAATAAAATCTATAAACGACCCCCTACCGCTCCATTTAAAAGTAGGCACAGGAAATATAGTGTGCGGGCCGTTAAGGACATCAAGGCCATCATGTCTAATTCATTTAACAGATTATTCAACGAGTCTCCCTGGGCATGATGTTCAGATACACAGGTCATCATTGGATTTCCACAAGGATGAATGTTAAAATCCCCAAAACCATGAGGTTATGTAAAATAGAGGCGAAAGACTGTCTTATAAATGAGCCCAGGGCGGAAATGTTACAAACACCGTGTTGGCTGGTCACAGAGTTATAGAAATTAATGAGTCCCCATCTAGTGTCTCCCTTTTTGACTACCAATGCCAGTATTCCTGGATTTGAGGTCGACACAACCTGGAACTGACAATCGACCACCAAGGATATATATACAGCTAAACCTCCCTTGGGTCTTCCACTCACAGAAAAGGTAGCTGGGACAAAAAAAAGCTTTATAGCCTTCCAAAAATAGATCACAATCCACCGACCATGTTTCTTGGAGACTAATTACAGGGAATTGCTTCACAAATTGCACCCATGATGGATCTCGGAGCTTATTTGCCAGACCTGCGATGTTCCATGATAAAAAATTGTAGGGTAGATCACCTAAGCCCCTCTCAGCTACCTCTGTTAAGGGCTCTGGATGTACAGCAGGCTCAGGGAGCGTAGAAATCTTTAGTCAATCACACTCCTCCAACCCTGTTAAAGCAAAAAATCTATTATTTAATTCCAGCAAAGGGCAGGCACCCACCGAAGCACCTGTTGCGAATGATGTATGAACCATGGAAATAGGCTGTTGCCTTGCTGTTGCCTTGAATCTGATACATTTGTCCGCCCACCCACAGGAACGGCCATGGGGGCATTATAATGCATTTCCCTTGACACAGCAGGATTGTAGAAAAAACCCAAGGGAAAGGCCCTGATGCCGGATCCAAAGTTAGAAGGGGCATGGCATGGGTCCCCAGCTAAGATCCTGCCCGCAGTGGGGTTATCAAAGTTTACAATGACACAGTCACCCATGCCCATTTTACGTGAACTCCCAATCCAACTTACCCTGCGGGCCATGAGAATGTTTTTAGCCACCCGGGCACCCAAAACGATGCTATGTGCAAACCAATGAATTAGTTTATTTTTCAGCTGCCCGAAATCTTCGCTGACCCCTCGGGGGAGAGAAGGAACATTCCCCAAAACCACCACATAGGGAGTAGATTCTGGTGGCAGGTCTAATACCGGGAGACTCGATGGCTGTATTTCCCTTTTCTCCTGCCTCCCAACCCTATGCGGCACAGAGGAACCTGCTCTTGCGGGGGGGAGGTCCAGTACGATTTGGGACATTAATCTCACTAGGCACGGTGTTGTTGGCGCTGATCTCATCTAATGCCTGTCTAGGTACAGTAGAACTGCCAGATAGGCCCACCCCCGCACCAGTCCTCGTGTTTTTTAACGGTACTACGCTGGGCTTCGAGCTAGTTACCGGTATAACTGAGGGTTTACAACTAACCAGCTCCTCCAACTTCAATAATCTAGCTTCTACAGTGCTCACTTTCTGCAATATAGGATCCAATAAGGTTGATATCATGGTTTCAAGCCTACCCCAAAATTTCCCCTCCTGAGTGCTGTCAGCAAGCTGCCCTAGAGCCACATGCACCTTAGGAATCGCGAGGCCCTCGTTAGTATCACTTACAGTGGTGGCTGATGGTGCTTTCTTCCCAGTTATTCTCTGGGCAGGTTTACTTTGTCTGGAGGTACCTCGACTCTTCCTTTTTTTGGATGGGGGTTCATTAATACAGTCTGACCTAGGTTTAGCTTTCTGCCCTCTAGTCATAACTTTAGGTCTAACGGGGCTAGGTTCTAGGTCAGTAGATGGAGATGAAACAATGTCTGTCACTGGGTCCAATACAACATATGGGGATTGACTAATCCGAGATGGGGATACCTCGAAGTTTGTTACCACAACAGATTCTGGAATTGCGGGAGTTAAAGAAAGTCTGCTCTGAGAAGGTAGTGGCTCAAGAGATAGCCTTCGCTCAGTAAGCTTGATCTCATTAATGAGGGCTGATTCCGGCCTCAAGAGGAAAGCATCTAGGGTCCCTACCACGCCCTTACCTATGCTGGGCTTATGCTTACTCATATCTACCGTGGTTATACACACCGTGTTATACAAACAATACAATGCTGTTCCACCAATAACACAAAGTCCCGTAATCGGGAAACCACGTCCCGCAAAAAATATGACAAGCGCTGAGGACCGTGCACCAATGGGTATTACTACCGAAAAGTCACAAAATGTCCCTCAGAGCAAACAACCTTATATTCTACAATGCAGGAAGCCCACTAAAATAACCAATCGGACTAGGGCCAAACTGAATTGGGAAATCAAACATGGGGCTCACAGTACCTTTTAGTTCACTCCCATTTGCGGGACACCCTCCTCAGGGCTAGGAGTTAGGGGGGTGGCCCTGCCCTGCCTCTTCCTGTCACGGACGGGCAAGGACGGGCCCGCCCTTGACCCGGGCTTGGCCCGGGCTTGGCCCGGGCGCGTCCCGCGCAACGGGAGGCCGGCTCGCCTTTTGTTGCGCCTCCAGGCGATGACGTCGTCAGCAGGCGTCCACCAATGCCTGCTGGGAGTTGAAGTCCCTATGCCGTTCCCCTCACGGCAGGACCGTGGCGCTTCGCGCAGACAAGCCGTTCCCCTCACGGCTGACAAAGAGCAGGGAGGGAAGCTAGGAAGCCATTCCCCTCACGACTGTGGCAGAATGCAGGTAAGCGTGTCCCCTCATGTAATGTAATGTAAGTAATGTAATGTAATGTAAGTTAGTATTTGTAAAGCGCTAACTGCCACTCCGAAAGGAGCATCCTGGCCCTGGTTGGATGGAGGTGAGAGGGGGGAGGGATGTTAAATGAGAGAAAGGCATAATTCGTCTGAGGTGCTAAATACCCAAGTTTTCAGAGCCTTCCTGAAATGTGTTTCTGTTTTTTGCAGTCTTAGGTGAGTTGGTAGAAGGTTCCAGGCTTTAGTCCCCAAGGCGGCCACTGTTTTTCCTCCTTTTGTTTTACATCTGAAAATGGGTGGTTTAAGGAGGTTGGCTGATGAGGACCTGAGAGTCCTAGTTGTGATGTAGGGAGTGAACCGTGCTGAAAGGTACTTAGGTCCCAATTTAAGCATGGCTCTATAGGTGATTAGGAGGATTTTAAAGAGAATTCTCTTGTGTAGCGGAAGCCAATGAAGGACTTTTAGTGCCGCAGATGCCGAGGATCTTCGTGGAAGTTTTAAAACTAGAAGTGCCGCAGCGGGCTTCTGTGCTTCTCTAGGAATGTCATATCATAATGTTCTACAAGAAATCATTCTCGAGTCCAGAATGTTTGGGTTTTTGGGTTAAGGAGCTAAGTAGTCAATAATTTACTATTGTGACTAGAATTCATATTTATGCTGTTTAGCTCAATATGTGAGTAAGATCTGCATGTTTTGAGTATCTTTAACAAGCTCTTCACCCAGAAGGGCTTTAAAGATTCGCTGCTAATACTCACTGTGTGGGTTGTAGGTGAATGGTTAAGCATTTATTGCTTGCAGTCACGTAAGAGAGTTTTCACACACTCTTAGCAACATTTACAAGGACAGTAAATATTCATGACATTGTTATGAAATGTGATCAAATTGATTCAACAGCTGGTGGTGTTCTGTTTTCAGAGATGGGAAGATCAGTTTCAGAGTGCAGACCCTTTCACGATCTTTAGCACCCTACATATAAAAATATGTGCCACATCCTTTCTTCATATATTTCCTTCAGAGGGGTATCAATCCAAAGAGGCATATGTGCATGCAAGCCCCAAATCTCATGTTTGGCACACAATGACTAAGTACACCATTTCATGGACCCTTCCTTTTGGCGATTGATATTAGTACAGTTCCCCTACATTAGTCAACTGTTTGACTGTGCCAAGAGTAGGATTCAGAACTTACTAAACATAATTTGGCTATTAAATTATATTTTTGAGAAACATGCAAACCTTAAAGTGGCTGTCTTTCTATACATGCCCCTTTTAGGTTGATGCCTACTGGAGCAATGAGCTTTTACATATGACATTAGGTATTCTTTTGGCTGACTACATACACACGAAATGTAGTAGATGGAAAAAATTGCAGTATTATGCTTGTATGAATAGTTAGAGATAATCTGTTGTATGTGAACTAAATTTACTAATCATGTGCCCTTCTAGCTCTTTTCCACATCAGTTATAAAGTCTGTGTTTCTGTTTATGCACATTGTCATTCATTGTTTATGCTGGCATCTATGACAAGGAGTGCAGGTACCAACGTTTGGAATCTACTCTAGCGGTGAGAAGGAATAGTTTGGAAGGCACACCACAATACTATTGCAGTGTGTTGTGTGTTATGTTCTGTGTATTTGTAAAGTGCAATATCACCTGTGAGGGTATCCTGGCACTAGGAAGGTGTGTGTGCCTAACCCTGTCTAGGGTAGGTTGGTTAATTGAAAAGCCAGGTCTTCAGCTTCATGCGGAGTTCAAGAAGAGAGGAGGTCGTTTCATGCTTGAGGACCGATGTAAGAGAACACCTGTCCTCCTGAGATGGTTTTGAGTATTTGTGGAATGTGTGCGAGAAAGAGTCCTGAGGGCAGAGGGTGGTTGGTGGAAGCAGATGCCACTGTTCAGGTAGGTTCAGGTAGTGCAGTAATGTTTTCATTATGTTTAATTGTAACAGTGAGAGATCTTGCTAATGTTAAGAAATTGAAACCAAGCAGCACTGCTTGCATTGATGATGAAAGCTTTCAGCCGCATAGATTGGCTAAAGAGAACCCCAATGTTTCTAATTTATGATGCAACATTCAGAAAGTCAGGAGAAACAGGATGGAGTAGGTAAGAAGGAGTGGATTCAGTGGTGGATAAAAATAATAGGACATTGGTTTTAGAAGACTTCCTCTTGAGCAACCTCAATGCCATCCAATGTCGAGTGACTGGGAGACAATCAGTGATGCGTGCATGGAGGTCAGGTACAAAATATCAAAGATATGGGTGTCATTGCATAGAGGTGATTGGAGACTCTGAAAGGGGAGGTGAAGTCATTGGGCGAGGTGGTGTATAGTGAGAACAGAAATGGGCCAAGGACTAATTCTTGTTGAACATCTGAGTGGGGTGGGCGCAGATGTCTGAGTCCCATGTAACTACAAAGGAGCGGCTGGAGTGGTGTGAGGGGAACTAGGTATAAGCAAGACAAGTGATATCTAGTGAGTGAAGAGAGAAGAGTAGCGTATGATGGCCAACAGTGCCAAAAGTGGTGGAAAAGTCCAACAAGCAAAACAGCCACTGTTTACAGATGTTTATTTAAATATCAAGAGGAGAGAGAGGATTAGAGATCTAGTCCTTATCCCCAAAGTTAATATGTATCATCAAGAGGGACTAGTCTGAGGGTACGTGATAACGCAACACTGTATGATTTTTGTAAAAAGAAAAAGATTTTTTCTTTTTATGAAGCCCTCACCCACCAACCTAGTTGGTGGCATGCTTCATCATCGGGCCCACCTGGTGACTGGCTTTCCTCAGGACCTAGAAATATATGTGAGATGTGAGATCTAAACTGGGCTGGTGTATTAGATCAAAAATGTGTGGCACGCTCTAAGGTGCACTATGTGTAAGAGGGGTATTCCCTCTTAAGGCATTCACTTGCGATTAGCTGAATTGCCTCATGAGATTCCGGCAGGGGTTCTAGCTGGTAGTTAAAACTACATTGCAGCTCTGGACCCGCTTGAAGACCTAGTTGGCTGCCTCGGATCTTCTAGGTCCTGAGGAAAGCCAGTATATATCCAAGGCCTGGCTGAAACATGTAGACCGTTTTCGGATGTAGGAGTTCTTAATTACCACTCCACGCACATCCACTGCCTTGTTTTTATTGCTGCCAGAGGCCCAAACATTAAAACAAACCCTGTGGGTAATGGGACCACTGTACAGTTTTTAAGTTCACTTTCACATCACTTCACTGCACACTCAGTTAAGATACCTGCTCCGCTGTAAATCAGGCGTTGAAGCACACCAGGGACACACTCGGTGTCACCAGGTGGGCCCGATGATGAAGCATGCCACCAACTAGGTTGGTGGGTGAGGGCTTCATAAAAAGAAAAAATCTTTTTCTTTTTACAAAAATCATACAGTGTTGCGTTATCACGTACCCTCAGACTAGTCCCTCTTGATGATACAAACTATTTACAGATGTACATGCATCCACAGGAGCTGGTACATATAAGTGCAAGGTTTGGCAAAGAACAGGGTGCAGTTTCTTTATTAGAACCTCTGGCTCAGATATCACATGTACACCAGTCTGCTGAAATTAAGGCTTCAGTACAGTCCAGTTTCACAAATCGAATTTAATCGAAAAAACCTAACCCTTAGGGAAACGAAAGAGAACAGGATCCAACGGAAGTTTGTTGCGATCACTTCACTAGAAAAAAGACTCTTTTTCTAGAGACCCCTCACCCACCAGGGTTTCCCCTAGGTGGCATGCTTCATCATTGAGGTCCTCTCAATACTCTACGGATTGAGGCGTGCTGCGACTTGCGAACTACGTAGGAGCACTTTGTTAAGGACTGTGTGAGGTGCAGTGATGTGGAGTGGAAGGGAAAGGATTAAAAATACCTAACTAGTGAACTACTATTTTATTCCCGCCCCTGGCTGGTATGGTTAGGGGACCAGACCTTGATGAGTCTGGTTTTCCTAGTATTGTATGTGTGTCAACATGTTTCAAGCTGTCCCCTACACGCTCTTCATCAGGACTACACGAGGTCCAGCCTCGTATATTCCACTCCTAATTGATCCTATTTTTAGGATGCTGTGACGTGCACACCTAAAGTGTATACACAAAAATACATACTTTTTTTAGGTACTCCGTATTTCTATTAGGGCAATGCTATTGCCTCATGGTCAATAACAGGGGGAGAGGGGCTTGTTGTCACACCTTCGTCAATGCACGCATCTCGGTAAATTACCTACTGCCGTCCCTGTAAGACGGCAGTAGGTAATTTACCTCATTTACTTCATTAGATGCTAGTACTACTTAACACAAATGACAGCTCAGACCTTTCAGGGGATGTATAAGCTCCACTGGCTGTTTAAACAGCACAGATCAGAATTAACGTATACATTTATTGTTAAAAAACATATAGATTTATAATGTCAAGGCTTAATTGTTATCCAGCAGAGTCTGATTCCCATAGAACTTTGCATGTCGGGTCTTGTAGTTTACCTTTTCCCACTCTATGTATGTGCCAGTCAATCTGAAAAATACAAAAACCACAATTGATGGCTAGAATGCAGAACAATGTCAAACATTCACCCCAGTACAGAGATCTGGGCCTAAATCCATCAGATTAAACTCAGATCCTTGTGACTGGGGGTGAATGTTTGCATTGTTCACCACTCCGTCCATCATTTATTCTTTTTGCTTTTGTAGCCCTAAGTGGTAAGGGTATGGCCAGTCTTGGGTCCCGTGCCACTAGATTCAAGCTAGCCTGGCTGATGAGGGGTGATACCCCAAAACTGGTCCCAGAATGCTTGTTTCTGGTCCAGGGAGGACGTGGCTTGGCAATTTTTGACTGGACTGTTCCCATGAGGTGCAGGGTCAAGACTGATTTGCATATGGCCGGGTCCAAACTGGAGTGGCGTGGTGAGCAAAATACGATGGATTAAACCCAGATCTTTGAGACTGGGGGTGAATGTCTGCATTGTTCAGCATTCCATCCATCTTTTGTTCTGTTTACTTTTGTCACCCTAAGTGGGAAGGGTACACCCAGACATGGGTCCCGTGCTCACTGTGCCATTGGGTTCAAGCTAGCCTGGCTGATGATGGGTGATACCCTGAAACCAGTCCCAGGATGCTTGTTTCTGGTCCAGGGAGGCTCTGGCTTGGCAGTTTGTAGTGGACTGTTACCATGAGTAGCAGGATCAAGACTGATTTGCATATGGCTGGGTCCAAACTGGGGAGGCGTGGTGAGCAAAAACACAATGGATTAAACCTAGATCCTTGTGACTGGGGGTAAATATTTCCATTATTCAGAATTCTATATATCATTTGTTCTTTTTGCTTTTCTCACCCTCAGTGGGGAGAATATGCCCAGACGTGGTTCCCATGCTCGCTGTGCCACTAGATTCAAGCTAGCCTGGCTGATGATGGGTGACAAACCGAAACCGGTCCGAGGATGCTTGTTTCTGGTCCAGGAAGGACCTGGCATGGCAGTTCGGGCTGGGCTGTTCCAATGAGGAGCAGGGTCAAGGCTGATTTGCATACGGCTGGGTCAAACCTGGGGTGGCGTGGTGAGCAAAAAACAATGGATTAAACCCAGATCCTTGTGACTGGGGGTGAATGTTTGCATTCTTCAGTATTCCATCCATTATTTGTTCTTTTTGAGTTAATCAGAAGATGCAAAAACCACGACTGACTGTGTCACACATGAAATGGCACCACCTGCCAGCTATGCATTAACATAAGAAAACTCGCTTTACGATACTGGACGTTCAAGATACAATAGGACAAAGTATGATAATAATTTTTCTGTATTTCAGTAAAAATATTAGATATAGGCAAAATTTTAATCACGCTGACCAAGTTTGTGAAATTTACAAAATGTGCATTATTGTTTGCACTTTTTGACTAACTTAGCCTCCACCCTTTGAATTATAGTCAGGCTTATATGTCCGAGTAACCTCTGTTTTTTGCTGAGTGAACACTTTTCTTGCCAAAGTCCAAGTTGGCTTATGGTCCTCTTTTACTGTGTTCATGTTTTTATAGCTAGAATTATAATGCCCACAACCATCATCTCACTAAACACTTTCCCTTTTTTCAAAAGAGAAATATTCAAACAAAAATTTAAATAGGTATGCAAAATAGCTTTGCAAGTTAACAATGGATATAACATAGATGGAGTTAAAAAAAATTCAGTAATACTTACCTTTTGTTATTATATGTTTTTGGATCCTGGCGGTAAGGTTACTACATCAGTCACTTAGATGATGGCCCAATGGAGAGAACCCTAAATGGGGTGATGGTCCAAGGGACAGAAAGCAGGGGACTGCTGTCATAACTATACACTCCTGAATTAGTAATTCCTAAAAGTAGTGATAATATAGTTGCAATTTTAATGTAAAAGGGTTTTGTCCGTTGGCTTCTTATGTGCGTCTAGTAAATAATGGACTGTACCAAACATTTTCATTCTTATTTAGGGTTCCTGTTTTTTAGGTCTCGCCTAGGCAGTGCATGAGATGTCTTCGAAACATGCTGTATCTACTCTAGGGGCTTTTGGCATGCCCATCGCTTTTCACTGGTTCCTTTGTGTACCTTTCGAAATGTCTTTCTTTTGTGTGGTGAATCGGTGCCGTGTGTCCCTCCTTTTGGTGTGTTTGCCACGCCCATGGAGACTGGCCCTGTTGCATGGATCATTTCAGTTCAGGCCATTTATGTTATTTTCGGTGCACTATTTATTTAATTGGTTTCTGACTGGAACACAAGCGCTCGTGTTTTGAGTCTCTGTTGGTTTCTGGCGGAAACACATCAATTGCTCCATTCCTGGGCTGTTTGTTTAGTTTAATTTTAATTCAGCGCAGTCGAGGGCCTTTCAGGATCCAATAAATAAATAAACCTAGCAGAGCCCCACTCATCACCAGCAGTCTGCCAAGGGCCGCGGTGACCTCAGTCCTAGTTTCCAGGCTCGGGCGGACAATACTATGCAATTTAGCATGGCAGCGGGCCTCCTGCTCACGGAGACTGGAGTCTGCCGTGTTTTTTCACAATGTACTTTATTTGTTTAGGAAGGCTTTTATGTGTTCACGGCGTTTGTGCTTTATCTGTTTCTGGCGGCTTCTCCATGTCGACGATGTTTTTTGAAAGCCGGTTTTGCTGTTGTGATTGATAGTGCATGTTTTTATAACTGAAATGCTTGCTGCTCGATAACGGGGGTGGGGAAGGACCAGAGCTCCTTTCTGTCTTGATTGGATCGTTCCCTAGCCACATCTACCTTTCAGAGGCATTATGACTTTTCCGTGTTGATGTTTTTTTTTACACCCAGTTTTGCTGTCGCGACAGGTAGTGCATCTATTTATAACTGAAATGTTTGCTGTTTGGCAAATCTCGTTGCAGACCAGCCTTGTTTTCTGAAGATTCCATTTTTCATATGTTGTTTTGTTAAACCTTGTGCGCGACGCATTCTACGCTTTATTTTTTTTTACAATGTGCCATAGTTGTTTAGCAAGGCTTTCCTGAGTGTACGGTATTTTTGTAATTTATGTTCTTGTTAATTGTGCTCAAACGTTGCCATGTATCAAAGTGCTTGCATGGTTTTTAGGATGCCACGAATACTAATTAAGGGGCCCATTAGGATGGCGGGCGGAACGCCCCCGCCGGCCCGGCGGGGGCGATCCGCCCGCCGTCCTTGCATGATTGACCCCCCGCCATATTAGTATGGCTGGGGGGTCCGCGGCGGACGGCAAGACCGTCCGCCACTTTTCCGCCGGTCGACTCGTCGACCGTGCGGAAACATGCCATAATATGGTGGCGGTGTCTACAAGACACCGCCATCCATATTATAATGCAGGCGGTGACTCGCCTTTCCATGGCGGTGTTGCCGCCATGGAAAGGCATACGGTTTCTGCTTTGGGGGGCCCATTGCGGGCCCCCGGAGTGTTGGGGGAGTGGGGGGTGCACATGGGGGTACCTATGGTACCCCCCTACATTGGCGTGGACAAGGTGGCAGGCAACGCGCGGTGCCTGTCATCTTGTGCATGCCAATGCACAACGTGCATCCACAGCATTGTGGCGGGCGGTGCTGTGAGCACCGCCCGCCACAATGTTGTGGATGGGGGATGCCACCGTGGCGGTGGCATCCTAATGCCTACAGCGGGACCGCAGCACCTCTGGCAAGCGGTCCCATTCACCGTTACGGTGGGGGGCGGACTTTGTCCGCCCGCCATCGTAATAGGCCCCTAAGTTGTTGTTATAAATGCTGCCCATAAAGTAGGGGTTATCACTGTGTTGTTTGGATAGCCCTCCCTCCCCCAGCAATTCCAGGCAACGTGTGGATGAGTACTAACTTGTAAATACTTAACGTTTTGGACAAATATTCATTACTTGAAAGCACCTCAATTTATTTGTCAGAAAATAGTGCTTGGTAACACAGTGAGCCACCACAAACGTTAATTCGATATGAAAACAACAAATGTACGCACCGCACCTTATGACTCCTACCTGAGGCATTCCTGTTCATTATCTCAGATATAAGCCCGCCTGAGTGACAGTGTGCTGTGAAATGAAAGCCTTTGACTTAATTGAAGACGTAACACCACATAATGCGGGGCAGATATGCTGCTGCCTGCATACAGCACACAGTGTACAGCCTCTAGCCGCTAAATACACAGAGATCTCAAGCGCCGCACAGTGCAAGTGGGTTTTTCCAAACTTGTGTCTGGGGGACTTAAAATGTAACTTGCACTTCTTGCCTTCCCTTGGTTCTTTGATAACCTGCCGTGAAAAAGTTCACGTGAAGCTGGGACATTCCCTGGTTGGCCAGGTCACTGTTTACCAAAACATCTAGTGTTTCGAGGCTTGCTGCGAACAAAACACGCTCAGTCGACAATTGTAAATCACGTCCTTATCTGGTTTCTTGTCCCGTCTCCCAATCACCCTCCTCCTGCTGAATCAGACCATGTGTGCACATTTGTTTATTTTATCATTAAGTAAAAAAGCGATTAATAAACTAATTTCAGTTTCCTCCATTTTTTGCCACAAACAACTTTCTGAAATATGCATTGGAGAAAACTGTGTTTACAACTTTCTCTGTGAAGCAAGTAGCAAAGGTTTATGTATTACGACCTTTTAGGTCTAAGCAGCAGGTACTATTAAGACTGATAAAAGGAGTACCACTGAATGGAGTGATAGTAACTCCTAATTTCTGCAGCTCCATTCAACATGTGCTGTACCTAAGCAAACACATATCGGAAAGAACTGGTGGCTTCTCATCAGCCAGACCCCAGCCTTGATGCATGCCCCTCCTTCAGTTACTGATTAATCTCCGTATCTTCATTATTTTGACTTTGGAAAGTCATCTACACCTCTAGCTAGTTTCAATAATTTTTACTATGTGTATCCCACAGATTTAAAGTAACTGTGTCCCTTATTTATACACCCGAGAATGCACAAGTCCGGCACCCTGTTAGAGGGGTGGGTGGCTTTTACATAATATTTAGACAAAAAAACAGAATTGGCTTTTAAATAAAAGGTGTATTGATATTAATCATGGCAGTAGTACTTGTGTTACCTGCTTCGGGATGGTGAAGAGCGGAGTATATCTCCCGCACTGCTCTTCAAGCCCACACACCCCTGCAGACCCTCTACTAAACGGTCAGAGGACGCACATTCTTTCTCTCTCTTGCTCTCAAACACATAACCAAACACACGCATGGATGCACAAACCGAACACAGATGAATGTAATCCATATCTCACTGGTATCGAGTTAAACACGTTCCATCGAGTTACATGCACTGATGCAGTCTAACCCCACCACATTGCCCCACGTTACATGCATTCCGAAACTCTCTACCACACTGCCTTCAAGAGCAGCTCATACTTTTGCACACACTCTCACGGCTCTGAGGAGCTACACACATTCCTCCAGTTTTAACCCGCCACTGCTGTGCACAAGTCACATACATTCCTTCAGTCACTCGCTAACCACACTGCTGTCAGAAGTTATACACACTTTACAGTCTTTCCCACGCTGCTCTCGTGTTTTAGATGTCCCTCCAGTCCCTTCCCACCCTTGCTTCCCAAACTTCGTGACTCAGAACGCGAAGGTCCAAACAATAAATATGCATTTATAGTTGGTATTTATCTTGTCACTTTGCACATTTTCTGCCATAGCCATTTTAAAGCTGCATGTAAAGTCAACGGCTTGCGGCAGAAAAAAGAGGGTCGATGCGTTTTAGAGGTTTCAGTGCAAATGAACACTGACCAGTATTTTTAGGTCGAGCATTCGAGACCTCTTGTATATACTTTAGTATATACTTATATGTGTATGTACTTTGTGGGCTCTGGAAATCAGCCCTAGGACTTGTCTGCTTCCGCTTAGGGACTTTTTTTCTGTTCAACTGCCTCTATTTAACTGTCTTGATAGAAAACGACAAGTAGAGGTCAATAATATACCAGAATTGCTTTCTGCTGAGGGACTTTCTTTTTTAATTTTTTCTGGCAACTGCCTCTATTCAACTTTCTTGATAGAAAACGACCAGCAGAGGTCAGTAAAATACCAGAATCACTTTAGCATTCTCTAGATTCCAGTACATAGAAATTGTCTTCCATGAGCACCCGTAGACAATAATATTTTTTTCAAATCTTGTATTTTCAGTGATATGACCACCGAAGGCCCTGATTTTATATTAAAAACAGAGCTTTGGACTATACCATTTCTCGCTGAAAGGGAATATTTCTCTCCATGTGTTCCCATACCTGGCGTGTCACGCAGTTTGGTGCTTACTTTCCCTCCATGTTAAAGAACAGTAGATGTTTCAGCACCCAGGCTAGTGTGCTGCATAGCTAAATACATATAAGGTCCCAAAGGCGAGACCGACTGCATTGCAAATGCTTGTTTATGTTAGTGGTTATGTCCTAACAGTACAGAGTATAGCATCAGCCTCTAGGCAGTTGTGTATTACGAGCTGCATTTGTTAAATGAGAGTGATTTGTACAATACTCACCTTTTTGATATCTTTTCTATACATCTGTTATGTTCAGTACACTCAAACACAGACTGTAAAGAATGCATTATTCATAGGATGCCCTTAGTGCGTTCATGCATAGGCCACACACACTGGAATAGCGCACCCTGACACACACACACACTGGATAATGTGCTGCTCGTTAAGTAACAGTTGATGTTGTAGCACCCAGGTTAATCTGCTGCATGGCTAAACACTTATTCAGATCTAAAGGCGCGACCTATTGGCCATGCCAATGCTTGTTTCCTTTGTTGGTCTTCTAATATCCCTGCTTACCTTTGGACTTCTACAAACTTCTACTTGATTCCAGATTCTGTGCAGCAAGGTTTTACATTCCATGTGGGTGGAGGGTACCCAAACTTTACACTAATTCCTACTTTTCCCCGAGTTGTAAAACTTTTGGCTTAAAAATATAGGTGCATTTTGCACAGGTCGGGGATGTCCATAGTAGTCGAAGAGGGGCGGATCCATGTAAAATGGTTTAGAAGACCATAATGCTGCTCCATCTATAACAGTAAAGGCTTATACAGGAGAAACAAAACAGCAGACTTGCCTCTTTAGTGACTATTAAAATCATTTTCAGGGCAGAAGGGGTGTGGTTCACTGTCAATTCTAATAAAGGCCACTCAATAAAATTAAAAAATCTGATGTGTTAAAGGATACACATTTTTTATGTAAAAATGCATACCTCACACTCACTGGCACTTAGAAGCGCTTGCAGTGGGGGAGGCCCATGCCCAGCTAGGAGCAGAGTCTCTTCAGTCTCTGTGGCACTGCTCTTTACAGAATTATGGGAGCACGTCATCGCCATCACTAGCGAGGTGACAGAATCTTGGGTGCGCATGGGTGCGAGGCCTATTCGCGCCCGCACCCAGTCAGGTGCATGTGGGACTCAGACAGTGCAGGGGAGGCATGTATCATAATGAGGGCTAGGATTACAGTGAGCCGCGCTATGAAACATGCAGGGACTGTAATTTGCTGTCTGCCGTCAGCTCCAACTATGATATTGGCCTCTTCAAGGAACAGTGGTTTGGGGAGAAATACGCGCCTGCCACCCTATGCTGATGGTAGTGTTCCATGTGCAGCAGGTGAAGTGGCACCGGGGCTCGCTGGCCTGAGGGACCCACTGAACCCTGATTATTGATGTATTTTATAATAAAAAATAACACCCAGGGGGCCTATTTCCTTCCTTGCACTAGAGGACATGACACTCTGGATATGCTACTGTAGTGTTGAACACTGGTTTCATGGTTGCTGCTGTATAATTTCTTATCAGGATGGGGCAGTGCTCCTGTCAGCAGCATTATGCATAAAATAGCAATTTTTTTTACTGAGGCGTTAACCAGTACATACACTTCAGATCAAGGCGTACAACGTTATTTTGTGCATACATAGGGTGCATAGGGTGCAAGACCCTTTATCATTGGGTGCACTGCAAGCCTGGTGGTAGCCCACCACTGTTTCAAGAGTGTCTGTTCCTTTTTAATGGGTAATATCTTAAATTATAGTTGTTTTTAGATTCTGAAACATTCTTAGAAGTCTTCATGCAAACCATTTAGTACATCTGAGAGTGAATGAAATGTCTAATGAAAGCACCTATTTTCTCTTTTTAAACCAGGTAAATTGCCATGTTCCCCTTTGAGGGATCTTTTCAGCTTTGCTCATTAACAGTTCATAGGTAGTACTTACCAGGATATTTTTGGGTCCGGTAATAACGATTCTCAGCCGATCTGCACAAAATAAATAGACAGCGTGATTAACACAGTATAATTATTATTCATAGTGCAACCCTATAAAAAGCAGACAATAATTCATGCATCGTTTGTTTAATCGTATCGTTAGTCTAGTATTAGACTTTTAATTCTTTCATTCTGGGTCTCTTACACTACATCCTTGATCATGACGCTCTAGAACAGATCAAGTAGGCGTAAAGCCCAAGCACACAGTATTATGCTTCAGGCAATTCACAAATGAGCAAATAAAAGACAGCATAATTAAAAAAAATATATATAAAAATTATGTCTTTCCACTTGGAAGGAATGAAAGAGGAAATCCGGCCAAAATAATTTGTATTTGAAGCCCACAGCCAATATATGTTTCTATGGCTTTTTAGGTTTTGCCTGCACATCGCTTGTGCTGTGCTTGTGAAATCTATTGCATTTAATATAATCTTAAAAGGGGCTTACATCCCGCCCTAACTTTTCATTTGTTGGTGTTCTTGCCACTTACTTTTCCTCCGTTTCTATTGGCTGTAGCATACTATTTCCGGTCGTTCCTGGACAGTACTCCTATTCATCTGCAAACTTCTTTGTTATTTATAAGCGAGCACTCCCGCCCTCCTCCCACTATCGGCTATGTTTTTATTACTTCGAGACATGCACCTGTGCTTACTTTCCCCTCTTGTCCCCCTCCTTCACCCACACTCCTTTGTATTTTTTTTTGTTTTATGTGCGTGCATGCGCGCGCTTGGGTGCATTCCTTTTTTTCTCCCATGTAGGTTGTTGCTGTGTGTTCTCGTGAACTCATTTCTCCCATTGTCTTGGTCATTTCACATATGCCTCACTGTCCTTGTTCTGCCTTTGTATTTACAGTGATCCTGCGCCTTCATGTCCATGCCTTTCGCCCGGATACATTTAGCCCACTTAGGAGCCAGATGCGGCTGCCTCTTTGCTCTCTACTTTCAATAACGTGCTCAGGTGTTTGCTGTTTTGGCCATCTGCCATGAGAGAAATGCTGCCAAGATTATGGCTTTATCCTTATTCCTTTGGTTAGAGGCTTTGCTGCCTGGGCAAAATGTTTCTTGCTGTTACCACCGCCGTAGTGCTGTAATATTTTCATTCTATGGAAGTGAATATCGCTACTGCTGAGGGGCGCATCAAACGTTCGTCTGTTTGTTTCTCTGACATGTTGTCATGGCATTCTTAACAATTGGTTTCAGGACGTTATTGAAACGTGAACTTACATCGCTTGGTAGCTTTTTATTAAAGAGCGCCATTGATTTATTAATTCTGTGTCCTGCATAGGCAGAAGGGCGAGGAAGTTATTATGGCAATGACATGCAGCTGAATTCATTTGTTTTTAGAGCATTCGTTTTAAAGTTCTGGTTATATCCGAAGGACGCCCAAAATTCGCTCACTTCAGCCGAGATGACGCAGGTGTTAGTGCTTTGGTCAATAGTGCAATACTTCACTGGTTGGAATCTTAATACTGCCAGTGTCAAATTTTTCGCTGTTAATGCATGTTTTGATTTAACCACATGGGTCAGCAGACACACGTCGTGACATTTTATGTCTATGCCATGCATTCTTAATGTAGTGATTCCATAAGTGCATTGCTGCACCTTGTCTAGACAAAACAGGACGCGCACTGGATTTAGATTTGTTGCTAGTTTCAGGCTTCCATGAGAAGCCACCATATGGGTTAATGTTTTAAAAACTGAATACTTTTGTTGGCTGCATGTTTTTGTTCCGTCCTATGTCTTTTATTTAATGTCCTTGTGTCAGGACGTATTTTTCAGGTTTTGCCTGCGCAGCGGTTGTGCTGTGCTTGCTTGGTTTTCCCTCCGCCCTTTACCTAATCTCCCCATAGCTGCATCCATTTCAAGCATACTTGTTTGGAGGAATGTTTTTTTTCTTTGTACTCCGCCCTTTAGCTAATCCCCCCGGTTTATAGTACCACCAGTAACAGCACTTGCCTTTCCCAATAAACAAGTCATAACACTATCACAGAGTTTCAGTAACTTACATTGCACACCTGCTCACAAAGCTACAACTTACAACAAAACACAACTGATTATTAATCACTTAGGCGAAAGCTATTGCATTTACCAATGATTGTTTTATAGTCTGGTTTAAGAGAACTTTACCCTTGCTGGAAATGTGATGCATGTAGAACTAAAGGGGCTTAGTTAGTGCATAGGGAAAAGGCTGCACAACACACAGTTTTACAGTTTTGTGATTGGTGCGTTCATTGTCGAGCTACATGACCTGAAAGCCCTCTATAATGATCTCTTCCCCGTGATCAGCTCATTCCTCGCATCTGCGAAGTTTCCCATCGCCTCCACCAGGGAGAGTGATCACATAGAGCAGCCATCAGCCCCTCCAACCGGAAAGACTTTCCCCTACCCAACGATCCCTCCCGGCCCAGAAGAGGTGCGACCCTCCCGACGCCCATTGATTTCCTTGTCCCTCACATTTCTAATTCCACCCGGTCCAACCCCAACATGATCCCTCCGAGACATATACAACCTATCCACTCTAACCCATACAGAGAACCTCCTCGCAATCCTAGAAGCAGCAATATTGACAACCTTACTCGTGTGACCATCACCCAGTCACCTTCCCCCCCTAATCCAGTACGTCTCAAATGTGCATTACTCAATTGCAGGTCAGCCAGCAAACATGCCTCCGATATCTTCGACCTCATCCAACACAAGGACTTAGATATTATCATTCTTACCGAAACTTGCCTAAATCCCTCTTCCACTCCCATCCTAGACCTCCTTGTACCTCCCACTCACGACATTATTAGGCTAGACAGAGCTCGGAAACTGGGTGGTGGCCTGCCTGTATTCACAGAAACACAATCTCGATCTCTCAAGGTGAGTCCATTACGCCTCCTCCTGTGAATACCTGTGTCTCAGCATATCAAGCAAGAACCTTCCGGTTTGTAAACTTCACACCTTCTACCACCCCCCGGGAGACAAGCTCCCATTTATCGAGCAACTAATGGAAATCATCTCTGTAAACGTTGATCCAACCGTGGCCCAAATCTTCCTTGGTGATTTCAACCTTCACTGGTCGAACCCCAATGACCTTGCGGTAATCTGCATCAAATCATTCTTAAATGAGCAAGATCTGACTCAGCACTGTGACCAACCAACTAATAGAAAAGGAGAAACTTTAGACCTCATTATCTCTAATGAACATTCCATTACCTTGGAAGCCATTACCCCATGTGACTGGTCCGATCACCACTGCATCCTCTTTTTTATCAACAGGGAGTTGTCGATGAGGAAGGCTCAACCTACTAAATTAAAGATATGGAAAAGGGACCTCAGATCATTAAACTCCGATGAAATAGCTACCCACTGTAAATCGGCCCTCTCCTCCCTAACCGACTTGGTTGAAGTGCAGTCTCTCACCGACTCCTACAACTCGACCATCTCCAACATAATAGATGACTTTGCTCCAATCCAACAAAAAAATGCCTCAACAAAATTATCCAAACCCTGGTTTAATGACAATTTAAACACGGACCGACGCAACCTGAGAGCACTCGAACGTTCCTGGCGATCCAATCCCTCTTTGGACCACCTAAAACTCCTTAGAGCGGCCAGGAGCCTTTACAACAAACAAATTAAGAGCGCGAAGGCTGACTATTTCAGACACCAACTTGATCAAGCGGCAAACCGCCCTAAGAAACTCTTCGAGCTGGTCAAACAGCAATCAGCGGTTGGTCCAAATCACTCTGACCCTGGGGGCAGCTCACCCTCCGGCGATGAACTTGCTGCTTTCGTCACTGAGAAAGCAAGACTCATCACCATTGACCTCGCCTCTAAGAAGGATCTATTTCCCTCCTCCAGTGACATTTCACTTCCTGACCTCCTAGAAAAGCGCGGATCTTCTAACCTGAACCTCAAGAACAATGCGGCTTGGAGCACCTTCATTCCTTTTAGTGAAAAAGACATCACCAAGATCCTCCAGAATATAAACCCATCCAACCACTTCAATGATCCGTTGCCCCCGGCCATCTTCAAAGAAATCAAGAAGGTACTCATCCCCACTTGGGCAAAGATTGTAAATGCTTCCCTTTCACAAGGCTTGATCCCCGACTGCCTAAAAGCAGCTCAGGTATCACCTATACTGAAAAAACCTAACGCAGACAAGGCTGATCTCAATAACTTCCATCCTATCTCCAACATTCCCACCCTAGCGAAACTCATTGAAAAATGCGTACAATCCCAACTCTGTGCTCACATAGAGAATTACCAACTCCTTGACCAGCATCAATCTGGCTTTCGAAAGGGGCATAGCACTGAATCGGCACTCACCCACGTTATGGCTGACATTTTAAAAATGCTGGACCAAAATGAATCCAGCCTCCTGATCCTCCTGGACCTTTCCTCTGCATTCAACACGGTTAATCATGACAACCTCCGTGACATTCTGAAAAACAGGATGGGTTTTTCTGGTCAGGTGCTTCAATGGTTTTCATCCTTCCTCCACCACAGATCTCAAAGGGTCAAGGCAAACCTCTCTCTCTCCCAGCCCTCTCCAGTCCTCATGGGGGTTCCACAAGGGTCTGCCCTATCACCTATCCTCTTCAACCTGTTCTTGGAACCATTAGCTAACTTTTTAAACTCCACGGACACTCTCTTCCATATGTATGCGGACGATACGCAGATCTATGTGAAAATCTCTTCCCCGGAAAATCTCATCTCTCTCAACACGACCCTATCGTCTACTCAAAGCTGGTTAACAGGGAACCATCTCCTTCTCAACACCGCCAAAACGGAATTCATGGTCATCTCCCCTCCGAACCACACCCCCAAACTTGACCTTTGGTTGAATCTCCTCACGACATTCAACTGCACTCCTCTCATCGTAGACTCAGCCAAATCGCTCGGAGTCACCTTGGACAAGCACCTGAATATGAAAAATCACATCAGTAAGGTGTGCAAGGGAGCAAATCACCTGCTGAGGACACTCAGGAATATCAAACCTTTTCTGCCACAAAATGATTTCAAACAGGTGGTCCAAGCGCTTGTCCTGCCGAGGCTTGACTACGGCAGTGCGACCCTCTGTGGCCTTCCTAAATACACGCTGGCTCCCCTAAGAGTATCACTGAACTCCGCGGCCAGGCTGGTTACAGGCTCCAAGCGAAATGAGCACATATCCCCAGTCCTAAAATCTCTCAAATGGTTGCCGTATGATGCACGTATTCAGTTAAAGATTGCTGTTCTGACGCACAAAGCTCTTCACTTAAATACTCCCAGGTACCTTTAGCAAAATCTTGAGCTATCTTGTGGGGCAAGAGACTCGAGGAGTGCCAATACTTTCCTCTTGAAACCACCCATCCTTAGGAAAAAGAGAACCTGTCACAGAGCCTTCTCAGGCGCCGCCCCAAAGATATGGAACTCTCTTCCTCCAGAAGTACGCAGAATCTCTTCAACAACGGCGTTCAAAGTGGAAGCCAAAAGATTCTTTATGAACAAATTCTTACCCTAATTGGGCTTGGCCCACCTGCTCGAAGTCATTGCTCTTACCTCCTTTGTATCATCTTGTGCTAATTCTCCTCTTTTCCTATACAATGACCCCTTCAGGGCCTGCTTTTACTTGTTTACTGTATTACCCTCCTTGGACATTGCTGAATCAGTGATCATTCCTGTTTGTTTTTCCTGACTTCTTGTTAGCGATTTTGCATGTATGTCCTCCTCCCATCCTAATGTAAAGCGCTCTGATATCCTTTGGGATCTTGTTCGCGCTATATAAAACTTTATAAATAAAATAAAATAAAAATTGTTGCCTTGCAAACCTGGTGGCTGCGCTGATCGAGGCATCACTTTCTGTCTTGTGTGCTTCCTTTTAATTAATTCGTCAGTTATTAGAAAACTTCAGTCTGCCTGTTCTTGAAATCTGTCAGCGGCCAATCAGGAACAACCATACCCGAAGAGTCCCCTAACTTTACAGAGATCATAAGAGCGGAGACAGGTTAGAGCTAGGCCTCGAGAGTTGCATTGAGTAACTGAACATTGAGGGAGGAACCCTTCCCTTAAGACACATACACATATGGAGGCGTCTCTTTAACCATCATTTACGGGTTGAGCCTGGGGCACGCTCCTTACATGTTCAGCACAGTAACACAATCGTGGCCTTTTCCGTGACCCATTTCCAATGATGTTCATTTATTTTCGAGAGTCCGAGCCAGTTTCGAGGGCTTCATGGTTAAATTGATTGCAAACCTGTCTACTCTGTCTAAATCAGTCTTTTGGGAAGAGGAAGGTGTATTACTTGTGAGCGTGATAGCAATTCGTACTGGTTTCCTCTTTTCAGGTCACTGTATGGCTCATTGTTGTACTAGTATTTGTACAGCATTTTCATATCACCTGTGGGGATTGAAGTGATTTCAGGGTGGTCGAATAAGTGGCAACTCCATTTGTATCATTCACATAGCGCTTTGTAGTTCTGGTAAGATTGTGACACTCTCTGATTTGAATCGGTTTCATGGGTGGGTACCTCAGGAGTGCATGGATAAAACAGTGTAGACTGTAGTTAGGTTTATGTGTGACATGCAAAGTGAGGTGTGAGCCTAAGCATGCAAAGGGGAGTCCTGATACCCCATATTTTGAGAAGAGTGTCGAAGACAGAGTGTGAGAGGAAGCATCACAGCTTGCATCTGCCGACCAGCTGATCTAATGAGATTAGTTTGGCTAGCACTGTGTTTCAGTAAACACCCAGATCTATAAAGCCCTTTTAAGCTCGAGGTACTTGCTGATTATGCTTGCTTTCTTTGGAAGCTTGTACCAAAGCTTGCAAGTCTGAAGAGTGAAATATTGCCTTCCCAATCAAGTTTTTCCGTAAGGTAGTATGATCAGGAGCTGCGCCAGTCTGGATCTGAGAGTCATCCTTTGGAAGTAGAGCGTGAGTTTTTATTGAAGGATGACAGGTCTCGTTCTGTGGATCATGCAGTGTGTGATGCAGACGGCTTTGAATGAGATTCTTCTAGCCACTGGCAGTCAATACAGAGCCTTGAGGTAGGGGTGATGTGTCTGTCCCGCTTAAATGTAGCGCTTGACTGGCTGCAGCATTCCAGATGCGCTGTCATTTATTGACTAGATGACTCAGGAGACCAGTATACAGCCCACTGCCATAGACGGAGCTTGATAACATTCACCAGACCAGACACCTGGAGTGAATCTCAGGTGAGGGAACATCCTGCCTAGAATTCTCATGTGTGCAGAATGTATTTTTGGTCACTTGGTGGAAAAGTGGTTGGAGGGAGAGGTTGGAGTCCATGTTCAGACATAAGCTCTTTACTTGTGTGAAGGTATTAGGAAATGGTCTGATTTCCTTAGGCCAGGCGGTTGCGGAGTCACATATGTGCCATGCTTCTAAAGTGAGAATCTCTGTTTTTAAAGAGTTAAGCTAAGCCCTGACATGTCCAGGGCTGACTTGTTTTCAAACTTTAGGGTGATCTGGGTGCCTTAACTTTCACTCATTCCTCCCTTCAAAAACTAAGTTGCAGGACAAAACACTTTCCTTTTCTGCAAAGTGACTGTTGCAAGGTCCTGGAACAGGTGTATTTGGTGTCCTTCTAAACAGAAATCCGTTTTCTTCCTTGCTGCTTCCATGATTTTTTCTTTTTGCTGATGCTGGGGCTCCCTCATAAGAAGTCTTTTGGTTTGATCCCCTGCCATCACAGAACCACAGGAAAAAGAGAAAGAGAGTGAGAACTCGAGGTAGGAGGATCTGTTGGATATGTTTCCCATGCAGGCCCACGGGGGAGAGGGTGCAGCCGCTGATGCACCAGGAAACAAAGCAGTGCCTGCTGCCTCAGGAAGATTTAAGATGGTACACAAACAGAGAACAGTCAAGGGTGAGGGACAGGAAGCCCACAAAAGGAAAGAAAGAAGAGGGGAGAGCTGGGAAAGGAAATGGAAGAAACAGGGGAGAGGTCTGAGAGTGGGAGGGTCATGTTTTGCTTGTGTCCAGCTGGGGCACTTGAAACAGAACTGTCCCAACATCGTGCCTAATGCCCAGTCCTCGGCGGTCAGTCTGGATTTCATCAGATTACTCAAAAAACTCTCATCCTGAATTTTAGGACAGGTCAAGAGGTTCTGAATGTGCCATGGACACCTTGATCCCAGTAGATCAAAAGGGCCCGATGTAGACTGGGACACTGATGGTAAATGTACTACCTGTCTTATTGAAATAAGCGCTGGTCTCTCCTCTCTAAAAACCTCCAAATGCCCTACTTTACCTCTCTCAGCATGACCATAGATGCAGTCTGTATTTTTAACTGTATTCCTCACCATATTTCTGATCCAGTGTGCATACTCCTGGGACCCATTAGCAATTAACGTTTCTTTTTGCTCATCACAACTTCCCCAGCTAATCAGCTAGGCAAAGATAATCTTTGCAAATTAAAATGTACTTCAGAAGGTGTATTTTTAAATGTACTCATTCAACAAGAAATTAAGGTGGTCATTATGATGGCGGTCTGACTTTCGTCCGACCGCCATCATTGCGGTAGTGGGACCGGCCGCCTACGAGGCGGCCTACCTACCTACCGATTTACGATGCGACCGCCACTGCGGCGGTCGCAGGCCCTATCCCTAACATTGCGGCAAGGATGCAGTCAGCAGCCCCGCCGCAATGCCCAGAAAAAGGCACTTGCATATCCCTGCACTAAGTGGCAGGCACCATGCCGTGCCTGCCACATGGTGCAGGATATGTAGGGGGGCACCATAGGTGCCCCCCCAGTGCCTTTGCCCCAGACCCAGAGATGAAGGGGGGCCCGCTACGGGCCCCCAAATTCGTTTACGCCATTCGTTTTGCTGCGGATTATCCGCCACAAAACGAACGGAGGAAAAGGATATCATAATCCCTACGGCGGTGCCTGCAAGGCACCGCCGCAGTGTTGGGCAATGTTTTGGTTCCGACAGGCGGTTGGAAAAGGACCGCCTGTCGGAACCGTGGCGGGCGGTCTTTACGACCGCCGCGCTTAACCAACGATTCTCCCCGCCATCATAATTTGGCGTGGGGAAAACAGAAGCACGATGGCGGAGGGCCCCCTATGTACTCACAATATTGTGAGATAGCACAAATTGCCAAATACTAATACAATTAATAATGTCTTTCATTCTATGCACTTGCGCATTAAAAGCACTCTCAATATTTTTCCGCTTGCTAATTTTGAGGATGATAAGGACAATGAAGCGAAACAACAAAGACATTTTGTAGATTATTTCGATTGGATTAGTGTAAAGAAATGTTACCGCCCAGGAAACAAGAGGGGCAAAGTAGTGAAAACATAAACATGTATTACTATTGCTTTAACATCAATGTCCCCCGCAAATGTATATCATAATGTACACTAATATATTTTATTATCAAATTTGGATATTGTTTTTATATTAACCTGAATTGTTCATCATCCTCAGTATGGATGCTAAGCTTTATGACTCTAATAGGACTAGAAGCCATTTTATTCATGGTAGCACAATTGCACATTTCCTGCATCTCGTAGCAAAGCGCAGCGTCGTTATCAATGTTGGCAACCAGAAGTGTGATTTTAGAATATTAATGAACTCATCAGTGTCTTCATGCATTTTTATTTTAGTTCCAAGAATGTCTTGCATTCTTCTCCATGAGAAGATCATGCCACATGCTTATTAGATAACTTTAGCTGAAATAACAAGTTTCTTTTACGTTTATGCTTCATATACTTGTACTGAGGGAAAAGTGTGCAATACATGTACAAAACTGCAAGCATTTTACCATTATAAGCTCCTATTTAACATTTGGGAAAGAGCGCTGGTCAGTTGAAATGGCCTTTGCCAGCTGTGCTGCTTTCTATTTTTGCATTAAAAACATGCTAGACTTTTGGGCTTCCAGACGTATTGTGCTTTATTTTAACCGCCCATCTTGGGTTCGGGCTGACACAACCCATCTGGACGCACTCTATAGACAAGTCCTAAAGGATCTTTTGATAGGTTGGGCTCAGACAGCTGCCTTTTCTAGCTCAGAGTAGGTGGTTCACATAGGATCCTAATATTTCAAACTACTGTCATAACCCTGAAACTGTTTCCAAATGGGAGTTGGCTAAGAATTCTCTTATTGAATGGGATGGGTCTTAATTGCGTGCCAGAATTTGCAGTACAGTCATTATGTTTTTTGAAAGCCAATCTTTGACAGGCAGAGGGCTTTATCTTGAAATAAAAATTCCCTCATCTCTTTACGTCTCAAAAGTACAATAAATCATCACAAAGTAAATTATTTTGTTATAAATCCATTGTATACAGAAAACAATGTTTTATTTTGTTTTTTACTGCAACCGCCTTTTAAATTATTTTAGTTAGGACTGAAAAGCCAGATCTATTAGCTTTGCTAATGCCTGTTTTTTTCGCACACAATTGTAATCTAGACTTCCAGCCCAATAGGTTCAGTTGAGGCTTACCAGGACCATAACTTGCAGAATGCATTGGGTTGTTAATTGATGCCGCAATACAGGAACAAAGTGGCCCTGATGACGTGGAGTCACCTGGTTGTTTTTTCACATTACTTAAGCAAATTAGAACTAGTAAATCCACTGCTGAACCCACAATTGAACACTTGCTGCGTTGAACAAGCCTGAGGTAGGCGCATGTAAAATCTAAGGCACCGACCTCTTCAGGCTTTGGTTAGGGCAATATTTGAACCGCTTGGCTGATGGGGTGTCTACACACTCCTTTCGCCTATGTTTGCAAAGATCTTGTACAAACATTAGAAGGACATTTCTCTTCAAAAGGCCATCCGATTAATGATGTCACAATACAGCTCAAAAACCAAGCACACATCATAAAACAAAGCAACATTCAAAAATTCTTACTGTTCAAAGTTCAAGTTCAAAAGTAAAGTTTATTTGGAATAAGTGGTCCTTAAACACTTAAAATCTTCATAAATACAGCTCCTAAAATCACAATTCTTTTAAAAACAAATATCATAAAAGTTCATATAATTAAAATCATTAATCCTTCCCTCAATCCGTGACGTGCACCGTATCATATGGTAAGACAAGTATTTCAGTTCTATTCACATTCAAGGGTTTCTTTAACTTTTTGCATGAACTTCCCCATTGCGCACGCTATATCTAAATTTCTCATTTCAATTAAAAGATCTACGGCTTGTATCCTATTGTTAATATCGTACTTTTTAAAAATAGGTCGTAAGATCCCTTTCCGAATTTCTAAAAACTTCTGACAATCCAATAAAATATGTAAAATATCACACGTTGTTCCCATGGTACAGACACATTTTCCCTTGCTATCAATCATTGCCCTTTTTACCCCGTTGTTAGCAAAGCAAGGGTTAACGCCTAATCTCAGCCGACAGGGTAATCTATCTATATAAGGGAAATGTTTGCCATGAGGTAGCCATACAGCGTGCAGATATTTTTCCCAAAAGGTAATCTTGGTCCTGGGCTCGAGAGATTTCTTTCCCTAAGACCCCTCTTGTCAACCTCGATTTGTAAAGTCAAGGGGCACAGCTTGAGCCTCATCATACTACAAGCCTTGATAATAGTTTCTCTTATCCCTTTTGCCCACATTAGCTCGCTCTTCACTACCTCATTTCTGCACCATTGCGAAATTTTATATTCTTCACCCGTTCCCATTATACCCCAAGAGGTGGTTCCAGTTTCTAGTCTCACTGCCTGGACCATTGAGGATATAGGCAATGATAATACGTTTTTCAGGGTTTTTCCCTCCTCGGCGTCCCATCCATTTTTGCCACTCAGGTATAGCAGTTCAGCTCCATATAAGAATTGTGGCGGTACCATGGCAGTATAAGCTTTTAAAACCGGTCTATCCGATTTTTCGCCATAGACTCCATTGAATTTTTTAAATCCGCTTACTGAAGCTGATGTCCTCAGTTTTAGTGCATTGAGATGGGTATGCCAGTTCAGACTTTTCTGAAACCACATCCCCAGGAACCTATATTCGTCTACCTTTTCCAACTTCGTGGGACCCAAAAACCAGTTAAACGTTATTTTACTTCTTCCAAAGCTTAAAATCTTTGCTTTATCCATGTTAACAACAAGTTTTTTAAGACCGCAGTATTCGTTAAACCTATTCAGCTTTCTTTGCAGACCGATCTCTGTTTGATCTATTATTACCAGATCGTCCGCATATAATATAGCCTTATAGCCCGCTGCCGAAGGCTATACCAGTTGTTAAAGGCCCTGATCCCGAGCTATAGGCCCGAGCCACAGGCGAGGGCCTATAACGAGGGAGAGGGCCTTTAACAACTGGTATAGCCTGAGGCAGAAGGGCTATAAGGCTATTAGAACATTCCACCCACTAAGGGTAGAATGTTCTAAATTAAAAATGGAGAAACAAAAAGACAAACATTGGAATGTTGGAGTGCTGGGCTTATACCAGCGATTATAAGCCCAGAGCTACTCCATTGTCTTCAATGGAGCTCCCAACATTCCAATGTTCTAATAAGCATGAAATATGTCTTCCATCTAACTTTGGGCTAGCCCCCCTTTCATTGCCTAAGACTGAAGGAAGATCTGCAATAAATAAGGTAAAGAGTAAGGGGGCCAATACACACCCCTGTCTCAGCCTGTTTCCAATTTGGATTTTCTGATATAAGCTCCCCTCTAAATCCAAAATTATCCGCACCCAATTTTAAGTGTGTAGTGCTTGTATTAGCCTTAGCAGATCCCTTGGGATGTTATATCCAGTCAGCGTCTCCCACAGCGTCTCACGGTCCACTAGATCGAATGCTGCGCGGAAGTCCACGAAGCAGCAGAACAACCTTCCTCTCTGCTCGATACACTTCCGCGCAATGGACCAGAGCGCAAAACAGTGGTCAACGGTTGAGTGCCCCTCCTTAAACGCCCCCTGTTCTGGGGGCACGACCTGATTTACTTCTGCCCAGTCCTTAAGTCTTTCCAAGATTACTTTGGCGAATACCTTTTCTCCTATATCTAAAAGATTCATTAATCTGTAGTTCTTTGGGGCTTTTGTGTCTCCTTTTTTGTGGATGGGTCTTATGATTGCTCCTCTCCAGTTTTCTGGTATAATGCCTGTATTAAGTATTCCCAGAAACATTTTTGAGAAGAACTCAGCCCACCACTCAGGCCTATTTTTTATAATCACTGCGGGAAGATTATCTGGGACGGCGGCCCGAGTCAGGGTTAAGTTAGATATAATTATTTTAATATTACTGGGGGTAAAGTGTTCCTTAATTTCCTCCCTCACTCCTGGCCATAATATAGAACTAATTCTCTCCGTTACTGGCCAATTTCCATACATTTCCCCCAGATATCTTATCCAGTCATCTTCTGGTACCACGCAATTCAAGGACCATGGTGACTTGCCTGAGCTTTCTTGGACCAATTTCCAATAGCCTTTCAAATCTTTGGATTCTATTGCAACTAACAATTTTTCCCAGCAACTCTCTTTGTAGGTTCTTTTTTTATTTCTTATAATCATTTTGTATTTTATTCTTAATTTTTGGAGGTTGTGGAAGGATTCTACATTATACTTTACCCTTAGTCTTCTTTCCCTTTGTCCAATACTTGCTTTTACTTTACGACATTCTTCATCAAACCAAGTCCTCTCTTTGCTTTGGGTTCTGTTTTTCCTACCATCCCCAGGTTTCATTGGTTTGATTTTAACCCTTAGGCATTCCACCAGTTGTATGATTGTATTTTCAAACCACGCATTATCATTCGTCTTCGGGATATTTTCTAATGAATGGGTCTGCTGTACAGCAGCTAATTTTTCAATATATTCCTCCGATATACGGGTTGTGAGCCGCCTAGGGTAGTCAACATGGACCTGAAGAGCTATATCTCTTTGTTTTTTTCTTACTCCATATATTTCAATCCTCAGGGGGTAATGGTCACTTCCTTCCACCCTTCCCACCTCAAAGTGCTTGATTAATTCAAAATTCCAGGCATGTATAAACGCATAGTCAATTGGGCAGGGTTGCTGGCCTATCTTAAAAGTGCGCTTTGCTGGACGATCTGCATCCATTCTGCCGTTCACGCAGACTAAGCCCATTGAGCCCAAAGTTTGTCCTAGAGCCATATCTTGTGTCGACATATCCCCCCTCGGAAATATGGCGTCCTTTATCTTATAGGAGATCAATAATTCTTTACACCATGTATCAGTCCTACAGGGATCTAATTTGTGATTGAAGTCGCCCAGCACAAAAAGTACATCATTCTGGTAATTTTCGGTCAGGGTTAACAAATCTTCTTTTAGTTATTCCAGTTCAGCCTTATGTTCATTCTCATTCCCCTTCTGTATATATACATTTACAATGACTATACCTTCGTATCGTGGGTCGGGATTCAACAACAACACTCTACAAGCTATTGCCCATTTACATTTTACTTCCAGAAGTTCTACCTTCCTGGCAATTTTTGTAGAGATCAACGCCATTTGCCCACCTGAAGGTCTGCCAAAATGATTCTTTCTCGCTATTTTCGTCTGTTGGACAAACCCTTCGATTACTAGGGTTTCGTCGCACAACCAGGTCTCCTGGAAACACACAATCCTGTTGTTGTCAATAGCATCTTTAAAGCTTTCCTGATTTGATATTCTATTATAGCCATTTATGTTCCAGGATAATATGGCCAGGTTGTGCGACGACCCCAACTTCTAATCGATCTCACTTAGACACCCATCTTCCTCATATGCTGGGGATGCTAGGGCTCTGTATCTATTTCCAGCTAGTATACCTTCTCCAACTCTCTCTGTTTCCTTACATCTTAAGGTAATTTCAAGATCTTCCTTATTATTCCAGCAGGTATCCCTCATCCTTACCTGCCTTGAACCCAGCCCAGCGTCATTCATAAGGAATGGCCTCTCGTGCTTGTTATGCTCTAGCATTTCTACCCTTTTTACTAATCTAATTCCTTCCTTAAGTAACTCGTGTTCTGCATTTACTAGTACTGACTTTACAAGCCCTGAGTAAAGGAGAACCTTGGTCTCTTCATTCCCTTTATTATTTAACAAAAAGCCTACTTCTCTGAGATCCTCTGTGCCAATATTCCATAGACTTGCACATTTAGATAGGGAGAAGAGCAGTTGTGATCAATTTAGTGGATTTAATTTCCTCACTTTTTTCCCACCTTTGCCCTGACCTATCGGCTCAAGGAATACCCACAGGTCCTGACTATCTTCTAACACTAACTCATGTGGACCCCCCTTTGGTTCGTCCTCCCTTCTTTCTTGATGTTTTAATTCCTTGCCTTTCTCCACTTGACCTCTATAGCTTCTAAAACCTACTTGCATACTCTTCTCCGTCCTTCTTTCCTTGTCACCCTCTTCTATGTCCACCCGGTATTTTCTAGTACTATTTTTTCTACTCCTAGATTTTCCTGTACCTTTTTTTCTCCTCACCCCTTCTTCTAAGTTACTAATGGCTATTCCTTTGTCTGGGATATTTTTCTTTATCGGGGCAGGTATCACGTTCTTTGTTAAGCTCTTATGCTCTTTTTCTACTACTTCCTTCCTTATCCCCTGCTGCTTTGAGGTTTGGCCCTTACTAGGATTTTTCTTCCACCTCCTTGGGCGTGGTATATGCTGCTTAAAGCTCCTCCTTTCCCCCCGTTTTTTTAAGATCATTGGGTATCGTGATATAAATACTCTGGGCTCCTCCTTCTGCGTTGGAGTATCCCTCGTCACACCTTCCTGCCGAGTCACTACCCCCTCTTGCTGATCCCCACCGACTGGTCTGACTATGGAGGGCATAAGGTCTTTAATTTGTTTCAACTCCCCTACCATAGTTTTAAACTGTTCCCTTTGAGTCTTTAAAATGTCATTATTCATTACTGATACCTCTAACAGGCCTTGTAATGTTTTTTGTAGGATTAACATTACATCCAGCATTGAGGCACATGAGGTTCCTGTGACCTCCAGGCTAAGCATAGAAGGTCCCGAGATGTCATTTCCTATGTCCTGGGAAATTTCCGTTCCTTCCTTCTCATCCCGATGTTCCTTTGTGTGACTATTAAGCTCTTTACTCTGAGCCTCGCCACCTATATCCGACTCTTCATCCTCACCCTCTGTTTCTTGAATATTCGAAGGGGAAAAGGAGTCTGGGTGATGGCGACAACCTTGGGTCCATGAATAGCCCAGAGATATTAAAGAGGGTTTGATTTAGAGAGACTGCCCCTGGGTGCACTAAATTGGTTGGTGTAAACTGATTCTCGCCATCTCTCTGCTCTTTTTCTATCAGTTACTTCCCTTTGAAGTGTTTCCCCACAAAGTCTTTAATTGATTTTGTGACTGAATGTCCTCCTTTTACCCCCCCGGCTTGGATTGCTGCGGGGTTGTATTTAGGGGTTGTTTATTCCTCTGTACTATTTTTTTAACCTCCAGTGGTATCTCCTCGGGCGCCTTTTGCTTTCCCTTTCTCTTTATGGCTTGTGTCCATATCCTCTGCCCCTAGTTCATTGTTGTCAGTTTTTTTAGAATTTTTTTGGCCTTTCCGTGCTTTTGCTTTACCAAGTGCCAGCACCTTTTAGAGTCTTTTTCTCTTTCCTTTATTGCTGGTATCCACCCTGCTGTTTCCTTCTTCTTTTCTTTTGGATTTTGGGCAGCGCTCTTCTGGTGCCCTTTTCTGGCCTGGGTTTCTTCCCAATCTGGGCTATTTCCCTTAATACTATTATTCCGTCCACCAGTGCCCGCCTTCCCTGTACTTACCTCTGTTTCCACGGCTGTACGCTTTCCACTCTGCTGCTCTGCTGCTCACCCTGACCCAGCCCTGCATTCGGCTGATCCAGTGCCTGTGCCCGTGTTCCTCTTTTCACCACCTCAGGGCCCGGGGAATCCGGGCACGGTCTCAGCAATGAGGGCAATGAGGGCCGTCGGGACCCCATGGGTCCGGGGGGCCGGGCCCAGAGTCGGGCCCAGAGTCAGGCTGTGGCTATGGTCCGTTTATCGCGGGGGCTCGCAGGGGCTCTCCAATGTCGCAGCCGATGCGCCGTGTCTCCTCGGCGTTCCTCCCAGTTCCGCGCTCTGCCGCGATCGGAGCGTCACGTTGCGTGGTGATGCAGAGCGTGATGATGCAGAGCACGGAGCAAGCGAGCGAGCGAGCGTAGCTGGGAACAGAGGCCTCTTTTCATGACACGTTTCTTACTGTTGTTGATTGTAAGAGATGCAGAACTGGCTAATGGTTATATGGTCAAACTCACAAGAAGAGAAGGACTAGTGAATATTAAAAAAGGAAGAAAAAAGAGAGGCAGGAGTCGAGCAAATGCTCACTCTATGTTAAGTATTTTTTGGGCTGTACTTACACAGGTAATGTGTATAGGAGAGTCAAAGATGTGTAGATGTTTGGAAAATCAGTAGATTTTTTATGACTGCCCTCACCCACTATGTAGTGGCATGCTTCATCATAGGGCTGCTATCAACACCCAGGTGCAGACCAACACACTGGGTGGAGCGCTGATATAACCAGTAAAAAAAAAGAAAAGTGAATTTCCCAACATCTACACATCTTTGACTCTCCTTCTCTTCTTGTGAGTTTGAACGTATATACCAGGGGAGCTAGAGAAGGCTCACTCCCTTGTCTCTCACTTTGTGGTTAGTGATTTAGAACGGCCGCTGAGCCGTAGGGACAATATTGGGAAGTACCCTTGTGACTTACTAGGCATTTTCTCCTAAGTAAGAATACAATCAATCCACCGCATAGGATGGATGAACAGGGCCTATCGTATGGTGATGAGGCAGCAGCACTAATTTTAGCAGGACCCTCCCTATTGGGTGAGTCGACAATCACACAAGCACTGACACAGGTGGAGGGGTAGGACAGTCTCACGGAGCTGAAAAAAACACAGGTCAAAACCATCCTATATGGGGCTATATTAACCGAATACCTCAGAGATAATGCGGCACCCCGGAGACTGTTGGTGGTGAACGAACCTTTGATCTTCCTGGAGGACGCCTCCTTCAGAAAACTGGTCGCTTATTGCCTGGCAGTGCACCAGAGATCGGTTAATTCTCATCATCAACACCGCAAAGAAGATATCTGATGCTCTCTTGCTACAGATACAAACTAGTGAGAACAATTTGAAAAGTCAGATACAACTTGACAATCTTTAAAAAAGAAATTGAAAGTGAATGAGTACAAAGACTACTTGGCTCACTCAAAAATCAACAAGCTGCAAAAAGACCTAAAAAGGTTTTCAAAAGAGAGAGTCTACCCCTATGTCAGTGACAAATATGTAAAGCAGAAAGAAATCTCAAACACAAAAATGAGTTCTTTCAACAGAGGAGACAGAGACACATCTAGCTCGGAGAACGAAAGTAGTGATTATGCTTATAGACCTAGACCTAGAGGGAGAGGTGCCTTCAGGGGACCGATACAGCAGTTCCAACAAGGCCTGCAAGGTACCGGGTTTGGGTGGCCCCCAATGTACCCCCCCGATGCAACACTTCCAATACTACCAAAACCAGCATCCTTTTTTAGGGAGGGGCGGGGGGAGAGGCAGGCAGAAAGGGCAGAGAGTTCAGGAGGAAGACATCAATCAGAGAGTGACCCGGCATGTCCCGGGAAACAGAACCAGGGAGCAGCAAAGATTAAACCTCATCATGAACTTGACGGAAATCCGTCTGACAAAGAAGCAAACAGTGGTCTTGAATAAAGGATTGGGGTTTGTCCCAACTAACCAGGTAGACCTCTTTAAACTGAAATGTGAGCTTGCAGGACTCTTCAGGAATATACACCTGAAGGTTTTCTTTGAAAAGGTAAAAGGAGAAAGGACCCATGAGGGGGATACAGGTCTGAGAGGCAAATCTACACAGGTAACCCCTGAGATAGAGGTCTTTGAACAGGCAGTGATTCCAGAAATAGAACAGTCTAATAAAGTGAACAAGAACAAAAGCTATTGTAACCTGTCTGGCCCAGGACAAAAAGCAATTCAAGAATTGAAAAACGATCAACAGATCGTTATAAAACCGGCAGACAAGGGCGGAGCTATTGTTATTCAAGAAAAAGAGGCATACAAGACGGAGTGCTTACAGTTGCTTGGAGACAGAAGAAACTATACAATTTTGGAAAATGATCCCACAGTTGAACTGAAGAGAGAGATCAGTATCCACGTAGAGGAAGACGTGTCAAACGTCTGGCTTAGTCAGAAAGAAGCTCTCTTCCTATGTAAACAAAAAACAAAGACTCCCTATTTTTATACACTGCCTAAAGTACATTAACCAACTAAACCCCCCCTGGCCGTCCCATTGTCTCAGGAATAGATTCAGTGATGGAACACTTGTCGCAATTTTGCGACTTCTTTCTGCAACCAATTGTACAGCGCATGCCAGCTTATCTGAAGGACACTAGAGAAGTATTGAATCTTATCAAGGATATGAAGTTTGATCCTGATGGGGAACTAATGATTGGACTGGATATCAAGTCATTATACACAAACATTCCCCAAAGGGAGACCCTTAGGGTGATTGAGAATATTCTTTATGCGAAAGATTGGGACTACCAAACACCAAGATCGTTTGTTCTATGCCTAGCGGAGCTAGCACTGACTAAGAATTTTTTCCAATATCACAACACTATCTACTTACAAACCAATGGTACATCCATGGGGAGTTCTTTTGCTCTGAGCATGGCGTGTTTATATTTTGAGAAGGAGAACATATACACCCAGGATAACCCATTTCTAGACCATATCAGGGTCTGGAGATGATACATTGATGACATCCTCCTTATCTGGAAGGGAGACAGGGCGTCAGCAGAAGGTTTCTTGATGTGGCTTAACAGCAGAAACCCCTACTTATTCTTCACGTCAACAATGACAACAGAATCCCTCCCCTTCCTAGACCTAACCATCACAGCTAATAACGGGATGCTGGTGAGCAGTGTATATCACAAACCCACGGATCGAAATAATTTACTCTCCTTCCAGAGCTTTCACCCAAAATCCTTAAGAGAGAACCTGCCGTACGGACATTTTCTACAGCTACATAGGAATTGCTCAGAAATGGGTGAATTTAAAAAGAAGCAGAAAAGCTGAGTCACAAACTACAGGAACGAGACTACCCTGAACGTGTGGTAAAGAGAGCCTGGAAGCGGTCAAAAAATAACCACAGAGACGCTCTACTTGAAACACATACAGGAGAGACTGAAAACAGGACCATTTGTGTGACAATATTTAATACAGCTTCAAATCATGTAAAAAAGATTATCATGAAAAATTGGCGCATTTTAAATTCCAGTGGTCTGAATTTAAGAACCCCCCTGTTCTCTTTCAAGAAGAGCGCAAGTATCAGAGATGTTTTGGTACATACAATATCAATGGCCGCAAAACCAACGGGTAGATGGACCCTTACGCCCTGGGGTTTACCACCAATCACTGGGCATTATGCATGTGGTCACTGTAAAGCCTGCCCTTTAACAACCAATAGCAAATCGGTAGATGTGGGCTTACGTTACCCTTGGGAACTCAGAAATCATACCACATGCAATTCAGAGAACATCATTTACCTCATAGTGTGCCCACGTGGGTACCAATAAGAGGGCATGACAACTAGACAAATTAAAACCAGAATTCTGGAACACATAAGTAATACCAGATGTGGAAGGGTTACTACAAAATTGACTGCACACTTTATGGATATGCAACACACGGAGAGTGATTTTAAGTGGATAGTAATAGATAAACCATACCTCCCGCCCACAATGAGGGACACCACGAACCTACTGTTTCGACGAGAACAAAGATGGGTGCATAGGCTGAAGAGCAACGAACAGGGCAAAAACGGGCCTGTGCACACGTCAATGATGTATATGGAGCAGTTTCTCTGTGTCAGGGTTCAACAGGTAAGCAATACAGTGTTATACAATAAATTAAACATGTAGAAGAACACTTTGGAGTATTGTTTGTTCTTCTTTTATTTCGTGCGATTGCCCAGCCAACACGTGTTTCATCCGGGGAATACCCCAAGACTTCTTCAGGGCTGTAATGATGTACAAGAAAGCGTAATCAGACACTTTGAACCCACAAGGGTCATTGGTGTGCTGTCAGTGGCGGCCGGTGACAAGATGAAAATGCACTCTCTATCACAAAATCCATGTTTTACAAGATACAATTGATCCACATATGATGGTGCTGGAGCTAAGGTGGAAATGGTGCATAGTGCCAAGAACTCATTGTATTGCGACATTCGTGTTACACATTTAATATTGGTGCCTGTAACATACAACCGTGAGTGTGGTCGTCGTTGAAAACAATTTAAGAAGAAGAAAAAAGTGGTAGGGAAGAGAAAGAGGGGGAGGGTGAAAGCGACAAAGTAAGGCGGAGGGAAAGAGAACTTCATGAGAGGAACATGACAGGGGAGAAGGGAGGGGAAGATTCATGGGAGTGAGAGAGGCCGGGAATGGCTCCGGAATGGGGGAAACCAATACATGTTGTGGACCGGTTCCCTGGGCAGAAGAATATCTGCCCTGTAAGATGTTAACCCAGGCACACTCAAGTGCATGTCTACCTGAAAGGCTCTTGAGAAGGCGTTGCCAGTCTATGGGAGACACAGAAGGAATGGTGGGGTTTTTAGTAATCAGTCCATGATCACAAAATGGTATGTGAAAAGGAAATAAAAGGTAGATGCGGAAGAAAGAGAGGTGTCTCACCTCTCCGCCGGTTGTACTTCCGTCCCGGCTGATACGGGTGAAGGTGTTTTCTTAACCAAAGTTGCTGGTCCGGACTTGTGTATTACAATGGTGGAGCCGTGTTTAGGGCTGCACTGTAAGAGAGGAAATAAGAATACCACGTTGGGGGAGTAGGCACATTTCATTAATGGATGCCGGGGGCACTCACGGTAGAAGTGCCCAACCGGGCGTAACCGTTCCTGTTCGTGAGTATATTGCGCGTTGGAGGAGTTCTCTAATGCATGCTACAGAGAGGAGATGAGAATAACATGTTGGGGGGAAGTAGGAACATTTAGTTGATGGGTGCCGGGAGTACACAAGAGTACACGTGCACACCCCGGCATCACCGTTCCTGCTCGTACGTATCTAATGCGTTAAAGGAATTTTATATACAGGGTACAATCACCACCATCCCCCGGTGCGGTAGCATGGGCCGGGGGAGTTACCTCTAGGTCAGCGTGTCCGTCTGTTGAGTAGGAGGCTATGGGAGCCGCAGGTTATCTGGTGAGTATTAGGACAATCGTAAGCATAATATCTGGCTGTGGTGCTAGTTATAAGCCGCAAGGCACCCCCACAACAGTCCCCTTACCTGTGGAGCACGGAGTTGGAGCAGCGAGTGCACTGCACCTTCTGACGACCGACGACTGAAAACCGGAAGTACGGTCTCCCACTACGCATGCGCTTTTAAGGCATGTTGTAGTGAACAACTGAACCGCCACCCTGGGTGGTAGTGAAAGGTGCCAGCGCGATAATGGACGTACATTCAGCGTTCGTATTGATGTTGGTTGGTGAGAAGGAAAGCGGAACAAATGGAAGGGAAAACACATACGTGGAGCCCAGTTAAGAGTTTGCAGAAGCAGAGCGATAGAAGCAGAGTTGGAGTGTAAAGTATCACAGTGTGAAATCAAAATATATAACATCCTGATAAGAAAGCATATAACATCATACAGCACCAGTGTTTGTTTGTAGGTGATTGGCTATGCAGTTTTTTCTCCTAGCACAAAAAATGAATGGATCGGCAAATAATGTGGCAACTCCATGCCTATTGGTCTTGCCGGGAACCGCAGCGAGCGGGGAGACAGTGGGTGCAATGGTCATTAAAAGAAAGCGGTATACACAGTTACTACATTAGAATATGCAAGAGGTCTAATATGCTTGTTAGCCAATTGTTATCATACAGAGTAAGTAAGTACAGTGGTATATACAATTACTGTAATGGAATATGCAACGGCCTCATATGTTTCTACGCCATTTGTTATAATGCAGAGTAAGTAAGTACAGTCAGACTATATGGTTTGCGAGCAATAATAACAGTTTTTTAGAGTTTTAATGGACACTACGCAGTCAGGGCCTTGAGTCTCTACCTTGGGAGTTTGATCCGTCATGGATTCTGGTATCTTGTCCGAGGTCTCTATGATAGTTATCTCAGTCCCCCAAAAAATATTGCATCTCGTGGTCGGTGTTGAGACCATGTTCGACTGCTTTTAATCGGATTATCCAGGTTGCCTCCGTGCGGCGAAACCGTAGTTCTCTGTTGCCACCCCTCTTATTCGGAAGGACTTATTCTATGCCAAAGAATGCAAATTGTTTGTAAGGACCTTAGGCCTTACAGTTCATGGCGTGTACTGCCATGGGGCATTTCTCATCGCCTTAGTGCACTGGTGTGTTTGCTGATGCGCTCTTTTAGCATTCTGATGGTGCTGCCCACGTATTGTTTGTTGCATTTGCAACTGAATCAACTAAATGTTCCTACTTCCCCCCCAGCGCGTTATTCTCATCTCCTCTCTGTACCATGCATTAGAGAACTCCTCCAACGCGCAATATACTCACGAACAGGAACGGTTACGCCCGGTTGGGCACTTCTACCGTGAGTGCCCCCAGCATCCATTAATGAAATGTGCCTACTCCCCCAACGTGGTATTCTTATTTCCTCTCTTACAGTGCAGCCCTAAACACGGCTCCACCATTGTAATACACAAGTCCGGACCAGCAACTTTGGTTAAGAAAACACCTTCAGCCGTATCAGCCGGGTCGGAAGTACAACCGGCGGAGCGGTGAGACACCTCTCTTTCTTCCGCATCTACCTTTTATTCCCTTTTCACTTACCATTTTGTGATCATGGACTGATTACTAAAAACCCCACCATTCCTTCTGTGTCTCCCATAGACTGGCAACGCCTTCTCAAGAGCCTTTCAGGTAGGCATGCACTTGAGTGTACCTGGGTTAACATCTTACAGGGCAGATATTCTCCTGCCCAGGGAACCGGTCCACAACATGTATTGGTTTCCCCCATTCCGGAGCCATTCCCGGCCTCTCTCACTCCCATGAATCTTCCCCTCCCTTCTCCCCTGTCACGTTCCTCTCATGAAGTTCTCTTTCCCTCCGCCTTACTTTGTCGCTTTCACCCTCCCCCTCTTTCTCTTCCCTACCACTTTTTTCTTCTTCTTGTTTTCAACGGCGACCGCACTCACGGTTGTATGTTGCAGGCAGCAATATTAAATGTGCAACACGAATGTCACAATACAATGAGTTCTTGGCACTATGCACCATTTCCACCTTATCTCCAGCACCATCATATGTGGATCAATTGTATCTTGTAAAACATTGGTTTTGTCACGGAGAGTGCATTTTCACCTTATCACCGGTCGCCACTGACAGCACACCAATGACCCTTGTGGGTTCAAAGTGTCTGATTACGCTTTCTTGTACATCATGACAGCCCTGAATAAGTCTTGGGGTATTCCCCGGACGAAACACGTGTTGGCTGGGCAATCGCACGAAATAAAAGAAGAACAAACAATACTCCAAAGTGTTCTTCTACATGTTTAATTAATTGTATAATACTGTATTGCTTACCTGTTGAACCCTGACACAGAGAAATTGCTCCATATACATCATTGACGTGTGCACAGGCCCGTTTTTGCTTTGTTGACCTTGTGTCAGTTTCCAGGGGTTGAGGGACATCCCCCACCTGTAGCACCGTCGCATAACTAGTGTAGTCAAATACTTACGTACACCCGGTTCAGGCGCCACCACCTACCGCACACTTCAAAAACCCTACTCCTTGCACTGAGCAACGAACAGGGACTGAATGACTCCATCCCTTGGCACCATCTAAATAGCATGGACTAGAAGGAGGATGTATATCGCCATTCCTTTCCCCATTTCTTTCAGATTCAATTCATTGTGAATATAGAATGCTATAATGCATATATAGCCCTCTGGAATAAGGCAATTATGATATGTGGCACCAACATGAGACAGAGATAATCAAAGTTGAAAGAGGGTAGATAACCTTCTGTGGAGAAGTGTGACTCAATGGTTAGAGCGGCAGACCCTGATGCAGAGATCTGGCCCGGGACCAGGGTTCAATTCCCGCCTCGGCGGGTCTTGGGCTCAATTTCCTCGGACCTGATAATTCTCGCCTCGGTGCCTATTATAATCATGGGTCCCACTCTGCAACTCTGGGCAATAGCTTGCTTAATCTCCACAACGGCCCCAACAGCGCTGGGACGCCTGGCTTCACCTTGGGGGTGCCCAGGAGTGGACATTTCACAGGGAAAAGCCAAGAAGGGTTCCACAGCGGTATGCGTACAGTGCCAGGAAACCCCAGTTGGGGTATCAGTGCGCTTTACAAGTACAAATTCATTCATTCATTCATTCACACAAAATTGCAGGATCGCATTGCAGGATCCCCTTCCAGTACATAAGTAACGATAAGAAACATCACTTTCCGATTTGTCTAGAAGCCAGGTAAACCTCTTTACTGGGCATACAAACACGTTCATAAAAAACTATATCTGACATCTTGTAGAGTCTACACATAATACGTTCATAAGTGGTTTAAGTAGGGATGTCCGACTATAAGCCTCATAATAAATTTTATGTAGGAAGAAAAACTGAACAGTTGTAACCAAAAAATTATGACCAATGTTACAAAAAGACAGATGAATAAGAGAATAAAAGGGTTAGTTCTGTACAACGACGTTATGAATGAATACAAATGTAGCAGTTTGCGAAAAACCCAAGATGGCAGCCTATACGCGACAAAGGGAATCCTCAACCCGGTCCAGTGGTTCTGGGATGGACATCGACCAGAAGGGGAAGCATGTCTGAATTGAGTCCTTTATTAGGACTGCATGCAAACACTTCGGTATCGTCGGAGGACGAGGAGTGGTATGGGGTTAGAGACACCGACCCTTGAAGACGTGAGTACTCCATGTCGTGGAGCTGCAATAGCTAGGGGTAAGCAACATTTGAAATGGGTGTTGTTTGTTAGTGTACAGAATATCCCACAACAACAAAAAAAAACATAAGAACACGTAGGAGTGAGTGGGTGGATAATGTAAACATGTATTATGAAGACAGCAGAAGACTCTCTGCTTGATGAGATACCGCGTAGATCCTCATACACACTCCCCGATGAAAACTCGCAATAATGAGTGGGGAGACACTCCAGAACTAAAAGACGGAGGTATTTGGAGACTGTTCCGTCCCTTCTACTTCACCGGACTTTCTTCTAGTTATAAGACATGGGGCAGAGCATTACACTCCCTCAGGATAAGATACCGGAGGGAGATGAAAAGAGCGTATGGAAAAAAGAGACCCCTTTTAAAATCCAGTTAACACCATGAAGAGGGGAATGAAGTCAGGTAAAGAACCGATTTGAGTGAAAAGGGATATGGAAAGCACTAATGCACTGGCAAAATAGATGATCTAAGGGTCAAGACACACAACACAGAGACCTTGGTTAAGCAATAAATGAGAATATAGAAAATGAAAGGAAAAATCAACCATTTGAACTGTGTGTAGGTTCTATCTGAAACAACTGTCTGTCTTACAGTGTTTGACTACAGGGCGGTGTCCCCACTTTGGTCCAGGGTTGAGAGAATCACTAATGAGACTTGGGTAAGATTATTAACAACAGTTTGACAATGTGTTTTGAAATATTTCACTTGGGCTCTTAGTGGAGAGTCCCTCACTTCACAGGGTTTAGGTGCAATGTGTAAACTGAATAATTCTTTTTGAATAATTTTTTGAAAATTTACACTGGTGTGCGAAGAAAGAGAATATTGACATGTGAGAGCAAAGGTAGTTACAGGGAGCTGAAGAAGATATTTTACTGTTTCTATTTATGTTCCTTTACAGATGCAAATGGCAAGTATGATTACTCTCGAGAAACAAGTAAGGTCTCTTAAACCATTACTGATGTAGGTTAAAATCTGACCGAAAATACATTAAATAATCACGAGGGATCGATACCCTGCGGAAGGCCAGTGACCCACAAGGGCAATAGAAATTGGCTGAAACATGTCGGTGTAAGCAGATGGGGTACAGGAGCTGTAACTCCTCCTAGACACCCAATACCTTTATTTTAATCCTGTCAAGGGGGACCACTAATAAATGAGTTGTCAAGGTACCCTCTTAGACAGTCTTAACTTGCAATTTTCTCTGCATTAGGGATCCCTCTCTTGGAAAACATTTATCTTTTTTCTTGGTTTATTCTTCTTTTCCCAAAAATATATCAGCGCTTCACCCAGTGTGTTGGTCTCCACCTGGCTTTTGATAGTGGCACTATGATGAAACATGCCACTACATAGTGGGTGAGGGCAGTCTTAAAAAGCGAATGATTTTCCCAACATCTACACATCTTTGACTCTCCTTATACACATTACCAGTGTAAATACATCCTAAAAAATACTTAACATAGAGTGGGCATGTGCTCGACTCCTGCCTCTCTTTTTTCTTCCTTTTTTAGTATCCGCTAGTCCTTCTCTTCTTGTGAGTTTGAAAGTATATACCAGGGGAGCTAGAGAAGGCTCACTCCCCTGTCTCTCATTTTGTGGTTAGTAATGGTTAAATGGAACTGTTTTTTTCTACACTGGATGGTCACTTTACCATTTGTGTCTCTTGAAAATGGCATAGATATATGTCATAAAGACATACTACGTACACTTGTTTATGACACACATATATCAATAGATCAGCCATGGGGTTTATCCGACAGAGCAAACAGCTTTATGTATGATTTGAAAGAGATTTATCGTATCCATTCAGGTTAGAGGGTTTATTAATCACTACAAGCACAGGCAAGATAATTTTTCGGTCAGATCTACGGAGGCAGTAAGAATGACGACTGGAACATCTTGTCTTGCTAAATTCCCTTTTTCAGTATTGTGTATTGATGGGGAGGCAATCAATGGGGACTGTAGTACCCAACCAGAGAGGCAACTTGCCATTTCTCAGCAGGTTGGAAGTTCCTAAAATGGCTAATACATTTCCCTCAATGAAAGAATCTTTTGGGACATAAACCTCAAAACAGAATAAGATTATTTGATAGCTGACTTAATTTTTAGTGGCATCTCTTAAATGCAGACCGTTTTCCTAGAAGGAAAACGGAATACGTTTAAAGAAAAAAATGAAACATTTTACAACCATTTTTTAGGAGTCGGTAGTGGCCCCAGGGACCACTGCTTGCTCCTGAAAAACATTTTTATCCACATTTACAAAAGGGGAGGGGTGAGAATGGTTACCACCTCCTTTGACTTAGTAGTAAAATATTAATGTTTTGGAACCGGATTTCGGTTACAAAATATTAATATATAACTTAAGGAGTTAGTATTTGGAAGGGACGTCCTTTACACGCCCCTTCAAAATACCCATTCAGTATTCACTCGCAAATCCAAATTGTGATTCTGTAACATGTTACCGTTGCACAATTTGGGGTTTGTACATTTAAATATGCTATTTTGCTGTCGCAAAGGCTCCGATTTGACCTTTGAGACAGTAAAATTGCTTTTTATATGATGCCACCCCATTTAGGTATTTATCAAAACTAGGATATTTGCACCCATGATGTATTCAATCACTTCCCAACTTTAATAGCCATACCTCTTTTAAAGATTCCCTAGCTTAGCTTAGCATTTCATAAGCACCTCCCCATATTAGTATTCCTTTATTTGCTTTCAAACCTCACCAACTTCCCCTTTTTACACCCCATTTAAAGCAATTTATATGTTCAAGCATTTCTTCTACATTTGTGCCATTTATTTATTAATAGTGGTTATCAGTCTTTTGTAACACTCATGTAGTGAAAACAGCATCTTCTTCTCAAGCGCTATTCAAACTAAAAAAATGCAGATAATTCATGTATGACATTGCACTCCTGCCAAAGCAGCCCAGTTTAGTAAGAGCAAGTTCCTTGTCAGTGAGCTCTGGGTGTGTGTATGCTATTAGAGGCTACTAATTACAAGAGGTTGAGTCACATGATGCACACTTGCAATACCACCTCATTACTGAGATACACCTGGGCATTGCTTCCATCTGATATAGGTTGCCTAGGAGACTCTGGATCCAGAATGTCATGTCTTCTGGGGACATCACCACTCTGTTGGGATGATGCTGTTTGAACACATAAGGTAGCGTCTCTGTCGTTCTCAATCCCGCACAAACATGCGCGATTGCATGCCCACAAATACCCACAGGACACCAGGCACGATGCTAGTGGACTATAAATGGAAGTTTCGGGTGAAAGGATGAAAAGTCTGGAGTTGAACCATGGTGTGTTTAGATATCTTTCTAGGTATGCTGCACCCGCTTCAACTAACTTCAGAGTCCCCATTCCCATGGCAGAGACACAATGCACCTACTGGTGTCAAAAGTGAGATGGTTGTAGGGTTTGGAAGCAGCACCCCAAGAAATTGTGAATGGGACAAAACTGTAAAAATTTAAAAATTAAAGAAAGACAGCATGATGGGGAACAAGGGCATGGGATTGGGACACATGACCCTGAAAGTACAACTACCATTTTAGCCAAACACTTTGCAATCCTTCAACACACGCGATGGATTTTATGTATCACACAACTTGGTATCGTGCTGGCTACCACCAAAGAAGCTGATGGCATGATTATGATATTGCTAAGCAAGCGAGAAAGTACGAAATTAAATTAAATTAAACTTATAAAGCGCAAACGAATGCCTGGAGGCGTCCTGGCGCAGCTAACAAACTGAATGCAAGAAGGCTTTACTTCAATCAATCAATCACTTTATTCGATCTGAATAAAACATAAATCATAAAAGTACAGTGCAATATTAATCATCTATTTCCGAAAAAGTGTCAGTGCATAATACAAAATTAATAACATGGTTGCAAGTGTCACAGGCCTGGACATAGATCGTAAAAGGACAATACAATATTAGTCATCGGTTTCAAAAAGTGTAAGTGCATTGTGCAAAATAAATAACAGGATTTCAAAAAACCTCACTCATGGGTCCGCCAAGCGGTCCTATTACCCAAATGTAGTTTTACAATAAAACAAATCATTCTTTATTTAATTCTTTCGGTCAAAGAATTTCTTGAATAAAATACCTAAGCACCATTGATGAGACATTAAGAAGAATGGTCACTATGTAGTCAATTGTATTATATATATGATATTAAAAACATACAGACATACTAAAAAGACAAAAAAAGAAGAGTTGGTGCAAATGTCCAATTGCTATCATCATTGCAAACAAGGATTCCATTAGTCCTTACTACGGTTGTGAACTCCTTCTCAGGCAGTCAATAGAATCTTTGTTCAGCTGATAAAATGACCATAAAAGTATACAAAACAGGAACTTCACTTGACAAATTCATAGCATTAAAAACAAAGAGTAAATTGCGCAATAAATAAAAAGGGGCGATTAATCAGGACTCGTTCTTCTGGAGCCAAGGCTGCTTGTAAAAAGGACAAAACTGTAAAAGAAACATGATTAGTTGGAAGCATCTGGAGATACAACAAGGCTGGCCTGACTTGATTAAAATTCAAAGATTTCAGCAAAGGAATTAAAAATTGCTTCCTCTGCCCACTATAATAAGAACAAAACATTGTAAAGTGCAACAAATCCTGCAGAGACATGTTGTCGCAGCCGCAGGATATCCTTGCCACAGGCCGTACCCACCCAGAAGAGGATGCCAAAAGGTGATGCAATTGGTTGAACCTAAATCTGGTCAGCAAAAGCTGTCATTCTGTGGCAACATATGATCCTGAACTGATTTTTTCTGAAGCTCTGGGTGCTCTCTCTCCAGATATAAGCGTTCCAAGAACAACCTTTTAACAACCCCCACAACCCGCTACGAAAGAGAGGTGGGGTCATCAAAAATATCTGGTCTACCTATATGGGTGAAAGCAGCTTTAACATGGGCTAACCAGGGTATCCTATGTGCCAGATCAAGGGCCAGGCAGTCCGCTAGGATCAGTCGATTTAAAGACAATTCCGCCCTGCTCCAAATCTTCACCCAATACAGGAGCGGACTCAAAGATAACAAATCTGACACTTAGTCAAGCCCAAGCTCTGCATGAACAGAAAATGCTGGGGTAGAGTGTGGGACCTAAACCATTCTGCGAACAGAATTATTTTCGACCGCTTGGATTAGATCCAATGTAGCGTACCCCCAGACCTCACTACCATATCATAACTGGGAAATACACTTGGCCTGGTACATTTTTAGCAGATCCCTTGGCACCCTAGAACCAACCCTCTGTGCAAAGCTAAAAACCACCCCCCTAGTTTTTAAAAACTCAGCTCTCTTAGCCTCCACCAAAGGTTTCCAACAGTTGTTTGCATCAAATAAAACCCCCAAATAGGGGAACGCCTTGACTTTGCAAAGGTAGAATTAGCCACCTTGAAGGTCTTGCTCCAAGTTGATTTAGGGCCTACTACCATCACGTATGATTTCGAAAAATGTACAGCCAGATCGAGATTCACCAAGAAAGACACGTAGCTGGCCAGAAGTAAGTCCAGTCCATGAGCGGCCTGTGCCATAGGAACTGCATTGTCCGCGTATATTAACACTGGAAGAAATCTTTCACCAGCCTTTGGGTAATCCGCCGCAGCTGACAACAGCGCGGACTCAAGCCCATTTACATGCAGGGTAAATAAAAATTGAGCCAGAATACATCCTAGACGCACACCCGTGCAGGTCTGGAATGAGCGAGTACAGGCAGCATCCTGAGAAAAGCGAACTGAGGCATGGGTCTCTGAGTGCAGGTTAGCCAGTAGGGTCACGATACTAGGATCAATCCCCATCGCAAAGCAGGGTCCACCGTTTCGCTTAATTCAGCCTGTCAAAGGCGGATGTCAAATCCATGAAGGCTAAGGGGTCGATTCCGATTCGGGCCGGAAAAAGCACCGACCGAGTCGGAGCCGGAATTTATTCCGACCGACACGTACCTGTGGCGCCCGACATGCCAAGTACGATGCAAAGCGTGCAAAATCCGACCGACACATACCGAACCCAAGCCGAACGACCGAGCCGCACGGAAAACAGCAATCCGGCCGGAAAAACACACGAATCGAACCGACCGACACGCACCCGGAACAAATCCGACCGAAACGTACACGCGAACTCCAAACCGCAAAGTACGATGCAAGGCGCGAAAACCACGACCGAGTCGGACAAAGGACAAGCCGTACGACCGACACGCATACAAAACCGAGCCGAAGTAACACAAAACACCGCGACCGATGCGTACGCAGCATAGAAAACTGCACAAACACAGCGTGAACGAAACGGAGAACACCGTACGAGACAAATGCAGGGTCCGACTCGGTCACAAGAACGTTTCCAACATGCACAGACAGTACAAAGGAAAAATGACACAAAAAAGGCCAAACAAGCAATTACAAAGCCAATAAATACTGTGGGGGGTGGGGACAGAGAACAAAGACACACCCACAACTCCACCCATATAAAGGACACAAATCCCAACCATGATCCTTTGCAAATGCCATTCCACTGCCAGCACCCAACAGACAGCAACCACACACCCACAGCTCATCCCTCACACAAGCCACACACCATCAGCACACCAACAAATACCTACCTCACATACACCCAGCAAAACACACCCTCACACACCCTCACCTGCACACCAACACACACATCACTCACCATCACCACCCATCACCATGCCCCCCAAGAAGAATCACAAGTTCCTAGATTGTGAATTGGAAGTCCTGGTAGACGAGATCCTCAGGGTAGAGCCACAGCTGTTTGGCACACTGGTCCAACAGACCCCCATCTCCCAGAAGACCAAGATGTGGGAGAGGATCATCAACAGGGTGAACGCACAATCACCATGTCTGCGCACAAAGACCGACATCCAGAACAGGTGGTATGGACGTGCGCAGGAGGGTATGGGACCTGCTCAAGAAAGACTACCTCCTGAGCCAATACACCGGCAGTGGCCCTCCTGCCAAGCCAGTATACCTCAGGCCCTGGGAGGAGAAGGTGCGGGCCATCCTTCCGCCAGTGAGCGTATATGGACTAGAGAACATCCCAGAGCCTGGTGAGTACACAACAAATGTACACAATATTCTGCCACAATACACACACACATCACTGTCAAGGGGAGAGTCAAACCATGCACTCATAGCAATTACACAGCAACCAGAACAGAATCATCCCAAAATGTGTATGTCAGTCAGAGAAACACAACACATGCCATCTCAAAGTTACATTCAACCGTGCCATCACATGTACAAACACAACTACAACTACAGCTAGGCAGTGGCACAAATAGAACTAACAAACACATCCAGACATGTAGCCACCACAACAACACCAACACACAGTGAAGACCACTGAAAGGAAGGAATTCTGTGTATGCTGGCCAAGTCAGTGTAGCCAATAGCATCATGGGAGTCGTAGTCACACATATTGCCCCCCACAACTGTCCCATCAACACCACCATGAACCATGCGCACATCACAGGGAGTGGAGAAGGACTCACAAGATGGCTGACACTGGCAACTGCTGTGGGGAGCACAAGGCCCTGCTGGCAACTGTGCACCAACAAACAGCAGGACACCACTGACTGACATCCTGAGAGACAACTTCCACTCCCTGCAATGGAAGCACGTTCCATGGTGGGATATCTGGCTGGCTGGGTGGGAAGGAGGACTCGCACCACTAACCATAGTCACAAGCACCTCCCCTCACACACACCCTCAACACATACTCCACATAACCCACCTGGGAGAATGCAATGCCACACATCCTAACTCAAGGTCCCACAAAGAACCTCCACCCTGGGTTATGTCGTGTGAAGCACAGGGACACTCATGGGACTTTCAGCCAAACAACTGCCAGGACAACACTCCCAGCCATCCTGTCAGCACAGGCAGCCCACCCCACAGGGAAGCAGAGTCAAAAGGAAGGAAGCATGGGCATGCTGGGAAGGGGGGTGGAGGCAATAGCATGATGGGAGTCGTAGTCACAGCTCTACATCCCCCACCACATGGCCCAGCAAGCTCCCACTCACGCATGCACATCCCACAGAGAGTGGAAAGGCCCATCAAAGATGTCTGACACTGTTGCTGTGTCGTGGGGAGCACAAGGGCATGCTGGGAACTGCACACCAACCAACAGCAGGACACCACTGTCAGCCATCTTGCCATTGCTCTCACACCCACACACACTGAACTCCCCACAAAACCAAGTAAGTATTGGAATGCTGGGAAGTGGGGTGGAGGCAATAGCATGATGGGAGTGGTAGTCACAGATATTGGTCACCCCCACAACTGTCCCATCAACACCACCCTGAACCATGCGCACATCACAGGGAGTGGAAAACAACTGACAAGATGGCTGACACTGTGCACTGCTGTGGGGAGCACAAGGCCCTGCTGGCAACTGTGCACCAACAAACAGCAGGACACCACTGACTGACATCCTGAGAGACAACTTCCACTCCCTGCAATGCAAGCACGTTCCATGGTGGGATATCTGGCTGGCTGGGTGGGAAGGAGGACTTGCAGCACTGACCATAGTCACAAGCACCTCCCCTCACACCCCCCCTCAACACAAACTCCACAGAACCCACCTGGTAGAATGCAATGCCTCCCATCCTAACTCAAGATCCCACAAAGAACCACCACCCTGGGTTATGTTGTGTGAAGCACAGGGACACTCTTGGGACTTTTAGCCAAACAACTGCCAGGACAACACTCCCAGCCATCCTGTCAGCACAGCCAGCCCACCCCACAGGGAAGCAGAGTCAAAAGGAAGGAAGCATGGGCATGCTGGGAAGGGGGTGGAGGCAATAGCATGATGGGAGTGGTAGTCACAGATATTGCTCAGCCTCACAACTGGCCCATCAACACCACCCTGAACCATGCTCACATCACAGGGAGTGGATAAGGACACACAAGATGGCTGACACTGGCTACTGCTGTGGGGAGCACAAGGGCATGCTGGGAACTGCACACCAACCAACAGCAGGACACCACTGTCAGCCATCTTGCCATTGCCCTCACACCCACACACACTGAACTCCCCACAAAAGCAAGTAAGTATGGGAATGCTGGGAAGTGGGGTGGAGGCAATAGCATGATGGGAGTCACAGTCACAGACATAGCTCACCCCCACAACTGTCCCATCAACACCACCCTGAACCATGCTCACATCACAGGGAGTGGAGAAGGACTCACAAGATGGCTGACACTGGCTACTGCTGTGGGGAGCACAAGGCCCTGCTGGCAACTGTGCACCAACAAACAGCAGGACACCACTGACTGATATCCTGAGAGACAACTTCCACTCCCTGCAATGCAAGCACGTACCATGGTGGGATATCTGGCTGGCTGGGTGGGAAGGAGGACTTGCAGCACTGACCATAGTCACAAGCACCTCCCCTCACACCCCCCTAAACACAAACTCCACAGAACCCACCTGGTAGAATGCAATGCCTCCTTCCTAACTCAAGATCCCACAAAGAACCACCACCCTGGGTTATGTTGTGTGAAGCACAGGGACACTCTTGGGACTTTTAGCCAAACAACTGCCAGGACAACACTCCCAGCCATCCTGTCAGCACAGCCAGCCCACCCCACAGGGAAGCAGAGTCAAAAGGAAGGAAGCATGGGCATGCTGGGAAGGGGGTGGAGGCAATAGCATGATGGGAGTGGTAGTCACAGATATTGCTCAGCCTCACAACTGGCCCATCAACACCACCCTGAACCATGCTCACATCACAGGGAGTGGATAAGGACACACAAGATGGCTGACACTGGCTACTGCTGTGGGGAGCACAAGGGCATGCTGGGAACTGCACACCAACCAACAGCAGGACACCACTGTCAGCCATCTTGCCATTGCCCTCACACCCACACACACTGAACTCCCCACAAAAGCAAGTAAGTATGGGAATGCTGGGAAGTGGGGTGGAGGCAATAGCATGATGGGAGTCACAGTCACAGACATAGCTCACCCCCACAACTGTCCCATCAACACCACCCTGAACCATGCTCACATCACAGGGAGTGGAGAAGGACTCACAAGATGGCTGACACTGGCTACTGCTGTGGGGAGCACAAGGCCCTGCTGGCAACTGTGCACCAACAAACAGCAGGACACCACTGACTGACATCCTGAGAGACAACTTCCACTCCCTGCAATGCAAGCACGTACCATGGTGGGATATCTGGCTGGCTGGGTGGGAAGGAGGACTTGCAGGACTGACCATAGTCACAAGCACCTCCCCTCACACCCCCTCAACACAAACTCCACAGAACCCACCTGGTAGAATGCAATGCCTCCCATCCTAACTCAAGATCCCACAAAGAACCACCACCCTGGGTTATGTTGTGTGAAGCACAGGGACACTCTTGGGACTGTTAGCCAAACAACTGCCAGGACAACACTCCCAGCCATCCTGTCAGCACAGCCAGCCCACCCCACAGGGAAGCAGAGTCAAAGGAAGGAAGCATGGGCATGCTGGGAAGGGGGGTGGAGGCAATAGCATGATGGGAGTGGTAGTCACAGATATTGCTCAGCCTTACAACTGGCCCATCAACACCACCCTGAACCATGCTCACATCACAGGGAGTGGATAAGAACACACAAGATGGCTGACACTGGCTACTGCTGTGGGGAGCACAAGGGCATGCTGGGAACTGCACACCAACCAACAGCAGGACACCACTGTCAGCCATCTTGCTATTGCCCTCACACACACACACACTGAACTCCCCACAAAAGCAAGTAAGTATGGGAATGCTGGGAAGTGGGGTGGAGGCAATAGCATGATGGGAGTCACAGTCACAGACATAGCTCACCCCCACAACTGTCCCATCAACACCACCCTGAACCATGCTCACATCACAGGGAGTGGAGAAGGACTCACAAGATGGCTGACACTGGCTACTGCTGTGGGGAGCACAAGGCCCTGCTGGCAACTGTGCACCAACAAACAGCAGGACACCACTGACTGACATCCTGAGAGACAACTTCCACTCCCTGCAATGCAAGCACGTTCCATGGTGGGATATCTGGCTGGCTGGGTGGGAAGGAGGACTTGCAGCACTGACCATAGTCACAAGCACCTCCCCTCACACACCCCCTCAACACAAACTCCACAGAACCCACCTGGTAGAATGCAATGCGTCCCATCCTAACTCAAGATCCCACAAAGAACCACCACCCTGGGTTATGTTGTGTGAAGCACAGGGACACTCTTGGGACTTTTAGCCAAACAACTGCCAGGACAACACTCCCAGCCATCCTGTCAGCACAGCCAGCCCACCCCACAGGGAAGCAGAGTCAAAAGGAAGGAAGCATGGGCATGCTGGGAAGGGGGGTGGAGGCAATAGCATGATGGGAGTGGTAGTCACAGATATTGCTCCGCCTCACAACTGGCCCATCAACACCACCCTGAACCATGCTCACATCACAGGGAGTGGAGAAGGACTCACAAGATGGCTGACACTGGCTACTGCTGTGGGGAGCACAAGGCCCTGCTGGCAACTGTGCACCAACAAACAGCAGGACACCACTGACTGACATCCTGAGAGACAACTTCCACTCCCTGCAATGCAAGCACAGTCCATGGTGGGATAACTGACTGGCTGGGTGGGAAGGAGGGCCGGCTGTCAACCAAATACAACCAATGCAGACCATGTTCACACCCCAACAAATACATAGAAATGCCCAAATAATGCAGGACAATGTGCCACACCAATATCAACCCCTGACTGTGACGACTTAGGACAATGCAATGTACAGGCCCGCACCCAGAGGCACAGTCACAACTGTCAGGTGTGTCAACCATTGATGCCTGCAGAAACATAACATACATTGTGTGTGTCTCCCAAAAACAGGTGATGATGGGGACACAGCAGCAGACGCTGAGGAGTCCCAGTCCCAGGTTCAAGAGGATGCGGAGCTCACTGGTGTCGTACAGCCTCTGCCCTCCTCGGACGAAGAAGACCAACCTGGCACATCCGGTGCAAGTCTACATGCAGCACCAGCAGGACCACCAGCTGCAGCACCAGCAGGACCACCAGCTGCACCCCCTGCACCCACCCCTCCAATGACTGTCACCACAAATACCATCCCTGCCGACATGGACAGAACAAGGAGCAACACCAGCACAGGGACCCTGGACCAACCTGGGGCCATGGACACCACCACCACCACCAACCCCCAAGGTGGACCAGGGTCATCTGTGCGTGCCACTGCACGCACTGCACATGTCAGCAGGGGTGGTGGGAGGGGTGGGAGACAGAGGTCGCTGCTTGCAGAGGTTGCTGGTGTGCATGATGACCCACAACTGGTACGCATAGCTGATGCGTACCAGTCCAGCACCGGAGATCTCAGCCAGGTAGTGGGGCTCCTCAGAGACATGAAACAGCAGCAGGCTGCCCATCATGCCCGCTTGGACTCTCACATGTCCCACGTGGAGTCACACATGTCCCGCGTGGACTCACACATGTCCCGCGTGGAGTCCAAGTGGGATGCACTGCATGAGATGACGGCGGTGCACAGGGACATTTTACAATGCCTCCGCCAGATGAACAGCAACCAGTCCACACCTCCCTGTGTGCCAACAACATCTGGTGCTGAACAAACTGCAACTGCCACAGGGAGGGAGGATGACTCTGGCGGAGAGTCCCCTGCACCGCAGCAGCCTGTACTTGAGGGGCCCCCCAAAGAAGAGGGGTCGTCCGAGGAGGGGCAAGTGAGAGGCCGATGGCCAAGCGCAACTCCCAGGAAGCCTGAACCTGTTCTGGATGTTCACCTTTGTGCACAGACTGTTCACCCTGTTGACGGCAACACTACTCCCACACATTGCATGGGGAGTACAAGTTGGACCAATGTCTCAGACAACTGTGGCCCCGATACTGGGGATTTTGTCTACCAGGACTTTCAATTCACCTAGGAACTTCTGATTGCAAGATTTATGTACAGCACTACCCATCCTATGCACCATTCACACAAATGTATCACAATAAACACACTAATACACCATACTTGCCTCTGTTGTGATTCCAACGTGGATGCTGTTATGGGGATGATGAACTGCAAAATTACACTGTGTATGCGAACTGCAACAGCAAGTACAACACAGGCATGTGAGTAAAGGCAACGTGACACATATGAGGGAGACACACCACCAGGGCTACACAACACATACACACCTAGGCCATCTGACTCATTGCCTACACTAATGTTGCCAGGGAAGACGGTGCAATGCACAGACACCACACCCATTCCCAGTTGTAGTCAAGTAGCCCACAGGTGCAGTAAGCAAATGGCAGTCAAATGTGTGACCACAGACAACGCACATCACAAAGTGAAGCACAGGTTTATTACACAGTTGCAACATGTCGTAACCACTACAGATGCAAGGTAATCCCACCTGGCAGCGGGCACACAGTCAACAACTGTAGACGGAAGGAAGTCCATGGGTGTGGCGCACATCACCTGTAGGGACACAACAGCTACCACCCTGGAAGTGCAATCACGTCGTCGGTGGACACAGTTGACCAAACGAATCTGAAAGTACCCTGTGAAGGACAGAAATGACACACAGTCAAAAGCAATGGAGAACAGGACAGAACAGCAAAACTCATGCACAATACATGTTACAAGATACCCACCCAGAACCAAGTTAGCATGTCAACACTGTTGGGGAGTACAGCCCACCTGTAAGCACACATCGCAACACACATCCAGTCAAGTAGCCCATGGACACACTCCAACAGCACCAGAGCACCACCTACACATATCATGCCAACTCACATCATTGACATGACACCTCAGGATACTCACATTCAGCTAAAGAAGTTGGTGATGAGCTGTGTGCGGACATCACCCTCATCATCATCATCATCATCATCACTGGCATCGTGGTCCAGGCCAGCATCCTCCACAGGTGGCGGATGTTGGTCATTGTCATCCTGGATGAGAGGCAACTCTTTCCGCACTGCCTGGTTGTGGAGCATGCAGCAGACAATGATAATCTTGCACACTTTCGCAGGGGCATATGGGAGGGACCCTCCGGTCTTGTCCAGGCAGCGGAAGCGTCTCTTCAGGAGACCAATTGTCCGCTCAATCACTCTCCTGGTCCGACCATGTGCCTCATTGTAGCGCATCTGGGCTGGTGTCACAGGGTTCCTGAGGGGTGTCAGCAACCACGGCATATTGGGGTATCCCGAGTCACCTACGGACAGACAAGTGCACATTAGCTGACTTGGAAAAGTGGGCGGAATACTACAGATCAGATCACACACAATGGCACAAAGTCAGTGCACACCGACAAGCCAGGCACGCTGGTTCTGCATCTGTGCCATCATCCTGGGGATGCGACTACTCCTCATCACAAAGGCATCGTGTGCTGAACCAGGGAAACGGGCACACACGTGTGTGATGGTCATATCTGCAAGACACACCACCAGTGCATTGACCGAGTGGTAGTGCTTGCGGTTCCTGTAGGCCTGCTCCTGGGCCTGTGGTGGTACCAAAGCCACATGTGTCCCATCAATGGAGCCAATGACATGCGGCATCCTCCCCAGGGCATAGAAGTCACTCTTCACGTCAGTGAGTCGTCGCAGTCTAGGGAAATAGATGTACCGGTTCAGGAATAGCAACATTGCCGCCAAAACATCGCGGAGCACACGGCTCAACATGGTCTGTGACATCCCACCAGCAGTCGCCACAGTATGTTGGAAGGTACCGGTGGCAAAGAAGTGTAGGGCTGCCATCACCTTCACCTTGGGGGTCAGCGCTGTAGGATACGGCCGGCCAGGCTGCAAATGTGGGGCCAACTGCACTGCCAAATCCTCAATCAGCTGCCTGGTGAAGCGGTACCGTCGGATGCTGTCCCGTTCCACCATCGTTGCCAGGTCTGGGAATGGTCGATGGACAGCAGGAGCCCTGCAGTGCAGAGGAGAAGTAAGCAAGATTGTCAGTCAGCCCACATATGCGGCATTGAACACACTCAATATCCCAACATACATCATTATGAGGCACAACTACATGAAGTGTGCAGTTCCGTAAGGACATGTATGGTACATACATGGCCAACATCTGTCATCACGGTCCAACAAGTGGCATCAATAAGTCCCAGGTTGGCCCATTGGATATCATGAGGCCGTGTCACAGTTCCCATCTCCTGCTGCCGTGTCACAATCACCCCCCACAGTGACATGTGAGGACAGATGTGCCCCAGGCATCACAGCTCAACGACAGGTACATTCCCAGGGACCCTGTATTGCCACATGGACACTGGCATTACATGGAGTATCATGTATACACCACAGCAAAACAACTATGACCCCCACAGGTAGTGGTCCCACATGCCACTGCAGGACAGACATGGACGTCTGTGACACACACACGCACAACATCAAAGTCCATGCACACACAACGTGGATGTGGAGACTGTCTCCCATTGTGCACATGAAATCAGAGACATTGTAAACACTACATGCACACAGACTGTGGAGGACCATCACTATTGTGCCACTGGGACAACCTGGCTCAAACATACCGTCCCACATGGGACTCACGGGGTATGTGACATGACATACACATACACCACCGTGAAATGTGACCATGGCACATGCACAGATATGAACAGTTGCACATCACAGTGGTCATGTACACGTAACACCCAGGATCCTGTCCCCATGAACACGTGCACAGCCTGGGGGTGGCTGCCCCCAGGTGACACCCACAGGACAACATGTACACCAACATACACACAATAGGAAATGCAGCCTTACATGCCTTATCATACAGTTTGGACAGGCTGTCGTGTTGTAGGTGTGCCCCTCATTCCCTGGGAGCTATCTGTGGCTGGCATATGTCCATCTGAGACAGGCATGGTGACATATGCCAGTCACTTGAACAGGGATGCGTTGAACAGCAATGGACCGATCGGTGCCCCCGGCCGGCCCATTGCATTCAATGTGTGCGGGTATGCGTTGTACCCTGTACGCGTTGTACCGCAATGGACCGATCGGTGCCCCGGCCGGCCCATTGCATTCAATGTGTGCGGGTACGCGTTGTACCCCTGTACGCGTTGATCAGCAATGGACCGATCGGTGCCCCCGGCCGGCCCATTGCATTCAATGTGTGCGGGTACGCGTTGTACCCCTGTACGCGTTGTACCGCAATGGACCGATCGGTGCCCCCGGCCGGCCCATTGCATTCAATGTGTGCGGGTACGCGTTGTACCCTGTACGCGTTGATCAGCAATGGACCGATCGGTGCCCCCGGCCGGCCCATTGCATTCAATGTGTGCGGGTACGCGTTGTACCCCTGTACGCGTTGTACCGCAATGGACCGATCGGTGCCCCCGGCCGGCCCATTGCATTCAATGTGTGCGGGTACGCGTTGTACCCCTGTACGCGTTGTACCGCAATGGACCGATCGGTGCCCCCGGCCGGCCCATTGCATTCAATGTGTGCGGGTACGCGTTGTACCCCTGTACGCGTTGTACCGCAATGGACCGATCGGTGCGCACCCATTGACAATGGCCTTGCCTGGCAACGGACGCGTTTTCGAAATTCGAACGAGTCGGTTGCTGGAAATTCAGTTGGTCACCCACAACAATGTTGCAAAATCATGTATGTCATGAAGTTGAAGATTTGAAGGATGCCGTGGGCGTGTATTGGTGCTGCTATTCCATGGATTGGCCAGATTCAGAAGATGCAAACGACTTGGACCTATCACTTTGGACACAAGGGACAGTATCTGCCTCTCCAGCACATATATATTGCTGGCTGTTCCCCTGAGAGCTCACTTGCCTGCACTACATGCTCCAGGACGACATCTGCCACTGCACTGCTGCTGTCTCTGCCCCTCTGGACCCTGCAATGGCACGTACTGTGGAGAGAGCCCCAGACTTCAGCCTTGAGGAGAACCAGGCCCTGCTGGACAGCCTACTTCCACAGTACAGCAAACTGTATGGGACACCAGGGGAGCAGGTGAGTGTTCTGTGCACTGCCTTTCTGAATGTGCATTTTGTCTGACTAGCAAGGCTGAAAGTCTGCACGCCACTGGCTAGCAGGCTCACTGAGTAGTTGTCACCCCCATAGTGTGTAGTGACATGCACTGGACAGGTATGGTGCAGTGACAGTGCATTTGAACAAGGTTTTACTTCCCATGCAATGATACCATGTAGTGACGTCTGGCAAACTGTCCATGGGCAGCGTTGCACTGCCTGTGTACATCATGTGCCCCTGTGAATGAGACATGTATATACAACTGTGTCATGCACGGATATGTTGCATGTGTAGTAATGGCCTTTTCACTTTGTCATCCTGACAGGTTAATGCCCATCGGAAGCAGGAGATCTGGAAGGACATCGTCCGGGCTGTCCGGTCCGTGGGGGTCTACAAGCGCCGGATCCGCAACTGCCAGAAGAGGTGGCAGGACCTTCGGGGTTGGACCCGGAGAATTGCACGGGTCCAGCTGAAGCTGTCGCCTCCTCGCAGGAGGGGCGGAACATGGACCCTGACCCCCCACATGCTCCAGATCCTGGCGGTGGTGTTTCCAGACCTGGATGGGCAGCTGAAGGCCAGACAGCAGCAAGGAGGGGTGAGTCAAAGACTGCACTGTGAACTCTGTATTACATGCTTTGTGCCCTCCTCTGGCCTGGTTCAACTGCCACAGTACAGCAGTCATGTTGTCCAGGAGCCATGTCCCTCTATTGTGCACTGCCCACTCCTCATCTGATACCCAGGTGTGGCCCTTACATTCAGGGAATTGTGTCACTTGGGACTGTGACCTTGCAGTTTACTTCACTAAAGGTGGGGGACAGCATCTGTTTCCCTAACTCTGTTGTGGGCATCATGGGTGGGTCCATTGTTCACACAACGCCTGTGTTCGGACATGTAATCTGCGTGTTGCTTTGATATGCGGTCCACTTGCTGAGCTGAGCCACCACATGTGCCTGGGGTATGTGGCACACGCCCATGCAGCGGGTGGGAACAATGTTTGGGCCCCAGGAGTGTGCAGATTACGTGTGTCACACATACATAGCCAGCTATCCACTGTCCAGGGCTCATCCCTCATTCATGTGGGGCAGGACAGTCATGCCTACTCCAGGCCATGCAATGCACTCTGTACTCCCACTCCCGTGTATCAGCTGACACATTGTGCACAGTGATTTGACCCCTCAGGTGTCTGCCTCTGTGTCAGTGTGCTGTGGATTAGTTGCCAGGACTGCTGGGGTGTTTCTTGGTAGGGGCTCAGCATGCCACTGGAGATGTGACCATAGGAGACGATACTTGTGTGTCACATAGGTGTTTGATCAGCTGCCCGTGCAGACTGGGGTATGCGAATGTGAAGTTCAGGCAGCTGTTCCCCATTCACAGCAGATTGTGAGGGGCTCAGGTTCAGAGGGTAGTGTCACAGGTCTCCCATATGTCCAATCGGTATGACCTGGACAGATGAGGGTTAAGATGATGTGTTGTGTGGGGGATGTACATGTGCACTTGTGCAGCTCCAGGACTTGCATTCCCCATGACCTACTATTGTGACACAGTGCAGAGTGTTGTTGTCTGGCTGCCAAGTCATACATCACTGAGACAGTGATGTATGACTTAGCAGTCATGCCTCCGCCATGGCATGTGTCTACTTATTGGTGATCCTGCAGGGGAGTGACATGTGCTACATGCACACCATTGTGGCGATGGCTATCAGGACATGGGTGCATCATGGTGTCTGTCGCTGGTATGCATCACATGCATATCCTATTTGACTCTGGGCGTCCCTTTCATCCGGAAACCTGTACTGACTCAGTGGCAAGAGTTGTGATGTGTGCATGTCCACATGCTACACCGTGTCCTCTGCACTGTCCAACTACTGTGTAGTTGGTGCATGTGTCCACACTGGGGTGTTGCTATCCAACAGACACCAGACAGATGGGTGCAAGGCCATGTGGGATGTGAGTGCCATGGTTGGCATCAGACTGACAATTGGCTTCTCCTGTTCAGTTAGGGCACTTTTAGCAATGTACAACTAATGATGCCAGGGCTTGCTCTGTAATGTGCTGTGCTCACAGTGGTGTGTGCGTTTGGTGCAGGTGACTGATGTCTGTCTGTTTCCCCATTGTTTGCAGATACATCCACGGCCACGGAAGGGGACAGCTCCACGGACCAGGAGGAGCCGGAGAGCCAGACTGGGTCAGCAGCCGAGGAGTGGTCGGAGGGACCCAGTGGCACGGAGGGCGAGGGGAGCCACACCGAGGAGTCCTCAGCACCATCCACCTCAGCTGAGGACCAGAGCAACTTGGAGGATGACTCCCTTATGGAGGCGGGTGTCAGCAGCCACCACACCCCAGCTAGTGTTGCTGTCCCCGCCACCACCAGCACCACCACCGCCCTCCCATCGGCTCCCATTCCCCAGGTCCGTGGAGGCTCCCATGTTCGGGAGCGTGTCTCCTTTGGGCCAGGCACCGCACCCCTGCCCCTGTGTCCCCTGCTGCCCTGAGTGAGGAGTCTGTGTACCTCCTTCGCCAGCTCCATGTAGGGCAGACAGCCATGCTGAGTGTCCTCCATGCGCACACCGCTCTGTTGACTCAGCTGGTGTCGTTCATGGAGGGCATCTCATCGGGCATGTCTGACCTACAGAGGGGCAATAGGTCCATGGACTCCTCCCTGACGGCAGCAGTGTCCCTCCTCAGACAGTCCCTCACCCCTCCTGCCTCTGCTCCATCCACACTCCCCAGCACCTTACCCGTCCCAAGCACACACACACCGGCACAGGCACACACCAGCACATACACATCCAGCACACAGACACACACGCCACAAACAAAATGCACACGCACGCACAGTCAGGGGACTGAAACCAGACTCACAGGGGATGGGGCCCTGGAACACACACACGCATCCACGAGCACTGCGCAGTCCTCAGTTGCCTCTCCCTCCAAAACACCCTCCCTTGCCTCACCTGCAACCCCAAAGACCCAGCGGCTCTTCCTCAGTGACCTCGGCCTCTTCCCCTCCGATCCAGCTGATACAGCATTCAGGGGGAAGAGGAAGCCCACCCACACGGAGCAGAGTGCCCCTCGCCCCCGGACACCCTCCCCCAGGCGCAGACAGACTGAGGCCCCCACCCGCAAGTCCCCTGGAGTCGTAAGAGCAAGACCCCGCCGCCGCCCTGCAGCTCAGGCACCAGGTCTCCTTCCTCCATCCCTCAGGCCCCCACTCCACAGGTGCCCCACCACACCCTGCCCCAGGTTCCCCCACCCACAGATATACCATCCCCAAGAGGATCCGGCCTTCTCCCCCTGCCACTTGCTCTCCCGGCACCACACCCCCGCTGCGCTTGTCTGTGCCACTGATGTGGTGAGGGTGTCCTCCCCTCTGTCCAGCCCACCTTGCCTGTTCCCCATTCTCCTCCCCTGGTGGTAGGCACTGCAGTGGAGTCCACTACCACCCTGTCTGACTTGGGCACTGCAGTGGCGGACCTGTCCACTCCATCTGCAGGGTCCACTGCAGTCGTGCCGGCACCCACAACATCTGAGTCATGCCCCCAGTTGTGCCGGCACACACCATGTCAGACACCTCCACTGCAGTTGTCAGTGGCTCTCCAGCACCCACCACCCCTTCCCTGCTTCCTCCTGGTGAGCCCTGATCCTGTCCCTGCGGTGCCTGGCCTGCCCCCCGGTTGCCCCTCCTAGTGGATTGTCCCTGGTTTTGTGCAGGCATGCGTAGGGTGACATCTGCCACTGTCACCCAGTTTGGACTTTGACAATGGACTGCCCATTGGCCTTTGTGTTTTTCTGGACTTTGTTTTCATTACACACATATGCTGAATAAAGCAACTTTCTGTTCTCTAGTGCTTATGCTTCTGATGTACATGTTGTTGATGATGCTAACCATGCCCTTGCTGCAGTGATGGTGATATTTGGTCTCATGATAATGAAGTGTTACTGTGCAGGAACCCATGTGGTCCAGGGGGAATGTGTCCTATCCTGTGGTGTATCCATGTCATCCATAGCAGCATCTGAGGGTGTCATGTGTTCAGTATTTGGCAATGGGATTTCCTACTTAGATTAGCTATTTCACATCTGTGGCTTCCACCCCTGCACATCTGTTGTGCCTGCCATTGTTCAATTCGTCTACTTCCCTGACCGTGTGGCCATCTCCACTGGACATGCAGGTTTGGGCATCAATGGGGAAGGACTCATCCGTGTTGTCAGTGCAACATTGCTATACAAGTGTGTTGGATCTGTGCTGATGATTACGTTGGCACTTCCATGACCAGGCTGATGTGACGGGAGCCCTCATTTGGTGCTAATTGTTGATTGTGTGACCAAGTGCTCAGCTGACATGATGGGGCCCTACTGAGGCAACATATGGCACAGCTTTCCTCACACAGGAGTGGAGTCCCCTCATGGCAGTGTGTACTCCTGTGACATTGCCTGCGCCCAAGGTGTGTGTTGTATGTGCATGTCTGTGTGTTCACTTCCGTTTAGCTGTGCATGCTGTGATCCCTAGTGTTGTACCTGTTTGTGATGCTTGCTGAGTTGACCTATGTTCCCCCAAAGTCTTCTCCCTGGGTTCTCTGTGATGTGGGTGCATGGCACATTACTGGTCATCAGGGTGTCACCCATAGGTGTGTTTGCTGTCAGGGCTGAGTTTGTGTGCAGACGCAGATGGGTCACAGTCAGGTTTCCCCTTGGCACTTGTTGTTTGCCCCTGTCATGTGATTTCCAGTTTGTGTTATCTTTCAGTGATTGTGACACGTTGTGTGTGTGACTGCTGGCACTCCTCAGGGTCCGGGCTGCAATGTTGGTTGTTGTCTATGTGTGTTCTTTGTGGGTGACCTTGGCTTCTTCATTGGTGTGTGGCTGGGATCCCATTGGTTGGTGTGGTATTGCCGTCATGTCCATGTACAGCGTAGTGTGCAGTGTGTCAGACATTCAGGAGTCTTGTTGAGTGGCCATGTGTGATGTGTTTCTGCACCTTGGTTCCCACCCACCACCCTGGAATAGTCATGGGTGCATGTGCAATGTCACCAGTGCATGTGTGCTTCACTGCTGCACATTGTTGGAGGTCGAGGGGTGTGGTGTTGAGTGTGTGCAGATGAGAGTTGTTGCCCGGCTAGGCCCCTGCCTCCATGTTGGCCTTGGCTTACTGGCCAGGCTGATTGATTTGTGCTTGTGTAGGTGTGATGGTAGTTTGTTGCTCAGGACACATGACTGTGGTTCACAGTGTGAACGACATTTAGCTTTGTCATCACAGTGGGATTGTAATGCAGCCCAGGGTCACCACATTGTGGGGGCCCTGGGGGTAGTGCTGTGGTGTGTCTGTGTCTTGCTGTGTCAGTTGCTGTTCCTACGTGCCTGTGTGACATGTGTGATTTGTGCTCCCTCTCATCTGACAATGCCTGCTTGCCCACATAGGGGATTTGGATCCATGAGTTACCTTTGTGTGGCACTGTATGCACATCTGTATGATTGGTATTCAGGTCTCCTCATGTGTTGTGTGGTTGCCTTCGGACACTGGCACCCCCCCCCCCTCACCTGTTGTGTATGATGTGCAGTGTTGGTCTGCCTGTTTGTGTTTGTGCATCTGCACCACTGCATTGGCATATCTTGGGTGTGCCATTGGCTGTATGTAGTTTGGTGGGTTTCCCCTGCTGTCCCTGGGACTCCTAGGTCATCGGTCAGCACAATGATCATGGTTTGTGTGTCCCATTGCTGCCATGGTATGGTATCTGTTCACCTCACATCTACAGTCTCCACAGGGTATCTGCATTTGTGTGCCCATTGGTGCAAATATGTGGGTCTGCATTCTGATGGTCACTTCTGTCATTGTGTCATTGATGAATGTTGACAGTGTCAGCCCCCATGGGTGTTGTTTGTCTGCACATGGCCAAAGGTATGTCTTATTTGCACTGCAGTATTTGGCTCCCCCAATTTATGTTGCAATGGGACACATGCACTACTTTGCCACTGATGTGTTTTTTGTTCTGTGACCAGGAATCATCCATGCAGTTTGGCAGTTGCAGCTCTTTCTTTGTCAACACTTACCTTTTGGTCACTGTGATGATGGGGGTTTGGACCCCATTGCCACAATGTTCAAAATGTGCTTCAGCTATGGACCCCACACTTACCTTTTGGTCACTGTGGTGATGGGGCGTTAGACCCCATTGCCACAATGTTCAGAATGTGCTTCAGCTATGGACCCCACACTTACCTTTTGGTCACTGTGATGATGGGGGTTTGGACCCCATTGCCACAATGGTCATGGCCTGCTTGCATTGTGGGGGCCTCACACATATATGTGTGGCACATGTGCTAGGGGGTCACATTGTATGTTCAAAGTCATGTTCAGTGTTGTAGGCATTTGACACAGTCTACACACGCTTGTCATGGTGTTGGGGGGATGTCTTTTTCTTGCATTCCCTAGGTTGTGGTGTGCTGGTTGTGTCATGCATTGTCCATTCTATGAGTGGGGGTGGTAGTGGTGGTAGGCATCCAGCCCGGCTAAGGGTGGTAGTAGTGGTAGGCATCCAGCCCCCTGGGTGAGGGTGGTAGTAGTGGTAGGCATCCAGCCCCCTGGCTGAGGGTGGTAGTAGTGGTAGGCATCCAGCCCCCTGGCTGAGGGTGGTAGTAGTGGTAGGCATCCAGCCCCCCGGGTGAGGGTGGTAGTAGTGGTAGGCAGTCAGCCCCCCTGGGTGAGGGTGGTAGTAGTGGTAGGCATCCAGCCCCCCTGGGTGAGGGTGGTAGTAGTGGTAGGCATCCAGCCCCCCTGGCTGAGGGTGGTAGTAGTGGTAGGCAACCAGCCCCCTGGCTGAGGGTGGTAGTAGTGGTAGGCATCCAGCCCCCCTGGGTGAGGGTGGTAGTAGTGGTAGGCATCCAGCCCACCCTGGGTGAGGGTGGTAGTAGTGGTAGGCATCCAGCCCCCTGGGTGAGGGTGGTAGTAGTGGTAGGCATCCAGCCCCCTGGCTAAGGGTGGTAGTAGTGGTAGGCATCCAGCCCCCCTGGCTAAGGGTGGTAGTAGTGGTAGGCATCCAGCCCCCCTGGGTGAGCGTGGTAGTAGTGGTAGGCATCCAGCCCCCCCTGGGTGAGGGTGGTAGTAGTGGTAGGCATCTGGCACCCCCATGGCTAAGGGTGGTAGTGGTAGTGGGCATCTGGCACCACCCTGGCTAAGGGTGGTAGTAGTGGTAGGCATCCAGCCCCCTGGGTGAGGGTGGTAGTAGTGGTAGGCATCCAGCCCCCTGGCTAAGGGTGGTAGTAGTGGTAGGCTTCCAGCCCCCTGGGTGAGGGTGGTAGTAGTGGTAGGCATCCAGCCCCCTGGGTGAGGGTGGTAGTAGTGGTAGGCATCCAGCCCCCCTGGGTGAGGGTGGTAGTAGTGGTAGGCATCCAGCCCCCCTGGGTGAGGGTGGTAGTAGTGGTAGGCATCCAGCCCCCCTGGCTAAGGGTGGTAGTAGTGGTAGGCATCCAGCCCCCCTGGGTGAGGGTGGTAGTAGTGGTAGGCATCCAGCCCCCCTGGGTGAGGGTGGTAGTAGTGGTAGGCATCCAGCCCCCCTGGCTAAGGGTGGTAGTAGTGGTAGGCATCCAGCCCCCCTGGGTGAGGGTGGTAGTAGTGGTAGGCATCCAGCCCCCCTGGGTGAGGGTGGTAGTAGTGGTAGGCATCTGGCACCCCCATGGCTAAGGGTGGTAGTGGTGGTGGGCATCTGGCACCACCCTGGCTAAGGGTGGTAGTAGTGGTAGGCATCCAGCCCCCCTGGGTGAGGGTGGTAGTAGTGGTAGGCATCCAGCCCCCCTGGGTAAGGGTGGTAGTAGTGGTAGGCATCTGGCACCCCCTGGCTAAGGGTGGTAGTAGTGGTAGGCATCCAGCCCCCTGGGTGAGGGTGGTAGTAGTGGTAGGCATCCAGCCCCCTGGGTGAGGGTGGTAGTAGTGGTAGGCATCTGGCACCCCCTGGCTAAGGGTGGTAGTAGTGGTAGGCATCCAGCCCCCCTGGGTAAGGGTGGTAGTAGTGGTAGGCATCCAGCCCCCATGGCTAAGGGTGGTAGTGGTGGTGGGCATCTGGCACCACCCTGGCTAAGGGTGGTAGTAGTGGTAGGCATCCAGCCCCCTGGGTGAGGGTGGTAGTAGTGGTAGGCATCCAGCCCCCTGGGTGAGGGTGGTAGTAGTGGTAGGCATCCAGCCCCGCCTGGGTGAGGGTGGTAGTAGTGGTAGGCATCCAGCCCCCCTGGGTGAGGGTGGTAGTAGTGGTAGGCATCCAGCCCCCCTGGCTAAGGGTGGTAATAGTGGTAGGCATCCAGCCCCCTGGCTAAGGGTGGTAGTAGTGGTAGGCATCCAGCCCCCCTGGGTGAGGGTGGTGGTAGTGGTAGGCATCCAGCCCCCTGGGTGAGGGTGGTAGTAGTGGTAGGCATCCAGCCCCCTGGCTAAGGGTGGTAGTAGTGGTAGGCATCCAGCCCCCCTGGGTGAGGGTGGTAGTAGTGGTAGGCATCCAGCCCCCTGGGTGAGGGTGGTAGTAGTGGTAGGCATCCAGCCCCCTGGGTGAGGGTGGTAGTAGTGGTAGGCATCTGGCACCCCCATGGCTAAGGGTGGTAGTGGTGGTGGGCATCTGGCACCACCCTGGCTAAGGGTGGTAGTAGTGGTAGGCATCCATCCCCCCTGGGTGAGGGTGGTAGTAGTGGTAGGCATCCAGCCCCCTGGGTAAGGGTGGTAGTAGTGGTAGGCATCTGGCACCCCCCTGGCTAAGGGTGGTAGTAGTGGTAGGCATCAATCCCCCCTGGGTAAGGGTGGTAGTGGTGGTGGGCATCTGGCACCCCCCTGGCTAAGGGTGGTTGTGGTGGTTGGCATCCGGCCCCCCCTGGGTAGGGGTGGTGGTGCGCATTCAGGCCCCTGTGTGCATATGTGGCATTGGTGATGGTCATCCCGCCCCTATGGTGCTGCTGTTGCTGGTGTAAGTATATTCTGCATCCCTCTGTGTGTGTGTGATGTGTCGTGTACGTGTTGTATGTGTTTTGTGGTTGGTGTCTGACTTACCTTCTGCGCCGTAGGCGTCCGTGCCTGTTCCGGTAGTAAATGTAGAATATTGGTATGATCGGGACGAAGGGATTCATGGTTGGTTCGTGTCGTTCGTCCTTCTCGTTGCTTCGCGTCGTCCTCGTCGCTTCGCGTCGTCCTCGTCGCTGGCGTGTTCGTCTCGTAGCCGTGGATTGTGTTGTGGCGCGAATCGGAGCTTATGTGCGCCTCTCCCGGATGCTTTGACGTGCCGTGCGTAGCGACGGGTTCGGCGCGTACGGGAAGCGCATCGTACTTGTTCGGCCGGACAGAGCTGCATTTTCCCTTCCGTGCGACTCGATTCTGCGTTTCCGGATTCGCCTCGGTCGGAGAACAGGACCTGGATTGGGTGAGTACGGCTCGGCCGGATTCTGTGCTGTTGTGCGCATCGTACTTACTCGTTCGGTGTGCTGTACGGATCAGTCGGGAAACAGGCATTCGCATGGCTTTTTTCCCGACCGAATGGTATTGGGTGCGCCTCCGACCGAGACCGGAATCGTCCCCTAAGTGTATAGATTCAGACCGAGCGACCGTATATTTATTAATAATTAGATGGAGATTTAGTCATTGGTCTGAGGTGGACCTCCCAGCTTTAAAACCATACTGAGCATCACTCAGGGTTTTGTTCTCTTCTGCCCAATCACTTGACCTATTTAAAAGCACCCTCCCCAGGACCTTAACCGTTGAATCCAGCAACGATATAGGTCTATAACATTGTGGATTGTCTTTGCCCCCCTTCTTAAAGATGGGAACAATGACAGCAGTGGACCAAGAGGGCAATGTCCCCACCTGAGCTGCCGCATTCAGCACTAGTATTAAGAGTGGAGCCCAAACCTCGATATTTGCTTTAAACAAACCAGACGGGAAGCTATCAGGACCCAGGCCTTGTTGCTAGACAAAGCAAGAATACCCTGTGTAACTTCATCTTGTGTCCATACCACTGGAACACAGAGAAGGCTTTACTTATCTGGCAAAGAGCCAGGTTTTTTGTGACTTCTAAAAGAGTGCATATTGGGGCTTAGCTTCAACTCAAGGGGGAAGGGGTTCCATAGCTTGGCAGTGCCAACCGTGAAACTTCTACCACCCCAGGAAGCTTTTGGAAACTTAGGGACTGTAATATATCTGGTTGAGGAGGTGCGAAGCCTCCTGGTAGGAAAATACCAGATAATTTGTTTCCTAAGAAAGTCAAGGCCACAATCATGTAAAGACTTATAGGTAATGCACAGAGTCTTGAATTCTATCCTCATTTTTAGGGGCAGCCAATGTAACTTAACCAGCGCCTGGGAGGCTGATTGGAACTTGGGGAACCCCAATTAAAGCTGTGCTGCTGCATTCTGCATGGTCTGTAGTTTGTGATGGTGTCTTTGCTGTATGTTTAGGAACAAGGCGTTGCAGTAACCCATCTGGATAGAGCCAGGGAGGCCACTACCATTTTCAGAAGATCGGTCAGAATAAAAGGACAGATTTTTCTAATGATCTACAGAATGAGGAATACGGAGGAGGATATTGCATTGACCTGGTCTCCATATGACAATTTCTTGTCAACAAGGACCCGAAGATTCCTGACCTTTGTCACTGGAGTGGAGAGTAAGCCTAACTCTTGAGGCCACCAGCTGGCTGTCCAGAAGGTGGTGTCATTGCTCAGAAGAGGACCTCCGTTTTACAGCAGTTCAACTTTAGACAATTGGTTCTCATACAGTTATTGACTTGCCTCATACAATTGTTGAATTTGCTAGCTGTGTCCTCCGGATTGCTGGCTAATGATACCACAATTTGTATATCATCAGCATAAGAGATTACAGAAAATTCAGCAGCCTTAACGAGTTTAGCAAGTGAGGTGACATACAAGTTAAAAAAGGTAGGGCTACATGAAGTGCCCTGAGGCACCCCACAAGGCAAGTCAAGAGGATCAGAGGCGAATTCACCCATTGCGACAAATTGGTCCCTCCCGGATAAACAGGACTTCAGAAGGGCAGAACCCCTAATTCCTAACTTAAAAAGACGGTCAATCAGTAGGTCATGATTGACTGTATCGAAAGCTGCTTAGAGGTCCAACAATATTAACACGGCTTTACCACCCTTGTCCAGTGTAGTCGTTAGATCTTCTGAGGCAGTGATAAGTGCCGACTCGGTACTGTGTCCACCTATAAACTCGTATTGTGTTGGGTCTAGTAACTGGTTGGATTCTAAGGAAGGCGCCAATTCAGAGTTAAGCGCCTTTTCTATGACCTAAGAGAGACGAGAGATAGGTCTATAACTGCACGGATGTGGAGGATCCAGACTCCGTTTTTTGAGAAGGGAAAGGATGGATGCCCTTTTTCATTCTTTAGGAAAATAACCAGAGTTAATCATCTCGTTAAAAATTCCTGTGAGTTGCATACTGAAAATCTCCAGGGCTAAATGAATGATCTTTGGGGGGCAAGGGTGCAAAGGGGATCCTGATTTTATAGACTTCACTAGGCTGAACATTTACTCAAGCTCCTCACCATGCGCCTGATTCACAGAGGTAAGCTTACACTTTAGTGTAAGTTTACGATTTTTTGTAATTCACAAAAGAATTTTAAGAGTAGTATCTTTACAACTGCGGAGTGTCTGCACATAAAAAGGTAGGCAGTCGTAAATATACTACTCATAAAATTGGAAAATAATGTACGTTTACACTAAAGTGTAAGTTTACCTTTGTGAATCAGGCCCCATGTGTCCAGACGATAATTATCATCCGTATGTTGACAGAGATTGCTACACTGGCGGGAAGTTGTAGATTGTGTTTGAGCCTGAGCCTCTGATAGTCTCTGTGGTGAAGGGAAGCATGGACACGGTCTACTAGGCAAGGCAGAAAATCACCCAAAGTGTGTCCTGGTGTAAGTCTTATTTTGAGAGCCTCTGGATGAGCAGGATTCTGAGACACCGAGGCTGAATGGGATAAGGAGGCCCTCAGAACACTTAAATGCCCCTTCCCTTCAAAATCCAGATCACTAACTCAGGAATTCAAATAATGAAAGATATTTTCTACCAGATGCAGGGAACTAGACAATAAACACACTTAATACAGTGACTTAGAGACAAGGAGATAGAGGTCATGTGGCGAGCTGGGCCCCTTCCATCTGAGGCCATTGCTGCACCTTCCACTAGCCTCTGGGATGTGGCAACCTGTTAACCTAGGGAGGTCCTCCATCAGCTATCCTCTTATGTACCACCTTGGCGCCCCAGCACAGCACATCGGACAGTCCCAGTCTATTAGGGGTGGGATTCCATATCGCTGAGGGCAGTACCAACATCACCTAACAGCCATGGGTTATCATGGCTGCTCCTCCCGCAAAGATACTGATACAACAGAATATTTAATGTGATAAATGGACCATAGCACTCACATCTTATGTATAAAAAAGACAGATACATACAACAGTACTCTGCTCATGATCAACTGAATTAATTTACATATCAAGTACAGCCTTATATTTTGATACACTGTGCAAATGTATCAAAGCCCAAGAGGAGCAACCACTGTTTGCAAAACACGTGTTGCCAAATAATTATTAATCGGAAATAGGCTCTTCTGGTTTCTATATTATTAAGTATAACAAATAAAAGCTTTTGAAATCTATATATCACCTGTCTTATTGATAATACAGAGGGTGTCCTCTGTATTAAAAAGGCTACAAATGCGTCAACCAGGGTCAATAAATGAGAGATATCCATGCAGTGAATCTAGAGATGTTCTTATGGCAGCACCTGGCTGGGCCACACTATGTCCTCTTCAACCCACTCCGGAGAAATCCACCAAGGTACAGAATCAAGCCATCAAGCACCACACAGCCATAGATAAACATGCATTTATGGTTCATATGTACACACAATGCTTTGTGCTTGATCCATGTAAGTCTCTGTAGGTGCTAGATGGCCAGATGAAATGTGTGACACTCTCAACCAGTCCTGGCTCACCCGCATGCTGCATTGTAGGAATTTAGCTTCACATTTAACAATGAAAGCAAGGGCTCAGATATCCCAACAAGTAAAGTACAGCTGAATAAAAAGGTATGACTTCTCAGGGTGTTACATATAACATGTGACTACTGCACACACAGAGGCATTTGCCTACATATTGCATGTGCAACTTAGCAATTGATCTCCTGCTGAAACAAGCGAGAAAAGAGATTTTATCCCAATTGGGTTACAAAATGTTACCAACTCAGATCTGTATCTCTGTTTCTACTGGGAGGCAGGTATACTATACTTGTTGAACAAACTTTTCATAAACATCACAATCCCATTCCCTTTATATGCTTACCTTTCATATAGCCTCCTGCCATGTTGTGGCAGCCCTATGTTTCTTAGTCAACAGCACATGAAATACTGGGGCTTGTGAGCCCACAGTTACAGTTCTAGATATGAAACTACAAGGCCCACAATGCAACATCCTGCTAACTGAAAACACAGAACTGGCTGACGGTGTCACACATCACATGGTTCAGTGTCATCTTAAGGATTTTTGGGGCCTGAGGCAAGACAAATTGTCGGGCCCGGAGTTTATTTTATTAATTATTATATATTAAACTTTCAGAAATTGGGGCACACAAAATCAGCTAAAAGCTGAAGCTGCTTGGCATCTACCGGTCCAGTACTACCAAAGGAAAACTTGAACAAGCATTGATAAAGTCATTCCTTTTTGCACTTAGATCAAGATTTTTAATGATGCAAAGCAGATAGTTTTGGATGAACCAGGGGAAAGACGCGGTTCATAGCTTTGTACTAAATTAACGTTTTTCTGCTGACCATGCTCACTACTATCTCCAGTCAGGCTTGTTACAGCCTAGGGCCATTGATTCTTGTTACTGCCTGGAGTCACTGACCCTTGTTATTACCTGGGTTCAGTGATGCATGTTACAGCCTGGGGCCATGGATGTACAATATTACTTGAGGTCGTCAGTGTTCTCTGCTATGTGGGGGCACTGATGCATGCACTGGGTGGGCCCACTGATTAGGGTGACCAGACGTCCCGGATTTCCCCGGACGGTCCCGGTTTTTGGAGAAGTGTCCCGACACTTTTCTCCAAATTGAAGAAATGTCCCGGTTTTTGGGTAGTGCCTGTGTTATTTAAAGAAACGTCCCGGTTTTTCTATAGTGTCTGTGTTGAGTATGCGCACTGGTGTAAAATAGTCATCACGTAGGTGCTTGTTGAGGAAGAAAGGCAAATCCTTTAAAGAAAGACATTTACTCTCTGGATTTCCCTTTCTTTCTACAACACAGCAACGTCGTCATTGCGCCAGCCATCGGGACAAGAGGGCCTTGGAACCACCAGTGCCCAGGAGTCAGAGGTCACCGCTGCAAGATCCAGCCAGCCAAATGACTGACCCTGCTCTGCCCTTTTACAGAGCTGCAAAATGCATCAGAATCCAGCATCTGCCAAAAGTGAAAGGGGCCTGGAGTGGAACCTTCATGCGTAACTCTCCCCAGCCCTAACAGCAGGGTTGGATTGGGATTAAAAATCGGCCCGGGCACGCTAAAAAAAAAAGTGGCCCACATTTGCATATTGCCTTTCTGCAAAACACTGCTTCTGCGAAATTTTATTAAAAAAAGGGGGGGGTTTAAAAAAAAGTGCACGGATTAATTTACACTGGTAAAACACACCTGAAAACAAGTGAGGCCACTTTTGCTCAGGCCCCCTGCCCCCGCTCAATATGCATATATTAATGGGCCGGCCCAGCGAGACAAAGGGAGTGACACCTCTGCTGTTGATAAAAGGGAGGTAATGGACGCCCATCTACCTCCAGAAAGGCCACTCAGGCACCCACTGGGCTGCTGGCCGCATCGAACAACGCAGAAACCACCCAAATAGCCCCCCCCCCCAGGCTGCTCAAAAAAGCAGCCCACAGCTGGAATTCGGATATTGGCCCCTCGGGCATTGCCCGAGTGCCCGCGTTACCAATCCGACGCTGCCTAACAGCACCAGCAAGTCGGGACCCAGCCTCCAAATCAGTGCTGCTTCAGCCAGGAATTGGAATCCTTCAGCAGCCACAAGAGACTTGCACTCCAAGCGGAAAGCCAGCGCAAGACTCGCAATTTGAGTATTCAAATGCCTTAGGGTCTTATGATACAAACAAACAAACTAAACTAGTCAAAGATATTTGGCACCTTAATAACCAACTACAGTGCCATAACACGATAAAAAAGGAAGCAGGCTCAGGGTATATACAAAGGTAAAAAAATGTTAAAAAAAGAGAGGAAAATTTAAAATAATGCTGAGAAGAAAAATGCATCCATGGTAGCTGACCCGGGGATGCCTGTCTGAGCAGTGAGCAATCCAGCGAATCAGCAGGAAGAGGACGTGGTAAAGTTAGGAGTAAAATACAGAGTTTAAAACCTAGTTAATCAGCAGAAAACCATAACTTCCAATCAGGTTTTCACTACTGAATGATTAGTCATCCTGATCAATCACCCCTATAATAACATAACTACTGACATTTTATGAATTGGTAACTTTTGTTACACAAAAAAACTACCTTTTTACGTTAGTAGGCATAGTTTAATATGATTTTGTAAAATTGATACATCGGAATCCTTCAGCAGCCACAAGAGACTTGCCCTCCAAGTGGCAAGCCAGCACAAGACTCGCAATTTGAGTATTCAAATGCCTTAGGGACATTTTCTCTTTATTTCCACCCCTCCACAAAAATTACTGCCTATTTGTTTAAAATTTCATGGGCACAAGTCGGAGGTGTGTGCAAGTGATTGATGAGCAGGAGGTAAGTGTGACAGAGGGCCTGGATTTGTGAATGACTGAGGGTTGTCAGTCCCTCAGTCACTGACTAATGTAGAGGTGAGGGAGGATGAATTTATGGGGGGGTCCACCGGAGCAAAAAAGAAACTGTTACAAAATTCTAAAATGAACTCTTGAGGTGTTATGGGACTTGCTTGGTGGTTGGGGCTGGTCCCTCATCCAAAACGTTCTTAAGGGACTTGTTACGTCATGGAGGTTTTGCACCTTCATCGTACTTTGAAATCAAGAACAGAAAATATACCATGCAGCTCTGGGGCAGTTTTTACCATCTGGTTTTTAAGCATTCTCTATAAACTCACCTAAGTCTTGAAAATGCTGAACCCAAAGCCCCCATCTCTTCAGCATCAGATGCCAGCTCTCCCACTGACTCACAAGTTTAAATATGTACTGCATGTAAATGTGCTCTACATGTACGTTTTTATCCTGTTTAAGTTTCATCACTCAAGGTTTCTACATCAGTATACTATTTCTACATTATCAGTCTACTGGTAGTTGTTTATATGCCATGCACTGTGAGTTGGCTGGTCAGGACACTAAAGAAATCTCATTACACTCCAGCACACATCTGTACATCAGTACAAAGAAGAAGCCCAGCAGAAAACAATGTTAATTCCACAGACACATTGGGAAACTGGACCCATTTCAAGAGAGATCTGGTGCCTATATAAAGATCAGGCAGTCGCCTTCAAGCCCCGGAAGACTTGGGATGTCTATTGCATTTCTGACAGCCGTACCTCCTCCAGCCTTCCTTCATATGCAAGAATCTCTCTTTAATACGGAAAGGGATATCATGGTCAATTTGTTTTCTTAAAATAAACAAAAAGTGATGGATGGGAGTCTTGACCCTGCTCCAATGGGAACAGTCCAGCCAGCCTGCCAGGCTGTGTACTCCCTAAACCAGAACACAAGCAACCCAGGACTGGTTTCGCTCTAGTTAGGGCTCAAAAAACAGGTATAGCTTGGTTCCAGTGACACACTGATTTGCATATGTCTGGGTCCAAACTGAGGTAGCATGGTGTGCAAAATAACAATAGACTAGGATGTGGGGAGGAGTCTTCTACAAACAGCAGTACCTGATTTTGATGACTACTGCATATGTATGCTGCTTTATTTAAACAGAATACATACTTGGAGTTTCAAGGAAAGGGTAGTCACCAACTATAGCAAATGTTGAGGCAAAGTCTGTTAAAATGGAACAAAGTTTACAGCCAATAAAAGACCTCTGATTTGTCGTCTGTAATCCTTCATATGTGTTTGTGGAGGAGGCTGACATTGTAGTCCTTCTTCTATGTCTATGGCAGCTGTCAAATAGTCCTACTTTTATGTCGATGGTTGCTGCAAACTGTAGTCCTACTTCTATGTCTATGTCATGTCCCGGTTTTTTTTTTGAGAATCTGGTCACCCTACCGCTAATGCATGTATTTTGTGCATGCCCTGATGCTTTTTACTAAACTAATTCATGCACGACCTGTGTGGGGCCATTGATGATTGTTACTTGGACAACTGATGCATATATTTTGTGTGTGACTGATGCTCCTTACTAAGTGTATTGACGTGCTTAATCTAAGACCACTGATACATGTACTGTGTGAGGACATTTATAATTATTACTGAATAGGGACACAGATATTTGTTACAGGATAGAGTCAGTGAATCTCTTACTGTCTGTTGACCTAAGTGCAGTTACTGCCTGTTGCAAATTGATGCGCATTACTGAGGTCAATGTTCGCTTGTGATTTGTGATGACGGAGACCTACATGTTTAAGATAATTGATGCAAATACTATCTAGCAATACTGATACCCCTTCTGTCTGCACCAGTGATGCAACTGATGCATATTACTGCCTGGGCAACTGTTGAATATTGCAGTTAAATTGCTCTGCTACAAATCAGTTTCTGGGACCACTGATGCTCGATGCTATCTGACATATTATATCCACTACTGTCTGCAGTCACGGGAGCATATGCTGCTTGGAGCCACTGAGGCATACAATGTCTGGGGCATCGATACATGGTCTGCTCGGAGCTATTATTTCATATCTAGACTTTGCTATTAACGTATATAGTCTTAGAGATCTTTGATCAATTCTCTCTATAAGATCCCTATTGCTTATATTGCCTCAGGGATGATTTATGCCTTTTGGAGGGTAATATATTTTGCACATTTAAAGTGGATGGCTTCCTGTGTTATCCATTTAGCAACACTCTGGTAAGTTGCTTATTTCAGTGAGATATTAGTGTTTTTGGATGCTTTTACGGCTTTTACTGGTGTCATTTCCTATGATGTCACTGGAAGCAAAGGATATGTAATGTCAATATTTGTGATATCACTGATTATGGAAATCACTCACTTTTAAGAATTTTGAAAACTTGAAAGCTCTGACCGAAACCATAAAGAGACTCCAGGTTTCCCAGGTTGGGTGTGAAAAGTTAATTTTATTCAGTTTTCCACATGCCTTCAGGTACTTCTACTTTTACTATTCTCAATATAAAGGCAGACGTTAAGCTACACAAATTCAATGAAAAAACACAAGCCAGAGATGTCTGAACTGTACCACTTGTGACTTTGCTTTTCGACTAATGCATATAAAGTGTGGCCGAAAGAGGCACACAAGACGACGTAAATGTCACTCGTAGGCACGCTTCAAACATAGAAATGTCACACTTGAATAATGAAAACGTCAAGGCTGTAGTAGGGGTTCCATATAGTTCAAAGCATTAGATGCTATTCGAGTCAAAATGGAAGGGCAGGCGGGGAGGCACAGGGGAGAATATCTACCGAGTTCCAGAATACTAAAGGGCACATTTATAGTTTCTGCAGCTGTTGCCTTCCTGTGGTACTGGGATAGCTAATACGTAGATATTCCAGAAACAAAGTGACTGTAAAGATTCCATTTGGAGGCAGAATTTCAACATGTGGCAAAATATTGGCTTAGTAGCCTACTGCAAAGGCCCTTGTCTAGTCTTGTGTACTGCTTTAAATATCTTTGTGGTTGAATAAGACCATCTCCCAGGCACCAGTGAATAGTATTGTCTCATGGAGTGTTCTCATTGCATGCGGCAACTTCTGAGCATGTGTCAAGGAACAGTGCAGGGACGAAAGCCAACTACCATTCTCAAAAAGAATACTGCTCACACTTGATAGAAGAGCACATAAAGATACCTTGTCTATATCTAATGATTTAGAGGTCATACAGCCCCTCTAAAACATGCACATACTCACGCTACCGTCAGTGGAGCTTGCAGTAAATATATTCTCTTCCTGCCACAATATGATCATGCCAACCCTTTGGGCTCTTTATAAGCCTCACTGTGGCCATGAATGTCTGGTAGATATTATTGTTGAACAGGGTAGCTAACTTCAGGAGTCCTTCCACCTATCTTCAATGTCTCTACGCAGTCGCCATCTCAGATTAAAAGGGAGCATTATTAGGAACTGAAGGTGTATCCTGTGAATTCTCTTTTGGCAAAAGAAAATGGATCTATTTATGAATATGCTCGCAATGTTTATGTTTGGATAAGGAAGAGCATGAAGGCGGCTCTAAGTGGGACAAAGACAGAAAGCATGGTGACCTGGCTTAGTACCCTGAGTTGGGGCACTTTTTGATTGGCTCCCTATTCTAGGTCCAAGGTTCTGACCTTGCTCTCAGTGAAGAACTAGGTTTTTTGTCTTGGCCATGAACTCTCATTACAAAATTAAATTATACAGGATATAAAAACTTGTCAATGCCACTTTTTCCAGGCAAAAAAATGACTTCATCCATGAACAGGTAATCTATGACCTTCTTGGCTAGAGCCACCGTTAATTCTCATGTTAATTATGTTAACTTGTCGTAAACTGTCGTGTAGTTCCTATAGTACCCATGCAGGACCTGCACGTTTGGATAACATAAACTGTGGGCTTGGTGTTAGACTGGCTCTGTGCACCCCCACCGTATTTGTTAGCCGGATTTGCATAGCTAGCTCACAGTGCCACTAGAATCTCCTCTTATCGGGGAGAGATTAGTTTCTGGCAACCTTAAACCCTGACAACCCTAATTCCTCAGAATCGTGGAAACAATGTACTACTTTTCGCTCAGTCACTCGTGCTTACTTATTCGGTTTGTCTCAGAGAGTTACACAGAATAAACAGTCTGGGCGTTTCAATAAGTATTTATTGAACAGTTGTTATTCTAGTGTAAAATATATGTGCTGCAGTGACCAGCAGACAATAGCAGAGATATATTATAAGCAGTACGATAAAAGCAAAGGGGTAGAACAGTTCTACCATATTGCAATAATCATGAATACATACATGAATATAAAAAGCATTATGAAAGTGCGCGTACTCCTACGATGCCTAACTAGATGTACCTGAGTGTACCTAACATATGTGTAGGTTTAAAAGCCTAAGAGCCAAGAATCCTTCTAGGATTTAGTCGAACCCCCATTCCTGAATAGAGAGAGTGTGGGACCCCGTCCTGGTCTCGAGTTGGACACCCCGCAAGGGCTGTGTTAGACCGCTGTCAGCTGGAGCGACTGCATGCAGGAGCCTCAGCGTCTCTGGTCAGTGTGTCAGCATGGAAGTCTCGGTTCCCTCTGCCTTACCGGGGTAAGATGTGGTGTATTTATACCCTGAAGCCTCTAGTTGCTTCGTATGGTTTGTATTGGCCCTTGTTAGACTTGAGGAAGACGTCAGGGGTGAACTTTGTACATACATATTATGCAGGTGGTGTATTCCTAGAGAGTCATGCATAATTGATGAGTACAGTGTGGGCCTGTGTTTGGGAAAAACCCTGCTGTATTCAAAACCACAGGCTAGATAACGTTCAGCCCTCAGAGCTCGTTGTGTACTAGCGAGGACCAATGTAGGTGAAAGATCATGCCTATATAAGGAATCATGACTATAATAGGACATGTACAGTTATGACCGTAATAGGGCATAAGCAGCTTTGACTATAATAGGGCAAGTACGAATATGACCGTATTAGGGCAAATACGAATACGTCCATTTTAGGGCATGTATGAACGGGTCTACATTAGGGCCTCTATATGGGACATAACACCCACTCCTCTTCTGAACAGGATGACAATGACCATACTTAAAATCTGGACAATTTAAAAACATTTTAAAAGCAAGTAAAAACATGGTTTTAAAATTGTAAAAAAAAAATCAAAAATGTTACAATTCAGCTATTTCCAATTGCCACAAAAAAAAAAATGTCTATTTTGTTTCTCTATATAAGTTTCTTCACTCAAAGTGGAAGAAGGCCATACTTTTCTCAAGCGAAAGTGTCAATTTAGGAAATGTTCCAAATTTGCTCGTTTATTATGAAAACGAGTGGAGAAGCCGAATTCTTTCCCAGGACGCGATGAGCCAATTTGAGATTAAGTGTCCTGGCTGGGAAGCACAACATTATCAGTGTGAGCTACTGCAGACGACAAATCCAACGCCTCACAGAGAACATCAATCGCACATAGATGGTATGTAGCACTGCCAACAGTCGGTGCTGCGGCAGCTTGAGTTGTTACCTGAGTGCCTGAGGAGGAGTCACCTAACCCAGCAGGAGCAAACGGCACCTGTGGATTCTCAAGGAATGCGTTCATCAGAATCGGAAGACGCTGGGGACAACTCAGATCATGGGCCTTTAGGGGGTCCAGCATTGCATCCGTGTCCGGAGGCGCATCTGATGGAAATGTTAGACAAAGATCCAACGTGCATTCTTGTCCGCAAAGCAGGCATCGAAGAACAGGTAAGATGCAGTCTACCCAGACTGGTCGAAAGGATAGAAACCAGGAGGCATTGAGTTCTCGCAGGCAAGAATTGCCCAGAAGTTGTACCATGCGTTCACGGTATTTCCGCTCCAGGAGCATGTTCGCCATTCCCTCGAGGTGTGGTGCAGCGGCCAGGGCAGCTGACTTCGGAGCACAGGGTTCACGGTTCGATCCCCGGCTCCGGCGGCAGCTCAGCTCAGCACCATGGGACTCTGGGCAATAGCTCACTTAATTTCCACTACGGCCCCCAGCGCCTTGAGACCCGTAAGGGTGAGTAGCTGCGCTATATAAAAACGGACTTACATTTTTTTACTTACATTCCCTCGGGAATTGGGCCGTCCATTGCGTAGCAGTAGTATTATAAATAGGACCCCTGCAATCAGCAATAGGATAAGCGGGAGTCCTCCAATCCGCTTCCCAATACGGAGTCTATAAAATTTGGGATTACTCCGAGGACTGTCTGAAAGGTGCTTAACAGTCCTGACCCTATGGTCTTAAATAGGTATACAATACGCTCGTATCAGACATATTGAAGATACGACCCACCATTTCTGCGAAATGAATGGGGCAGTTTGTATGTATGAGCGCCTGTATCTCAGTCGAGGTCCTTGCAACTTGAAGTTCATAGGTTTCTCGAGCGGAGGTTAAGGGCACGGGTTGCTGTAAAAGCATGGCTTGCAGTCTGCTCAGAGTATCAAATTGTATGAAAGAAACGTTCAGTGAAGGCCATAGCAGCGCCTCCCTGACTGTGTTCAGTGGCGGAAACAATACTTGCATACAGCAAGTAACCCTAGAGTTAACGGTGACCAGATAGGCGACGCCCGGAAGCATCCCACAGCAACCTTGATCATTTAGCATGAAGTAACTCCCATTCGAGAGCAGTTCGAAAACCGGCGTGATCACGGCAGCTGGGGTCCCAGTCATGTGACACGATAGGTTTGCTACTGAGCCGCTACAGGCTCCGTGTAGAGAAATATCCTGACACATGAGAGAACCGCTTAAGGCGTTCTTGCAGTTTGCACCGCTCAGAAATACTTCTCGATCCCCATTCTGGCATCGATATCTATATGGTAACTCCCAAGTTTCCTTAATGTAACCCTTACCCATTTTTAGATCGAGCCTCGAGTAGCGCGCAAGCGCTGCTCTGCGAGACATAGTTAGGGAGTTTGAAAAGCTGACCAGACGCTCGTGCGTCATGGCCTTTTACCTGCGGTTACGCACGCGGCAGACATGTGTTTCCAATTATCGTGCCCAGACGCGGGCGCGATAATTGGAAACACATGCTGGCCGTGCGGGGAAAAGGCCATGACGCACGAGCGTCTGGTCAGCTTTCAAAGCCCAGGCTGCCGCGCTCGCTCGCCTCCGCTGCCGACGTCTCTGCTGTCCAGCGCTTCACTTGTTGTCTTGGTTATCAGACGTGTATGTAAGTTTTCGGTTCTTTGTCTTCCCCAAAACAATCCGGTCTAAAGTGCATGCTTTACAGTTTACTGGTGCCACATTTCAATCAGCAGAAACTTCTTCCTCTAAAACTTCATATATGATTTATAGTCGACTTCACATCATGTTCTACTTCTTTATAGTTTTACCACTGCATTTGTTTTTGCAGAGGTATGTGCTCGTGCAGTTGCGTCCTGTGATTTCAGAAGCTGACCAAAGGGTTTGGAATCCGTTCTGTTCCTTCCGATTATTCAAGTGATAAAAAATTTTTAACGTGAAGTAACCTGTGTTTCAATGGAAGCCATCAACATGAGCAGTAGATCGGAAACCCCGATGCGCACTGTAGCCACTTCACAGGAGAGAAAACAAAGCTCTTTTACACTGCGGTGGCATCATGGAAGGAAGTGCCCGCTTTCAAGCTTTCACCACCTATCTGTCTCTCCAAAGAACAGAGGGTAGCGGTGTTACGGCAGGCGCTAATTAGCCGCCTTCCTCTGGACTACAGACACAGACCTTCAAGCAGTGCTGGAATGGCAGGGATTGCAGATTTACTCATGCCGCCATACTCTTCCTAATCTGTACCATGCTGTGGGTTTATATACCATGATTCAGCAGGTTCCGATGGGGAATGCAAAAAAAAATACATAGTTGACGATACTTGCAGGGGTAGTGGGAGCATCCCGGTTTAAAAAAAAGTATTAATTAAATGAATAATAAAGAAGAGCACGGAGCGTAGGTCCCGTAAAACACTAATAAAGAGCAAAACAAACAAGCATTGGCATAGCCAATAGGTCTCGCCTTTGGGACCTTATAAGTGTTTAATCATGCAACAGTTGATGTTGTTGCACCAAGGATATTGTGCTGCATATCTAAATACTTATAAGGTCCCAAAAGCGAGACCTATTGGCTATGCCAATGCTTGTAATACTGTGATATTGTGTATCTTGGACTCTAATCTCATAAAGAGATTAGTAGTTAGTGTTTAGAAATAAATACATATATTTTATATATATCTTGGGTGGTTCTCCTTTCATTTGGTCATTCAAGAGGTTATAATCTGGTAAACCAAGCTGCTTTACACTCCTTCAAGACTTAGCCTGAAGGCTGCTCTCCACAGCTACCACTAGGATAGCTTTCTATAAGGTTGTCTTTAAACCTACCATCAATAAGGGTCGTTTGGACTGGTGCAAGGTGCCCACTATAACTAGTGGACAGCATATGCCAGGCCAACTTCTCACATTGTCATCATCAAAGAACTTTATTTGATTATTTTAAATAATTATAAAAACACAAATAACAAGCATTGGCATAGCCAATAGGTCTCGCTATTGGGACCTTATAAGTGTTTAGTTATCCAGCACAATACCCTTGGTGCAACAACATCAACTGTTGCATGGCTAAACACTTATAAGGTCCCAAAGGCGAGACCTATTGGCTATGCCAATGCCTGTTTCATATGTGCCTGCCTGCCTTTGCTCAAGGCAATATTGAAACTGAAACGTAGTGACCGACAGAGTTATTTGGCCATGAATTAGCCATTCAGTTGATGGTAATTCGGCTACAGTAAATGGTAACCTTTCCAGTTTCTCAATACGCAGCATTGTATATTTGGCTCCCCTTTGTGCCATTTCTGTCTGTTTATCAGTTAGATTGTATTCTGAAAACAGAGACGTGGTGTTTATAAAACGCCAGGGCACATAGCCTGCCCGCAAAGATTGTAGCGTCCAGCTTAGCTTCATAATAGAACGTAGCTGAGATTGCCCGTGTTGTAACAAGGCCAGATCTTGTTCTAATATGTCGATTGCCGAAGACACAATGTTGCCTAAGGAGTAAATCCTGGAGGTAAAAGTTGTTAACCCATTATCCACTACAGCTAATGCCTTCTCTAAGTTAATACGGTCTATTTCCCGTATTCTTTCTGCGGCCTCCTGTTGGGATATTTTTCCAGTTTTCATTATAATAGGCATAAATGCCAGCATATATGAAACGTTTCTGACGTGTTTTCCTTGGGCCTGACAAGAAATCCCTAAGGTCTACATCAGGTGTGAGTAAGGTCAAATGATGTTTTACTTCTGTGAGTGTTGAGGTCTCTAGCCAATCAAGGCACAACTTCCCAACACTATACAATGTCACTACCCCTGGGTGTTGTCTCTGTACATACCGTGTATCTGGCCTATGGATACCAAACCCTTTGGTTGTATTCATAAATCTCTGTTGACAGGTGTTTGAGTCAATGGGCCAAATCAGCCATTTCGTCCAATCAGGATCTGATCTGTTGTACTGGAGAATGTCATCTAATCCTACCCCTTGTGTAGTTGAATTCTGCCCCCCACCCATCTGTGATGGTGTAGGAAACCCGGGTGAGTTTATTTCCTTGTTCTTGGCTAGTCCAAGACAGGATGTCTGTTGCACAGTGTCATTTAGAAATATCATCTGCTGTGGAATGAGGCATGCTCTAAAAAGCGCTTCTGTTCCCTGGACTTGCCAGTCCCTCCAGATTGATTTTAAATCTATAGTGTCCTTCCATAGGTCGAAACCCTGTGTAGACAACTGGGCCATAAAGGAAGCAGAGTAAATCTGTTTGGTGTTAGTTAACATAATTTTCTGTGCTGATGTTTTTGCCACTTTGTAATAAAATGACTTTGGGTCTGATGTATTGAACCCTGAAAAGTATGTGAATTTCTGTGCAAAGGTTTGCGAACTACCTTTTGGAGGTGTTGGGCAGTGTTCCCACTGGTGGTATTCAAATACATTTCTAGGTGTTATAGATTTGTGCAAGAAATGATGACCATAATGTTGGTAACAGTACAATGTATCATAGTCTGAAGTACCTTCTAACATTTCATTGTTCGGAAATGCGTCAGTTTTTTCTAAATCAGACATCATAGCATTTACAGTTTCAGTGTCCCAATCATCAGATAATGTACTGGAGGTAATGATATCACTTAAAGACATTTTAAATGCATGTTTAAGCTTTAAAAGTTCAGTCGGACCGACTATATCAAAATCAATCTTGTCCCATACTATACCGTCCGGTATAGGAACTGCTGTGATGTTCACTGAAGACAAGTCTCTTGGTTCACGATGTGAAGACTGGTGCAGTTTTAAAATCAAATTGACTCTTTGGGCTGTAGAGCTCTGCTGGAGGTATCGTCCATTAATAAGCATACTAAAAGTTATAATTAAACCTAGCCAGAAAAGAAAAAATAGAGTCCCAGTGAAATACCATAGTTCTATCCAAGGTGACACCAGGTAAGTCTTTCTAAAAAAGTTCAAAAAGTCGAGTTTCTGTTTGTGTGATTTTTTGGCTGGCGTCGTTTCCGGCTCGCTTGGATCCAGTGAAAACGTATCAAAGTTCATGTAATAGCCAGAAGCAGTTCGATCAATTGTTGGAATTGCATTGGGATTTGTTGAAATCAGATTTTTCTCTTGACGAGGAATGTTGACGTAGATGTCAGTAGTCGGTCTTATTGCAGCTTGGTTGTTAAGTTGATTTTCTTCTTGTTGAAGTGGAATGAGTTCCATAGCATCGTTGCTTAGTCCTTCATTCCGTACAGGTGGCTCTTCAAACGTGATGAGCCTTTCTGTTTGAACTTCTTGGATTGTAGCAAGAGGAAGGCGTCTGCTTCTGTGGAGTCCACGAGGCCTACTGTTTAGTATCGGCCACATAGTGTGGTTTGATTAAGTCGATTGAGACAAATCTTTTCTCCTTTTTCCCGGCAAGAGGCGGCAGAAGTACAATTCTTGTGCCTTGGATTGCTAGGACCGGTACAGGCTTTCTGTAGGATGGCCCAAATTCTTCATTGTCTGCAATCTTCTCTCTGACCAGATCCCCGACTTTTGGGATCCAGACAGGTCTTGCCATTACTGCCTTGACTTCCTCAGTGGCGGTCTGTTTTAAGTGGACGTTGCTTTGTTGTGTCCTGGATTCATTTAGATCCTGTAAAACAGCCAAAGGATCATGGATATCAAATGGTTTCTCATCCGCCACTGTGCCTCCACAATCAAGATCAGGTACCCACATTCTTGTCCCAAATAGGACCTCGTAAGGAGTGACACCCCCTAGAGAGCTTCTTGGCTGATTGTTTATTGCTCGTTGGACCCCATAAAGGTGATCGACCCATCTACCGCCTTTGCCTAATACCCTAGCTGTTAAAGATTGCATTAAGTCCTGTTTTTTCCTCTCCACAACAGAATTTCCCTCAGGATGGTACGGAGAGGAGTACCGCAATGCTACGCCCATTCCTTCCATGGCCTCTTTGTAAGCCCGAGAGCTAAACGCCGGGCCATGGTCAGAATGTAACGTGCCAACTGCGTATGTACCGATAAAGACTCACAAATCTTTTATAACAGTTCGAGCGTCAGCACAGCACTGAGGCCAAACCCATAAGAATCTAGAGCAGGAATCCACTGCAACCATGATATATTTCTTGGCACCATCTGATTGTAGGGGCCCGCAGTGGTCCAAATAAACACATGCGAGAGGTTTGTCTGATTTTAGTAATGGTGTCTGCGCTGGGCGTGCTACGGTGGAGCCCTTCATCTGCTGGCAGATGTCGCACTTCTAGACTAAGGGGCCGATTCCGATCTCGGTCGGAGGCGCACCTAACATCATTCGGTCAGGAAAAAAGCCATGCGAATGCCTGTTTCCCAACCGAACCGCACATTATTCCGAACGAGCAAGTACGATGCGCACAACAGCATAGATTCCGATCCAGTCGTACTCACCCAATCCAGGTCCTGTGCCCCGACCGAGCCGGATCCGTAAACGCAGAATCGAGTCGCACGGAAGCCAAAATGCAGCCCCGTCCGGCCGGACAAGTACGATGCGCTTCCCATACGCGCCGAACCCGTCGCTACGCACGGCACGTCAAAGCATCCGGGAGAGGCGCACATAAGCTCCGATTCGCGCCACAACACGATCCACGGCTACGAGACGAACACGCCAGCGACGAGGACGAGGCGAAGCAAAGAGAAAGACGAACGAGACGAACCAACCATGAATCCCATCGTGTCGATCCTACCAATATTCTACATCTACTACCGGAACAGGCACGGACGCGTACGGCGCAGAAGGTAAGTCAGACACCAACCACAAAAACAAACTACACGTACCCGACATATCACACACACACACACACACACACAGAGGGATGCAGAAATTACTTACACCAGCAACAGCAGCACCATAGGGGCGGGATGGCCATCACCAATGCCACATATACACATAGGGGCCCGGATGCCCACCACCACTACCACCCCTACCCAGGGGGTGCCAGATGCCTACCACTACTACCACCTCTACCCAGGGTGTGCCAGATGCCTACCACTACTACCACCTCCACCCAGGGGTGCCAGATGCCTACCACTACTACCACCTCCACCCAGGGGGGTGCCAGATGCCTACCACTACTACCACCCTTACCCAGGGGGTGCCAGATGCCTACCACTACTACCACCTCTACCCAGGGGGTGCCAGATGCCTACCACTACTACCACCTCTACCCATGGGGGGCTGGATGCCTGTCACTACTACCACCCTTACCCATGGGGTGCCAGATGCCTACCACTACTACCACCTCTACCCAGGGGGTGCCAGATGCCTACCACTACTACCACCTCTACCCAGGGGGTGCCAGATGCCTACCACTACTACCACCCTTACCCAGGGGGTGCCAGATGCCTACCACTACTACCACCCTTACCCATGGGGGGCTGGATGCCTACCACTACTACCACCTCTACCCAGGGGGTGCCAGATGCCTACCACTACTACCACCTCTACCCAGGGGGTGCCAGATGCCTACCACTACTACCACCCTTACCCAGGGGTGCCAGATGCCTACCACTACTACCACCCTTACCCATGGGGGGCTGGATGCCTACCACTACTACCACCCTTACCCAGGGGTGCCAGATGCCTACCACTACTACCACCTCTACCCATGGGGGCTGGATGCCTGTCACTACTACCACCCTTACCCATGGGGGGCTGGATGCCTACCACTACTACCACCCTTACCCAGGGGTGCCAGATGCCTACCCCTACTACCACCTCTACCCAGGGGTGCCAGATGCCTACCACTACTACCACCCCTACCCAGGGGTGCCAGATGCCTACCACTACTACCACCTCTACCCAGGGGGTGCCAGATGCCTACCACTACTATCACCTCTACCCATGGGGGCTGGATGCCTGTCACTACTACCACCCTTACCCATGGGGGGCTGGATGCCTACCACTACTACCACCCTTACCCATGGGGGGCTGGATGCCTACCACTACTACCACCCTTACCCAGGGGGTGCCAGATGCCTACCACTACAACCACCTCTACCCAGGGGGTGCCAGATGCCTACCACTACTACCACCTCCACCCATGGGGGGCTGGATGCCTGTCACTACTACCACCCTTACCCAGGGGGTGCCAGATGCCTACCACTACTACCACCTCTACCCAGGGGGTGCCAGATGCCTACCACTACTACCACCTCTACCCATGGGGGGCTGGATGCCTGTCACTACTACCACCCTTACCCATGAGGGGCTGGATGCCTACCACTACTACCACCCTTACCCAGGGGGTGCCAGATGCCTACCACCACTACCACCCTTACCCATGGGGGGCTGGATGCCTACCACTACTACCACCCTTACCCAGGGGGTGCCAGATGCCTACCACTACTACCACCTCTACCCATGGGGGGCTGGATGCCTGTCACTACTACCACCCTTACCCATGGGGGGCTGGATGCCTACCACTACTACCACCCTTACCCAGGGGGTGCCAGATGCCTACCACTACTACCACCCTTACCCATGGGGGGCTGGATGCCTACCACTACTACCACCCTTTCCCAGGGGGTGCCAGATGCCTACCACTACTACCACCTCTACCCATGGGGGGCTGGATGCCTGTCACTACTACCACCCTTACCCATGGGGGGCTGGATGCCTACCACTACTACCGCCCTTACCCATGGGGGGCTGGATGCCTACCACTACTACCACCCTTACCCAGGGGGTGCCAGATGCCTACCACTACTACCACCTCCACCCAGGGGGTGCCAGATGCCTACCACTACTACCACCTCCACCCATGGGGGGCTGGATGCCTGTCACTACTACCACCCTTACCCATGGGGGCTGGATGCCTACCACTACTACCACCCTTACCCAGGGGGTGCCAGATGCCTACCACTACAACCACCTCTACCCAGGGGGTGCCAGATGCCTACCACTACTACCACCTCCACCCATGGGGGGCTGGATGCCGGTCACTACTACCACCCTTACCCATGGGGGCTGGATGCCTACCACTACTACCACCCTTACCCAGGGGTGCCAAATGCCTACCACTACTACCACCTCTACCCAGGGGGTGCCAGATGCCTACCACTACTACCACCTCTACCCATGGGGGGCTGGATGCCTACCACTACTACGACCCTTACCCATGGGGGGCTGGATGCCTACCACTACTACCACCTCTACCCAGGGGGTGCCAGATGCCTACCACTACTACCACCTCTACCCATGGGGGGCTGGATGCCTGTCACTACTACCACCCTTACCCATGGGGGGCTTGATGCCTACCACTACTACCACCCTTACCCAGGGGGTGCCAAATGCCTACCACTACTACCACCCCTACCCAGGGGGTGTGAGATGCCTACCACTACTACCACCTCTACCCATGGGGGGCTGGATGCCTGTCACTACTACCACCCTTACCCATGGGGGGCTGGATGCCTACCACTACTACCACCCTTACCCAGGGGGTGCCAGATGCCTACCACTACTACCACCCCTACCCAGGGGGTGTCAGATGCCTACCACTACTGCCACCTCTACCCATGGGGGCTGGATGCCTACCACCAACAACACCCCCACTCACAGGATGGCTAATACATGACACAACAAGCACACACCAACATAAAGAATGCAACATAAAGACATCTCCCCCAACACCATGACAAGCGTGTGTAGACTGTGTCAAATGCCTACAACACTGAACATGACTTTGAACATACAATGTGACCCCCTATCACATGTGCCACACATAAATGTGTGTGGCCCCCACAATGCAAGCAGGCCATGACCATTGTGGCAATGGGGTCCAAACCCCCATCATCACAGTGACCAAAATGTAAGTGTGGGGTCCATAGCTGAAGCACATTTTGAACATTGTGGCAATGGGGTCCAAACCCCCATCATTACAGTGACCAAAATGTAAGTGTGGGGACCATAGCTGAAGCACATTTTGAACATTGTGGCAATGGGGTCCATACCCCCATCATCACAGTGACCAATATGTAAGTGTGGGGTCCATAGCTGAAGCACATTTTGAACATTGGGGCAATGGGGTCCAAACCCCCATCATCACAGTGACCAATATGTAAGTGTTGACAAAGAAAAAGCTGCAACTGCCAAACTGCATGGATGATTCCTGGTCACAGAACAACAAACACATCAGTGGCAAAGTAGTGCTTGTGTCCCATAGCAACATAGATTGGGGGAGGCAAACAGTGCAGTGCAAATAAGACATACCTTTGGCCATGTGCAGACAAACATCACCCATGGGGGCTGACACTGTCAACATTCATCAATGACACAATGACAGAAGTGACCATCAGAATGCAGACCCACATATTTGCACCAATGGGCACACAAATGCAGATACCCTGTGGAGACTGTAGATGTGAGGTGAACAGATACCATACCATGGCAGCAATGGGACACACAAACAATGATCATTGTGCTGACTGATGACCTAGGAGTCCCAGGGACAGCAGGGGAAACACACCAAACAACATACAGCCAATGGCACACTAAAGATATGCCAATGCAGTGGTGCAGATGCACAAACACAAACAGGCAGACCCACACTGCACATCAAACACAACAGGTGAGGGGGGGTACCAGTGTCCCCAGGCAACCACACAACACATGAGGAGGCCTGAATACCAATTACACAGATGTGCATACAGTGCCACACAAAGGTAACTCATGGATCCAAATCCCCTATGTGGGCAATCAGACATTGTCAGATGAGAGGGAGCACAAATCACACATGTCACACAAGCATGTAGGAACAGCAACTAACCCAGCAAGAGACAGACCCACCACAGCACTACCCCCAGGGACCCCACATTGTGGTGACCCTGGCCTGCATGATAATCCCACTGTCATGACAAAGCTAGATGTCGTTCACACTGTGAACCACAGACATGTGTCCTGAGCAACAAACTACCATCACACCTACACAAGCACAAATCAATCAGCACGGCCAGTAAGCCAAGGCCAACATGGAGGCAGGGGTCTAGCCGGGCAACAACTCTCATCTGCACACACTCAACACCACACACCTCGACCTCCAACAATGTGCAGCAGTGAAGCTCACATGCACTGGTGACATTGCACATGCACCCATGACAATCCCAGGGGGGGTGGCGGGAACCAAGGTGCAGAAACACATCACACATGGCCACTCAACAAGACTCCTGAATGTCTGACACACTGCACACTACGCTGTACATGGACATGACGGCAATACCACACCAACCAATGGGATCCCAGCCAAAGTCACACACCAATGAAGAAGCCAAGGTCACCCACAAAGAACACACATAGACAACTACCAACATTGCAGCCCTGACCCTGAGGAGTGCCAGCAGTCACACACACAACGTGTCACAAGCAATGAAAGCTAACTCAAACCGGAAATCACATGACAGGTGTAAACAACAAGTGCCAAGGGGAATCCTGACTGTGACCCATCAGCGTCTGCCCACAAACTCAGCCCTGATAGCAAACACACCTATGGGTGACACCCTGATGACCAGTAATGTGCCATGCACCCACATCACAGAGAACCCAGGGAGAAGACTTTGGGGGAACATAGGTCAACTCAGCAAGCATCACAAACAGGAACATCACTAGGGATCCCAGCATGCACAGCAAAATGGAAGTGAACACACAGACATGCTCATACAACACACACCTTGGGCGCAGGCGATGTCACAGGAGCACACTCTGCCATGAGGGGACTCCACTCCTGTGTGAGGAAAGCTGTGCCATATGTCGCCTCAGTAGGGCTCCATCATGTCAGCAGAACACTTGGTCACACAGTCAACAATTAGCACCAAATGAAGGCTCCTGTCACATCAGCCTGGTCATGGGAGTGTCAACGAAATCATCAGCACAGATCCAACACACATGTATAGCAAGTTGCACTGACAACACAGATGAGTCCTTCCCCATTGACGCCCAAACCTGCATGTCCAGTGGAGATGGCCACACGGTCAGGGAAGTAGACTAATTGAACAATGGCAAGCACAACAGATGTGCAGGGGTGGAAGCCACAGATGTGACATTGCTAATGTAAGTAGGAAATCCCATTGCCAAATATTGAAAACATGACACCCTCAGATGCTGCTAAGGATGACATGGATACACCACAGGATAGGACACAGTCCCCCTGGACCACATGGGTTCCTGCACAGTAACACTACATATTCATGAGACCAAATATCACCATCACTGCAGCAAGGGCATGGTTAGCATCATCAACATCATGTACATCAGAAGCAAAAGCACTAGAGAACAGAAAGTTGCTTTATTCAGCATATGTGGGTTCAAAAGTTGAAGTCATGTAAAAAATAAACAAAGGCCAATGGCCAGTCCATCATGAAAGTCAAAACAGGGTGACAGTGGCAGATGTCACCCTACGCATGCCTGCACTGATGAAAACCAGGGACAATCCCCTCGGAGGGGCATACGGGGGGCAGGCCAGGCACCGCAGGGACAGGATCAGGGCTCACCAGAAGGAGGCAGGGAAGGGGTGGTGGGTGCTGGAGAGCCACTGACAACTGCAGTGGAGGTGTCTGACATGGTGTGTGCCGGCACAACTGGGGGGCATGACTCAGATGGTGTGGGCGCCGGCACGACTGCAGTGGACCGTGCAGATGGAGTGGACAGGTTCGCCACTGCAGTGCCCAAGTCAGACAGGGTGGTAGTGGCCTCCACTGCAGTGCCTACCTCCAGGGGAGGAGAATGGGGATCAGGTAAGGTGGGCAGGACAGAGGGGGAGGACACCCTCACCACACCAGTGGCACAGACAAGCGCAGCGGGGGGTGTGGGGCCGGAAGAGCAAGTGGCAGGGGGAGAAGGCCTGATCCTTTTGGGGATGGTGTATCTGTGGGTGGGGGAACCTGGGGCAGGGTGTGGTGGGGGCACCTGTGGAGTGGGGGCCTGAGGGATGGAGGAAGGAGACTTGGTGCCTGAGCTGCAGGGCGGCGGCGGGGTCTTGCTCTTCCGGGTCCGGGGGAACTTGCGGGTGGGGGCGTCAGTCGGTCTGCGCCTGGGGGAGGGTGTCCGGGGGCGAGGGGCACTCCGCTCCGTGTGGGTGGGCTTCCTCTTCCCCCTGAATGCTGTATCAGCTGGATCGGAGGGGAAGAGGCCGAGGTCACTGAGGAAGAGCCGCTGTGTCTTTGGGGTTGCAGGTGAGGCAAGGGAGGGGGCTTTGGAGGGAGAGGCAACTGAGGACTGCGCAGTGCTCGTGGATGCGTGTGTGTGTGTGCCTGGGCCCCATCCCCTGTGAGTGTGGTTTCAGTCCCCTGACTGTGCGTGCGTGTGCGTCTTGTTTGTGGCGTCTGTGTCTGTGTGCTGCTCGTGTCTGTGCTGGTGTGTGCCTGTGCCGGTGTGTGTGTGCTTGGGACAGGTAAGGTGCTGGGGAGTGTGGATGGGGCAGAGGCAGGAGGGGTGAGGGACTGTCGGAGGAGGGACACTGCTGCCGTCAGGGAGGAGTCCATGGACCTATTGCCCCTCTGTAGGGCAGACATGCCCGATGAGATGCCCTCCATGAACGACACCAGCTGAGTCAACAGAGTGGTGTGGGCATGGAGGACACTCAGCATCGCTGTCTGACCTACATGGAGCTGGTGAAGGAGGTACACAGACTCCTCACTCAGGGCAGCAGGGGACACAGGGGCAGGGGGTGCGGTGCCTGGCCCGAAGGAGACACGCTCCCGAACATGGGAGCCTCCACGGACCTCGGGAATGGGAGCCGATGGGAGGGCGGTGGTGGTGGTGGCGGGGACAGCAACACTAGCTGGGGTGTGGTGGCTGCTGACACCCGCCTCCATAAGGGAGTCATCCTCCGAGCTGCTGTGGTCCTCAGCTGAGGTGGATGGTGCTGAGGACTCCTCGGTGTGGCTCCCCTCGCCCTCCGTGCCACTGGGTCCCTCCGACCACTCCTCGGCTGCTGACCCAGTCTGGCTCTGCGGCTCCTCCTGGTCCGTGGAGCTGTCCCCTCCTGTGGCCGTGGATGTATCTGCAATCAATAGGGAAACAGACAGACATCAGTCACCTGCACCGAACGCACACACCACAGTTAGTACAGCACATTACAGAGCAAGCCCTGGCATCCTTAGTTGAACTTTGCTAAAAGTGCCCAAACAGAACAGGAGAAGCCAATTGTCAGTCTGATGGTCAACCATGGCACTCACATCCCACCTGGCCTTGCACCCATCTGTCTGGTGTCTGTTGGATGGCAATACCCCAGTGTGGACACATGCACCACCTACACAGTAGTTGGACAGTGCAGAGAACCCGGTTAAGCATGTGAACATGCACACATCACAACTCTTGCCACTGAGTCAGTACAGGTGTCCGGATGAAAGGGATGCCCAGAGTCAAATATGAAATGCATGTGATGCATACCAGCGACAGACACCATGATGCACCCATGTCCTGATAGCCATTGTCACAATGGTGTGCATGTAGCACATGTCACTCCCCTGCAGGATCACTAATAGGAAGTCACATGCCATGGCACAGGCATGCCTGCTAAGTCATACATCACTGTCTCCAGTCACATGTGCAGGGCAGCCAGACAACAACACTCCTTACTGTGTCACAATAGTAGGTCATGGGGAATGCAAGTCCTGGAGCTGAACAAGTGCACATGTACATCCCCCACACACCACATCATCTGAACCCTTATCTGTCCAGGTCATACCGATTGGACATATGGGAGACCTGTAACACAACCCTCTGAACCTGAGCACCTCACAATCTGCTGTGAATGGGAGACAGCTGCCTGAACTTCACATTCGCATACCCCAGTCTGCACGGTCAGGTGATCAAACACCTATGTGTCACACAAGTATCGTCTCCTATGGTCACATCTCCGGTGGCATGCTGAACCCCAACCGAGAAACACCCCAGCAGTCCTGACAATGAAGCCACAGCACACTGACACAGAGGCAGACACCTGAGGGGACAATTCACTGAGCACAACGTGTCAGCTGATACACTGGAGTGGGAGTACAGAGTGTATTGTATGGCCTGGAGTAGGCATGACTGTCCTGCCCCACATGAATGAGGGATGAGCCCTGGACAGTAGGCAGCTGGCTAAGTATGTGTGACACACGTAATATACACACTCCTGGGGCCCAAACATTGTTCCCACCCGCAGCATGGGTGTGTGCCAGATACCCCAGGCACATGTGGTGGATCAGCTCAGCAATTGGACCACATATCAAAGTAACACGCAGATTACATGTCAGAACACAGGCATTGTGTAAGCAATGGACCCACCCATGATGCCCACCACAGAGTTAGGGAAACAGATGCTGTCCCCCACCTTGAGTCAAGCAAACTGCAAGGACACAGTACCCAAGTGACACAATTCCCTGACTGTAAGAGCCACACCTGGGTATCAGATGAGGAGTGGGCAGTGCACAATAGAGGGACATGGGTCCTGGACCACATGACTGATGTACTGTGGAAGTTTAACCAGGCCAGAGGAGGGCACATAGCATGGCAGACATAGTTCACAATGCAGTCATGGACTCACCCCTCCTTGCTGCTCACTGGCCTTCAGCTGCCCATCCAGATCAGGGAAGACCACCGCCAGGATCCTGAGCATGTGGGGGGTCAGGGTCCGGTGTCCGCCCCTCCTGCGAGGAGGCGACAGCTTCAGCTGGACCCGTGCGATCCTCCGGGTCCAGCCCCTAAGGTCCTGCCACCTCTTCTGGCAGTTGCGGATCCGGCGCTTGTAGACCCCCACGGATCTCACTGCCCGGACGATGGTCAGCCATATCTGCTGCTTCTGGTGGGCATCAACCTGTGAGGATGACAAAGTGAGAATGCCATTACTACACATGCAACATATCCGTGCATTACACAGTTGGATATACATGTCTCAATCACAGGGGCACATGATGTACACAGGCAGTGCAACGATGGCCATGGACAGTATGCCAGCAGTTACTACATGGTATCATTGCCTGGGAAGTAAAACCTTGTTTAAATGCACTGTCACTGCACTATACCTGTCCAGTGCATGTAACTACACACTATGGGGGGTGACAACTACTCAGTGAGCCTGCTAGCCAGTGGCGTGCAGACTGTTAGCCTTGCTAGTCAGACAACATGCACATTTAGGAAGGCAGTGGACAGAACACTCACCTGCTCCCCTGCTTTCCCATACAGCTTGTTGTACTGTGGAAGGAGGCTGTCCAGCAGGGCCTGGTTCTCCTCAGTGCTGAAGGCTGGGGCTCTCACCACAGTACGTGCCATTGCAGGGTCCAGAGGGTGCAGATACAGTAGCAGTGGTGGTGGCAGATGTCGTCCTGGAGCATGTAGTGCAGGCAAGTGAGCTCTCAGGGGAACAGCCAGCATTATATGTGTGCTGCAGAGGCAGATACTGTCCCATGTGTCCAAAGTGATAGGTCCAAGTCGTTTGCATCTTCTGAATCTGGCCAATCCATGGAATTGCACCACTTACACACGCCCACAGCATCCTTCAAAAGTTCAACTTCATGACACCCATGAATTTGCAACATTGTTGTGGGTGACCAACTGAATTTACAGCATCAGACTCGTTCAAAATTTGAAAACGCGTCCGTTGCCAGGCCAGGCCATAGCCAATGGGTGCGCACCGATCGGTCCCTTGCTGTTCAACGCGTACCTAGGATACAACGCGTACCCGCACACATTGAATGCAATGGGCCGGCCGGGCACACCGATCGGTCCATTGCTGTTCAACGCGTACCCAGGTTACAACGCGTACCACGACACATTGAATGCAATGGGCCGGCCGGGCACACCGATCGGTCCATTGCTGTTCAACGCGTAACCAGGATACAACGCGTACCCGCACACATTGAATGCAATGGGCCGGCCGGGCACACCGATCGGTCCATTGCTGTTCAACGCGTACCCAGGATACAACGCGTACCCGCACACATTGAATGCAATGGGCCGGCCGGGCACACCGATCGGTCCATTGCTGTTCAACGCGTACCCAGGTCACAACGCGTGCACCGCACACATTGAATGCAATGGGCCGGCCGGGCACACCGATCGGTCCATTGCTGTTCAACGCATACCCAGGATACAACGGGTACCCGCACACATTGAATGCAATGGGCCGGCCGGGCACACCGATCGGTCCATTGCTGTTCAACGCGTACCCAGGTCACAACGCATACCCGCACACATTGAATGCAATGGGCCGGCCGGGCACACCGATCGGTCCATTGCTGTTCAACGCGTACCCAGGTCACAACGCGTACCCGCACACATTGAATGCAATGGGCTGGCCGGGCACACCGATCGGTCAATTGCTGTTCAACACGTACCCAGGATACAACGCGTACCCGCACACATTGAATGCAATGGGCCGGCCGGGCACACCGATCGGTCCATTGCTGTTCAACGCGTACCCAGGTCACAACGCGTACCCGCACACATTGAATGCAATGGGCCGGCCGGGCACACCGATCGGTCCATTGCTGTTCAACGCGTACCCAGGTTACAACGCGTACCCGCACACATTGCATGCAATGGGCCGGCCGGGCACACCGATCGGTCCATTGCTGTTCAACGCGTACCCAGGTTACAACGCGTACCAGCACACATTGAATGCAATGGCCAATGTGTGCGCACAGATCGGTCCATTGCTGTCCAACGCGTATTGCGAATACAACGCGTACCAGCACACATTGAATGCAATGGCCAATGTGTGCGCACAGATCAGTCCATTGCTGTCCAACGCGTATTGCGAATACAACGCGTACCAGCACACATTGAATGCAATGGCCAATGTGTGCGCACAGATCAGTCCATTGCTGTCCAATGCGTATTGCGAATACAACGCATACCAGCACACATTGAATGCAATGGCCAATGTGTGCGCACCGATCGGTCCATTGCTGTCCAACGCGTATTGCGAATACAACGCGTACCAGCACACATTGAATGCAATGGCCAATGTGTGCGCACAGATCAGTCCATTGCTGTCCAACGCGTATTGCGAATACAACGCGTACCAGCACACATTGAATGCAATGGCCAATGTGTGCGCACAGATCGGTCCATTGCTGTCCAACGCGTATTGCGAATACAACGCGTACCAGCACACATTGAATGCAATGGCCAATGTGTGCGCACCGATCAGTCCATTTCTGTCCAACGCGTATTGCGAATACAACGCGTACCAGCACACATTGAATGCAATGGCCAATGTGTTCGCACAGATCAGTCCATTGCTGTCCAACGCGTATTGCGAATACAACGCGTACCAGCACACATTGAATGCAATGGCCAATGTGTGCGCACAGATCAGTCCATTGCTGTCCAATGCGTATTGCGAATACAACGCGTACCAGCACACATTGAATGCAATGGCCAATGTGTGCGCACCGATCGGTCCATTGCTGTCCAACGCGTATTGCGAATACAACGCGTACCAGCACACATTGAATGCAATGGCCAATGCGTGCGCACAGATCAGTCCATTGCTGTCCAACGTGTATTGCGAATACAACGCGTACCAGCACACATTGAATGCAATGGCCAATGTGTGCGCACAGATCGGTCCATTGCTGTCCAACGCGTATTGCGAATACAACGCGTACCAGCACACATTGAATGCAATGGCCAATGTGTGCGCACCGATCGGTCCATTGCTGTCCAACGCGTCCCTGTACAAGTCACTGGCATATGTCACCATGCCTGTCACAGGTGAACATATGCCAGCCACATATACTTCCCAGGGAGCGAGGGGCACACCTACAACACCACAGCCTGTCCAAACTGTATCCTAAGGCATGTAAGGCTGCATTACCTATTCCGTGTATGGGGGTGAACATGTTGTTCTGTGGGTGTCACTTGGGGGCAGCCAACCCCAGGCTGTGCACGTGTTCATGGGGACAGGATCCTTGGTGTTTCGTGTACATGACCACTGTGATGTGCAACTGTTCATATCTGAGCATGTGGCATGGTCACATTTCACGGTGGTGTATGTGTATGTCATGTCACATACCCCCTGAGTCCCATGTGGGACGGTATGTTTAACCCAGGGTGACCCATTGGCACAATAGTGGTGGTCCTCCACAGTCTGTGTGCATGTTGTGTTTACAATGTCTCTGATTTCATGTGCACAATGGGAGACAGTCTCCACATCCACGTTGTTTGTGCATGGACTTTGATGTTGTGCGTGTGTGTGTCACAGATGTCCATGTCTGTCCTGCCGAGGCAACAGGGACCACTACCTGTGGGGGTCATGGTTGTTTTGCTGTGGTGTATATATGATACACCATGTCATGCCAGTGTCCATGTGGCAATACAGGGTCCCTGGGAATCTACCTGTCGTTGAGCTGTGATGCCTGGGGCACATCTGTCCTCACATGTCACTGTGGGGTGTGTTTGTAACGTGGCAGCAGGAGATGGGAACTGTGACACGGCCTCATGATATCCAATGGCACAACCTGGGACTTATTGATGCCACTTGTTGAACTGTGATGTTAGATGTTGGCCATGTATGTGCCATACATGTCCTTACGGAACTGCACACATCATGTACTTGTGCCTCATAATGATGTATCATGTGATATTGAGTGTGTTCAATGCCACATATGTGGGGTGACTGACAATCTTTCTTTCTTCACCTATGCACTGCAGGGCACCAGCTGTCCGTAGACCATTCCCTGACCTGGCAACGATGGTGGAACGTGACAGCATCCGACGGTACCGCTTCACCAGGAAGCTGATTGAGGAGTTGGCAGTGCGCTTGGCACCACATTTGCAACCTGGCCGGCCGTACCCTACAGCGCTGACCCCCAAGGTGAAGGTGATGGCAGCCCTACACTTCTTTGCCACCGGTACCTTTCAACACACTGTGGCGATTGCTGGTGGGATGTCACAGACCATGTTCAGCCGTGTGCTCCGCGATGTTTTGGAGGCTATGTTGATATACCTGAACCAGTACATCTATTTCCCTAGACTCCAACAACTCACTGACGTGAAGAGTGACTTCTATGCCCTGGGGAGGATGCCGCATGTCATTGGCTCCATTGTTCGGACACATGTGGCTTTGGTACCACCACAGGCCCAAGAGCAGGCATACAGGAACCGCAAACACTACCACTCGGTCAATGCACTGGTGGTCTGTCTTGCAGATATGAGCATCTCACACGTGTGTGCCCGTTTCCCCGGTTCTGCACACAATGCCTACGTGATGAGGAGTAGTCGCATCCCGAGGATGATGTCACAGATGCGGAACCAGCGTGCCTGGCTTGTTGGTGTGTACTGACTTTGTACCATTGTGTGTGTTCTGCAATGTAGTGTTCCACCCTCTTTTCCAACTCAGCTAATGTGCAATTGTCTGTATGTAGGTGACTCCGGATACCCCAACATGCCGTGGTTGCTGACGCCCCTCAGGAACCCTGTGACACCAGCCCAGATGCACTACAATGAGGCACATGGTCGGACCAGGAGAGTGATTGAGCGGACATTTGGTCTCCTGAAGAGCCGCTTCCGCTGCCTGGACAAGACAGGAGGGTCCCTCCCATATGCCCCAGCAAAGGTGTGCAAGATTGTCATCGTCTGCTGCATGCTACACAACCTGGCAGTGCGGAAGGAGTTGCCTCTCATCCTGGATGACGATGACCAACGTCCGCCACCTGTGGAGGATCCTGGCCTGGACCACAATGCCAGTGATGACGATGATGATGATGATGGTGATGTCCGCACACAGCTCATCACCAACTTCTTCAGCTGAATGTGAGTATCCAGAGATGTCATGTCAATGATGTGAGTTTGCATGATATGTGTTGGTGGTGCTCTGGTGCTGTTTGAGTGTGTCCATGGGCTACATGACTGTATGCGTGTAGCGATGTGTCCTTACAGGTAGTCTGTACTCCCCAACAGTGTTGACATGCTGACTTGGTTCTGGGTGGGTATCTTGTGACATGTATTGGGCATGAGTATTGCAGTTCTGTCCTGTTCTTCAGTGCTTTTGACTGTGTGTCATTTCTGTCCTTCACAGGGTACTTTCAGAGTCGTTTGGTCAACTGTGATCCCCGACACCGTGATTCGACTTCCAGGGTGGTAGCTGTCGTGTCCCTACAGGTGATGTGCGCCACACCCATGGACTTCCTTCCTTCTACACTTGTTGACTGTGTGCCCGCTGCCAGGTGGGATTACCTTGCATCTGTAGTGGTTACAACATGTTGCAAATGTGTAATAAACCTGTGCTTCACTTTGTGATGTGCGTTGTCTGTGGTCACATATTTGACTGACATTTGCTTACTGCACCAGTGGGCTAGTTGACCAAGACTGTGAATAGGTGTTGTGTCTGTGCATTGCACCGTATTTCCTGGCAACATCAGTGTAGGCAATGAGTCAGATGGCCTAGGTGTGTATTTGTTGTGTAGCCCTGGTGGTGTGTCTCCCTCATATGTGTCACGTTGCCATGACTCACATGCCTGTGTTGTACTTGCTGTAGCAGTTAGCATGCACAGTGTAATTTCGCTGGTCATCATCTCCATGACAGAAACCACGTTGGAATCACGACAGAGGCAGGTATGGTGTATTAGTGTGTTTATTGTCATACATGTGTGTGAATAGTGCACAGGATGGTGAGTGCTGTACATTTTGATTGCAATCCAAAGTTCCTAGATGAATTGGAAGTCCTGGTAGCAGAAATGTCCTGTATCAAGTCCACAGTCATCTGAGACATTGGTCCAACTTGTACTCCCCATGTCATGTGGGGGAGTTGTGTTGCAGTCAACAGGGTGAACAGTTTGCGCACAAAGGTGATTATCCAGAACAGGTGTTGGCTTCCTGGGGGTTGTGCATGGCCATCAGCCTCTCAGTTGTCCTTCCTCGGACGACCCCTCTTCTTTGGGGGGGCCCTCAAGTGCAGGCTGCTGCGGTGCAGGGGACTCTCCGCCAGAGTCATCCTGCCTCCCTGTGGCAGTTGCAGTTGTTTCAGCACCAGATGTTGTGGGCACACAGGGAGGTGTTGACTGGTTGCTGCTCATCTGGCGGAGGCATTGTAATATGTCCCTATGCACCGCCGTCATCTCTTGCAGTGTGTCCCACTTGGACTCCACGCGGGACATGTGTGAGTCCAAGCGGGCATGATGGGCAGCCTGCTGCTGTTTAATGTCCCTGAGGAGCCCCACTACCTGGCTGAGCTCTCTGGTGCTGGACTGATACGCATCGGCTATGCGTGCCAGTTGTGGGTCATCATGCAGTCCAGACCCCTCTGTGAGCAGCGACCTATGTCTCCCACCCCTCCCACCACCCCTGGCGACACGTGCAGTACCTGAGGTGGCATGCACAGGTGACCCTGGGCCCCCTTGGGGGTTGTTGGTGGTGTTGGTGTCCATGGCCCCACGTTGGTCCAGGGTCCCTGTGCTGGTGGTGGTGGTGCTCCTTGGTCTGTCCATGTCGGCAGGGGTGGTATGTGTGTTGACAGTCGTTGGAGGGGTGGGTGCAGGGGGTGCAGCTGGTGGTCCTGCTGGTGCTGCATGATGACTTGCTCCGGAGGTGCCAGGTGGGTCTTCTTCATCCGAGGAGGGCAGAGGCTGTTCCACACCAGTGAGCTCCGTATCCTCTTGAGCCTGGGACGGGGACTCCTCCGCGTCTGCTGCTGTGTCCCCATCATCACCTGTTTTTGGGAGACACACACAATGTATGTTATGTTTCTGCAGTCATCAATGGTTGACACACCTGACAGTTGTGACTGTGCCTCTGGATGCGGGCCTGTACATTGCATTGTCCTAAGTTGTCACAGTCAGGGGTTGATATTGGTGTAGCACATTGTCCTGCATTATTTGGGTATTTCTATGTGAATGTTGGGGTGTGTACATGGTCTGCATTGGTTGTATTTGGTTGACATCCGGCCCTCCTTCCCACCCAGCCAGATATTCCACCATGGAACGTGCTTCCATTGCAGGGAGTGCAAGTTGTCTTTCAGGATGTCAGTCAGTGGTGTCCTGCTGTTGGTTGGTGCACAGTTGCCAGCAGGGCCTTGTGCTCCCCACAGCAGTAGCCAGTGTCAGCCATCTTGTCAGTTGTTTTCCACTCCCTGTGATGTGCGCATGGTTCAGGGTGGTGTTGATGGGACAGTTGTGGGGGTGACCAATATCTGTGACTACCACTCCCATCATGCTATTGCCTCCACCCCCCTTCCCAGCATGCCCATGCTTCCTTCCCTTTGACTCTGCTTCCCTGTGGGGTTGTGTGCCTGTGCTGACAAGATGGCTGACAGTGTTATCCTGGGGTTAGTTTTGCTATAAGTCCCATGTGTGTCCCTGTGCTTCACTCAGCATGACCCAGGGTTGTGGTTCTTTGTGGGATATTTGATTGGAGTGTGAGGCAATGCATTCTCCCAGGTGAGTTTTGTGGAGTTTGTGTTTGGGGTGTGTGTGAGAAACGCTGCTGGTAACTATGGTCAGGGATGTGAGTCCTCCTTCCCACCCAGCCAGATATCCCACCATGGAACGTGCTTCCATTGCAGGGAGTGCAAGTTGTCTTTCAGGATGTCAGTCAGTGGTGTCCTGCTGTTGGTTGGTGCACAGTTGCCAGCAGGGCCTTGTGCTCCCCACAGCAGTAGCCAGTGTCAGCCATCTTGTCAGTTGTTTTCCACTCCCTGTGATGTGCGCATGGTTCAGGGTGGTGTTGATGGGACAGTTGTGGGGGTGACCAATATCTGTGACTACCACTCCCATCATGCTATTGCCTCCACCCCACTTCCCAGCATGCCCATACTTACTTGCTTTTGGGTGGACTTCACTGTGTGTGAGTGTGAGAGCAATGGCAAGATGGCTGACAGTGGTGTCCTGCTGTTAGTTGGTGGCCAGTTCCCAGCATGGCCTTGTGCTCCCCACAACAGAGCACCAGTGTCAGACATCTTTGATGGGGCTTTCCACTCTCTGTGGGGTGTGCATGCTTGAGTGTGAGCTTGCTGGGCCATGTGGGTGGGGGATGTTGAGCTGTGACTACCACTCCCATCATGCTATTGCCTCCACCCCACTTCCCAGCATGCCCATACTTACTTGCTTTTGGGTGGACTTCACTGGGTGTGAGTGTGAGAGCAATGGCAAGATGGCTGACAGTGGTGTCCTGCTGTTAGTTGGTGGCCAGTTCCCAGCATGGCCTTGTGCTCCCACAACAGAGCACCAGTGTCAGACATCTTTGATGGGGCTTTCCACTCTCTGTGGGGTGTGCATGCTTGAGTGTGAGCTTGCTGGGCCATGTGGGTGGGGGATGTTGAGCTGTGACTGCCACTCCCATCATGCTATAGCCTCCACCCCACTTCCCAGCATGCCCATACTTACTTGCTTTTGGGTGGACTTCACTGTGTGTGAGTGTGAGAGCAATGGCAAGATGGCTGACAGTGGTGTCCTGCTGTTAGTTGGTGGCCAGTTCCCAGCATGGCCTTGTGCTCCCCACAACAGAGCACCAGTGTCAGACATCTTTGATGGGGCTTTCCACTCTCTGTGGGGTGTGCATGCTTGAGTGTGAGCTTGCTGGGCCATGTGGGTGGGGGATGTTGAGCTGTGACTACCACTCCCATCATGCTATTGCCTCCACCCCACTTCCCAGCATGCCCATACTTACTTGCTTTTGGGTGGACTTCACTGGGTGTGAGTGTGAGAGCAATGGCAAGATGGCTGACAGTGGTGTCCTGCTGTTAGTTGGTGGCCAGTTCCCAGCATGGCCTTGTGCTCCCCACAACAGAGCACCAGTGTCAGACATCTTTGATGGGGCTTTCCACTCTCTGTGGGGTGTGCATGCTTGAGTGTGAGCTTGCTGGGCCATGTGGGTGGGGGATGTTGAGCTGTGACTACCACTCCCATCATGCTATAGCCTCCACCCCACTTCCCAGCATCCCCATACTTACTTGCTTTTTGGTGGACTTCACTGTGTGTGAGTGTGAGAGCAATGGCAAGATGGCTGACAGTGGTGTCCTGCTGTTAGTTGGTGGCCAGTTCCCAGCATGGCCTTGTGCTCCCCACAACAGAGCACCAGTGTCAGACATCTTTGATGGGGCTTTCCACTCTCTGTGGGGTGTGCATGCTTGAGTGTGAGCTTGCTGGGCCATGTGGGTGGGGGATGTTGAGCTGTGACTACCACTCCCATCATGCTATAGCCTCCACCCCACTTCCCAGCATGCCCATACTTACTTGCTTTTGGGTGGACTTCACTGTGTGTGAGTGTGAGAGCAATTGCAAGATGGCTGACAGTGGTGTCCTGCTGTTAGTTGGTGGCCAGTTCCCAGCATGGCCTTGTGCTCCCCACAACAGAGCACCAGTGTCAGACATCTTTGATGGGGCTTTCCACTCTCTGTGGGGTGTGCATGCTCGAGTGTGAGCTTGCTGGGCCATGTAGGTGGGGGATGTTGAGCTGTGACTACCACTCCCATCATGCTATTGCCTCCACCCCCCCTTCCCAGCATGCCCATGCTTCCTTCCCTTTGACTCTGCTACCCTGTGGGGTTGTGTACCTGTGCTGACAAGATGGCTGACAGTGTTATCCTGGGGTTAGTTTTGCTACAAGTCCCATGTGTGTCCCTGTGCTTCACTCAGCATGACCCAGGGTTGTGGTTCTTTGTGGGATATTTGATTGGAGTGTGAGGCAATGCATTCTCCCAGGTGAGTTATGTGGAGTTTGTGTTAGGGGTGTGTGTGAGAAACGCTGCTGGTAACTATGGTCAGGGCTGTGAGTCCTCCTTCCCACCCAGCCAGATATCCCACCATGGAACGTGCTTCCATTGCAGGGAGTGCAAGTTGTCTTTCAGGATGTCAGTCAGTGGTGTCCTGCTGTTAGTTGGTGCACAGTTGCCAGCAGGGCCTTGTGCTCCCCACAGCAGTAGCCAGTGTCAGCCATCTTGTCACTTGTTTTCCACTCCCTGTGATGTGCTCATGGTTCAGGGTGGTGTTGATGGGACAGTTGTGGGGGTGACCAATATCTGTGACTACCACTCCCATCATGCTATTGCCTCCACCCCACTTCCTAGCATGCCCGTACTTACTTGCTTTTGGGTGGACTTCACTGTGTGTGAGTGTGAGAGCAATGGCAAGATGTCAGTCAGTGGTGTCCTGCTGTTGGTTGGTGCACAGTTGCCAGCAGGACCTTGTGCTCCCCACAGCAGTAGCCAGTGTCAGCCATCTTGTCAGTTGTTTTCCACTCCCTGTGATGTGAGCATGGTTCATGGTGGTGTTGATGTGCGCATTGTGAGGGTGGGCAATATCTGTGACTACGACTCCCATGATGCTATTGGCTACACTGACTTGCCCAGCATACACAGTATTCCTTCCTTTCAGTGGGCTTCACTGTGTGGTGGTGTTGTAGTGGTGGCTACATGTCTGGATGTGTTTGTTAGTTATATTTGTGCCACTGCCCAGCTGTAGTTGTAGTTGTGTTTGTACATGTGATGACACAGTTACATGTCACTATGAGATGGCATGTGTTGTGTTTATCTGACTGACATACACATTTTGGGATGGTTCTGTTCTGGTTGCTGTGTATTTGCTAAGGGTGCATGGTTTGACTCTCCCTTGACAGTGATGTGTGTGTATTGTGGCACAATATTGTGTACATTTGTTGTGTACTCACCAGGCTCTGGGATGTTTTCTAGTCCATATACGCTCACTGGTGGTAGGATGGCCCGCACCTTCTCCTCCCAGGGCCTGAGGTATACTGGCTTGGCAGGAGGGCCACTGCCGGTGTGTTGGCTCAAGAGGTAGTCCTTCTTCAACAGCTCCCTGACCCTCCTGCGCACGTCATACCACCTGTTCTGGATGTCTATCTTTGTGCGCAAACATGGTGATTGTGCGTTCACCCTGTCGACGATCCTCTCCCACATCTTGGTTTTCTGCGACATGGGTGTCTGTTGGACCAGTGTACCAAACAGCTGTGGCTCTACCCTGAGGATCTCATCTACCAGGACTTCCAATTCACTATCTAGGAACTTATGATTCTTCTTTGGGGGCATGGTGATGGGTGGTGATGGTGAGTGATGTGTGTGTTGGTGTGCAGGTGAAGGTGTGTGAGTGTGTGTTTTGCTGGGTGTATGTGAGGTTGCTATTTGTTGGGGTGCTGATGGTGTGTGGCTTGTGTGATGGATGAGCTGTGGGTGTGTGGTTGCTGTCTGTTGAGTGCTGGCAGGTAATTTGAATTTGCAAAGGATCATGGTAGGGATTTGTGTCCTTTATATGGGTGGAGTTGTGGGTGTGTCTTTGTTCCCTGCCCCCCTCCCAGTATTTATTGGCTTTGTAATTGCTTGTTTGGCCTATTTTTGTGTATTTTCCCTTTGTACTTTTTGTGCATGTAGGAGACGTTCTTGTGACCGAGTCGGACCCTGCAGTTGTCTCGTACGGGCTTCTCCGATTCGTTCACGCTGCGTTTTTTGCTGTTTTCTATGCTGCGTACGCGTTGGTCGCAGTGTTTTGGGTTGCTTCGGCTCGCAGTTTTCTATGCGTGTCGGTCGTACGGCTTGTCCTCTGTGCGACTCGGTCGTGTTTTCCACGCGTTGCATCGTACTTTGCGGGTAGGAGTTCGCGGGTACGTTTCATTCGGGATTGTTCCGGGTGCGTGTCGGTCGGTTCGATTCGCGTGTTTTTCCGGCCGGATTGCTGTTTTCCGCGCGGCTCGGTCGTTCGGCTTGTGTTCCGTACGAGTCGGTCGGGTTTTGCACGATTTTCATCGTACTTTGCGGGTCGGGCTGCACCGGTACGTGTCGGTCGGAATTAATTCCGGCTCCGAGTCGGTCGGTACGTTTTCCGGCCCGAATCGGAATCGACCCCATAGTCTTTGGTCTACTTTGTTAACCCTGGCCACCAGTAGCGCTGTTTCAGTAAAGAAATAGTCGCTGTGACGCCTGTGTGCGCAGAACCCAAACCCTCGTCTGCTGCTAGAATTAAGCCTTGCCTACGATCCATATTTGGTATTACTCTATCCCCCACTCCAGGAATCTGAGCATATGGAATGTTTTGTGCATCTAACTTGTAGGAGTACTTGAGTGGAAATTTCTTTGGTACTGCTGTGCTACCTTTGCGTGAAGCATTGACAGCTACCATAATCTCGCCGTCTATTCTCGTTTTTGAACGAGTAACTGCAGCTACGGCGGCTGTGCGTACAGCCCCCTTTGCGGCTTCATCAGCCAATTAATTTCCTTCAACGTGAACGCCATCACGCTGATGACTCAGTGTATGTATCACGTGAGCCCTTGGTAGTTCGTTTCTCAACTCCACTACCTGTTCCCATAGCATTTTATGCTTAATTGTGCCACCTTTTGCATCTTTAAACCCGTTTTGTTCCCAATGATGTAGATATTCATTGTACAACTGTACACAGTAAAAGGAATCACACACATTCAGTGTGGGGAATTCGTGTTCCGTATTTACCAGTGCCAGTATAAGTGCTTTTAATTCTGCCAACTGAGCCGTGCAGTCTCCTAGAGATTGTGTTTTAGTGCAACTAGGATGGAACTTTCCATCGCGCATGCGACCTTTAACAATCGCACACGCTGCGCTGTAAGCTTGCTTACTCCCTATGGCTGGTTGAGCAGATCCGTCAGTGTAAATAATGTATTCATACTGATCTAGAGGAAAAATCTCATTTGGAAGAGGATATTCTTGTTCGTATTGCAGAAATGCTTGTGTTTTTAAATTTGGATCAAATCTGTATTCAACATCCGTTGCAGTAAGAGAATTAGCCCATTGTATCACATTGTATCCATAGTGGAGAGGTGTGGTGCAGCGGCCAGGGCAGCTGACTTCGGGGCACAGGGCTCACGGTTCGATCCCCGGCTCCGGGCTCAGCTCAGCACCATGTGACTCTGGGCAATAGCTCACTTAATTTCCACGACGGCCCCCAGCGCCTTGAGACCCGTAAGGGTGAGTAGTTCGCGCTTTACAAATACGGATTTAGATTTAGATTTATTTGGGATGTAAGGCTTTCGCATTTGGAATGCTGGCTTTTGTAACAGCTTCTAAAGCTGGTACTGGGGTCACAACAATTATGCGTTTACCCTGAGCCAGAGCTCTTTCTCTTGCTACAGCGGTCTGCACTGCTGTCAGGATTTTTTCTGTTGAAGTGAAACGCATCTCTGCGTTTGTGTACAGGTGTGATTTGTATGCGATTGGTACCGTTTCGCCTTCATTGAAAGTTAAATAAGTGTACCCGCATTGACCCGCTATTACTCGGATCACTAAGTTGCGTACGTTTACGCTTGTCTGTAAATGTTTAGAAGCTATCATGTCTTCCTGTAGGGAACGCAGGATATTTGTATGTTCCTGTGTCCATTGTCTGATTGAAAAATCAGGTTTTATTAAGTCGTAGAAAGGTTTTACTCTTTCTGCGTAATCCAAAATGTATGTTCGACCAAAATTTAGGAATCCCAGAATTGTTTGTAAATTCTTCAATGATTTTGGAGGTTGGAGCAGCGCACACTTTTCTAAAAAGTTTGCTGGTAGGCTTTTTCCTTCACTTGACAGCTCATACCCTAAAAATAGGACATTGAGGTGGACAATTTTTGAAATTAAATTTATAGCCCTCAGAGGTGAATCCCATAATAATGGTGCTCACCCTGGTCAAGTGCCTCGGTAAGTCATCGTCCGTCAGATAAATATCATCTACATAGGATAATGTTTCTTCATCCAAATTTTGGAGTAACTCTGTTACTCTTGCTGAAAATACCCCAGGGCTATTTTTATACCCTTGGGCTAGTCGACAAAATTGTCCTAACGCACTGAATGCGGTCAGATACCTGCTTTCAGGCGCTATATTTTGGCAGAAAAATCCATTTGAGAGATCAAGTATTGTTTTGTATTTTTTGCGCACAATGTTATTCATTAATGCGGCACTGTGTGCATTTTGAACTGCAAATGTCTTTGTGCAAGTGTTTAAATGTCTGTAATCTAATACTAGACGATATGTGTTGTCAGGTTTGGCTACGGGGAACAAAGGATTGTTCATAGGTGAAGTGCAATTTTCTATCACCCCCTGGTATTCAAGTTGATCTAGGATCTCCCTGACTTGTTTTTTAGCTTCCTGCTTTATAGGGTATTGCCTTTGGGCATTTGGGGAAACTTTTAACGGGATCACGTGGTGGGTTGAATCCTCATCCCAACCAACATGATTTTTGTACAATGCTGGAGCTAGGGCAACCGCCCACTCCTGCGCATATGCATGTTTTAAATGTATGGGAACGAGGTCGGAAAAGGCTGGAAAAATTATCGTTTCTCCCCTCGGGCACTCCATGACGAATGCTGGCAGCCAGTCTTGTTCTGCTAATAGAATGTCATAACCAGATGACAGATTTTTCCAAAAGAGACCTTTAATTTTTCTGGGCTTGTCCCCCTCCATCAGGAGTGTTATCTCATGTAACTTATGTGGGACACTTACCCGAGTATCAGGTGTTTCCTCCGTGATATACTCACTCAACTCCGCTGTCACCAGAAATTCCTTCAGGTTCTGGCGAGCTATTGTTACTTCTGCCGCGCTGTCTAGCATCGTCAGAGCCCATTCCCCGTTCAGAAGCTGTGTCCTCAGAATTCTGGGCATGTCTGATCTTGAGACCTGCTACCTTCTTCTTTTTGAACTGAGGTTTCTCTGGACTTTGTACGCTCCTCTGACCGTCCTTCCCTCTCTGAGTTTTTTGATGAACCCTGAAAGGATCGAGAGGAACGAGTATCAGTATCCTGATACCTGTCAGGTTTTTTTATATTATCCCTATTCCTGAGGTTATACCTCCTTTCAGAGGGCTCCTGTTGAGGAGACCTACCTCTGGATTGAGATCTGTTGTCTTTAGACTTTTGTTGTTTTTTATTTTCCCACTTCTTTTTAGAAGAAGTAGGCGTCTGCTTTGTAGTGTCCTTTTCAGGACTGCCCACCAGTTGTGGTTTTAATGCTTTCCCATCTAGACTGTCTCTGCCTAGTTCTGCATATGCAGTTTCAATTATTTTGGGTAGTTCGTGTTGTTGATCTACTGGACTGAACTCCCTTAGGCGTTGGCGGATCGCCACTGAAGCTGCTTCCCCCTTAATCTTAGCTAGTATTATGGCTGATACCTGGTCAAAGTTATTTAGTAACTTCATCCCTAAGTTAAGGGCAGGTTCTGCTCCGTACTCATTTTGTATCTGTCTCAATACATCAGGTACTACTGCTAATGACGGGATACCATGTGTTCTGGTATATATGGCAGCAAAGACTGAGCCCCAAGAGGTGCAATCCTCTACTTGTGGTGTGATCCCCATGGGCAAGCAGATTGTTAGTATTCTGTGTTTTTCATAGGTGGTAGTATTCGGGAATACTGCCTCAAGCTGAGTTATTTTCTGAGCTATCCAGAATGGTATTTGTTCGCATTTTGCCGGCATTTTGCCCATTACCGCGTGTAATGTTTGAGGAGTAATTTTATTTCCTGTACCCTGAGCTGGAGTACTATTTACTGCACCTGGTGCAGGTTGTATTGTTAAAGTCCTCATGACGAATTGTGTCCGGTTTCTGTAGATTTTAATTAAATCTCTGTGTTGCATGAGTAATTCTGGCTGTGGCATTGTTCCAATGTCAGGATGCGGTGTGTAAGCCGCTAGTATTGGCCATGTGGCCCCGTCTCCTCCGAGCGGGCCTAATCTTACTCTTTCTCGTACATGGGGTAGGGCGCCATTAAACCAGTAATGATGTTCCTGGTAAGTGAGTGGAATCTCTATGTCCTCAAATGGACAATATTCCCGTGGTGCATTTCCTGCTATGTAGTAGTGAAATGTCTTTGTTATGGCATTTGCTGCTGGGAATGTAACCCATGAATGGAACACCTCTGTTTTGTTTGATTCGTGTGCCTCAATCACGAAAACTACCATGCCACCCCCGCTTGTAAACCATTTTCTAATAGTCTTAGGGTGACTGTCATTCTGAATTTTGGTGCAATCTGTATTGCATCTTCAGGATCTTCTCCTCCTTCTAAAAGGAAGAGGTCAACTCTCTGGTCCCCTGCCTCGGTATCAGGCATGTTTAGAGGAAGAAGTGTTCAAAGGGAACTAAGATGAGGTGTTATGCACAATTTAGGAACTAAATGTCCTTCAAGCTTGATTAACCAACAGCCAATAAATAGTATTGTCGTACTACTCAGCTGTGGCGGAGTTTGTGCCCACCCACTTCAGATGTCTCTGGTGTTTTGTGAGTAGGTTCTCTGAGAATAGCACGACTGAACTACTCAGATTCTACTGTTAAATACGTACCCAACCAACGTTGGTGGCGCCATGTCGTGTAGTTCCTATAGTACCCATGCAGGACCTGCACGTTTGGATAACATAAACTGTGGGCTTGGTGTTAGACTGGCTCTGTGCACCCCCACCGTATATGTTAGCCGGATTTGCATTAGCTAGCTCACAGTGCCACTAGAATCTCCTCTTATCGGGGAGAGATTAGTTTCTGGCAACCTTAGACCCTGACAACCCTAATTCCTCAGAATCGTGGAAACAATGTACTACTTTTCGCTCAGTCACTCGAGCTTACTTATTCGGTTAGTCTCAGAGAGTTACACAGAATAAACAGTCTGGGCGTTTCAATAAGTATTTATTGAACAGTTGTTATTCTAGTGTAAAATATATGTGCTGCAGTGACCAGCAGACAATAGCAGAGATATATTATCAGCAGTACGATAAAAGCGAAGGGATAGAACAATTCTACCATATTGCAATAATCATGAATACATACATGAATATAAAAAGCATTATCAAAGTGCGCGTACTCCTATGATGCCTAACTAGATGTACCTGAGTGTACCTAACATATGTGTAGGTCTAAAAGCCTAAGAGCCAAGAATCCTTCTAGGATTTAGTCGAACCCCCATACCTGAATAGAGAGAATGTGGGACTCCGTCCTGGTCTCAAGTTGGACACCCCGCAAGGGCTGTGTTAGACCGCTGTCAGCTGGAGCAACTGCATGCAGGAGCCTCAGCGTCTCTGGTCAGTGTGTCAGCATGGAAGTCTCGGTTCCCTCTGCCTTACCGGGGTAAGATGTGGTGTTATACCCTGAAGACTCTAGTTGCTTAGTATGGTTTGTATTGGCCCTTGTTAGACTTGAGGAAGACGTCAGGGGTGAACTTTGTACATACATATTATGCAGGTGGTGTATTCCTAGAGAGTCATGCATAATTGATGAGTACAGTGTGGGCCTGTGTTTGGGAAAAACCCTGCTGTATTCAAAACCACAGGCTAGATAACGTTCAGCCCTCAAAGCTCGTTGTGTACTAGCGAGGACCAATGTAGGTGGAAGATCATGCCTATATAAGGAATCATGACTATAATAGGACATGTACAGTTATGACCGTAATAGGGCATATGCGGCTTTGACCATAATAGGGCAAGTACGAATATGACCGTATTAGGGCAAATACGAATACGTCCATTTTAGGGCATGTATGAACGGGTCTACATTAGGGCCTCTATACGGGACTTAACAAAACTGGTCTCCAGACTGATTCCATCACCAAGGCTTAGTGATTACAGAATAGAGCCTTGAACCTTGAGAGTAATTTGCAAACTGAGAGCTCCACATAACATATCGCCAGACATGACCTGCCTTCAGTAGCTCATCTTGGACAAGCAAATTAATTTTAAAAACTTGGCACTGACCACAAAGCCCTTGAGGACAGTGGTCAAGTCATCATCATCATCAACTTTATTTCGGTTCATCTAACCATAAAATTATTTAACACATCACAATAAAATACGGAACGTAATATAAAAGAGAGAAGTACAAAAAATATCCATTCTAAAATTCATATGATGAGTTAATATCATTAGAATCTATGTGCGAGTATAATGCAAAAAGTGCATTTTCGTGTTTGAATGGCTTCTTGACAGCTGATATACAGTTCATTACAGTTGCTGATTTAAAAGGTATAAAAGCTATAATTATATCATATCTATCTGTCGTTTAAATACAAAAATAACTCCCTGCTAAACAAAAACTGTTTGTATAAAAGCTTCAAAGGAACATACTGGTATATGCCAGTTCACAAACACTGGAGCATTACCTGCATAAAGTGCATAGTGCCTAAATAAAGGCACAAAAGTATCAATCAGAGCAGTTTTTGCTTCAGTTAAAATGATCCTAAAAAGCACGTTGACATGTAGTGCAAATTGAGATTTGCCACAGCTGTTAGCAGAGGGTCCATGTACATCATTATTACAATATAAAATCTATATAACTGTCAATCAATAAAATTTAGTGTGATCTACACATTAAAATTTTAATCCTCTCCTTTTCCGTATATAACTCGCAGCACGCAAGAATCTACTGACACCTAATACAATTAATAGCGAGCTGTCTGTTTTCAATATTCTCAAGGCCTCTGTGAATTTCCTTGTTCTCAAACTCAGACACATAGGTTTTATCAATTTCTTTCTAGGAACAGCATATTCTGGGGGGGGAAAAAATATGCCCAATATCTTCTTCAGCATCTAACGGACATAGGGTGCATTTAAACTCTCTCCCTACTGTTTGACCAGACGACCATTTGACTGTAAATGAATTAAACCGAAGTATCTCATAACGAAACTTCAAAAAGAGAGTTTTTGCTATTTGGGGTTAGATTTCATCCAGACAGGATTCAATGCTTGGCGTTGGTTTAAAAAGTGGGAATTGTGTTGGAAGCCTTCCCATTTTGCATTCAAGGGTAACCCTGGCCGATATGATGTCCCAATAGACACGCTTTAATTCGTTCTTAGAATTTGCGGTCAATGAACTAGGATGTGTCCAAAATCTATTCAACCCCAACTGGCAAAACCAGTCATGTAGATGTCTAAACCAGGGAAAGGTTAGTTGACCATCATATTCCAGTAACTCCCTCAGTCCTTGTCAATAGGATTCTAGTTCTTTCGTGACCCAAAGTCTAACCCAATATAGTAAGGGTCTCAGTACTGCTAGGTGTTCCAATCTCTTAATGCCAACATCATAAAACAAGGGGATCAGGGGAGTATTTCGGGGGAGGGATGTTAAGATCCGAATCACTTTATTTTCCCCCAAAATAATTGGATTCAAATTCTCTCCTCCCCATAGTTTGGCCCCGTAAAGGGCTGCCGTTTGAGCTCTATATATGTAAACCTCCAACACTGGGGAGATCGCCTTACTATTGGTAGCTTGCTGTTTTTTAACGACTGGCATGGCATTTTGGAGCAAGGCTACCTTAGCCTTGTTTATGTGGGGTTTCAATGATAGCTTCGAATCAATTATTATACCAAGGTAGTGGTCAAGTCTATATACAGAGTGTCCTTCCAAGGCATACTGCAATGCACTGTCAGTGTCTAGGTATGATGACTACTGTTCGAATACCAGTATTCAAGCATATTATGTTGTGGGTTTGTTCCTTGTCAATGGTGGGAGGAAGACTCTGCAATGCCCTTCCTACAACAATAAAAACAGACCTCTACCACAAACTCTTTGGGTAGGCCTTTAACAGGGAAACTGCTGAATGGGTGTTCTTTATGGCATAGTGCATCAGGCCTAGAAGACACACGCATTCTAAATCAGCATCTGTGACAAATGCAGAGCCTCTACAAAATCACCCTATATAACATGCTGGCTAGATTCTATCTTTGCTCTCATCCACTGCCAATGTTCACCACCTGAGTGACAGCCCCACTGCTTTGATAACTGCATACCAGATCCTTCGGTCACAGGTAATTAGAAAAAAAACAAAATTTCCCCATATTTTTTCCTGGTTTCTCGCCCTAGCCCCCTTTACATCATTGTCTTTCCTCGGTGTATGCATTAGCAACTTCTTCTATACATGGTGAGATACCTTCTCTTCACTTTAGATGCTTCTCTCAAAGTTTGAGTTATATAGCAAGATATTGATATCGGCTTGCACATTTCAAACGTTACTGTTGAAGAGTATAGGTTTTCATCCCATATGTGCTCTTAGAAAGATAATTCAAACACGTCTGCATTTGTGGGTAGTCAGTAGAATTTCATTCTTACTAGTCTTCTGATTTTCTGGGTTATAGGCTAGTCTGCATTTCACCATCCGGCAAATTGGCCATATCTCTCCTCTATTTTTAATAAGCAATGTCCCCAACAACTCTTCTGCATTTATTTTAAGTGTGCTGCGCCACCTACAACATGCTTGTTCGGGGTCCGCTGGTCTTTTTCAAAGCTGAATAAATGTTAGATGTTCCAGTATAAGGGTAACAAAAATTGAGGACATCCTCTAACATAATATTTCATTCTTCAAAACTTTCTCATCAGCCACTTCTCCCTGGGCTTGGAAACTCTATCTCACGTGCATTGTTCCCTGTAAGTTGCGCGCTTGCATGCGCGCACACTCTACCTATCTCGAGTACGCAGTCTCAGTTGTGAAGCGCACACACATAAGTACATCCTCTTCATGCAAGATACCATTTTGCACCTCTGCTTTAAAAACGCAAGCGGCACAGGAAAAAACTCACTTTTTTTGTTTATGGCGCACAGGGAGCAGTGGAGAAGATTTCGAGTGAAGGAGAAGACCGCTGTGTAAGAGGCGGGTACAAGCAGCAAGTCAGTATTCTTCATCCATGGCAGTCTGTTAAGGGTCACAAGTTCTGTTGCAAGTGGCTTCTGCACATGCCACGTGCTGCGTTAGTTTTAGAGATGGGGCAGCTGCTTCAGGGTTTAACAAGCAGCAGTGGTGTCTTGCAGCATGACGCTTGCTTTACTGATAAATATATTTTTTAATGCTGTGCAATAATCGTGCACAAGCTCATTCTGTCGGTTGCCATCCCGCTCCCCCCTCCAAATGACAGGCCTGTGGTTGTGCTAGTCATGGAGTGTGCCAGTGGCACTAGTGTGCTCGAAGGAGCGATGGGTGCATTCCTGTGCAGAGTGCATGTCTGGAGTCATGAGCCATGCAGAATGATGTCTCTCGGCCTCTCTGTGACTCACTGATTCTCATTCACCTCAGGTTTATATTGGGGTCTCACCATCTCCCTCATTGCTTCGAACCAGGGTGTGTGCTTTCCCTGTGTTCTGTACATTAAGTGCATGTAAGCTGCATGACCCACGTTTTCATATTAGTTGTCCCTAAAATGTCTTTGTTTTTCTGTATTTTGGAAACCATGGCATGCATCTATGCAGTAGCGGCTGCTACTTAGCACGGGTGATGGGGTGGGGGGGCGGAGGGGTGAATAGTAAAAATACACTCACTTGCCTGAATGCCACCAGGTGCTGCAGCCTCTGCTCTGTCTCCTCCGCGCCAACAGGAAGCTCCTAGCCTCCTTGAAGCTCCTGTCCAAACACAACGCGGACTTAAGCAGCGTTGTGACTGGTCTGAGCACCGTGGTTCAGCACTCAGACATGGGCTTGGAGGCTTTGCATCTTCCTCACCAGGCTGTGTAATGCAGCCTGGTGGGGAAGATGCAAAGTGTGCATGACAGTTTGACCGACCCTCTTGAGCCGGTCAAACCGCCATGTGCACTTTAGAGTGTGCTTTACACTCATCCCCTGCCCCCGCACCGGCCCAGCCAACCTTGTCCTGCACCCAAGCAGGAAGGAAAATGAAAACGATAATAACATTAGTTATTATCGTTTTAGTTTTCCTTTTTACCCTCCTCGCAGAGCATGGGGCGACGCTGCTCCGCCTTAGTGGAGGAGCCGCCACTGCATCTAAGAAAAGCCTGGCCAAGGATAGTGTCGTATTGAGCGTGTTGAGCAACATTTTTATGTTGGTTGATGTGGCCTGAGTTCAGCGCTGAAACTGCCTCAAAGGCTGAAAGGGGAGAGTAAAGGTGGGCTCAGGCAGGGGGAATGGGGGAAGAGCTTTGTGATTAGACAAGCTTCCCAAAAACTCTCAATAGAACAAAATCACGTCAAGGTGCCTTCATCGGGGAAGCGCAGTTGTACAGGAAACATGGGTATATATATATATATATATATATATATATATATATATATATATTTTATTTATTTTTTTCCCCTGAAATCTGCATTGTTCAGCATCCAAGGGCACGTCCCGTGACTTGCAGATAACATGCATTTGAATCTCTGTACTCTGGGCATTTCTTGTGATTTACGAGAGGACAGCAGATGCGAGGGCTTCTGTTGTTCATCATCCTGGTGATGTTTGGAGATAAAGATTAGCCTACCTACTCTTTGTGCTTTAGTGCACAGGCCCTACGTGATGTGGTTGTCGCTGCAATTTTTACTGTTGTCACCTTTGTAAATGAAATGCTGGATACTTATTCAGGTCTAAGGCCCTGCAAAGGCCCAGTCGTGATATTTCAAAAGAACAACAAATGAAGTAATCTGTGTGCATTTGTAAAATTACCTTTCTGTTTTTGTTTACTTGTCAGTCAGGGATCATAAGGCACCTCACATGCCCTTTTTAAAGTGTTATCTGCTTATGTTGCCTGCTTAAGTATTCAGCAAGTGGCATCTGAAGGCTGTTGGTAAAAAGAAAGACGATAAGGAGAAATCTTATCTGTACATAGAAACCCCGGAGTGCCTCCAGTTGTCCTTACCTGTCCCAAGCAGTAGAGTGTCACAATGCCTAGTGTTAGTCAATCTCAATGGGTGTTCCCTTCTATGTAGCGTCAGGTGATAATTTTCTGCTAACCTAGTTGTTCATCAGAATTCTGGCTAGAGGTGGGCAAGCCACTGAAAGCTCGAGTCTGCAGTCTGGCTCACCTCGAGGTCCTGTTAGAAACTTCTAGTCCATAATGAGCCAAGCTGTAATGTGGCTTCTGCCAGCCACCTTCCCTCTTCCTAGGATGTGGCTTTATGGCCAGAGCTGCTGACTTTAGAACTGGGAGACCAGGGTTGTGTCTCGGTGTCGACTCAACATCCTGTTAATCTGGGCAAACCAGGTAAAATCCCTGTGCCTTTCAAAAATAAATGTGACCTTGGGTAATGTAAGTGGTGCACACATAAAACCTTAATTACCTTCAGGTCAAGTTTGCGCTCTATAAAACTATTAAAAAATGCAGAAAGAGGTAAAAACCAAGCGTCAACATAAGAAAAGACTAATATGTACTCATTTACAGGCCGATTTGTACAAAGTGAAACCAGATAACCCAGGTAAATCACATCATTCCTGCTTGAATTGTGTGATCTTAGGAAAAAAAATTATTTTACCAAAACACTCTCCTTTTTCTTCATTATCGGGTAAGAAAGCACTTTCAAGTAGGGGATTTCAGAATACCAATTGTACAAAAACCTATTGTGTTTGATTTCATAACCTATAATGTCACTCTATAATAATCTGGGCCATGGTCAGGGCTTACATGACAACTGTTGTGACTCTTAGTTTGCTAATGTTTTATGCATAAAAAAATCTAAGTGCAGTGCTCTAATTTGACTTGTTAATGACAATCTCTCAAGATACTATGAGGTGGAGCTGTATGTGTGGAAATGCACTTTTTTTCACTTTTTTATAAACAAGTATGGAATGCTATTTGCCACTTATAATTGTAGCTACACTCTCACATGCATGGTCGAAATTTTGGTGCACATAGCCAGAGACCTTACTCTGCCGCACCCAAAGGAACAAAATTAGAGGGAACATTGCTCACGTGTCAACAGACTTTTCTCTGTTTTATTGGAATTCTGTCCAAGCAGGCCTTTGAGTACAAAAGACTGAAAACAGTTCATCAAAAAAGTTATATTGAATTCTAGTCTAGTGGAATTGTTTAAGACCTTGCCAACGGGGTTCACTTGTTCTCCATTTCGGGCCCTTTCGTTGCGTCAGCTGTAGTACAGTTTTACAACACAGCATTTTTCGGCATCTTGATGGCTTTTGGTTTCCTATGGCTTTTTGCTATAATTGGATTTCAGGGTATAAGCAGCTACTTCTTTGACTATTCAACTTGTGCTCGAGCTTGTTACTCCCACCCGCTGCTTTGTGTATTTTCAGCATGCCAGTTTGTTACTCCACTTATCGTCACTATGGGTCCTCTCATGGCAGTTTGAGTGCTCATCTTTTTACCTCTGTATTGCACTTTAGCTTAATTCATACGAGGCTCCAACGTATGTATGTTGTTATTACTTGCTTTGTGACCAAGGGAGCAGCCCAAAAAATTAAAAAATATCCCCCACTCAGAACTATGGGACCTATTACGATGGCGGCCGGGAAACCTCCCCGACCGCCATGGTAGCGGGAAAAGACCGCCTGCATGTACCGCGACATCACCGCCGGTCGAATTACGATGATCCACTGTCGAAATCCGACCGCGGCGGTCGGATCGCGGGCATTAACATTGCAGCGGTTGCTGCTGCCCGCAGCACCGCCGCGATGCCGAAAGGAGCATGTCCTGCATTTCCCTGCACTGCGTGGCAGGCACTGCACAGTGCCTGCCACCTGGTACAGGGAAATGTAAGGGGGGACCATGGGTACCCCCCCAGTGCACTCACACCCCCCCGAACACATTGGGGGCCCGCAACGGGCCCCCAGAATACAATCACTGCATGCCTTTCAATGGCGGTCTGACCGCTGAGGAAAGGCTGGCTACCGCCGGCATCATAATCCTGCCGGCGGAGCCTGCTCTGCACCGCCACCATTATCCCGGTCCTGCTCCGTCTGCCAGGCAGGAGTGCGGATGGCAACCGGCGGTAAAGCGGCAGTCGGAATTTCCCACCGCCGCGGTCACCACCGCCATCCTAATGTGACCGGCGGTTTTCCTGGTTGCAATGGCGGGCGGATGTCCACCGCCGGTACGGCGGGCGCCACCGCTGGCCCAGCGGTGGACATCCGACTGCCATCGTAATAGACCCCAAAATCCCGAAAGATATTAAGAGAGCAAATGCAGCAAGTGAGGAAAACAAGTGACCCCAAACGTCTCTACTATGGTTTATTCCTTTGCTTCTGTCTTTCTATCACATTTCTTCCTTTTTTCCTTCTATTGCTGCTTCTTTTTCTCTTTCATTGCATAGTCCCTAAAAGCGTCCATTTACTCCTGCCAATCTTTACTCTACTACTTTCCTTCTCTTCATCATTCTCTCACACTCTCTCTTCATTTCGCCTCTCACTTCTTCTTTTGTTTCATTACTTCTACACTCTCTTTCTTGGGCACTCCGTTTACCTTCTTTGGATTTAATAGGCAAAACCTCATCCACCCTGGCATTACATTCTCTTTCAAGTTACTTATGAACTTCTGTTCAGTAAGTCAAGATGGGCATTAAAAGTTATTGAATCATTAAGGTGACAGAATGATAATGGCCAAGAGGAAACCCGCTATCCCTGCAAAGGCGGGTGGTTTACTACGCCCTTGTTTGTGAATCTCCATGAGATGAAATTATAGACAACAGGTACTGATATTCAGTTGGGACAGCAGTGGATCACAGACTTATCCACCACCATTACGGACCATGAACGATTCACATTTTATGAATCTGTTAAGTTACTGGGAATAACTCTTTGACTGTGGCTAGGAAAATACGCCCATTTGCTGACATACAGGTCTCTTCAGTATACTAAAACCGTTACATGGTATGATCACCTACAATACAGTGTTTCTGGAGGTACTGTGTGTCCATCAATATATTCTTTACTAGCCTTGAAAAAGTCCTTTTGGATGAAACACGTGTCGGCTGCCAGTGTGTTTTGTAATTGGATTTGAAGAAGGAAATAAAGAAAAGAAAGGAAAAGAAAGAATTATTTACGGACTGCCTCTGCATACTATATTGGTTACTACCTATTTTACAGCATGGACTAAATTGAGTGTGCCTCGGCGATTGTGCAATTTCTTATTTGAGAACCAGTGGGTTGACAGGGAGTATCATATATGTTACACTTTGGCCCTCAAGACAAGTGACCACTTAATTCTGATGGGGCCATTCACAGCGAATACTAGCCTTAGTAGAATTCAGAAATCCCTGGAAAGACCATGAATCTCTGTACATTCACACAGACATTTTACCTGCTAAAAGCGGCTGAAATCTCTGTGTGAAAATCTGGCACAAATAGAAGAAATACCAGGGGATTGTGACCTTAAATTACTGACAAACCTGCTAATTCCTAATTTTTTAGTGGAGTATCAGGGTTCAACCCATAATGGACTGATTTTCCATCCCTGGAGTAGACACTAAAAGCTTAAGTCCGATGTCAGACGTCGTGGAACCTTGAGCCCAAAACGAGGCACACTTTCATGGGAGATGATGTGGCTAAGTGGCTACACGTGCATGACCATACAAGAAGGTGAACCAGGTTCTAATCCCAACCTCGACCCAGCATCCTGTTAATTCCGGCTAATCACCATGGACTGAAAAATAAAAAATGTGCATTGTAGTCTGTGTCTATTGTGAAGCACTCTTATGTCCATGGGCAAGGTGTGCACTATGTAAAGAAGCCAGAAATAAAGTATGAATTCTGCCTGCCACCCACACTCAAATCTCATCCTTGAAAAATGAAGGACAAAGCATTAACATTTGAAGAAACAAATAACTATCTAGTAGATGAAATGCTACTCTGTGTGTGAAGATAGAAGATCTGGGATCAATCATTGCTTGACAAAAGTGTGTGATCCTAGGCAAATAGCTTATTCTAGTGAGACTCCTTTTTGTTCATTATCACATATGAGAGCACCTTCAAATACCCGAGTTTAGGATAACCTCTCTTATGTTTGATTTAATAGCCTATATTGTTGCTCCATTTATAATAAAAAATCAAGGCGCCATATAGTGTACACATGACACCTGACTTGCCTCTTAGTTCGTTAATAGCATTGACATCAGGGCGGGGGCAGGAATGTTTCTTAGTTGATGTTCAAAAACTCTCACTTTTTATAACTATTTCTATGCAAAGATATAATCTGAAGGTACAAAGGTGAAATACTTCAGCATGTTAAAGAAAGACACTTTTGTGATGTTTGTTTCATAATTTACATGCCAAATATCTTTATGGCTCGGCTAGTGCAAGGGCTCTTAGAGCCGACCATCGGCTTGGTTCTCCCTGGTAATTTGCTAGCATCCTTACCTCTACCATGGAGTTACTGGTGCTCCCACCAGTTAACTCTAGGGATGGAGAAATACTGGCCCATTTTCCAGACCGCTGGTAACGAGGACCCATGTCCAATATAACTGGCTTTCACAGCAACTTCAACAAACTCAAATTCAAATTCAAATTCAGCTTTATTCGATTGTAAGATACTGCAATCATAAAAGCAATTCGTACACATAATCATGTTAAAAGACTTAAAATTGAATATCGATTTTTTCAAGTTAATTCATAAAGAAATTTTGGCAGCAGCTATGATCATTATATCGCACTTAATAACATCAATTAAAAATTCATAACGTTTCATTAATTCTAAAAACAATATTCTTAAAAACAATTCCTCATGATATTATGCTCTTCCTATAGCTGACCACTTTTTTTAAAAACATCGTAATTTTCCAAATCATATTAGCATTGTCCATAGTTTGTAATGCGATGTAAGCTGGACGACATTTTCTTATCCCCATAGTTCTCAACATTGGCAGAATCCAGACTTTCCTAATGAGAGTATAAAATCCACAAAAGAAAATAACATGGATAGTGGATTGACTTGAGCAATTATCACAGGGACAGGGTATCATAGTTCGGCTCCAGTCATTCATATCGGGAAAACTAATAAGTCTGTGTACCATTCCAAGCCTGAATCTTGTTAGTAGGAATCTGTCGTATCCTTCTGGTACTATCGCCAAATATGGCTGAATTTTAAAAACGCTTAAAATCATTTGATTTTCCAGTACCGTGGGCTTTAATATTTCAGTCGTCAACCGTGACATTTCCAACATCACAAGACCCTCTTTTTTAAGTCTTTCCTACGTACCGCTTGCATAGAATCAGGATCAGTGAAATACTCCAGATGTCCCAGATTCTGCAGGAATTTTCGTACATAACTGACCCAGGGTATCGTTAAGACTTTTTCCATTTTTAAAATATCCTTTAAAATAGCCCTGTTTAGCTTGGTTTCTTCTTTTGTCCATACTCGGTGCCATAAAAGAACCGGCTCCAGTTTAATGAGATCAGACAAATACGTTAAACCCAGTTCAGCATGGCACACATAGGAAGAGGTTGATCTAGGTACTGACAAAATATATCTTAGAAAATTATTTTCCACAAACTGTAATGACTGGGTATTTGCAATACCCCACACCCCTGAGCCATAGGTTACAGTTGAGATACTTTTTGCCTGGTAGATCTGTAAAAGCTCTACCGGGGGTCTTCTCCCTAACTTTTTTGAAAATTGGGCGAGTGCTGAGATAGTTCTAATAAAACTTAATTTTTTAGCTCTAACTGCCTGAACCCATGAGTCATCTTGGTGAAATGGTATTCCAAGATATGAAAAAAGTTTTGTTGCCTCGATTTTTCGATCACCTATGAACATCTCCCGACATTTTTTACTGCCCCTACCACATCTCATGACATATGTCTTAGATGTATTCATCGTAAGTCCTAATTCATTCATATATTCATTAAAACCTTTTGTAGACCTACTTGAGTTTGTGACAATAAAACCGCATCATCAGCGTATAGAAGTGCGGGGATAGGACGACCATTTATCTTGGGGTTGTCGACCTGTTTCTTAATCAATGCTTCCTCTAAATCATTTATATACAAGTTAAAAGGAATGGGGCAAGGACACATCCTTGCCTAACTCCCCTACTTATTGGAATTGGAGTTGTACATCCACCCTTAATGTCAAAACGAACTTTCGTCTGAGCATTACAATAAAAACGTCGTAAAAAATAAATAATTTGTTGTTCAACGCCTATCTTTCTAAAACCTCCCAAAGTTTGGCGTGTTTTACAGAATCAAAAGCAGCGGTGAGGTCTACAAAAGCTAAAAACAAACTTCCTTTTTTTACCCGTACATACTTTCCCACCAGTAGGGCTAAATTTAAACTCTGTTCAATAGTGCCCACTCCTTCACGGAAGCCATATTGAAGGTCGGAGAGAACGTTCTTATCTAGTGCCCAGTCCTTGAGTCTTGCTAATATTACACGACCCACAATTTTAGTCATTGAGTCTAATAAAGAAATAGGCCTGTAGCATCTTGGGTCCTGGCGATTTCCCTTTTTAAAAATGGGGACAATGATTGACTCTACCCAGGTTGGCGGGAAAGGTGCTAAACAACTTGCATTCACTACTTGTGTTACAATTGGCCCCCATAAAATTAAGTTTGATTTAAACAAATCACATGGGACACCATCGGGTCCTGGAGCCTTCCCTGCTCGAGTGACCGAGATCGCCCCCGTCACTTCCTCCATTGTAAATTGGAGGTCAATATTTTCTGTGTTGCTAGTTAATAGTGGTTCACCTAAGTTATTGTCAGTGTGACCTACCCCCTTGAACACCTCTGTGAAGTGCTCAACCCATTGGTCCTCTGTGATGGCAATCTCGATAGCGGGACCCCCATCTTGCTTCAGGTATGGTGCTTTAACCGCCTTCCAAAAGGCACTACTGTCCCTGCTTAAAGCAGCCAGATGAAGGGACTCCCAAGCTTCCTTTTTTAAGCTGGCTTTCCTCTCTTTAATGGCCAGGTTGTAGATTCTCCTAGCCTCCCTTATGGCGTCCTGATTTCTGGGAATAGTATGAAGTACTTTTTTTAAATTCAGGTGTGCCTTGGTACATGTAATGTCGTCCATGTTGGACCACTCCAAGTTACCCATGTTGATGAGGGGTGGTTGCCCCCCTGGTTCATGACCACTACGTAATGTGTTGGGCTGGCCCAGCGTACGCTCGGCCAGCACGTGTGTTGATGAATAAATAGCCCAGGTCACGCTGGGCGGAGTCAGTGAGTTACTGGCTGCACTCAGACCCGCATGTGTCTCGACTCCATGTGTCTTCTGCACTAGGCCCTGACCTAGGACACTACACTGGCGACGAGGTGGTCTCCCCACCCCCACCGTGACTCAACTCACCGGCTGTGCCTGCCACCGGCACCGTCACCACGAGACTGCCCCAGCCGCGTCTCCCGCATCTCTCGCCCGACGCACAGTGCGTTCCACCGCACGCCTGCTGCCGCTATCGCGCAGCCCTGCGCAGCCTCATTGCCATCAATTTCGACAGCATCTACGGCTGCCCTGCTGTCCGCACGCGTGTGCGTGCGGATTCCTTCGGTGCCTGCCGGCACCCAGCCATCTCCGCTACAGACCTCCGGCGGCCCTCAGATTGGCGGTAAGAGTGACGCTGCCCACTCCCAGCCGCTCTCCTCCTGCCGCTCTCCACGCCTGCACCTCCGGCCACAGCCCAGCTGGGTTTTCTCTCTCTCTTCCCCCCTCGCATCAAGGGCATTTCAGGCCGCCTGCCTAGCCACACGTGGCGTCCAAGCACAGCGCGCCCTCATCTGGCCCGAACACGCAGGGCGTAGGCCGCAGTTGCCTGGACTCACTCCGCAGCGCCCTCTGGTGGCTGTGCGCACCCAACTGCTACGCCTCACCCCTCGCAGCCTCACTGCAACTGTCGAGGGTTTGCCGCCTACACCGCCCTACGGCGCCCCGCGTGACACCGCGCCTGCTCACGGGCCCTGCCTGCTGGTGTCCTACTGCAAGTGCTCAGCCACCCTAATCACGCCCACTGCGTCGCCCACATGGCGTCTGTGCCTCATCTGGAGCCATTTGCCATCACAGGCCCCCCACCTTCCCAAGCAGCACGCTGGAAGGCATGGGTCGAGCGCCTAGAAACGTATTTCGACGCGGCGGACATCCCTGCTCCACGGAGGAGGCCCATGCTTCTTCACCTCGGAGGGGCGGACATTCACAAAATATCTAAGACCGTGCGGGAAGCAGGACCCCCAAGAAACTACGCCACGATGCGCGACGCCATCACAGCCTATTTCGAACCTTTTGCCAACCCCGACTACGAGCGCTTCCTGCTCCGCCAAGCACGCCAACAGCCAGAGGAGTCTGTAGATATCTTCTACGCGAGGCTGAAAGAGCTGGCAAGCACCTGCACCCTCCCAGACGAGGACGACGAAATCCGGGCCCAGTTCATCCAAGGCTGCGCATCCTCCAAACTGCGAGAAAGGGTCCTGCAAGAGCACAACATGTCCATGAGGGACATCCTGACACTTGGCCGCTCCAAAGAATTGTCCAAGGCCCGCGCGGCGCACATGGACCCCAAGCCGGCCACCACTGTCAAGGAAGAACCAGTATGCGCCATTCGCACCGACGTGCAGGAACCACGACAAAGAGCCACGAGGCCGAAGTCTACGACCCCCTGCCGAACTCCCGCAGTCGACCATGTGGGTGGTGCGGAGGCCTGTTACCCCACGAAGGAGCCTGCCCCGCGCATGGCAAGACCTGCAGCGCGTGTGGGAAAGTAAACCATTTCTCCAAAGTATGCCGGTCGACACAGAGGAGGAAGCAAAGCGGCCCACCACGGCGAGTTCGTGCGATTGAGCCACCTCCCGAAGGTTCCCCCGACAGTGACATGGACGACGATGAAGCCGATGCTGCCACGGTCCACGTAGTCCGAATGCTGAATGCTCTGCCGGCCACCCATCACGCTACGCCCATGTGTAAGGTCAAAGTGCAAGAACATGCCATAGCGGCCCTCATCGACACAGGTGCCACCATTAATCTCATGGCTGCCAGCGTCTACCGGAGTTTACCCAACCCTCCAACGCTACGCCCTACCAGAGTACAAGTCTATGCCTTCGGCACCCGTTCTCCACTCACGCTGTGTGGCGTATTCCAGGCCAGTCTCTCTCATGAGACCGCACACCAACAGGCCAAAGTATATGTATCACAGGAAGGCTCAGGATTCCTACTTGGATGCCGCACCGCGCAGGATCTCAACCTGATTCACTTTGCATTCAACGTGCACGCCAACGACCTAGACCGCCTGCTACAAGGGTTCGGAACACTATTCGAAGGAATTGGATGCCTGAAGGGTCCCGCAGTCCGACTACACATCGACAAGTCCGTCGCCCCGATCGCCCTCCGTCACAGGAGAATTGCCTTCCACCTCCGCCCCAAAGTAGAAGCAGAGCTACGCCTCCTGGAGAGAGCGGGCATCATTGAACGGGTGCGTGGCCCCACCCCATGGGTGTCACCCATTGTCGTCGCGAAGAAACCGAAACAACCGGAAGCCGTCCGCATCTGTGTGGACATGAGGGTCCCGAATCTCGCAATCAAGCGAGAGCGCCACCTGACTCCAACGGTAGACGACATCATCGGGGAGCTCGCGGGCTCCAAGTGGTTCTCAAAGATGGACCTTCGCTCAGGCTATCACCAGATCCCGCTCCACCCGGACTCTCGCCCCATCACTACGTTCTCCACCCATGCCGGGCTCTGGCGCTACACCCGCCTCAACTTTGGCATCTCCAGCGCTGCTGAAGTATTCCAAAACATCGTCAAAAACGTCCTCCAGGGGCTGGAAGGTGTGCTCAACGTGAGCGATGACATCCTGGTGCACGCACCCACGCTAGAAGAGCACCTCCTGCGTCTCCAGGCCGTGCTATCCCGCATCCGAGACAGCGGACTCACCCTCCACCGTGAAAAGTGCGAATTTTTGAGGAGAGACATCAGTTTCTTTGGATATCGTTTCTCCGACAAAGGCGCTGGCCCGGACCCGGACAAAGTAACGGACATACAGAAGGCTCCCGCCCCGACGTCAGTGTCCGGTGTCCGCAGCTTCCTAGGCATGGTCACGTACTGCGGGCGCTTCATCAAAAACCTCTCGGACCTGACAGGGCCTCTCCGTGACCTCACCAAATCCTCCAGCCACTGGATGTGGGAAGCGGAGCAAGAGGAGGCGTTCCGCCAAACGAAAGCTGCGCTCTCAGCTGACACGACGTTGGTGTACTTTGACCCCGAAATGAGTCCCAGCTGGTAGTAGATGCCAGCCCCACGGGCCTAGGGGCGGTCCTAGCCCAGCAGCAGACCTGTGGAGAATGGGCCCCGGTGGCATACGCCAGCAGGACACTTACGCCCACGGAACAGCGCTATTCTCAAATCGAGAAGGAAGCCATCGCGATCCTGTGGGGATGCCGCCATTTCCACATCTACCTGTACGGGCACCCGTTCACAGTGGTCACCGACCACAAGCCCCTCGTCCCGCTGTTTCAGGGATCATCATCGCGTCCTCCCCCACGGATAGAAAAATGGGTGTTACAGCTACAAGAGTTCCAGTTCACCGTAGAGTACAGACCAGGCACCCGCAACCCGGCAGACTTCCTATCCAGGCACGCCAGACCTGTCACCAAGCCGGAAGCTGAGGAAGCGGTAGCAACAGAAGATTACGTGCGAATGATAATCGAAAGGTCCCGACCGCTCCCGATCTCGCTGGAGGAAGTGATACACGCCACCAGAGAAGATGATTGCCTTCAGATCGCCATCCAAGCAATCACCTCGGGAGACTGGAAGCGTCTGCAGAACCCAACAGCATTCCGCACGACAGCGGCCCAAACCACCTTAAAGGCTCTACATCAAGTGCGCCACGAGTTGTCAGTATCTGCAGATGGTTGTCTCCTGAGAGGCCCTCGCCTCGTCCTGCCTGAACGCCTGACTCACCAGGCAGCCCTCCTTGCACATGGAGCACACCAAGGGATTGTAAAGTCAAAGAACCGCCTCAGGAGCAAAGTCTGGTTCCCTGGTTTAGATCAACAAGTCGAATCGATCATTCAACGCTGCCCAGTTTGCCTCGCAACCAGCCTGCCCAGCAGTCCTGCGCCGGTGATCACCGAAGCAGGCCCCAACGCCCCTGGGAAAGAGCCAGCGCAGACTTCGGCAGCTTACCGGGAGGGAAGTACATGCTAGTAGTTGTGGATGACTTCTCGCGATACCCAGAAATCGAGATAGTCTCCTCTACGTCAGCAGGAGAAGTCATTCCCAAACTTGAGAAGATTATGGCCACCCATGGCCTGATTGGAGAGCTCCGGACAGACAACGGTCCGCCGTTCACCAGTGCTGAGCTACTCGAGTACCTGACCTCCCTCCGGATCAAACACCGACGGATAACCCCGAGGTGGCCCCAAGCGAACGGGGAAGTAGAACGTCTGATGCGGACCCTGAACAAGACGATCCAGATAGCCCTTGCCGATGGCCACATCCTGGAACAGGCACTATACCGTTTTCTCCGCGAATATCGCCTCACCCCCCATTGCACCACCGGCATCTCCCCGAGCCGCCTGTGTTTCGGTCGAGCAGTGACAGACACCATCCCGCACCATCCTGTGTGGGCAGAGTCCCCGAACCCTCCAAACCACTCCCTGGCAAGGCGGATGAAGACCAACCAGGAGGCGTCCCAGAGGAGGCATGCGCAGGAAAGCCCGATCACGGTCGGCGACCGAGTACTGGTGCGTGACCGCCACCCCGGCGGAAAGTTCAGGTTGCCGTTTGAACTGGATCCATGGACAGTGATCGGAATCAAAGGTACAATGGTGACAGCATCACGGGGGCACGAAAGTGTCACCCGCAACATAGCTTTCTTCAAGAAAGTCCCCGATGACGACGCGGAGGAGTTTCTACCACTTGATGAGCAAAGGATGGCTGAACTGGACATTCCTCGTGATTCTCAGGGAAGGAACGGCCGGCCCTCCGCCGTCACCGCGGATGATGACAGAAGCACCCCAGCTCCCGAGAAGGCCCAGGACAAAGAATTCAGGGGCGGTCAACCAACACAAGACAATGGCAGTCCTATGGAACCTTTGCTGACCCCCCCTGACAGAAACAGCCAGGGTCGGTACTGCCTGCGGCCCTACCCCAAGCCGTCCCAGAAGTATCAGGACTTTGTTGCCTGCTGTCAACCTCCAGGCCGAGAACATGGTGGCGTCGGCAGACCAAGTAAGACTGTTCCATAGATGCCCTGTTTATTATCTTGGTGCTCATAACTGTTGGGTGTTTCCCAGTTGTTTGGTTCATTTGTGTTTTGGGTAAAGGAGGAATGTAATGTCGTCCATGTTGGACCACTCCAAGTTACCCATGTTGATGAGGGGTGGTTGCCCCCCTGGTTCATGACCACTACGTAATGTGTTGGGCTGGCCCAGCGTACGCTCGGCCAGCACGTGTGTTGATGAATAAATAGCCCAGGTCACGCTGGGCGGAGTCAGTGAGTTACTGGCTGCACTCAGACCCGCATGTGTCTCGACTCCATGTGTCTGCTGCACTAGGCCCTGACCTAGGACACTACAGTACAGTTCGAATCAAACCACCCTGTTGATTTTACCTTGCAATGTTTTTGTACAAAGAGGGCTACCTCCCTGTCTATCTCTCTCCTCTTCCGTAAAAAAGCTTTTTCATTATGTGCAGATAACCGATTTAAATGACAAATAGGCATAAGCCACTCACAACTCTAGCATTCATTTACAACCTTGAGAATGGTCTAAATTGGCCACTAAACGTGGTCTTATTCCTGCCACAGGGATTTAACGACGATATGAAATAACTTAGACACTAACCAGTGCTTTAAATGGGCCGGTACTGTCCGGTACCTAGTACCGGCACTTTTTTATTTTGAGGCGGAGAGTACCGGCACTTCTCAAGAGAAATGCAATACCTTTAATTGTAGAGTACCGGCCCTTCTCAGAAACTAGCAGGTACTCTGCTACTGAGTACCTGCTCTTTTATTTTCCCATTTCAATCACTGACACTAACAATCTACATGTTTTCCACAGTGCTCCAATTGACCACCTGCCTCTGTGCATCACTTGATGTTTGGCCGCCACATTGCTACGTCACCGGTACACGAGGGCATACCAACCAATACGGAAGGTCACTCCACGTTACGCACTGCGCCTTCGCCGAGCACGCACAGAAGTGGTTTCCCACTGTTACCTTCCACATGGAGCCTGTTGCTAACCTGAGCTCGCTGTTCCCAGAAGAATTTTAATGAAGCGCTTGCCAGCGGGCCTGCGAGTAAACTGCTAATCACCTGGGGCTCAACATTGCCTGGGACTTAAGCAGGCATACACTTGTGCTAAGTCCGTGATATGTCCCAAAGCACGGGCGAGGATTTATCGAACGACGAGCCTTCCTTGCCTGTCCTACAATTAGACATGTTGGCGCACTCCAAACCATACACATAAGTAAATAATAAGCATTTAAATACATTCATCCGAATTATCATTATCTCTGGATTGCTTTGCGGCAGTTCCCAAATGTTGAAAGGTTTCTTCGAACACGCGTAGTCAATACTTCCATCAATCAATCAATCATGAGATATGAAGACTCCAACATGGTAACAAAGTGCTTTACTGGCCCAGACGCTAAAACTATAACGCTTTTATGGATTTCTTGAGCAGAAGAAGTTAAGGTGAAACATAGTAATCGGCTAAAAACTCCGAGACTTTTTTCACACACTTTTCAGTGGTAAGAGAAGCCTAATAGATAATTAAGAACATCTCTCGCTATTTCAATGAATGTTTTCCCTTTTATGATTTTAATAAATCTCTCTTTAAACTTAAAAAAGAACATCTCTCGCTCTCTATAATATAAGACTGAAGCACAACTCCAAGGGACCTCTCACCTCTATCAGTCCCATACCACCTCTTCTCTTTTCTCACATCCCTCATCTTGACTTACTGAGATTACTGGCCCTCGAATCTGAGCGTATACTAACTTACCTCCTAGTTACCTACTCTTAACACCAGGGCTTTAAGTCAGCCGGGTCCTGCCGGTGCTCAGCACCGACAGTTCTAACAAGCATTTACAATGCAATAGGTCTCGCAACTGCGAGTTTTGGAGCTATTGGCATTGTAAATGGCAATGCCTTTTGGCATTGTTATTTACAATATCAAAAGCATCACCTATTGCTTTGCATAGCGTGGTGTAAGTGAAGACGGCGCCGCGCTCATTAAAGTAAAAACTAGTGAGAATAATATGACATGGCAGGATGCTGGTAGCGGGCCACATTGAATTAAGATGGCACGGACCCTGGACCAGCTTTTAAAATGGCGGATGAGGGCCGAGGGACCCGTTGTTCGGTTCGGGTTTAAGACTCCCCACTTCCCTGTTGCTCCAAAGGAAAAGCTGTACACCTGGTTCACTAAATTCCCAAATGTACCACAATATTACGAGGAAGTTGACAAAAATTAAACAAGTAAATATACGTATGGCGTCTTTCAGTGTTTGTGTACCCTTCCTTTTAAGTCTCCTGTTTATCTCTGTAATGTTCTATTGTGTAACACTTTTCTCTTTTAACGTAACTGGTTCTATTGTACAGCGCTCTGACACCTTCCGGTAATGTCCGCGCTTTATAAAAATGCACTAAATAAATAAAAAATCACAGGGCAGCCAGACGGCCTGATCTCGGACCCTCGCCCTCCCTTTCCTGCTCGGGACACGTAGCTCTTGGCTTCCTGTTCTTAGCCCGTGGCGGATAAAGAGTTAAAATAATTTTAAAATATAGATATAAGGGCAACACATTTTGTCCAAATGGGTGCCAATGAGATCCAGATGTTAGAAGCTGCGCTCCCAACCCCTGGCTGCTCCTAAATAAAGGAAAGTATTCCTGCAATTGAGCTGCAGCCGCCGCTGCCAAGAACAACTCCCAGATAGGGTGGCGAGCAGCAGAGCGCCATCTGGAGAGTGTTAGGGAACACAGGGGGCGAATTGCAGAGACCCGTCTGTGAGGGGAGACAGAGAGTGAACGAGACAGCGGGCAGAAAGAGAGTGGAGATAGGCAGAGAAGCAGAAGGGGTGGGGGGGTGTTAGGAGTGAGGTTGAAAATTACGTGAGAGAGGTGTGAACCCCTGAAGAAGCGGAAAAACAAAAGAAGGGGCTAGGGTTGCAGGGTGTTCTGGGGATATCCGGGGATGAGGGGTCCCTAGGGCGTAAAGTTGAAACTGCATAGCTGTGTGTGTGCAGGAGGGGGCTGAAGGGTAGAGAGAAGTATGGAGTAAGAGGGGGGGCGTCAGATCTATGGGATAGTGGAGAAGGGAGCATGAGAAACGGAGGAGAGACCCAAGAGGTTAAGGGGTGAGAAGCATTGCTGGTGATAAGTTATGGGAAACACAGGCGGAGGGAGGGAAATAAACTGCAGGGCCCGAGAGTGCAAGAGGGGTCACATCACATGAGTGTGAGAAACAAAGGAAATCTAGAGACAAGCCTGTGTGTGTGAGAGGGGCGGGGTGTAGTGACGAGGTTACAGAAGCAGAGGGAGGGAAAAACGAGAGAAGCAGAAGCGAGAACGTGAAGCAGATTGGAGAGAAACAGGTGACACAATAAGACGGGTGAGAGACCGGAGAGAAAGATGTTTAACTACCTCGTGTGCGAAGCAGAGTAAAATTGCACTTCTCTATGTTACGTATAAATAAAAATGACATTCGCACAACTCCTGCTGTAAAGTGAACCCATTATCCGCTTGACTTGTGCGTCCTGCCCTTGCTCGGCTGATGTGCACGGTTTATATCAGGCACCATTCGAGAGGCCAGCCCAGAAGTTAAAGGAAGGGCCCAGCTCCGCAGCGGTTCGGCGATTACACCTGGGCTCGGTGACCTGAAGCATAGCCCCGAGCTCGGTGCTTTGGTGTCCCTGTGCAGCTGGCGCTTCACTTGGAGGGGGTACAAAACATAACATCCAAGGCCGCAGCATTTCCGCAAATAACCCTTCAACCCAGCAACGGGATTTACCCTCTTACATTGGCAGTTTTACAAATTACATGTTACCATTCCTTAGTGATCCGTGGTGCTAAAAAAAAAATATTTTCCCGTGTGCGACTCGTTAGTAAACTAGGAAATCATTTTTCTTGTGCAGCAGAAGTCTAGTGCCTTGGTATATATCGCATGTGACAAAAAACAATGAAATGCAGGAAAAAAATGAAATGGGTGATCACGGCCATTCAAAAGTTGGGATCTGGGGTGCACCCAGACGCATATGTGAAGTCTTGGCGCCCTGCTGGGCGTACAGTGTGATACCATGCAGTTAGCACCCGCAGCAGCGTAATGACTGGGGATGGTCCCCACGTTTTTGATGCGCCTCCAGGGTGAAGTGGCAGTGGTGCCTCAGAGCAGCAGTCATTCACCACACGTGCACCACATTTCTTGCTGAGGTTACCACAGCTGACAGCAAAGCTGTCGGAGACAGGACACAGCTCACAAGAGCCGGCTCCACACGCAGCTGTCGGCGGCCGGGTTGATGGATGGATGCCAGAGCCCCCACCGGGCACATTCTCTGTATTATAGCCTGGGGGCTGCTTCCAAAGCAGCGCTTGCACAACCCAAGCAGACGCAGCCCCGGGCGCCGCTTTACACTACAGTCACGTCAGGGTGCTCGCATTAACGTAATAGTGAAACATGGCACCTCTGTACTAGGACTGGGACCTCCCAGTCTGCGAGAGCACCTCTCGGTGTCCCACATCAGTTAGCAGGGAAGCGTGGGTTTGCGAGGCGCAGCTCTGCTAAACCACCTCATTCTAAACCAAAGCACACATATCGTGGAGGGTACCATCCGAGCTCTGCACATGCACCTTGGTTCTAGCCTGCTGGAGCACCGCTGCAGCGCCGGACCCTGGCACCCGACAACCCGCTCGGCCAGTGCAGCTCTGTCTGGAGCACCGCTGTGGAGCCGGACCCACGCACCCGACAATCCGCTCGGCCAGTGCACCTCTGCCTGGAGCACCGCTGTGGAGCCGGACCTACACACCTGACAATCCGCTCCGCCAGTGCGCCTCTGCCTGGAGCACCGCTGTGGAGCCGGACCCACGCACCCGACAATCCGCTCTGCCTGGAGCACCGCTGTGGAGACGGACCCATGCACCCGACAATCCGCTCTGCCTGGAGCACCGCTGTGGAGACGGACCCATGCACCCGACAATCCGCTCCACTGGAATCCATGATAGAAAAATAAACACGTGGCTGCCTTTGGCAAAGCGTAAAGCCTAATGAGCGCGTGGGGGAAGCCACGCAGTTAAAGCAATGCACATGTTGGAAAGACGCCCAAAAATGCGGGAGTCCTACCAAAACAAGCCTGTTAACACAGGAAGAGCGTTCTCAGAGCGCCCAATGACAGAGCCGGACTGGCGCGTGCAAGGCAGCGTGACGAAGCTTCTGATAAGAAACTTCGTCACGACAGCCGTAATGCAGGCGAGCCAGTCCAGGTGGGCCGGCACAAAAAGCCAAAGGGAGGCAACACAGCTCATTTCCAATGGCTGGCCACCGTTTAGCATAAACGGTGACGCCAGCCAATGGAAATGAGAGGCGGGGCTCGAGTCCCCTTCTCGAAACTGACTTGTTTACTATAGCTCTCGCAGGCGAGGAGCGCATGCGCGCTCCAACGCCAGGCGAGACCTAAAAAGCAGGTACTGAGTTGCTACCGGACACTCCATTTTTGCCGTCACCCTCAGGGTGGGGAAAAAAATCTTAAGTCTACAGCAGCAGCATCCTGCATTTCCTTTGATGTAACTTCAAAGAGACTCGTCATTGTTCTTTCACAGTCTCATCATTTCAGCACTGAAGCATTTTCAATGTTGTATACAACGAAAACATAGTTGTTGCTTATTTATCTTATGCAACTAACAACCATTGGCAACGCCAATAGTCCTGACTTCTTGTAGGTGTAACGTTACTTGTTGTTTTATATATGGATGCACATGCCTAACAAAAATGAACGTGTCCTTGTGTAACGCAACTGGTGCTCATGTAAGACGCTCTGATACTTTCGGGTCAAGTTTGCGCTATATAAAACTCCGGGGGAAAAAATGCCTGAAGCAGCACACTATGCTAAGCACAAATATTTAGCTTAAGTGCTTTTAAGTCATGTCCTTAATTACATTGCCCTCGCCCCTTTGAGAGCCCTTCCCCCCCCCAGTTTTTCCCTCCGACTTAAAGCTCTGCTTAACCCACCTCTGTACGCCTCTTACTAGCCAGGTCTAATATGAAACATATTATGGCATCTATGTAATCCCTCTCTCCTATCTTATGGTGCTCAAGTGATCCTTCTTCAATGTCATATCCTGTAGTCCTTTAAAAAAAAAATCACAACCACATATCTTATTACTTCTGTATTACTATGACTGTGCAATCACCTTTCGCACGTCTGTATTGCGCACTCACGTCTCTTAGGACTTTACCAGCGCTATACAAAAAGCACAATACATGGCATGTATTCTTTGAGTTATCTCACTTGTATAATGTGCACTTCTGTGTTGCTAGCAAAGCATTGGTTGTACCCAGCACATTACAGTGCACCCAGGGGTTTAAGTGGGATGAAAAAACTGGAGGGGGGTGGGGGGGCAGGAGGAAGACTCTCAAAGGGGCGTGGTTGATGTAATTAAGGGCGTGGCTTAAAAGATTTAAGCTAAAAATCTGTGCTTAGCATAGTGTGCCGCCTGACTAGTATTTTGCCTCTTCTGTCATTGTATCCAGATATATAGTACAACACATAAAATTACACCTACAACAAACCAGGACTATTGGCTTTATCAATGGTTGTTAGTTGCATAAGATAAATAAACAACTATGGCTTCCTTGTATATAATATTGAAAATGCTTCAGTTCTGAAATGATGAGACTGAAAGAACTATAACGAGTCTCTTTGAAGTTACATCACAAGCAGTGGCGGGTGGTCCTGCTGCAGAGTTACGATTTATTTTTTCACCCTGATGGTGAGGGCAAAAATGGAGAGCCCGATAGAGACCCGTCTCGGCGCCTGCTTTTTAGAATTGCTGGTGCTCAGCGCCGGCAAGACTCGGCCCACTTAAAGCCCTGAATGCACCACATTTTCTATGCTTGTTACGTGGCTGCTTGGAGCCCTGTGCCGTGTGACACTCAACTAGTCCTGGCTTTTTATCCCACATACCATTGCATTCTGGGACTTTTACATCTATACATATAACATGAACGCAACATGTTACATAAAAGCCAGGGTTGATTGAAGATGTCACACCTGGCATGGGGACGCTTGCAGGATCTGGTGGCGTGGCTCCGTGGAATGTAGCATCCACGCCAGGAATCTGTATTTGAGCTTATGGTCTCAGGCACAAATCCTGGTGGACCCAGTCAACCTTTTATCCTTCCGAGGTCGATACGATGGGTGCCACTGAGTTTTGTAACAATAAACAGCTGTAATTTAGCGCAAAAATGCACCAAGCACTTTACAAATGCACATGTTGTTAACAAGCATAATACAACTATACCAATATTGGCTCTGTTTAAATGCCGGGTGTGTGGTCCAAATATAAAGCAACCACCCTACAGGGTACTGAAGCATTAAACACAGCGAGATATGACGAACTTCACGCTGACAATGCGCTGACTTTCTAACTGAAGGCAAAAGAGAGGCGGTGCTCACGTCAAACCCCTCACCTTGATGTCGTTGCTAAGCTCTTGTCTGCTGTGTATTGCCCGGTATGAGCTGAGCTGCCTTGGTAGCCTCTCGGTTCCCGAACAATGAAAGAAACCTGTTTTTTCATTTCCTTCTATTTTTTAACCACGGGTTCTTTCTTCCATGTCAACCCGGTGTAGGGAATCGCTGCACTCGGCATCTCCAGTGAGCAGCGATGGGCTCCTGTGGCTGTACCGGGAGCAGCTTGGAGGCGGGTACGCATGCGCAAAGAGGCTCCGCCGAAGGCCCTGTCAGTAAGGCTGGCACTGTAAACAAATTGCCTGATTTCAGGATACAGGTGTACATAGTATTTGCTCTGCTTTTTTGTTCTAAGCAATGCTTACTTAAACGTGAAATGACTGAAATGCATTTATTTCTAAAATGTTGATAACCCATTTACAACAACAACGTAAAGTGGTGTTTACTTGAAAATGAATTGTTCTAAAAATGTAAACCCCTCCCCCTCCTCCCCCACCCCTAACTAAAATATCCATTCTTAATTGGGGAATTCCCTCAACGATGACCCAATTCTCTCATCTGTCATAGAAAATAAAACAAAGCCTACAAGAAAAAAATACACTAAATGAAAAGAACACCACATACAAATGACTAGTTATAGACTCTCTGCAACCATTTAACATAACTTAAATCCAAGATGCCAAAAACCAAGTAACTAGTGATCGAACACAAAAACCTTATTTATTCATAGTTGCAGCCAAGGATTGACAAAGTAAATAGTCCTGGCCTTGGCAAGCTGGAGCGATGTTAAATATTTTTTGTAACTGCAAGCATATGTCACACAAATAAAAAATGTAAATGTTAAAATAAATCTGACCTCATATATAATTTAAATAGAGAAGTACAAGTGCCTTGTGACAGGCAGGTCTACTTAGAACAGGTATAGAATCCTTTTTTAGCTTTTCTTAGTTTTTCATACTTTTCTTTAGTGATTCATCTCTTAGCAAAATATGATTCTTATTGACTCAAAGAAGAGGTAGTATTAGCTATGAATTTATGTGTCTGAAGACATAGTTTAAATGCACAAAACAGCAGAGTTGTAGACTACGGTGGCAAACCAGTGAAGGTAGTGACTGGGGTTAGTGCACGGCACCACTTGGGTGCCGCAAATCCACTGAGTGCACGGAGACCAGGTGAAGTAAAAAAAAGTTGGAGCTGGAGATGCGGCTTGAAGGTGGCTTCAGCAGATGAAGATTGTGCCGGAGGGTTGCAGACAGGGCTTGGTCTTCACCAGAGGGGAAATGGCTTCCTGAACCCCAGGGATCATCCATCAGTTAAAATGATGTAACACTGCATGTCGCATAGCACCCCGATCGCTACCGGGACCCCTGACAGTAAGTGGCTCATTGTCACAAACTCCTTGTCCCAAGTATTAAAACAAGTATTAAAAGTCCATCTCATCAGCGTGTTTGTACCAATAATGTTCCAATGCTTAAACAACAAGATATGTTATATTACCGTAATGTCTTTATTGTTATTGTTTTGTGTGCTTTAACACTCGTGCCAGTAAGGGGCTTCACTATGTGGCTCATTTGTTTGTGCTGATTCTTATGATTCATTCGTTGTTTTCCTTTGGCAGCAGGTGTCAGTTCTGGAAAATGCTCAAATGACCTGCTGACCCTGATGGCTCATTTGTTTGTGCTGACTCTGGTGACTTCATTGTTGTTTCCCTTTGGCAACAGGTGTACTTCTGGAACATGTTCAAATGGCCTGTCTGCCATTATGGCTCATTTGTTTGTGCTGACTCTGGTGACCTAATTGTTGTTTCCCTTTGGCAGCAGATGTATGTTCTGAAAAATGCTTGAGGGCACCGACTTCTAAAACGGCACCTCTATTTAAAGAGGTTGTGTCCTTTCAGCTGCACTTGGTATTCATGCTTGGTTTTGAAAGGAGCTGCTACATTGAGGAGTCAAACACCTAAGAGGTTTTCTCAATTTCAGAGCGATGTTTCGGTCTTCCTACAGATCAAGGCTGCATGTGCTTCTTGACATCACGCTCTCTAACTGTCTGCTTTCAGTCCCTGCTCACCTTCTTCAGACGTTCAGATGAGGTACCGCCTTTTGGCTCTTGGGCAGAAATCCTTCTGGGGAATTGGGAAAAATCAGCACTCCGGTAAAGTGGCGAGTTGGGTTGGCGGCACATTTAGGTCTGCACTAGTGGTTGGTGAAGGGAGATCAACCAACCACAGCACGAGAGACACATTGAGAACTAACTCCTAGTTCCCCCTCAGTAAAGATTTGTCTTTGGATATATAGGCTAGTTTTGGGAACTCGTAATGAACCTTGAAAAGAACTGCTACAGCTATTGATTCAGGAATATCAAGAACTTCGTGTTATTTAACATAAAGTACTGTAATTCTGGACTTGCTCTCTTAGTGGAAACAACCAGCATTTTCTTGTGTGAAATGTAAAGATAATTCTTCGTGAAAGTAGAACTAAGAATTGTTGACTAACCTTTTTCCTTCCAGGTCTCCTTACCTGCAGTACCCATCCTAACTTCTCTTCCCTCCGTTTGGCTACATTGATACTCTGGTAAAATATAAAACTCAGAGTCGGTGCTGCCAGAAGGAGGGTATCCTGAAAGCATTTTCTACAGAGGAACCGAGCCTGACACTGATTGAGAACGCGCAGCACACTGGATGGCACATGTCCACTGAATTCTGGGCCCTGTTTCGAACACCTATAATTGTACTTCTGGTGTGCTGCTCCAGGGTGAAATGGGAGACAGGAGGAACCATAAATGCTTTTACCAACGGAGAAGCACGTCAGGGAAGAGTAAAGGCTAACCTGTTTTGGGCCCCATGCATGAAGTGGACCTTAAGGCTGGGGAGCGGACCCTCTGGAGATTTATCAGAAAGTTAAGAAGTGATGCAGCTCAAAAGACAGGTAGCATCGACAAGGCAGTGAGAGCTATGGAAGGCAAGGTGAGAGGGCTGACAGAAAATGTAGCTGGTTTTGAGAAGGAACAGGAGAAATAGACAAATAGTTTTCAAGTGTTGGTGTGTCAGATAAAGGACTCACATGCTGAGGTACAGGACTTAGTGTCCTTTAAATCAAAGGTGATAGAAGACCTTGAGCTGATGGAGACCAAGCTGAAAGCTTGAGTCTGCTTGGGGTTCTTGCGCAAATATCGTCTGAGTCTTTTCTGGAAGCAATACAAGGTTCTATAAAATATCTACTGGCTCTGAATGGTGAGGAGTTAAGCCAGGTGGTAAGAGGTGAGTTTCAGGTGCCGCAAGGTTGTCACATAGAGACTGGCAGCACTGTGATGGCTACACTGATGAGTTCAGAATGGAGAGAAAGGGTACCAAGAGCAGCAGGGAAGAAAGTCACAATACAGTTCTGTTGCACGATGGAAGACTCATGTTCGTCCCTGCCTAAAATGGTAAGACGCTGTCTAGGAAGAGAGCCCTCATGGAGAAGAAGAGAGGGCTGCTGGATAGAGGTGTTACGGCCTCGGCCAGCTTCCAAGCGAAACTAAGAGTTGACCATAAGGAATGTATGTATTTACAAAGCTGGATTCTGCTAGGGCCTCTTTTAAAAGCATGCCTCCCTTTGATATAGGGTGATGATCTGGTGGACTATTGGAGCACTCTCTATGTGGTTATTGTTGGGGGGTTGAATGGATTGGAGGGCTGTTGGTCGAACAGGACTCCTCTTTTGGGAAGAGGGTGTGTGTGAGTGGTGGGCAACACGGATAACACATATTATGTGATGTTGTTTGGCTCTCTTCTTTACTTATTACTCCTTTCAGGTCTACCTGGACCAAGTGTGAGATGTTAAGTGGATAAAGGCGGAGACATCTTTCCTTAGAAATCTGAGGATCGGATAGTGATTATAGAGTGTGGAAATGTACTGTATTGATACCAGAGTGGATGTTTGGTGAATTGTTTTGAATGTGTTCGATTTCAAGTGAACATGAAACTAAAAAGATAATGGTATAAAAAGTTCATAGAGTAAGCTACTAGTGGTAACCAACGACATGAACAAGAAAGTGCAAATATGAACCTCGCAATAAGACAAAGGGTTGGTATAGAGAGGTGAACTCAAGCACATCATCTCACTCCCCGGACGCGGGTCTACAGGCATTAGTGGAGCCATTCCATGTCATTTGTCGGGATGGGATTACCTGTTGCCTCTGTTGTTGGGAGAATGCCTCTAGAGGCCATGTCTATAGCAATACCTCTTGTCCCACGCGACAACCCCAAGTTGAACCAGTACCTTGTTCTCTGGCCAATGCCAAACCGCTAAGAGGAATTAAGGCTTCCAAACACACGACCTATCTCACGGCCTTTTTACCACTGAGACACACCCAGGAAAGGACTGTGAGAAGGCAGACACAAGAGGCACTGTAGTGGGATTTCTGTAAGCAGGGATCCTTCTGACATACCATCCAGTGCTTAATTTGTGTCGGTGGTTTCCGGTGCTCTGCACCGGCACTTGTCAATACAGGCGCTTGTGACAGTCTGCCACAAGGTGGCGCTGTCTGGCTAATTTAGAGATGACCACAACAACAGTTAAGGATTAATTCAATATACATTGATATGGCTATTACATGAGCCCAAACTATTCTTATAGGTTTGGGGTCTGGAATAGTGCAAATTGTCACACTTGTTGGAGTGTGATGGTTAATAGTTGTGTTGTTAGTATCATTGGTAGCATGGCTGGGGCAATGTGTGGTGGAAGCTGCAGTGGCCTCCTCCCGAGGGCCCTGGCACTAATTGTTTTACAAATTAGGCACTGACCATGGCGATCCGGTCAAGGGAGCTGGCAGGGTCAGTCATTCTCTAGGGGCGGAAACACAGAAGCCCAGGACCGATCCTTGAAGGGGGGGAGACGGGACACGGCCAGCTCTTTGCCCAGACAATCAGTATTTCAAAAAGTAAAGGAGGAGCAAGGGTGGGGTTTTCTATCCCTATTTACTAGTATCTGTCCCAAGTCACAGACTGGATCCCGGGGCTCATTTCCTGGCTACCTCCTTTCTCCCTTGCAGGCAAGTGACTCATCTTTGGAATACGAAGGAAAAGAGGGTAAAAGAGACTAGAGCACAAACTAGGTGCAAGGGCTCCTCTCCTTAATTCCTCCATTTTCCCTTGCAGGTTCCTGGGCCCAGTAATTACCCCAGTGCATGTGAGCCCAAGGGCTGAAAGGGGTAGGATCTTTTGAAGACTGTAAAGTAGGAAGTTTGATGATGGAATGCTCTTGGACAACTGAGTGATACAGGATTTTCTGAGTTAAAAGAAGGTAGAGAACCAACCTTTATTGGTGAAAGATTGAAAGAATAGATGCCGGCTGTGAAGTCAACAGCCGTCAAAAACACACATAAAATACAGACTGAGATACCGATGTGTACGTGTGAGCTGCCAAAATACTGGAAGGAATAAATACTGCATCCACACTCTCCAAGGCTCTTGATCCCTTCTTGAAAGAGTCTCACAGTTGGCTAACAATAGCCTCTCAGACGATCAAAAGAACGCCTTATGGTTTAGTAACCACCGCCCAAGCTCATCCGACACACATAAAGACATACCCCATCTCTCAAGTACTGCTGCATGTTCCTGCTCCACACTGTCACCAAACCTATAATGCTGGCAAATGACAGTAATGAAGGCCACATCCTACCGAATTTCAGTATTCGAATGAGCATGCTATGAAATGTTGATCCATAATAAGGCCTTGTCATTACACTGTTAGACTGGGTACTTTTCTGTTTATCATTTTCCCTTCTGTAGAACAGAATGCAATTTGAAACAGGGACAACGGGGAAGACCAATGGGAAGGCCGATTAGATGTGTGCTTATCTATGCTGTTTAGTACAATAGAAAACTAAATGATGACCCACTGGAGGACCAGTGGACCCAGGACAGCCATAGTTGTGGCCCTTGATAGCAGGCCTCCTCTTCTAAGGGCAAACTTGTTTCAACTACACACTGCACATAACTGCCTATAATGTCCCATTTAACACTGTTTGTGACCCATTCAGGGGAGGGTCAGTGAGAATAAAGATTGAAAGTCGCCCAATTTCTTTTTCCAGGTCATTTCTAGGGTCTGAAACTTTGCAAAGTTGCCCTGTTACGCATCTTAAGACCCTCGGAGTGACAAGGGACGTGTCTGATGGCCTTGTGGTCCACGCTCTGCCTTGCTGACATGCACAGTTCTATGTTTCTCAGAGTGCAGATACACTAATGCTCTTTTATAGAGGTGGATTCTAAAATTCTAACTTACAGCTCTCCAAGCAGAATACTGTACATCAGCTCTCTATAACCAAAGGCAAGCCCTGCATGACACAATGTGATTACCCTGCACAGCCGATCACACTGTATATGTGACAAAGGGCCAGCCATGTCATAGGAACTAAGGTGGCAGGGGTGGAACATATAAAACCAACCAGCAGAAGGTAAGCATGAAAGAAAATGTCTTAAATACTGCTGCTGTAAGTGTGTCTATGTTTGCCTGTATCCTGTTTGTGAGGGTAAGTGTATGAATGTGTGCGTTTGTGAGTGTATATGTGTTGTGACCACTCTTGATAAAATGCTGGTCTTGCTTAAAGGAATTAATACTTGGCTAAATGTGGACCTCCATCACGTGATAATGCCCGCCCTTGGCAATATGCAACCCTGGCATAATGGTTATCATAATACCTGGCATATTGAGGGCATTCCTGGTATCATGGTGCCCATCCTTGGCACTGCATGTCCTGGCATAATAGTGATAATTTTTGATTGGACTCCCATGGCATGATGATACCCACCACCCATCACTGCTATGATGTTGACCCCTGTATAATGGTGGCATATATTGGGCTATTCTAGACACTCATAGCATGATGGTGCCCACCTCTAATACAATACTAGCCCTGGCATAAAGGTGATAATTCTTTGCATACTGCAAAACATCATGGCATGACGATGCCCACTGCTCACCCTTGGTATAATGTAGGCTCTGGCATATTAGTGGAAATTCCTGGCAAACTGCGGGCATCCATTGCATGGTGTTGTCCACACCTGGTGTAATTCTGGCCCTAGCATAATACCGGTAAATCCTGGCATTTATTGGGCATCCGTGGCATAATGGTACCCATCCCTGGTATAATTCTGGCCTGGGCAAATGGTGGTAATTTCTGGCATATGTTGGCCATCCGTAACGTGAGATTGTGACACGTGAGCATGCAAAACAGACTTTATCCATGTGTGGCAGTAATCCACATGAGTTATTCGACGAAAATGACAAATTGATGTTTGTTTACCAAACATTTAATGAAAAATTAAATATGCTGTTTCAGAACAAAAACTAACAATCAGATGTATCGGGGAAAATGTCTTGCATTTCCAAATATATATTTAAAGCGAACATATTTTTTGACTGTCGCACTTCAAGGTAGAACAGTCAAAACATTCTGATACTACATATAGACATTTGTCATGCTCTAAGTATAACTAAAACAAAACATAAGAAGAGGGAAAAGGAAAGAGGAGAGCAAAATGCAACAAAACAGACGAGGAGCATCGGAAAAAGGCTGCAAGAAAAGTGAATGCACTTACAGTGATCCCCAGCAGATAAAGCTACATACAAAACATACCGACAGGCAACACTTATAGCAATTCTATAACTTCCTGCATCCGTAAGTGCTCTAACTGAGAACAATACTCGACAAACTGGCAGGTTTACCTTCTAGTTGGCTAATTGCATCCTTGATGTTGTAACAATCTCTAATACAGTTTACATGAATGCAGGTGGTACAGCTTCCTTCCATACTCTGGCAATGTTTAGATGCCCTTTATAATAGCGATAGAAATCTAAGTATTAGCATTAACGTAAGGTGTTTTCCCGGTAGCCCAAGCATATCCTCTTTAGCTGTAGCCATATCATACCCTACAATATACCAGCATTTGTAAAGCGCACAGCTACCTCTGGAGAGGTGTCCCAGCGCTGGGGGCCATCGGGAAGATTAAGCGAGCTATTGTCCAGAGTCACAAGGTGCTAGGCTAACCTGCCGCCGGCGCCGGGGATCGAACCGTGAGCCCCCGTGTTCCGGAGTCAGTGAACAATAGCCTGTCAGTATCCAGTGATGGCAGGGCAATGACGTAAACATCTGGATATCATTGGCCCGAGTCCTCCATCCAAAACTACCATTGAATACTAGGTTAATAGCGCCAGGTAACTCATTTGCTTCAAGTGTAATAAAGGAGTAGGGTGTTTTGTAATGCTGCACTCTGCACTGTGCAGTAGGCAACGTTCAGAGCATAAACTTAATAGATTGATCGATCTTTCCACCAAAGACTGATTATTGGCATTGTGTTTTAAAGAAGCATTCCTCTAGCCACCAAACAGTTCCTGATGTGCGGAAGCTAATAAAGAAAGCATTCATTGGAAGGTTAAATCCATGCTGAAGTTCCAAAGAATTTACATACTAGGTGTAGTAATGTTAGGCTTAGGATGAATAGAGGTCAAGTAGGAAGATTCTGTTTACTGTGGAACCTCTGTGCAGTCAGTAATCTGTCACTTCCTCTTTAACAAGTTTGGCAGTGCAGGAGCGGGCCGCCACGCCACCGTCCCGCTCCAGGACCGCCAAACAGAGCCGCTGCCTGCCAGATTATGTTTTTCATGGTCTGGCGGGTGGGCAGCATGGCGGTCCTGCGGCGGTGCCCTTGAAAGACACCTTAGGATTGCGGCGGTGCAATGGAGGTCTGACCACCCAAGTTGTAATGCGGCGGTGGCTGGACCGCCAGTGCTGCGCCTCCGCGAGTCTTGTGGTCCTTGAACCGCCAGATTCGTAATCAGGCCCTTAAAGTCCAATTCCTATATTTTAAGAAAATCTTCTACGGATATTATGGTTTATCGAGCAACTGAGTGTACTAACATTTGAAAACGTGCTCCATCGACCAGTATGTCACATTTAGGATCTTTTTTTTTGTCTTTCTCTGTCCAAATCATTCATATTAATGCGCTGCTCCATAGTTAAACTTGTTTCATCCTTTACGATACAAAGCACATGAAATTCATAATCCTCAGTGTTGTGTTCATCTCCATTTGTATCATTTAATACATTTCTGCTATTCATGCTGGGACATTCGTGCGAAATGGCCCAATTTTTTACATTCACTACAAGTACCACTTCGAGCCGGGCAAGATTTATCATTTCACGGTGATTCATGCTTCCACATCTTATACATTTATTCTCAGATGCATTTATGGGTCTTGATTTATCATTGTAACTCTTTTTACCCTTTCACACTTTACTCTGAACGTTACTAATTGGTTCACTTGTCACTTTACTTTCATCAGATTTCTTTATTGTTCTAAGATTTATTTGTGTGATTTAATTCATTATTCTTGCACATTTTAATGTTAATTCTTCACCTTTAGCTAATTCAAGAGCCTGGAGAAAATGTTGGATTATTTGTGTTCCATAATTTCTCATGGATGATTTTATTGGGTGTGTGTATCCTCACCTGGTGGCTACCTGTAAATCACATTATCCTTAGTCCCTAATGTCCTCATCAATCAATCAATCAAGGATTTGTGAAGCGCGACTACTCACCTGAAAGGGTCTCAGGGCGCGGGGGAGGCGCGGCTCCAGGATGTTACGGTGCTTCCTCGAAGAGCCAGGTCTTGAGTCCCTTCAAGAACTTGGCAAGTGAAGGTGTCTGACGGAGGTGGAGAGGGAGGATGTTCCATGCCTTGGCCGTAAGGAAGGAGAAGGAGCATCCTCCTGTTCTGGTCTTCTTGGTGCGGCTTCCGCCGCAAGAGAGAGCTGTGCTGGGACATCTGTTCTTTATCCACTTGGCGACTGCTTCCATTCCTTCTTGAAAGTTGTGTTTGGAGATGTTGGGTTCGTTGGCTAGGGAGAGGATGAGTTGGGTGTCGTCGGCGTACGATACGATGTTAAGTCCGTGTGATCTGACGATGGATGCGAGCGGGCCATGAAGACGTTGAACAGGGTAGGGCTGATGGAGGATCCTTGCAGTACTCCGCAGGTGGTCGCTGTGGGTCCCGAGAGGAAAGGGGGGAGTCTTTACGTTTGAGGTGAACGCCATCTCAAACAGGAGAGAAAAACAAGAAGTGGTGGAATCCTACCCATCCAGGAGTTGTATATACACCCCTACTGCCCCACCCAGGGCTATTACATACACCCCTATTACTCACATCACTTCCTAACCATACCAAGCCACGTGAAGGCCAGGTTTAGGGTGAGCTGTAATGACGTTGACAAAGACATTAGAGACTAGGGATAATGAAATTTACTGACACTAACCGGGCATTATCCCCACAACCTATGTCCTTGTTCCAGTCATTACTTTTGAGGAGTACCCATACAAAAGCTGGCCTTCAAAACAAATAAAACTCTCTCTAGAGAACTGATAACAAAATACACCAATCATGCTCCTCAAAATGTTAATCACTGTAAGGACAGAAGAAATGTGTGAGAATTTGTGTGTATTATAATACACACAAATATGGTATGGTTGTGAGACTTTACTGTCTAATACACTCGCACAAACTGGCTTGGGTCCAGTCAGTCTCGTTTGCAAAACCTTTAGCTCAACCCAGGGTAGCTGGGCTTCGAGCAGCAAGGCTTAAACAAAGAAACCAGTGTAAAGTATTTAGAAGCAGCAAACAACAGAATAAGAAAGTCAAGCGAAATGCAGTGGTGGCTGCTCCCAGGCAGCAGTAGTGGTGCGGGGAGGGGGGGTCTAAAAAAAAGATCAATTACCTGCTGGCCGCCGCCTCTCCTCCATCTTCTTCCTTCTTTGTGAACAGGAAGCAGGAAGCACCCAGGCTCCCCTAAGCCAATCACAATGCTGCAATGCAGTATTGTGATTGGTCTGAGCGCCGTGGTTCAGCTCTCAGAAAGGGACAGGGAGCCTGGGCATGTTCTTCACCCACAACATGCAAAGTGCGCATGACTGTTTGGCTGGCCCAAGACGGCTGGCCAAACAGTCATGCGCTCTTAGAGAGTGCCACTACTCCTCCTCCCTGCTCTGCACAGCCCAGCCCCGCCCCGCAAAACTGCCTCAGCACGGAAAAATAAAATTATAATAACATTGCATTATTATCATTTTTTGCAGTGCTGAAAAGCAGTGGGGCAACGCTCCTGACGACATGAAAGAAATCTGACAACTATTTATAAAAATAGATTATATTTTAATGAATTTTTAGAGTCCAAGATGAACAAAATCCGCCGGAGGTTCCCAGAGATATAGATTTTTAAAGTAAATGTAAATCTCAATACTTTTAGTCACAACAGCAAACAAGCAAACCGTAAAGTTTGGAAAAGTTTGAAATGTTCTGTTTGGCTACTCCGGCCCGACTAGGGCAACCAAATCCTGTAGAGAGAAGGTCAGGGGGACAACAGGGAGTATTTAGACAGTTACCTGGTCACCACAGCGTTCTACAGGCCAGTCCAGTTCTGAACTTTACATCATGTTCGCCATAGACTTTAACAGAGCAATCCTGATGCTTAGGGATGCCGGAGATGGAGGATGCTCAAGAATGCTCTGGCTGCTCTGCAGTCGACGGGGATGTCCTTGCTGTTATTGTGGTTGCTGGGACTGAAACGGCCAGCGAGAGGAGGGCAGGGAGGTGGGAAATGAAATGGACAGCGATAGAAGTGCAGAGTAGGTGGGGAACAAAACAAACAGAGGAAGGATGGCGGGGGAGCAACACGTGTGCTGTGGGGCCATTTTGTTTTTGAAGTACTTGTAGCAGAGTGTAACCAGTGGAAGGACAGTGGCCGCAAATGGGAAGCTGTGCTTGGTCCATGTTCCATGGCTGGGACAGCAGCCCCATGAAGAATGCAGGAGGAGGTGACTAGCCAGCAGGAAGCAGGAGACGTGACCAGTAAGAAGCAAGGAAATAATAGTGATGTGGAAACCTACCGATGGTAAGTACTGGTAAGTAATGGGCAGGCTCTAAGCCTGCTTACAACGCAAACATGCTGTAGGCGAAACCTAAAAAGTGGCCCAAGTAGGCAGACTGTGGCACTTTTGAACTGGTAAAGACACACTTTATAAGTGTTTTACAAAGTATAAAAGACTGTATGGATTTTATCTTGCTACAGGCAATATTTGTTTTAATATCAGGGAACTCAACAGTAAAAACTGACACAGTAGACCATAAAACTGGCCACAAACAGCAGGGCCAGTGAGCGTGGGGGAGGGATCAAAGGCGTGGCAAAAAAGAATAAAATATTCTGTAACTATTTTGTTGGTATTTCACCTTCAAATAACATTTTAAATAGCACACATCTTAAATGAAAAATTAATGCAAATTAAGCTAATCAGTGAGAGATGCACTATTTTACATTTTGAAACCTCTATTGGTTAATGTGATCACTGCAGATATCTGTAAGTGTTACCAGAGAGCCACATAATTGAGTTCTGGTTGGTGCAATGGGGTATAGTGATGTGTGTTTTTAGCGTTACGATGTCCCAGCTTATGACATAAAGCACTGAGGACGTATAGTGGAGTAGAGTTGAGTGGCGTAGAGTGTCAGAGTAGAGTAGAGTGTTGTGGAGTGGCATAGAGTGTCGTGGAGTGGTGTAGAGCAGAGTGGCTTAGAGGGTGTTGCATATAGTTGGATAGAGTGTTGTAGTGTAGAGTGACGTTGAGCAGAGTAAATTTCCATGGAGTGGAGTGGTATAAAGTGGAGTAGAGTGTTGTAGTGTGAAGTGGCATAAAGTAGAGTGGAGTGAGGTGGCATAGAGTGGAGCTGTGGAATGGAGTACAGAGTTGTAGAATATAGTGGAGTAGAGTGGCATGGAGTGGCATAGAGGGAGTTGCGAAGAGCTTCATAGAGTGGAGTAGTGTTGTAGAGTGGCATAGAGTGGAGTAGAGTGTTGTAGAATGGAGTGGCAGAGAGTGGAGTGGACAATGGCGGCTCCTCCGCTAAGGCGGAGGAGTGTCGCCCCACTGCTATTTGAGCTGTCCAAAAAGAAAAAGAAAATGATAATAACAAGACGTTATTATCATTTTATTTTTCTGTGCGGGACTGTAGCCAGGGCAGGGTAGGGCTGAGCACAGTGAGGAGTGATTTGCACTCCCTAAGTGCACATGAATGTTTGGCCGGCCCTCCTGGGTCGGTCAAACATTCATGCGCACTTAGCATGTTCTCCACCTGGCTGTGTTGCACAGCCCGATGGAGAACATTCCCAGGCTCCCAGGCACTACCTGAGTGGCCAAACAGGCCGTTCAGACCAGCTGCTCATGAAGCTTCATGATTGGCTAGGAGAATCGGCTTCCGGTGCTGCCAGTGCAGACGAAGCGGGCGGAGGAGAGGCGTGCGACTGGCGGCTGCGGCAAAGGGAAGGTAAGTTTATTTTTTTTATCCATTCCCCCCGCCCCACCATCCCCATTCCAAGGCAGCCGCCACTTGGAGTAGAGTTCAATGGAATAGAGCGTCATAGAGTGAATATCGTGGAGTAGAGTGGACTAGAGTAAAGTGCAGTGGTGCAGAGTAGATTTACATACAGTGCACTGGTTTTGAGTAAAGTGGTGTAGAGTCCATTGGCGTAGAGTGCAGTGACGTAGAGTAGAGTGGTGTGGAGTATATTACAGTGACATAGAGTGCAATGGCGCAGAATGGAGTAGCGCAGAGTGGAGTAGACTGGCGTAGACCCAAATTGAATTTAATGTCACTTTTAATGAAAGGCAACTTTTAGAAAGTTGCCACTCTGTAACCCAGTTTGTTCAGTGGCCTCACACGGTCGCTAGCCACCAGACAGCCTTCTGCCCTCTTGGGGAGTATTGTGTATGACTCCCAGGCATAGGAACAATGGTAGCCTGCTACAGAGGAAGATGTTACCTCCCCCTTGCTGGAAGCCACTCGGGATGTTGGCCCAAAAGGCGAGCTGCCTTTGGTGGGCAAATGGTAGTCACACTCCTGAGGTGTTGCCCCTTTGTTCAGGTAATCCATTAAATACAATGGGGTGACCCTGTGTCCCTCAGAACCTGGGTGAACAATGTTATATAGCGACAGATGGTTCGATGGCGGAATACAACAATCATTTCTTTGAACAATAAATGTCTAGACTGGTGAATCAGTCACTGAAGGTTATATCCATAAATGATCAGGGAACAGCGGCTCGGGATGGAGACTCTGATTATTAGCCCCGTAGACAAATGAATCTAATCCAGCCTGGATCTACCTGTGACATCACACTCAACGTGATTCCATTAGAAGACACATCCTTTCTTCTGCTAATTTGAAGGTTCTTGACTCCGCAAGGTGTAGGACTTCAGCTAATATCTGCACACATCCAACCCCATCACGATTTTGACCATGGTGAAATTCACTTCATCCTTATTGTGAGGGGCCATATTTTTCATTTCTTTTGGCACATTGTTTGTGCAGACCATTCAGGCTTCATCCCTTTTGGTCCCCTATCAGGCTGCACCAGAGTTTTATGTCCTGAAGAAGACCCGCCTTGATGAGATAAGGAAACACATCTTAAATGGGTCAAAACGTCAACAAAACTTACAGTATGTGCTCCGCAACCGCTCCGAACATGTCTAATAACGTATATGACTAATACTATGGGCACAGACTACACAGAGTTACTACTACGGACCTCAGTTGGTCTGAACTTTGTGAATCTGAAGATAGAGGCCTTAACATTTGTTAGAAAGCTAAAACTACGTAAGCACTTTGCCATGAAGAATCCTATAATAACAACCAACATTAGTCTTCCGGAATCAAATTCTACGCATTTCTCCATTGGTGATATCCCTGCCATATTAGAAATTAACAACTTGGACATGTCAGGAGAGACAAGTGGCCCCATATCCATGCAAGATGAAATCGAAATCCCTTTATTGAACCAAATAGGGTTCACAACAGACCACAGCATAGATAGTGGATTAAAACCAGGGAGAAAATTTACACCTCATCTGCGACTGCTAACCTGGTTGATATATTTCATGAACTGTTAATCGATTACATCAACAAAGTGAGGATGGCTGAACGTCGAAAAATCCATAACAATAGCGCAGGATTGGTGTGAGTTAAATGCATTGAGGAACAACAAATCTATTATTCTGAAATCCTCAGATAAAGGCGGCAACGTCGTTGTCATGAACACCAACCAATATACCAGGGAAGTGAATAGGCAGTTGAAGGTGAGAGAGCACTATTTGGAACGAAAGAGCAACCCTATAATCGATCATCAAAGGGAGTACCATACTATGCAAAAGGATGAGCCGATCAAGGGCTTTTGTCTATTGAGGAGCATCTGTATCTAAAGATCGATCACGCCAGGACACCTGTCATCTATTGTCTCCCGAAGGTGAATAAGGATCTTAAAAACCCTCCAGGGAGGCCAATGGTTAATATGATTGGCTCTCTACTAGAGAACAGCTTCAGGTTTTTAGATCTGTTTTTATGTCACTATTTTACGAGCTTGGCATTGTATTTACAGGACACAAAAGATTTTTTATGTAAGATCAATACAATTCCATGGCATAGCAGTTACATAATGGTAACAATGGACATTTGTTCCCTCTACACATCCATCTCCCATGATTATGGCATAAAAGCTTGCCGCTACTTTTTAAGATCAAGATCTCTGGCACTTGCACAACATACTACAATGCTTCTCACGATGCTCTCTTTTTGCCTAACACACAATGTCTTTCTCTTTGACAAAAATATATATCTCCAGAAGCAAGGCACGGCGATGGGGGCAGCATTTGCCCCCACATATGCTAACATCTACATGGGGTGGTGGGAGAAAGGAGTTGCATGAGCTGAGAGTAATGCGCACCACACCAGTAAGATCATGATGTGGGTGCGTTTATTGACAATTTATTCATCCTATGGGATAGAGATGAAGTATCGTTGAGTGGGTATGTTGAAAATTTAAACATCAACCCTTTCTTTCAATATACAGTTGACTGTTAAATGGAGCATGTGTGAGATTGATTTTTGGATGTAAATTTATGAGTAGTAAGGAAGTCTATCCAAACCAATGTCTTTTGGAAGAAGACTCCATGTAATTCTATACGGCAATAGTGGTCACCCGCGCTCCTTGAAATGGAGTATACCGTACAGTCAGCTACTGAGGGTGCGCAGGATCTGTTCAACTAATGAACTATTTGAAACAAAAGTCCGAATGATGATTGCCAGGTTTTCTGAGAGGGGATATCCGGCACAGGATCTTAGAGAAGCCAAACAGAGGCTTCTGACTGTGAATAGAGAACAATTGTTGTTTTCTAACACCAAGGTCAAATCCACAACCGCACCGGGGGACACATGTACACAGGACCTGACGATACGCTTTTTTATGGGCTACAACATGGAATGTGGATCAACTAGTCCCCTAATCAAACACAATTGGCACATCCTGCAACATGATGAACATCTAAAAGACATTATAGGCCAACAGCCTAGGATCACATATCGCAAAGCACCATCATTGGGTGATATGTTGACAGGATCTATGTTCTATCAGGAGCCTGATTGGCTCACAAGCAGAAATAATGGTTTCAGGAAATGTGCGACCTGAAAGGCTTGTAAATTTGGAATTAACAGTACAAGCTACAAGACATTTGAAGGCAGGTCATGCCAGATCAGGGAAAAGATCACATGTGAAACGGAATTTGTGGATTATGTCTTGGAGTGTGGTTGTTGAATGCGCTATGTGGGTAGCACTATCAACAGGCTCAGACTATGGATTTTACAGCACATCAGGGCTATAAAGCACCAAGATCAGGCTTACCCCATGGCGAAGCATTTTTGGCAAGTGCACCAAGGCAAATTAACATCTTTGCAATATTATGGCATAAAGCACATCAAGGTTCACCAGCGTAGAGGAAACAGGGAATTGGAACTACATCAATGTGAATCAAAGATGATTATTCTCTTTGGCACTGAGAAACCGTGGGGGCACAACCTTGACGCATGTCCATTGGTGAACAGTCTGTACCTTTATGCCCACAAAGTGTGTAGTTTTAGAACCTGGATTTTAAGAACCTGTGTGTTTTTTAGTCGAATCCCCCGAAACCTGAGATACGGGGAAACGAAAGAGGTTCTATTTGAGAATTTTGATGTACTGTATAGCACTTGCACTTTAGAGAATGTTGAAAGGGACATGAATTAGTTTCAGTTTTAGTTTTTGGCCCAGCATCTTGACAATTTGCACAAGGCATTGGGGTTTGGATAGAGTGCCAGATTGCATGCAGTAGGATTTGTTAGAACTAAGCTGGAAAGGCAGTGTACGAGAATTTGTGATTATGATGTTATTTTAGGACCGCCATAAAGTACATTGTTAAAAAAAAAAACAGGTGATGTACCGCATTGGAGGTTGGACCTTAGTGTCCGCACACAGTACTAGCGTTTGAACATTCACCTTATAGTAAAACTTTTAAAAAATTGTTTATAATTAGGAAGTTGCACTTTACAAGCCTACAGTATGTCATAGGACTTTACTGCAATTATTTGTCAGAAGCATTTGCACTTTAAGATCAGATCAGATTGTCTGCAGATATGCACTGACACTTTTTTAAATAGTTAGGTAGAAGAGACTACTATGTTTACAAATGTAAATTGAACTATCCATGGGTTATACTTGAAAATATTCTTCTCTGTTGTTGGTATTTGAGATTAGGTATCTGCACTTTAATTGACCAGAAAGGTGCATTTGCACTTTCATGGGACTTGTGCAATACTATTGGGGTACAACCATAACGAACAGTTAGTAATCGGTAACCCCATGCATAGCTTGATATAAGTGGATTGCACTTGCACTTTATTGTGCGGTAATAAAGAGATAACGGTATATGGATATTTGCAATAAGTGAAAGATATGAGATGTACTGGATATCAATAGAAAAGAATATAAAGTTTACTAGGAATAAACTGAAAAGGAAGAAACTTATAAAAACCAATAGATACCCAGGATTGTGTTGGTGCATTCATAGACCGTTTATAGGCCAGGGTGCCATACTGAAGAAACAAGATATTTGTGTAATATGCAGTGTGCATAAGTATTGAATAGAATATAGTATTGTGCTGGAATAACTGTTGGAAATGGATAGGCTGTGTTTGGGCGCTTACACAAAAAGTTTTGATTGATGAGCTCCAAATGTGACTTACATATAATGTTTGTGACTAACGTACCTTGAAAGAGCAAAAAAACCTATACAGAAATGGTGTGGAATATGAAGCTGAGTCCCACAAAAAAAGTAACAAATAAAAAAAAGGGGGCAGGGTGGGAATACACTGACCCCCCCCCCCCCCCAAATACGGTGCCGCAAATTTGCGGGTGGATCCAGGGGGGCAGTGTTTATTGATTATGCTGGGGTGCCCACATGGCACATCCCGCCTCCCGGGAACCACCACCTCCCCGGGACAAACAATAAGATTAGTGTGGGGTAGGCCCGTATGGCCTCCCCCGCAGTCCTGAGGACCGCCACCTCCCCAGGGCTAATGTATTAACAAAGCTGGGGGGGCCTCTTGGATCCCCCTGTGGTCCCCAACATGAGAAACTGGGTGCCCTCGGTGGAACCAGGGCACCCAGTATTGTGTCCAGGCCCCAGGGAATGGGGTCCCTGGGGTCAAAATCGGCCAGGGAGGGGGGCCGAGTGGCTCCCCCTCCCATGTTTTAAAAAAAAATAAGCAGAAAATAAAGGGCAGGCCAGAGGGGATGGGGTCCTTGGGGCCGAATTCAGCCCAGGGAAGGGGGGGCCACACTGCTCCCTTCCTTTATTAACAAATATTTAAAAAAAGAAAAATAAAGGGCAGGCCCGGGTGGATGGGGTCCCCGGGGCCGTAATCGGCCCGGGGAGGGGGCAGAGCGGGCCCGCCTACCCATTCTAAAAATTCCTGGCCCTGGGGGATGGGGTCCCCAGTGCCAAAAACAGCCCAGGGAAGGGGGGCTACACGCCCCCCCCTTTCATTATAATAAAAAAAAAAAAGAAAAAGCTACCGCACAACGCCGGAGGCCCTGACCCCTTTCTGCACCACTCTGCAATCGCGCCTCCTGGCACACTACTGGTTCGGGGATTAAGTCCCCTTGGCTCCTGAAGGCCACAGGACTTTAGTGGTCTTCTCCCCCCAACCAGTAGTGTGCCAGGAGGTGGGTTTGCAAAGTGGTGGAGAAAGGGGGCATGGCCACCACAGACCCCTCAGCAATGCAGCTGTGTGGGGCTAAATGGAGGAAAGAGGAGGGGTAGTTGGCCCCCAAGGACCTTCAAGAGCCAAGGGGACTCCCTCCCCCAACTAGCAGTGCACCAGGAGGCACGTTTGCAGAGTGGTGGAGAAAGGGGGCAAGGCCTCCGACAACCTCTTAGCAATTCGGCTGTGTGGGACTTACTGGAGGTCACAGGAGGGGTAGTTGGCCCCCAAGTACGCCCCCTTTCTCCACCACTCTGCCAACGCACCTCCAGGCGCTCTACTGGTTGGGGAATGTAGACCACTTTACTTCTGAGGGACCTTGGGGGCCAAAAAGCCCGTCCAGTAAGTCCTACACAGCGGCATTCCTGAGAGCTGGTCGGAGCCCCCCCCTTTCTCAACCACTGTGCAAACGCGACTACTACTTAAAAATCCCTAGAAATTCACTGAAAAAACCAAAGGATACAGGGATGTTTTAGTTAGGAATTAGCATTTAAAAACCCTCAAACATTCACAGAAAAAACAAAGGTGACAGGGACATTATAGTTAGGAATTAGCATTTGAAAAACCTTAGCTCACTAACTATAACGGCTGAATTTCACTGGTTTTGTACGAGTGAATCCTGAGCCTAACTATAATGTCCCTGTAACCTTTGTTTTTTTCAGTAAATATATATCACTTTACAAGATGCGGATGCCGGCGTGCTGCCCAACCGTCAGGGGTGATTCCTCTTTCAGCGCTTCCGCCCGCACGCTACGATACGATTCCGTTCATCTCCGTTTTGGAATACGAAAAGGGCACTCCAAATGAAGTTTTTTCAGGTAATAATTTATTCACAATATGAGGAAAATCAACGCGTTTCGGTAGCCCCCGCTACCTTGGTCACGATTAAACATGCCATTTTGTTTACTAGACATAAATAAAGTAAAACAATCCCAGAATTCATTGTGATGTAGTGAAGCGTTCCTACAATACAGTAGAAACAGTGGGGGCCATCTTGTAACATCTAAAAGGTCACTGTTACAGTTTAGACCCGAATGATTTATCCCTTCGTGGAATCTTATACGCTACTAAGATGCAATATACTTTCAAATTAAGATGTAATATACTTTCAAATTAAAATGTTTGTCATAGGGAGTTGCTGCATCATGATGCTTATAGAGAAACAAAAGTAAACACTCAAATTTTCAAGTTGATCTAATAGAACTATTATATATCAGGGTGTTGTCCCCATATAATCCCCAATTCATATATACATCATTGAATCTTCAGACAGAATCCAATGCATACTTTTTGATATATCGTATTGGGATACATCATCTATTCAAAATCTCAATATTCCAAATAGTGATGCCCCATTGGGTCTACCCAATTTACACACATTTTACATCAATCCTGCCCCATTTGGCCTAGTACTTTTGTGTCTCCTGATATCATAATTCATCAAATATAGCTATCAAACCAAACTAAGATATGTATCTAGGGGGACAATAATTAATTACTTCTGTCATACTGATCATATGCGAAAATCTATCACAATTCTCTGACATGTTACCAAAAGCCATATTGTAACGGGTGAAATTTTGTAAACCGTGTATAGACTTCGCTGTAAGATTTTCAATATACGAAGTAAATACTGTTTCCTGTGTGCATTTGATCATTTATGGATATAGCCTTCAGTGACTAATTCACTGGTCTAGGCATTTGTTGTTTAAAGAAATTATTGTTGTATTCCCTCACAAAACCCTTTGTTCAGGTAGACCGGCTGGCAGCGGGAACAGAGAGGGGAGACAAGTGCCCAAACCGGTTTTCCCGAGGGTGCAAATTCCACAGGTAGCCATACCTCTAGGGTGGGCTACCAAGCTCCTAACATCCGAGGAAGAGTTCAGACATCATGGGAGTGGGCATACTAGTGCACCCTGGGATTGCTAGATGCCACATGTAGGCGGAAGTCGTCACAGGGTGGGAGGGATCCTTGTAGCCCATTGGCTAATAACCACATCATCCCACAGGGCACTTTTTTGGCATAAATATGGTACCTCTGGCACCCTGAACCCGAGATCACTACGGAACTGGTGAAAGAACAGAAGAAAGACTACCCTGCTGACCACTGGAAACAGGCTGCACCTGCCGCAGCTTGGGCTAGTGAAGACAGGACTGTGCCTGTGGCTCCAGGCTCTATAAAAGCATGCACCTGAGCCCGAGATCAAAGAAGTGACCATAGGGGTCAGTTGGCAGACCCCCTGGAACTAGCACCAGGGCTATCAAAGCTGAAGTAGCCCAACTCGGCAAGTCAGTAGCCTGTTCTGGACAATCACCACTAACAGCCTGTGGGTACTTCAAGAGACAGACCCTCGATGGTCAAAAGTTGCACCCGAGTCTACCAGACACAGGAGTATTGTCTGACTGCAAATTGGTCACCCAAGAGGGACACTAGCCTCCACCAGAGGATACTGCTGGACCCGCTGTGGACAGAGATCAGTAACCCGGCAGCAGTTAACCTCTACTGTCTCAAATAGGATTTTTAGAAACCCCGACCTCTATGGCCAAAGTCATCCCACCTGATCCGTGGACTGAGGAGTAATCGCAAGGACTTCCCCATCGACCGCACAGCACCCAGAGCATCCCTGAGCATCCTCCAGCTCCTGCATCCCCAGCATCAGGACCACTCCATTAAAGTCTATGGCGGTCGTAATGTAAAGTTCAGAACTGGACTGGGAAATCCTTTGGTGACCAGCTAACTGTCTAAATACTCCTTATTGGCCCCCTGACCTTCTCCCTGCCAGATTTAGTCACCCAAGTCAGGTCGGAGTAGACAAAAACAACTCTTTCAAACTTTTCAAAAGTGTTCCAAACTTTACGGTTGCCAATGCTTATTTGTGATTGTGACTAAAAGTATTGAGATTTACATTTACTTTAAAAATCTATATCTCTGGAACCCTCAGGTGGATTTTGTTCATCTTGGACTCTAAAAATTCATACAAATATAATCTATTTTTATAAATTGGTGTCTGCTTTCTTTCGTGTCGTGTGACTTTCTTATTCTGTTGTTTGATACTTCTTTACAGTAATTCATTTGTTTAAGCCTTGCTGCTCAGAGCCACAGCTGCCCAGAGTTGAGCTAAAGGTTTTGCAAATGAGCCTGACTAGACCCAAAACAAATTTTGTAAGTGTATTACACGGTAAGGTCTCACAACGATACCATATAATACACCCTAATCCTCACGTTTCTTCTGTCACTACAGTGATTAAAATTTTGAGGAGCATGATTGGTGTATTTTGTCATCAGTTCTCTATTGAGAGCTTTGTTGGTCTTGAAGGTCAGCTTTTGTTTGGGTATACCTTAAAAGTAATGACTGGAACAAGAACATAGGTTGTGGGCATAATGCACGGTTACTGTCAGTAAATCTCATTATCCTTAGTCTTTAATGTCTTCGCCAAGGTCATTATGGCCCACCCTAAACCTGGCTCTCATGTGGATTGGTATGGTCAGGAAGTGATGTGGGTAATAGAGGTGTATATACTACCCCTGAGTGGGTGGAATTACCCCACCACTTCCTGTTTTTCTCTCCTGCTTTACTTTGGCGTTCACTTCAAAAGTAATGACGGTGGCAAGGACATTAGGGACCAACGATAATGTGATTTACAGGTAGCAACAGGGTATTTTCATCTCTGCTTGACCATGTTACTGCTGTTATGTTTAAACGCATTCAAGGCATGTTGACTCATCAGCAACTAGGAAGAACAAATCAACACATGGTTATAGTGACATCTACTGGTGATAAAGGTTAAATACTTAAAGAAATTACCATTTATATGGACTAGAATACAGACAAGTGAACTTTTCAAGGCAACAGAAATATCTGTGCTCAATTAGGAAAAGTACATTGTACATAGAGAGGAAAAACACTTTTGCCATAAAAAAGCAGTGCACAGTAAATAAAAATATTGAGATAGCAAAACAGAAATAAGAAAACAAGTGGCTACTTTGTTATTTAAGTTTAACTTCACACAGACAAGAAAACTGTCACTACTTTTATTGTTTACATTTATTATTTTCACATAAAGACGAAGGTGAATAATTTTATTATTTAAGTTTATTAATTAATAAAAAAAAAAACAATGCCACATTTGGCAGCTTCTTCAAATAATTTTTTACATTTTCCAGGAGAACCCGAAACTTTGTGGGAAGGGTGGATGGATGCTTTCAAAATTTACATACTAGCGTCAGGAGATGAAAGGTATACAGATGATAGAAAACAAGCTACATTAGTGCATTCTCTGGGCAAGGAGAGTTTATGAATTTATCACATATAGCCAGATATACAAGCTGAGGAAGAGGAAGATAATGTGACTCTGTATGCAAAAACTTGAAGCAGCTATAGTTGTACTTTGGTCAAAAAATACAATGTCATCCTGGAGCATTAGAAATTATTTTCTAGAGCACAGTAGGAAAATCAAACTATTGATAGTCATGTCGTGAGTTTAAGAGCATTGCTGGTAAATTGTGCATTCACAGACAACCATGATGAATGTATACGTGACCAGGCGAGGATGCGCACATCCAACAAAACCATCCATGAGAATTTGTGGAACACAAGTAATCGAACACTTCTCCAGGCTCTTGACACAGGTAGAGGTGAAGAATTAACATTGAAATATGTGAGAATAATTAATGAAAACAAAGAAATAAATGTTAGAATAATACAGAAATCAGATGAAAGTGAAGTGACAAGTGAACCAATTGGTAACATTCAAAGTAAAGCGTGAAAGGGTAAAAAGAGTTACAATGATAAGTTGAGACACAGATTTCCATCTGAGAATGAATGTATAAGATGTGGAAGCATGATTCACTGTGAAAATGATAAATCTTGCCCGGCTCGAAGTGTTACTTGTAGTAAATGTAAAAAACCTAGGTTATTGCACATAAATGGCCCAGCCAGAATAGTAGAAATATAAATGCAGTAAATGATACATATGGAGACTAAACACAACACTGAGAATGATGAATTTCATGCTTTGTATTGTAAATGGATGAAACAAGTTTAACTATGGAGCAGCAAATGAATATAAATGATTTCGACAGAGAGAGACGAAAAGAAATCCCAAATGTAACTAACATACTGGTAAATGGAGCACATTTTCAAATATTGGTACACTCAGATGCTTGATGCACCATAATATCCCTGTAACATTTTCTAAAATACTAGGAATTGGACAGAAAGGTGCACCTTTATTGGGACTGATTCATCAGGATGCTCTGGGCATGCAATTGCATCCAGGTGCAGAAGAACAAATTCCATTAGTAAGTCCATTACTAAATACTGATCAGGTAGTCCAGCATTATCCAGAAGTGTTTACAGATAAGCTAGGGAAACTCAGAGGGTTCAAACACAAAATAATATTGAGGAGAGGAGCTTGACTGAAGGTACATAAAGTCACAAACCTTCCATTAGCGGTAAATGATGCTGTAGAGTGTGAATTTAAAAAAACTATTAGATAACAGTATAATTAAAGAAATAGAATCTCCAGAATGGATGGCCCATAAAACCTGATTCTTCAGTATGTGTGAATTTTCATGATCTAAATAATGCCATATGGCTGATAGACACCAATTACCAAATATAAATGTGATGTTGGCCACAAAATGTAAGGCAAATGGTTTTCCAAAATAGATCTGTCATATGCTTTCCATCAGAGTGAGTTACAACCTGTATTCCAACACTTGATATCTTTTATTAAGAAATTTGAAACTTATCAATTCAGGTGCACGCCATTTGCATTGGGATTTGCGTCTTCGGTCTTTCAGAGGTTAATGCAGAATTTGCTTAAAGCAGTACAAGGGGTATTTTATTTTCAAGATGACATATTGGTCTTTGCTAAAAAATGAGAAAGAACATGGTGACAGACTGACCAAAGTACTAGGAATCTTTTTTATATATTATTTTATTCATTTTGCCATCAACGTGAATTGTCATAACAAGTAACTACAGTTCAAACTCATCCTCCCTCCCCTCCTACTCCCTCGGGGTCACATCGTCCTCTTTTAACACAGTGTAGGGTGGTAGTATCTGTGTCACAGTTCTGCCTTTAATTGCATTTGTCCATAGGCAAAATCATGGTGTGTCCCTTCATTTGCCGGGATTTTCCGGGTCTCCAGACACAGTCCCCTGTTCTTCGCCAGTTGTTCCTCTAACCTTCCATAGACCATCCTTCCCATATTTTGCCAAATTTATTGGGGCGTCCTCTTCCCTTATAAAGCATTAGGAATCTTGCATGATAATCGACTCTGGCAGTAGAAATTAAGAAATGTAAGTTGAAGGTAAATAGTGTACATAATTAGGTCTTACCATTGATGGAGAAGGGATCAAATCAAAAGTCAAGTTTGCGGACAATATTTTAAATTCACTTAAAAAGTTTAGATCATATTTAGGGGTGATACATTTTTGTAGTAAATAGTTTTTCTGACAAAACAAAGAATATGAGAGACTTACTAAAAATGAATAAGAGATTTGAATGGAACGAAATGTGACAACATGATTTGATGTCATTAAACAAGAACTTTCAATTGCTCCACCTTTGAGTAGCGTTAATGTGATCAACAGAACATTTATAACTATAGATGCCATCATGTATGGACTTGGAGCCTTTAATAAAAATGGTGGTCTTGCCACGATTGCTCTATCATTTCACTAACTTGCCACTTTATCTTCGACCTCCTATGTTCAAGGATTTGGAGTCCGATATACGGCATTTTATCTGGCATGATTCACGCAGCAGGGTGGTAATGGTTAAAATGTACCCGTCAACCACACAGGGAGGCCTGTCACTTCCCAATATGGAACACTACTACTTAGCAGCACAACTTCAATGGGTGGCACGCTGGCTCAGTGCCCGCAACCTTGGAGACATGTCAACACAGACACCCGGCCATACCCAGACTCAAATAGTGGCGCTCTTTCACCCTAATAGGAAGGGGAGCCCGCCTATACAATTATTGCTGAAGATAGCTTATCAATGCTATCGCCGCTGCCTTCGCCTGACACACCACCTGATACCGTATGCGCCCTCCCTGCCTATATTAGGTACCCCCAGAAAGCAACGAGCAGTATCTAACGCGGAGCTCATACAATGGGAGGAGGTGGGCATACTAACTGTGGGAGAGTTATTTAATGACGGGCAGCTTATCCCCTTTGAAGACCTGGCAGAAAACACTGGCCTACCACGCGGGCAGTTTCTACTGCATGCTGCGGTGACTCGTACGCTCACCACGCGGTGGGGAACCGCACTGCAGGAACCAGATACGCATCTTACCATACAATATTTGCACGAACTTGGAACTGGCCGCCATCTCACCAAATGGTTTGCCGAATCACTATGAGCCCACACAGCGCCACCACCTGCTATCTCTGCATGCCCATTGGGATGCGGACCTTCAGCGGCAGGTCACGGACCGTGAATGGAGCCACATACTTGAGAGCCCCGTGCAAATTCCCCGCAACACACGCTTTAGGCTCATCCAGTACTATATCCTCCACAGAGCCTACCTTACACCTGCCAAAATCAATAGAATTTTTAATCGTACAGATGCCAAGTGTGCCAGATGTAACGAATTGGGGGCCGATCTTATACATATGCTGTGGTCCTGCACTATTATACAACCATACTGGGCCGAAGTTATTAGGAGACTGGCATCGTGCACAGAGCAGACACTGGACTGGAATTGGGAGGTGTGCATCCTGGGTCTTTATCGTAGGTCTAAGAAACATAAAGTGACATCCAGGTACATTGACCTAGGCCTCATAGTAGCTAAACGATTACTTACACGCCGCTGGAAATCTCCTGAACCCCCCGTAGCCAGGGCTTGGTATCATTCCCTCTTATGTTGGGCACAGGCGGAGAGTGTTGCACTTCGCCGCGAAGATGCGATAGGGATACGTAAGCAACCATTGGCGCCAGCATGGGAAGCAATACTGTTAGATTTTCGCGCAGCAGAGCAAGATCAAGCCGCAACACCTGACAGGACAGTACACGCTCATGACGATAATGTCCCACTGATGTCACCCACCTAGACCCATTAGTACATGGATGCAGCATATTTAGTCATTGCTACTCCTTGAACTCTTAACTCGTACAGTGACCACGCAGGCGGCAATGTTTATGCCTATTCTAGGATTTGTCACTAAGCCGGAAGTTCTTTAATGGACTGGACTTATACCCTTTCCTTTAGTTAAATCATGTAATTTAGACTAATGGAGTATATTACTGTTAAACATACTACCATAAGTAAGCACTGGTTGAGACCTCGTTGCCTAATGTATCCTATTGTTTCCCTTTCCCCCCCCCCCCCATTTATCTTTGGTTTTTTCTCCTTCGCAATATATTGGAATATGTATTATCTTACATAGTAGCAGAGGTATAACCTTTTTCTTTTATATATAAGTGTATACTGTTTACAACCATGCTGTACACTGTATTGGACACCTGTGTCAGAAGATAACAAATGTGTATGCAGGCTGTCTATAAACTGTTTTGTTTATCAAACTTTCATGAACCTATAAAAACCAATAAAAACAAATTTAAACAAAAATGTATGGACTTGGAGCCCTTTTAAGTCAAGAACAAAGCGGAGAAGAACTTATTGCATATGCTTCCTGTACTCTGTCGGATTGTGAACAACGTTACTCGCTTACTGAGTGAGAGACTCTAGCTATATTTTGGGCTGTAAAACATTTTCAAATATATGTGCGGGGAATATCATTTGTGGTATGCAATGACTATAAACCATTTATTCATCAATTAACTACCAAAACATCTGTTTCAGAATCCCCCAGGATTGCGAGATGGTGGGCTAACTTGCAAGATTTTAATTTCACAATTATTCTTATCTGGTAAAAGAAACAAATCTGCATATGCACTATCTAGGCTTAAAGTCAGGGATAGATGGTGTAATAATTCAGAATTGCATGCAGATGAGTATGGAAGGGTTGCACCTCTGGAATATTTAGATGGGATACTATATGCGAGGATGAATGAAAACAGGCAGTCAAAGACGATCCTAAATTGTCAACTATCAGTAAGTGGATTAAGGAAGGTTGGCCAACAAATATTGAAGAATAGGATACATTTGCAAATGTTAAGAATAACCTCAGTGAAGATGAATGGGGTTAGAAAAGAGGTGTGAAGTTCTGGACATAGATATTGGAATATCCCCACAAGATATTGTGTGGTGCCCATTTTAAATGCATTAAATTCAACATGTTGAAACAGGCATACCTTACACCTGCCCAGATTAATAAAATATACTCAGGAGCCAATGCTTCATGCCCTCATGTCAGGATCTCACCTGGATTTTCTCATTGAGTGTGAGGATGATGCGAAGCTAAGTCCAAACTTCCACAAAAACAAGAGAGCTCAACAACGTCAAAGCTACTCCTGTCCAAAGGGGAAGACAGGAAGGGGCACATAACCAAACACGTATTCAGATGACGACTGCTTCGTAGATAACGTAGCTTCTTTAAGCATCTCCGAAGTCATCTACCTAGAACATAAACAAATGACATTACGAACACATCCTATCACAATAATAAACAATCCTTTATTGCCTACGGTGTTTGTGATATCTACCTGACTATTCTCCTCTCCCATCTATGCTGTGTAGAGAGTAATATTGGTGGAACCTCTTATGAACAGGAGTTGAGACTTCTGGACTGCACCCTAGGAATATAGAAAATATCTGTTTGTAAAATACAATTAAAATTTGTTTCACGCAATATCTTAAGTATGGAACAACAGCCTACCTCCTACTCATGGGCCCCTTGCAGCCTAGAATATAAGCGGCAATTTATACAGACACCTATCAAATAACCATTAAGGGGTAACTGGTACAAAAAATATAAGTGAGTGCATTACATCATGCTGAGCAACCGAGGTACATGGCATAGTATTCCAAAGTATCAAGTACTTAATGTCCCATCTCAATTCGTGACCTTAATTTTGCATGTGCCTGTTAATAATGTTCTCTCTTTTGCACATGTAATCACAATGTCTCTTATTTTTGCATATTTATTCCGAAAAAGACTTGGTTGCTAGAAAATACCTGTCTGTCTCTGGATTCACCAAAAGTACACAAGATAAGTATTTGAACTCCTGCACACGGCGCGCTATCCCAAAGATTGGCATCTCACTCCCTGTCTTCTTTTAATTCCTTCTTGCAGGTTGCTTGAATTGTGCTCCTCCGGATGAACTCTCCAGCCAAATATGCCGCCAAAAACCTGGAACCCGAAGATGCCAGGATTCTGTAAAGACGACAAGTACAAGGATGCCGAACAAAACACTGCTGAGGAGTTCGGGAAACCTGCGGGGACGCCAAGACAGAGGAAAACAGGAACTCGACGCTCAGGCAAGCATCTAACAGGAACTTGCAGCTGATGGAAACTAGAACGACAAGCAACTTCCTGTGGTGTAACGCGTAGCTTTATAGGCTACGCGCTCCACCTCCATCATGGCTGCGGAACGCAAGGTGAATGCCAGACAAGCCCGACACCTCGCTGTAAACTTTTGAATGCTGATTAGCTACATATGCTTTAGTCCGGCCCTTCCCTCTTCCCATATTGTTTGAGAGTTCTTGAGTTACTGTCGAACACGACAAGCCGTTCACTTACCACCTCCCCATATGTTGTATTGCAGGACTTATTTCCTCACCCTAAACTTGAGAAAGCCTCTACTAAGTTTCTTGAATTGGCTCTCCTTCTAGAGAAGCGCAATGTTATGATTAACTGAAAGAGCTCATCTCCACTAAATATTGAAACTTGGGCCAAAGTCTCACTTTCTTGGTTTCAATCTGAGAGTACCCTGTTACTTAGACAGTAGGAACCTGGACACCTAGCCTGTCACTTGCCTGTGCCATCCAGTTCCTGCTTGTTCCAGCCTGATCCAGTGACACCGCCGCTGCCTGGGTTTTCCTACCTGGGTTTACCTGCTCATCGTTCTTCCTGCCAACAGAAGCCCCGCTCACTCCTGGATCTACTTAATGCAGGCTGTAGCGCAGCTGCATCAGAAGTCACCTGGACACCTAGCCTGCTACTTGCCTGTGGCCTCCAGTTCCTGCTTGTTCCAGCCTTATCCAGTGACACAACCGCTGCCTGTGTTTTCCCACCTGGGTTTTCCCGCTCACCGTTCTACCTGCCAACAGAAGCCCTGCCCACCCTAGGACCTACTTAATGCAGGCCGCACTGCGACAGCGCCACTGGCATGCCGAAGGCACACCAAAGGCAAGCCCGTCTGCGCCCCATACCGAGCCCATTGCCCCCTGGGCCTTCCACCCCCGAAGATACACCATCACCGGGCTCTACACCCTCAACCCCGGATGCCAGAACATACACTGCCACCACACCAATCCACGCTTCACAGTAGGATATTTCTCCTTAACCCACTCCCTCTTCACCTGCCACAGTACACACACCAGCTCACTGACCAGCCTCACCCTGAATACACCACAGACACCACCTGAACAAAAACACCAACTCGCATGCACCCTTCTCAACACACACTCACTATGCAAACACACCACCGAGATTTGGGACCTCATCTCCACCCTCACACCCGACGTCCTCTTTCTCACTGAGACCTGACTCAACCCCACTTCCGCACCCATCACCACTGCAATACCCGAAGGATACAAGATCACCCACTGCGACCACATCAACAAGCCTGGTGGAGGGATGGCCACAATACACAAAGAATCCATCCAATGCACCACCACAGTTGAAGACATCACCCCAGCCATGGAACACCTCAACTTCTGGCTCCAAACAGACAGCAAAACCGCCATCAGGGACACCCTCGCCTACCGAGCTCCAGGACCACGTCCAGCCTTCTGCAACTTCATCGCTGATTTCTTCGCCCCCCCTCGCCACAGACTCCAATAACTACATTTTCCTCGGTGACCTCAACTTCCATTTCAACGACTACAATGACATCAACACTAACAACCTCCTCGACAGCATGAATAACATCGGTCTCACCCAACTCGTCCACGACCCCACGCACACCGCAGGTCACACCCTAGACCTCATCGTCACCTCTTGCGATCACATCAGGTACAGCCACACCACGAAACTTACCTGGACCAACCACTCCATCGTCCACTTCAACATCACCAGTTCATGGACCTCCACCCCCAGTCTGCCCAACGACCCACACTGCATCTAGAGAAAAGTCTCAAAGTACACATGGATCAACGCCCTCAACAGCACTCACCCATCTCCTCTAACAACCTAGACCAGAACGTCAGAAATTTCAATAACTGGATCACCAACTGTGCCAACAGTGTCGCTCCCATCAGCAACAACACCCACAGATGGTCCACTAAGCAGGCTAGCTGGTACACTGGAGACCGCAGATCCACTAAACGACAATGTAAACAACTGGAAAGGTTACAACCGACGAGACCGCTTTTAAGACAGCCCTCAGGTTCTGCCATAGACAGTTGAGAAAATCGAAGAAAAAGACCCTAGTAACATGCATCGAATCAAGCTCCGATAATAGCAAAGAACTTTTCAACATCGTCAAAGAATTCTCCAAGCCCTCAGCTGCAACAAACAACATTACTCCCTCACAGGAACACTGAGACAACCTTGCAAACTTCTTCTGTTACAAGATTGCCAACATCTACAGAAACTTCAAACCCCAGCCCAAGGCCACTGACATCTTCAAGCAACACAATGACCAATGCTACCAACACAGACATCTGACTAACCAGATGGAGCCAGCTTGCCCCACAGGACACCGCCTCTACCATGAACTTGGTCCACTCAAGGGCCCCAACCAAGCTATGCTCTCACCAAATCAAAACCAGACTCAGCCACATATTCACCATCTTGTTCAACACCTCAATTGCCATGGCCATCTTCCCCGAGGAATGAAAACATGTAGAAGTCAGCACCCTACTAAAGAAACCATCGGCAGACCCCAGCAAACTCAACAACTACCGACTGATCTCCCTGTTCCTGGCCAAAGTATTAGAAAAAGGATCACTGACAGAATATCGACGACCACAATATCGAGGTCCCAAAATATCGACACCTAAATATCGAAGTCAAGAATATCGACATCCTATCTATATCATGGTAAGCACAAAAATAGCGGAAAAAAAATATCATTGTAAAAAATATCGTTGTTAAAAATATCGTTTTTTTTAAATGTGTAAAAAATAATATAAAATAAAGTAAATAATACATATAATTTAAAAAAAAGATAGTTATAATTATTATAAAATATTTAAAAGTAGAAATAATAAATATGTTAAAAAAAAATTAAACATACATATATATAAAATTGTATATATTTACTTAGTAATATTAATTAAAAAATAAATGTAATAAATAATAAAATGTTAGGGGCCCATTACGATACCCGGCGTAAAAAAATCCGCCAGGCATGGAAGCGGCAAAAATCCGCCCGCACACACCGTCTGAACACCGACCACGCCATTACGATGACACAAACCGAAAACCGCCATCGGCGGAAAAATCACACAAAATACCGCCCGCCATCGTCCGAGTCGGAGTCAAACCGCCCGCCACGGACGGAAACACGCACGACAACACAAAACCGCCCGCCCTCACGGCCGACACACCGCACGTGAGATTACGATCGCACCGCCATGAGCGCGTGAAAACTACAAATATACCGCCCGCCAGCGCAAACAACGCCGATGAGAATCGACACGGCAGAAGCCATGGCGCCCACGTCCCTGCACAGAAACCATCCGCTGACAAAAACAATCGCACACAACATGGCCAACAAGTCCACACAGCAAGGCACGCACAAATACACAAGCACAGTACACATCCCGAAAACACCCCCCTGGACAAACAAAAACTACAAAGGCCAGAACCCCAGACACAACACACCTGAAAACAACAGACCATGAGGACACACCCACATAGGTAAGTACAAAAGCAGCACTCCCACAGACCACAACCCCTTGCAACATTGCAAACTAGAGAGGAGAGGAGAGGACACAGTGACACAGCAAGGACAGCAGCACACCAATGAAACGCACACATCACAACCACCACCACCACCACCACCCCCACCACCACCACCAAACACCGGCACCACAAACCCCCTGCACAGTACACAACACACACCGCACCAGCACCACAAACACCATGGCACCACAAAGAATGCCCAAGTTCACGCCCATTGAGCTGACGGTCATGGTCGACGAGATCATCAAGGTGCACCCACAAATCTATGGGAACATGGTCCAGCACACACCACTAGCCACCAGAAACAGAATGTGGAACCGGATCGTAGACCAGGTCAATGCAGTCGGGACCCTGCCCAGGAACAGAGTCGAAATAAACAAACAGTGGAATGACGTCAAGAGCCTGGTCAAGAAGAAGGAGACCAAGAACAGAGAGCTGGCAGCCGTCACTGGCGGAGGGAATCCCGCGCTCTTCAAGACCTTCAAAGCGTGGGAGGAGAAGGTGCGAGTCATCATACATCCCGAGATCCTCGCCGGATTAGCAGGGGGAGTGGAGGCTGGTAAGTACAAACTAATGTATACCAGCACACCGCTATGTACTCACATGCACTACCACCATGCCACAGCTCCCAGGGACAAAAACCCCCATGACCAGCACACAATACACAACACATCACACACACATGCAACAGACACCACCACACACAGCCCAAACCGAACAACTGTAAGATGCGTGGGGACATGTGTACACTCAGCCAGCCACGTAACCACCAACAGGTCCCCAAATATGCCAGAAGCGCCACAACGAGCACCCACCACACCCATGTGTCCGCCACAGCTGCACTAACCGACAAGTAACAGGTAAGTGGCAGGAACACAAAGTGCAGTGGGTGGGAGGGTGGACAGCCCAAGTACAACACACACCAGGCCCCAGTCCCACAGCACAGCAAGGAGGAGCATCCCCCACACCCCACAGCCACGTGTCAGCCACCGCAGTGCACAACGACAGCCGAAAGGTAGACATCACGGTCCACAGCAATCGGTGTCAGTGGGTGTCCAGCCACCACCACGACCCACAACACCCCCCCACCCCCACAGACCTGCAACATGGAGCACCCCCGCTTAGAACCATGTGGCATCCAGTACAGTGCACGCCCGAACAACCTGCAGGTGGGAAACTGGACAGGGCTGGATTACTGGAGGCATGAGGACCGTAACACGACCAACACATGGGACATGTCACGTAGCAGACGAACACGCAACACCGCCCACCGTCACGAACAAGTGAACAATGTGCACACGGACATGAACCACAGACTCACACCTCACATGACCCATCACAGACACAGCAACACCCAAGGAGCCACGTCTGCATGCACAAGCCACACTGAATATAGTACCACACGGCAGCCACTGTGCAACTCATCACACACAACCGAAACACCATTGAAGTCCTGTCCATGTAGCCCCTACTGCCTGTCAACCACACACCCCACAACTACGCCTATGTAAGACAAACAACACTAGACGCAACAGAGCGGAACAACATAAATGCACACGAACACCACTGAACCCATCAAACACACAGACACACCATGCACATACAACATACCATCCATCCCATCCGTCAGCCCCAGTCTCATGAAAGGCATGTCATCCGCACAGCTGCCACACATACAGCAGTCACGCTAAGATACATGCCCATGACCAACCATGTGCCAGAAGTCAATGAAGCGCACGACACACTGTGAGCAACAACACACAACATGGGCCACACCCCCCGAGCACTGCAGTGATGCACATGGCACAGGGCAGCACGCACACCAAGGAGATGGGACAACTGCAATACGTTGGCTGGCACACAACCAACACTCACTCATAACGATGCGTCCAATGCCATGTCCAGTAATCACAACAGACAGCAAATATGCAGGCCATGTCAGGCATGCACACACCTCAGACCATGCACTGTCATGCTGCCACAACACTTGTCACGTTCGGCACCCATGGCTCACAGCATGTACCCCAAAAGCATATTCCCTCCCAAATGCGAATCTGGGGCATGGCCCCCATGTTGCCATATGCGTTCCTAAGCGTTCCATTTGAACCCCAAAAGCATATTCCCTCCCAAATGCGAATCTGGGGCATGGCCCCCATGTTGCCATATGCGTTCCTAAGCGTTCCATTTGAACCCCAAAAGCATATTCCCTCCCAAATGCGAATCTGGGGCATGGCCCCCATGTTGCCATATGCGTTCCTAAGCGTTCCATTTGACCCCCAAAAGCATATTCCCTCCCAAATGCGAATCTGGGGCATGGCCCCCATGTTGCCATATGCGTTCCATTTGAACCCCAAAAGCATATTCCCTCCCAAATGCGAATCTGGGGCATGGCCCCCATGTTGCCATATGCGTTCCTAAGCGTTCCATTTGAACCCCAAAAGCAAAGTACAAACCAGACCCAGGATGGGCCAGGAGCCCGCATACACCAGAGTCACAATAAGTAGGGGCACAGCAACACACCCATCGGCATGGCCAATCCGTCCCATGCCACATGTGCACAGCACACAGTCCCATTGCCAAGCACACACAACTACAAATGGTACAGCCACACACACGCCTCCGGGAAACCCATGTACGAGATTGCACGAACTGTTAATGTCAGACGACAAATACATACTTCGCAAGGTGCAACACAATAACAAATCTCATTCTCTCCACAGGTGACGAACTGCTGGATGCTGGGGATGGAGCCAGCAGCCAGCACAGCCAGCCTACAAGCCCCCAACGAGGACACACGGATGTGGAGGATCTGTCCTCCTCTTCGGACACGGACCACCAAGCAGGCCCATCTGGTGTGGCAGGGCCCAGCCGCTCCCCAGGACTCCTCCCACCACCCATCATCCAGGGCTGCTGAACATTCCCAGCCCCCTGCTGCCACTGTCGTTGCAGCCACACCCACGGTCATTGCGGCCACACCCACGGTCATTGCGGCCACACCCACGGTCATTGCGGCCACTACCACTGCCGCAAACACCACCATCGCCGCACCGACCACCACCGCCGCCACCACCACCACGTCTTCGCTGGCACCAGCCCCAGCGCAGGTGGTGGCCCGGCCGACTGGATCCACCCTGGGAGCCACAGCGAGGACCGTGGTGAGCAATGTGGCTAGTGGGCAGGCCGGTGGCAGCAGGACTGGTAGGAGGAGCAGGGTCAGGCAAACGCCAGCCTCCCCTGGGAGCCATGCCCTGCCTCAAATGGCCAGAGTCCTTGGGGCCTATGAAGAGGCCCAAGGACAATGGGCCAGGTCAGCTACAGACACGCGTGAGGTGCTGGGGGTGCTGAGGTCCATGGACGCCCGTATGGGCCAACTCGTGGACCTCATGGGCCAGCTGGTGGTGGCGGTGAGGTCACAGCCAGGGACAGCAGCTCCCCTCCGCCACCACCTGCCGGGGCGCAGGGTCGAGCAGCAGTGTCCAGTTCCCCTGCGTCCACAGCCAGTGAGCACACCTCAACCACCAGCATGTCGCAAGCAGGCACCCCCTCGCAAACGTGGAAGGGGCCGTCCGAAGTGGAAACAGATCTCCCGGGAGGACTTCGCACGCTCCAGACGCAAGTGAGGCAGCCAGCCAGCCTTCCTTGACCACCCACTGCATTGACTTGGACTACGATCCCACTCCACACAGCCATCTGGATGGCATGTGTGTGTTGGACTATGGACATAGTACCAGTGGGTACACCCTGAGCATCACGCAGCCATGACCGACAGCTCATTGTCACTGCACGCACCACTTTTGTCATCACCTTACACACAATCACATGTCACAGTTTGAAATAAATGCACCTCTTACACAAACTGCTGTTTGTGCCCTGTGTTTTATTTGTACGGAATACAACGGCCACCTTGGGCGGAAAGGCACCTGATGCGTGGCATGGCAATGGAACCGGAGGGCCTGTAGGGACCTAGGGGTGGGAGACAGAACAGGAGCACATTCAATGAGTGTGTCACACACCCATCACACAGTACATGTCAACAACTACAAGCAATGTACACACATCGCACAGAGCAATAGGGCACAATGCCACAGCCACCAACAGTGGCATACTACCCTGGCCATGGAGCGTTGACACACAGCACGCAGTGAACAAACGGCCACCCTGACACAGCACACACACACCTGCACAGATACAGCCACATCAGCCGTCGTACATGGACACTCACCGTCAAGTGAAGTAGTGGGCGATGAGCTGCTGCCGCACATTACCAGCTTCCTCCTCTCCGCTGTCCTCCTCACTCGAGCTGTCCTGGTCTGCGGGCTGGGGCCCTGGTTGATCTCCGTCATCCACGATGAGGGGGATCTGCTTCCGAATGGCCAGATTGTGCAGCATGCAGCACGCCACCACTATCTGGCACACCTTCTGTGGGGAGTACGCCAGCGCACCCCGGTGCGGTCCAGGCACCTGAACCTGGACTTGAGGAGGCCAAAGGTACGCTCGACCACACGTCTGGTCCTCCCATGTGCCTCATTGTAGCGATCGTCTGCTGGGGTGCGAGGATTCCTCAATGGACTGAGCAGCCATGCCCCATTCGGGTACGCAGAGTCACCTGGGTGTGAGGGACACAGAGAACCGTTGCTATTCCAACTGGACAGGGGACAGCATCGCACAACCAGCACGCTACACCACTCCACATACTCACCGACAATACAGCCACGATCCTGTTGCAGATTGGACATCAGTCGTGGCAAGATGCTGTTGCGCATTATGTGTGCGTCATGGGCCGAGCCTGGGAACTTTGCACACACGTGGGTGATCACCATGTCCGCAAGGCACACCACTTGCACATTCAGGGAGTGCGTGTGCTTCCTGTTGCGGTACAGGTGCTCAGTGGCCTGTGGTGGAACAAGGCCAACATGTGTGCAGTCAATGGCTCCAACGACGTGTGGGATTCTGCCAAGGGCATAGAATGCACCCTTCACTGCCGCCAATTCACGAGCCCTGGGGAAGCGGATGTACCTGTTTCGGTACAGCATCATGGCTGCCAGTACATCCCTCAGCACCTTGCTGAACATGGGCTGGGACATCCCTCCTCCACTGCCCACTGTGTGCTGGAATGACCCAGTGGCGAAGAAATGCATGGCGGCCATCACCTTAGCCGTGGGGTGACAGCTGTCGGATACACCCTGCGGGGACGGAGATGGGGTTCTAACATGGCACACAGTCGATGCAGGGTTGGCCTGTCCAGCCGAAACTTCCTAATGACCTCTGTATCGTCCATGTCCACCAGCAATTGGTATGGGCGGTCAATGTTCGGTCTCCGCCTAGGGAAAATGGCAGTGGACACATGTCAAAGCAACACGACACATAGCAATTTCGCATACACATCACTGACATGACTGAGCAAGCACATGAGCCACAGCCCAGCTGTCAAGCTGGGACGGCACGGCCACAATACACTTACACAGGTCTCCCAACAATGGCAATGGCTAGTGATACAGACCACTGCCATGTGCATGCACATGGGGATCTAGGCCCCAATGACTTGCGGGGCGTGCTGATGGGGACTGACTGCATATTCGTCAAGCGGCAACGCCACGGCAACATGAATGTCTGCTGAGCATGGAACTGCTTCCGAGGCTGGATGAGTATGGCACACGACGACGACGATGTGGGCACAGGCTGAGCGGCCAAAACAAGTGGGACCTGTGGCACGAGGGGATATGAGACAGTAGTAGGTGTCAGCACTGCACCCTATGTACAGCACTGTACGGATCACACCTCCCGAAACATTGACAGGTGTCCACATTGACAGCCCCATGCCAAGACGGCTGTGTGCTTGCAGTCACACGTCACAGGTGAGAGGTTACATTGCACGTGCCAGGTGGCAGACGTACATAGTGGGAGCTGGCATGTGTGTGCATGTGTCTCCTGTTCAGGATCCACCAGATGGGCGCTGACTCTGTACTGACCATTGGACACAGCATGTTCCGTGGAAGGCTTGTGTGTGGGATGGTGGCACTGGATGTGCCTCCGTTGGGTGGGGGGCCATGCACAGGGCGGGTACGTCGATGATTGCGCATTGTTGGTCACGGTGGGTGCACCCACTAAGATGTGTTGCCCTGTGTTCAATTCCTATGTCCGCATGATGATGGACTGTAGATGTGGGCAGACTACACATTGGTCGATGTGCTGTCTATATGCATGTGCCTTCACACCAGGCACAGCTGCCCCTGCACATGTGACCCCTGCTGGACTCGCTGCTGGGTCTGTGGAGCTGATGCACCTTCTGTGCGTGGGGCGGACAGCTCTCCTCACTTCCCTCATTGCGCATGTCATGACTTTGCCGCAGGTGACATGGATCATGGAGGGCCCACATGTACGCGTGGGTAGGCTACACATGATTGTTCACTGGTCGCCACCCCCAGTCAGTGTTTCGAATGGGAAGCTTGTCGTGCTGGTGGTATGTTCGATGTGGCGGATGGGCGGGCCTAGGTGCGGGCTTACATTCCGGACATGGGGGGTAGTTGGATTGGCGACTAGTTGCAGTACACACGGGACACGTCTCTTCCTTTCCACATCTGGGTCATCCCTTGTACTCACTGACAGTGATACAGTCATCTTCGCCCCAGCCCTCATGTCCTCCCCTCGCTCCCCCAATATGCATGTGCACCTGCGAGGCTAGCGCTTGCACAGGCAGCCCCAAGCTCGCACCAGAGAGGGCAAGGAGTGTATGTGTGGGTCCAGTTGCATGAGTGGGCTGTCTCAGGGTATGATGTGTTGCGGGACGCCGTCCACCTGCGTGGTGCCCCAAATGGAGACCCGGCCTGCATGGACTATGCATCACAGTCTTCGCCTTCCGGATCCGCCACCTGCGACACCCAGTGGCTGTGGCTGCCCTTGCGGCCATGCCGCGTCCGTCTGTGACTGATGGCCCACACATTCACTCTTTGGCCTCTCTGGGGAGGGCTCGGGGGTGGTGGCGCACGCGCTTGCACTTAGTCGCAATGGCATGTGGCGTGGTTGGTATAATGGGCAATGGATGGGATGGTGCGAGCCACCTCCCGTGACGTCAGTGCTGCTCGTGCTGTGGTGCGTCCCCCTACACTTCCATTTGACTTGTGCCATGCTAGACGTTGAGGTTCTATTGCCTGCGTGATATGACCAGGAGGAGCGCGAGGAGACCTCTCACACACCATGCTCCACTGCCATCCCGTGCCCTGTATCGCCTGTGCGGATTGACTATGTTGGGGTTACACCTGGTCGACTGGGGCTGTGTGTGCCTTGTCAAGGGGCATGGCGGGCGCACAACAGGATCCAGCTTGTCCACAGAGGGTGGGCTGAGGTGCGCCTGGTACCGCTTTGTACGTGTGCCCGGCTGCTGTGCACACACGTGTTCACTCCCCCCGACAGGTGTCCTCTCACAATGCCCAGGGAAGCGGTGGTGTACTGTTCATGACCCCTCCCAACACGGCGTGCTCCAACTTGGCATGTGCGCATCTACCCGTCACACCCACCCACCTGAGCACTGCGTCCATACGACTTCACACGACACATGTGTGTCTTCCACAGTTGTGCTACTCATTTGCGTTGACATCCAATACCAGTGGACTACATGGTCATGTCACGACTGCCGTGTACTTCACATACTCTCATCCTCTCTCATTCGTACTTGTGAAATGAGTCAGCGGAGACAGTTTTGGTTTCAAACATTATATTGAGTCTTCTGTCCTCTGTGATGCAGTATAGTGGACACTACTGGCAGCGGAATACATGTTGAGGATATACTGAGCATGATTGCAAATGGGATAGGGTGTGGGGTTACATGTGATTGGCTGTTGCATGTGGGATGTGGGCTTCAGAGTGACATCTGCTTGGCCAAGGCTGTGCTAATGCAAGGCTGCGGAGCTGCGGACTTTGACACAGACGGTATACATGTAGCCTACCAGACCGCTTGGCATCATGGGCACAGTCCATCTCAGTTCCATGTGACAGGTTTGCTGCGGTTGTTCCTCATGCACGCGTGCATGTGAGATGACATCAGGGCATGTGCTTGCGTGCATGCAGCGGCGTGCCACTTGTTGTTGCACTGTGGTGGTTACTGGACATGTCACAGTCACTGGGGTCGTGTTGTTGTTGTATGCACTTGTCGTCCATGCAAAGGTCCTGGTATGGGATTCCCGGGGCGGGGGTGGGAGGGGTGCAGCACCCACAGACTCCAGGCGACCTATTCATGTCCACTGAGCGGTGTGTGTGTCCATGGGCGCTGGATCCATGTCGTGTCCTGGTTGTTCGTGCAGTTCCGTCCATGTGGGTGCGATACACAGACCCCATGCCACTGCCTCCCACGATGCATGCGGTGTTCCTGGATGTGATGGGGAACAGTGTGCATGTCCCGGTCATATCCGATGTCATGGCGATGTCGTTGATGGTGTGGTTACAGTTGCCGGTCGTTTGGTATGGCTGTTGTGGTGGTGACTGGCCAGTCCGTGCGGAAGCTAAGCATGGGTGCGGGGTTGGACATCATAGGTCAATCGGGGAACCTGCGTTGTGGTCCGACGAATTTACAGGTTGTCAGGTATGCGATGCCGTCCAGCAGGGCTTCCATGTCATTGGTGGTGTACATGTTTGCCAGCCAATGTAGCGGATGGTGGCTGTCAAGGTGTTGTTCGTAAGTTGTCCCTTGGAGGACCATGATGGGGCATGCTGGGTGACATTCGATGTAGCTGTTCTCGATGATCCGTCGTGTGGAGGCACAGTGGTCCCATTTCAGTGCGGGTGCGATGTTGGCCACATACGCCATGCCCCCATAGGCAGAGCAGGCCCTGTCGTGTGCGTCCAGAGGGAGGAGTAGTGGTAGCAGGTCCGCCTTCAGACATGCCGGGTTGGAGAGGCATATCTCCATGGGATGCTGGTAGGGACACCTCCGACAGTAGAAGACGGGCATGACGCAGCTGAACAATGTGATGCGGTAAGTCAGTCGGTAACTTACGTTCAGCAGGGACAGGAGATCGCATCCCAATATATGTAACAGGTTGGTTTTGTACAGCTTGAGCTGTTCGGCGTAGTTGGGTAGGTGTGTTGCGGTTGCCATTTCGCAGCGGTGCGTTGTGGTGGCGTGCTCCGCCTGTGTGTGCAGTCTGCAATGTGCACGCTCCGAGGTTGCTGTGAGCTCTGTGTAGTCGTAGGGAGACAGGACTTGTGTTCTGTTGGCTTGTTTGGAGGACACGGGCCCTCATCCCACATGCTTCTCAGACAGTTCAAGGTCAGTGATGTGTGACTCCTTCCAATTAACTTGCATGTGGCCGACATGGGGGAGTGTTTTCTTCTTTCTTCCCCGTCCGTTGTGTGCTTCTGTGATATGCGCTATCTGCCCTGTGGTCGGTCTCCTCGGCATGCCTGTGTTGGTCTATTCTTGGACAATGGCTGTATTCACCGGCTTCTGTCGTAGGGCTGTGGTTTCGGAGTTGGAATGGAAGGTCATTCAGTGCTGTCTGCTCTCCCTTGTGTGGGCGGCAGGCTGCCTTTCCGCTCTGCGTTGGGCCTTGTGTGTGAATGTTATTCTTGGGCCACCTGTTGTCGGTCCCCGGGCTCTTTGGTGTTCCGTTTTATATGTCTTGTTCATATGTGCAGGGTGGTATGGGTGTTTCAGTGTGGTACTGGCGTTCCTCTTCCCGAAGGGGCCCTGCTTCTCCTAGTTGGTGTTGCCGCCGCTGTGTGCTACGCCATGTTTGTTACACTGGGGTGTGTCCTGCTGTTGCGTGACTTCACTGACATGTGTGCGTCGGTTGTGTGGCGTTGGGTGTTGTCCGTGAATTGGGCGTTGGGGACATGTCTGTGGCAGGCCTGTCACGTGTCATGTGCGTTCGGGGTGGGGCTGATGTGTGTGCTGCTTGGTTGTGTCCCTGTGTCTGTGTGCGACGCATGCATGGCGCTGCGGTTGGCCTCTGCGTTGTGCGCATGTGTGGCGGCGTCATCGCCGCTTTGGGGCCGTGACGGGGTGGTTGGTTCCTAGTCCCAGGTGGTGTGTACACTTGTGTTACGCGATGTTACGATTTGGCCTGTGTGTCATATGTGGATGCAATGGTGGATGTGTAGTGTACACGCGCTGGTGGGGGTTGTCCGCTTTTTCCGCCCTTGCACTGTGTGCGCTGTTTGCGTGCACTTGTTGTGTGTGTGCCTACCTGCGTCTCCGCGGTACGTTGCGTCCTTGGAGGTGCAACAGCAGGAGCATGGGGAGGGCCTGCAGTGCTGGATTCATGCTCGGGGGAGCCGCTTCTTCGTTGTCCGTGCTCGGCGTCCGTGTTACCGCTTCGGTTTGTCGTACGGTGTCTCTTGGCCGTGGGAGCCGTTTGTTTGCGGCATCGTAATTTATACGCCGGGCGGGACGTGTTTCGTCGGACGGTGTGTGTCAATTGGGCTGCGCCGCTACGTGTGCGGACGCACTTTGATGGCGGACGGTGTTGCTGGCTTGCCGGCGGTGTTTGGCCTACTTTTCGCATCGTAATTGGGCGGGCGTGTGGACTGCTGCGTGCCGGCGGTAACTGGTGGTTTTTGCATCCGCCAGCACGGCGGTTGTGCTTCCGCCCGCCATCGTAATGGGCCCCTTAGAAACTTATTAAAAATTAAACATATATATATATATATATATATATATATATATACATATATATACATATACCAGTAAAATAATAATAAAAATAAAATATATATATAGTAAATTAAAATATTAAAATATTTTTATTCTTTTACAATTACATTTTACACTACATTACCAGCAATAGTAGGAAAAATATTGAATAGCGAAGGGGATACAATTACTATTCCCACTCCAGGGAGTGCAACAGTAGGGAAAGTGTTGGATAGCGGAGAGGTAAAAATTACTATTCCCACTCCAGCGAGTGCCACAGTAGGGAAAGTGTTGGATAGCGGAGGGGAATAATTTACTATTCCCACTCCAGCAAATACAACAGTAGGGAAAGTGTTGGATAGCGGAGGGGTAACAAATGCTATTCCCACTCCACAAAGTACAACAGTAGGGAAGATGTTGGATAGCGGAGGGGAATAATTTACTATTCCCACTCCAGTGAGTGCAACAGTAGGGAAAGTGTTGGATAGCGTAGGGGTAAAAATTACTATTCCCACTCCAGCGAGTGCAAAAGTAGGGAAAGTGTTGGATAGCGGAGGGGTAACAATTATTATTCCCACTCCACAAAGAACAACAGTAGGGAAAGTGTTGGATAGCATAGGGGAATAATTTACTATTCCCACTCCACTGAATGCAACAGTAGGGAAAGTGTTGGATAGCGTAGGGGTAACATTTACTATTACAACTCCAGCGAGTGCAACAGTAGAGAAAGTGTTGGATAGCAGAGGGGTAACAATTACTATTTCCACTCCAGCGAGTGCAACAGTAGGGAAAGTTTTGGATAGCGGAGAGGAATAATTTACTATTCCCACTCCATGGAGTGCAACAGTGGAGAAAGTGTTGGATAGCGGAGGGGTAACAATTACTATTCCCACTCCAGCGAGTGCAACAGTAAGGAAAGTGCTGGATAGCGGAGGGGAATAATTTACTATTCCCAGTCCAGCGAGTGCAACAGTAGGGAAAGGGTTGGATAGCTGAGGGGTAACAATTACTATTCCCACTCCAGCAAGTGCAACAGTAGGGAAAGTGTTGGATAGCGGAGAGGAATAATTTACTATTCCTACTCCAGGTAGTGCAACAGTAGAGAAAGTGTTGGATAGCGGAGGGGTAACAATTACTATTCTTAAACACAAGTGGGGCTGCTCCTAGTGAGGTGATCTACAGGTGCTTAGAAATGTGTGATTGGTGGGGGCATCATACAAAAAGTGAAGGACTGGCCTCACACACCACCTGGTGTCATGCTTCAGGGATGCACTTCTAAACTAAGTGGGGGCCCGTGGGTAGTGAAAGTGATCTAAAAACCATTACAGTTGTCATAAAGACTAATTTTAATAAACTGGGCAACTGTATGGTGTTAAAAGAAGTGTGCGGTGACTAAGGGAATGATTATCCCTTCACCGTGGTCGACATGTTTCTGCCTAATGTCCCGTGAGGATACGTGGCATTCTTCAGGACCTTTTTTTGAATGGGCTCCGTCTTTATAAATCAATGATTAAATAAAGATCAACCACTATGTGGGGTGTGACTTATCGCTCACCCCACTGCTATGAGACTCCAAGTCTAGCCTGTAGAGAAATGAGAAGACAAACACAGACATAATATGTAGGGTTCCGCTGGTTATTTCACAAATAACCAACCATCACCACACTGCTTATCGCACGTGGTTATTAAAGGTGCATGACACGTGTCACTCATACATGTGTGCACTCCTTTAAAAACTATGAGAGAGAATGTCTCTCATAACTTACCCAAGAACTCTAACCTACTTTCTCCAAGAAAAATTCTGCATTTATGTGTAAATCCGATAGATCACCATTGGGTCTTGTTTGTTTTTCTCTACTTTCCCAGAATGCCACTAGAGGGGCCTTCCCCCACGCCTCCCATGGAGAAAGTAGGTTAGAGTTCTTGGGTAAGTTATGAGAGACATTCTCATAGTTTTTAAAGGAGTGCACACATGTATGAGTGACACGTGTCATGCACCTTTAATAACCACGCACGATAAGCAGTGTGGTGATGGTTGGTTATTTGTGAAATAACCAGCGGAACCCTACATATTATGTCTGTGTTTGTCTTCTCATTTCTCTACAGGCTAGACTTGGAGTATCATAGCAGTGGGGTGAGCGATAAGTCACACCCCACATAGTGGTTGACCTTTATTTAATCATTGATTTATAAAGACGGAGCCCATTCAAAAAAAGGTCCTGAAGAATGCCACGTACCCTCACGGGACATTAGGCAGAAACATGTCGACCACATACACCACGGTGAAGGGATAATCATTCCCTTAGTCACCGCACACTTCTTTTAACACCATACAGTTGCCCAGTTTATTAAAATTAGTCTTTATGACAACTGTAATGGTTTTAGATCACTTTCACTACCCACGGGCCCCCACTTAGTTTAGAAGTGCATCCCTGTCGTCAGGTGTATGCCCGCCCTCTATCAAAACGAGTTTTAAGAGGGCGAGGACGGCCTATGATGAAGCATGACACCAGGTGGTGTGTGAGGCCAGTCCTTCACTTTTTGTAAGATGCCCCCACCAATCACGCATTTCTAAGCACCTGTAGATCACCTCACTAGGAGCAGCCCCACTTGTGTTTAAGACTTCGTGTTGGAGGCTGGCTAGCTCCTAGTGCCCAGTGCCTCTAGTTCCCATCCCCGGTTACATACCAGGGCTAGTGTGTTCTAACAATTACTATTCCCACTCCAGCAAGTGCAACCGTAGGGAAAGTGTTGGATAGCGGAGGGGTAACAATTACTATTCCCACTCCAGCAAGTGCAGCAGTAGGGAAAGTGTTGGATAGCGGAGGGGTAAAAATTACTATTCCCACTCCAGTGAGTGCAACAGTAGAGAAAGTGTTGGATTGCATAGGGGAATAATTTTCTATTCCCACTCAAGCAAAATAATTAAAATTAATAAACAAATAATTAATAAATTAAAAAAAATTGCTTCCCATCATATTCCCCTATAAATTACACCACCAATGTTCTAAAACATAACACTATTAACATAATTAATTAATAATTATCGAATTAATTAATTAAAATTAACAAGTAATTTAAAAACAATAAATAATAATTTAATTCACACAATAAACAATATAAAACAACTTAAAATAAATTTTATGATAAAAAAATGTAAAAAATATATTGAAATTAAATTATTTACCAGCCTACTCCCCTATCAACACACAACACACTCCTAAAAAAATAACACAATTTACACATTTACCAATTAATTATTAATGATTAACAAACAATTAATAACTAATTAATAATAGATTATTTAGCACATTTAGCAATATAAAAACATAAATACTTAATTATTAATTAATAAAAAAATGATTAATTCATTATAATTAAATTACTTCCCACCCTATTCCCTATAAACCCACAACCCGCTCCTAAAAAATACCATAATTAATGTATTTAACAAATAATTAATAATAATTAACAACCAATTAATAACTAATTGATAAAAAAATAATTACCACAATTAACAATATAAAATATTAAATATATAAATATTAATTAATTAATAATATTAATTAAATAAATATAATTAAATTACTTCCCACCCTATTCCCTATAAACCCACAACCCGCTCCTAAAAAATAACATAATTTATTTATTTAACAAATAATTAATAATTAACAACCAATTAATAACTAATTGATAAAAAATTAATTACCACAATTAACAATATAAAATATTAAATATATAAATATAAATTTATAAATAATATTAATTAATTGATTATAATTAAATTACTTCCCACCCTATTCCCCTATAAACCCACAACCCGCTACGGAATAAAAACGCAATATTTAATTAAAAATAATTAATAACTTCTAAAAATTATTATTAAATGTATTATAATTAAAGTACTTCCCACCCTATTCCCCTATAAACCCACAACCCGCTACGGAACCAAAACACAAAATTTATTTTTTTAAAAATTAATAACTTCTAAAAATGTAATACATATATTTAAAAATACATACAATACTTAAACAAAAATATAGAACACATACATTCAAAATACATACCAAAAAACATAACACTAATATAAACATCGATATTATTAACAACGATATTTTTACAAACGATATTTCTGTCTTCGATATTAAAAAAAACGATATTTCTTACCTTACTGTCGATATTCTGGTCCACGATATTCTTGCTGTCGATATTCTTGTACCTCGATATTTACAACTCGATATTTTGTCTGTTCACCTTAGAAAAAGCCATCAACCAATGACTCCGCGCACATTTGGAACGGAACCTCCTACTCAACTCCTCCCAATCCAGATTTCGCAGCAATCACAGCAACAAGACCGTCCTCATCGCGGCTACCGACGCCATCCGAGCCCTACTCAACTGAGGAGAGACTGCGGCTCTGATCCTCCTAGACCTCTTGGCAGCCTTTGATATGGTCTCCCACCACACACTCATCACAAGGCTGCACAGCAAAGGCATACAAGGAGTCGCTCTCAGATGGATCGCCTCTTTTCTCAACGGAAGAACGCAAAAAGTCCACCTTCACCTCCAAAGCAAAGGAAATCATCTGTGGAGTACCTGTTAAAATATGATCCGGAGGCAGTTGTAGGTTTATACTGGATTTTATTCAGAGTGTGGAAACACCCACGACCATGGCGTCCAACAGCTGTAGATCCTCAGCACGAAAGAAACGTTACTGAGAAATCCACAGTTGGCGAACCGCCGCCGAGCGTGGAAACAACTTTAAATATTAATATGTATGTGCACGAGGAGGTCGCATGCGCCCACAATGGAAGGCTGCATGCGTCCACCTCGTGAACCATAATTACAGTAATACCACATTTCCCTTCTCAACATATGAAGGAAAATAAAGCAACATAAGTAACAAGCTAAGTTCAAACATAAGTAACATGCAATGAATAAAGGCACAGGTAAAGGTGACAACCTGTGAAGAAAAGAAAAGAGTAAGTTAGTCCAAGACATAATCCAGGTCAGGTCAGGTCAGGTAATCTTCTCAGGCAAACACTACTCTTGTCGCATGTCACTTCACATGTAAAAGCAACAGGGGAGTGTGTCACATGTGAGGAGGAAGGGACAGGAACGGACAAAGTAGAACTCACGGGAAGCCAACGTATCTTGTAACCAACTATAAGACTGTATGTGATCTGTATCTAAAACAGGGTGATTCATGATGATGTCAGCCTGTGCATTGGTGAGAAGGACCAGATTCCGCTTATTACACCATCCTCTGTTTGCTAAAAGAGCTGAACCTCTGCTCGCTTGACTAACTTGCACAGGTGAAAAAAAATTGGAAGTGTCTTTCATCACTTTCTTAGGATTTTTTATTAAGACCCAATCACCAGGTTTGAGGGTTTCACCACTAAAATGTTTGATTGAGTCAAAATGACATTTCATGGCATCTTGACCCCTCTTGATCCTAGCTTTGATGACGTTGTAGTAATCACACTTAAAGGGTGTAGATGATAATCTTCTTTTATTATGTAGATCGGTACAAAGTGCATGCAGCACCGCAACAGGACAACCTCAGAATGAGGTGACACATTCCAGAGTTGACCCTCTAATACATTCCAATCACATCCCTTAGATTCCACATTCCAACCCACCAAGCAGAGGTATAGAAACAAGTTACTACACATCCCCTTTCTTTACAAATTCAACAAAAAAACAAAATAAAAACAAGTACAGTTATTAACGAACAAACTCCTCCAATTTCTTAGGAGTTTTAATACGTCTGCCAAATTTGCTGGATCTCTCCGTCACACTGGCCTCTTCAGCCAAACCAGAATTACCCACAAGAGGTTCCACAACATCCAGACGATCTTCACATTCAGTCCCAGGGTCACATTCAGTACTACATCCAATCTCTGGTACTGCTGTACTAGATCCAATTTCTGGTCCTGGTGCACTAGACACGTCTTGTGGAACACCCTCAAGAAAATGAGAACATGGGTCCTTAACCAAGTCTTTCCTCCTTTCAACAGAAGGTAAAGCATCCATCCACCAATAATTGGTTCTTTCCACTTTCGCACAACTTTCATTCCTGACAACAGAACCACCAGAAATGGAAATACGACTCATATGATGGACACTACCATCATCCAGTTCGACAGTATTACGCATGACTTTTGTAACCGTCCTAGGCTCAGAAAATCGAGAGTGTAATTTGCCAAGCTTCTTTCCACACTTAACTCTGACAAGTTGCCCCACCTTAATACACACTTCGGGGCCGATTCCGATCTCGGTCGGAGGCGCACCCAATACCATTCGGTCGGGAAAAAAGCCATGCGAAAGCCAGTTTCCCGACCGATCCGTACAGCACACCGAACGAGCAAGTACGATGCGCACAACAGCAAAAATTCCGGCCGAGCCGTACTCACCCAAACCAGGTCCTGTTCTCCGACCGAGGCGAATCCGGAAACGCCGAATCGAGTCGCACGGAAGGGAAAATGCAGCCCCGTCCGGCCGGACAAGTACGATGCGCTTCCTGTACGCGCTGAACCCGTCGCTACGCACGGCACGTCAAAGCATCCGGGAGAGGCGCACATAAGCTCCAAATCGCGCCACAACACGATCCACGGCTACGAGACGAACACGGCACCGACGAGGACGACGCGAAGCGACGAGGACGAAGCGAAGCGACGAGGACGACGCGAAGCAACGAGAAGGACGAACGACACGAACCAACCATGAATCCCTTCGTCCCGATCATACCAATATTCTACATCTACTACCGGAACAGGCACGGACGCGTACGGCGCAGAAGGTAAGTCAGACACCAACCACAAAACACATACAACACGTACACGACACATCACACACATACACGGGGAATCTGAATATACTTACACCAGCAACAGCAGCACCATAGGGGCGGGATGCCCATCACCAATGCCACATATGCACACAGGGGCCTGAATGCGCGCCACCACCCCAACCCAGAGGGGGCTGGATGCCTACCACTACTACCACCCTTAGCCAGGGGGCAGGATGCCTACCACTACTACCACCCTTAGCCAGGGGGGCAGGATGCCCACCACTACTACCACCCTCACCCACGGGGGCAGGATGCCTACCACTACTACCACCCTCACCCAGGGGGGCAGGATGCCTACCACTACTACCACCCTTAGCCAGGGGGCAGGATGCCCACCACTACTACCACCCTCACCCACGGGGGGCAGGATGCCTACCACTACTACCACCCTTAGCCAGGGGGCAGGATGCCCACCACTACTACCACCCTCACCCACGGGGGCAGGATGCCTACCACTACTACCACCCTCACCCAGGGGGCAGGATGCCTACCACTACTACCACCCTTAGCCAGGGGGCAGGATGCCCACCACTACTACCACCCTTAGCCAGGGGGCAGGATGCCCACCACTACTACCACCCTCACCCACGGGGGGCAGGATGCCTACCACTACTACCACCCTCACCCAGGGGGCAGGATGCCTACCACTACTACCACCCTTAGCCAGGGGGGCTGAATGCCTACCACTACTACCACCCTTAGCCAGGGGGCTGGATGCCTACCACTACTACCACCCTCACCCAGGGGGGCAGGATGCCTACCACTACTACCACCCTTAGCCAGGGGGCAGGATGCCCACCACTACTACCACCCTCACCCACGGGGGGCAGGATGCCTACCACTACTACCACCCTTAGCCAGGGGGCAGGATGCCCACCACTACTACCACCCTTAGCCAGGGGGCAGGATGCCCACCACTACTACCACCCTCACCCACGGGGGCAGGATGCCTACCACTACTACCACCCTCACCCAGGGGGCAGGATGCCTACCACTACTACCACCCTTAGCCAGGGGGCAGGATGCCCACCACTACTACCACCCTTAGCCAGGGGGCAGGATGCCCACCACTACTACCACCCTCACCCACGGGGGCAGGATGCCTACCACTACTACCACCCTCACCCAGGGGGGCAGGATGCCTACCACTACTACCACCCTTAGCCAGGGGGCAGGATGCCCACCACTACTACCACCCTCACCCACGGGGGGCAGGATGCCTACCACTACTACCACCCTTAGCCAGGGGGCAGGATGCCCACCACTACTACCACCCTTAGCCAGGGGGCAGGATGCCCACCACTACTACCACCCTCACCCACGGGGGCAGGATGCCTACCACTACTACCACCCTTAGCCAGGGGGCAGGATGCCCACCACTACTACCACCCTTAGCCAGGGGGCAGGATGCCTACCACTACTACCACCCTTAGCCAGGGGGCAGGATGCCTACCACTACTACCACCCTTAGCCAGGGGGGCAGGATGCCCACCACTACTACCACCCTTAGCCAGGGGGCTGAATGCCTACCACTACTACCACCCTTAGCCAGGGGGCTGGATGCCTACCACTACTACCACCCTCACCCAGGGGGGCAGGATGCCTACCACTACTACCACCCTTAGCCAGGGGGCAGGATGCCCACCACTACTACCACCCTTAGCCAGGGGGCAGGATGCCCACCACTACTACCACCCTCACCCACGGGGGCAGGATGCCTACCACTACTACCACCCTTAGCCAGGGGGCAGGATGCCCACCACTACTACCACCCTTAGCCAGGGGGCAGGATGCCCACCACTACTACCACCCTCACCCACGGGGGCAGGATGCCTACCACTACTACCACCCTCACCCAGGGGGCAGGATGCCTACCACTACTACCACCCTTAGCCAGGGGGCTGAATGCCTACCACTACTACCACCCTTAGCCAGGGGGCTGGATGCCTACCACTACTACCACCCTCACCCAGGGGGCAGGATGCCTACCACTACTACCACCCTTAGCCAGGGGGCAGGATGCCCACCACTACTACCACCCTCACCCACGGGGGCAGGATGCCTACCACTACTACCACCCTTAGCCAGGGGGCAGGATGCCCACCACTACTACCACCCTCACCCACGGGGGCAGGATGCCTACCACTACTACCACCCTCACCCACGGGGGCAGGATGCCTACCACTACTACCACCCTCACCCAGGGGGCAGGATGCCTACCACTACTACCACCCTTAGCCAGGGGGCAGAATGCCTACCACTACTACCACCCTTAGCCAGGGGGCTGGATGCCTACCACTACTACCACCCTCACCCAGGGGGCAGGATGCCTACCACTACTACCACCCTTAGCCAGGGGGCAGGATGCCCACCACTACTACCACCCTCACCCACGGGGGCAGGATGCCTACCACTACTACCACCCTTAGCCAGGGGGCAGGATGCCCACCACTACTACCACCCTTAGCCAGGGGGCAGGATGCCCACCACTACTACCACCCTCACCCACGGGGGCAGGATGCCTACCACTACTACCACCCTTAGCCAGGGGGCAGGATGCCCACCACTACTACCACCCTTAGCCAGGGGGCAGGATGCCCACCACTACTACCACCCTCACCCACGGGGGCAGGATGCCTACCACTACTACCACCCTCACCCAGGGGGGCAGGATGCCCACCACTACTACCACCCTTAGCCAGGGGGCAGGATGCCCACCACTACTACCACCCTCACCCACGGGGGCAGGATGCCTACCACTACTACCACCCTCAGCCAGGGGGCAGGATGCCCACCACTACTACCACCCTCACCCACGGGGGCAGGATGCCTACCACTACTACCACCCTCACCCAGGGGGCAGGATGCCTACCACTACTACCACCCTTAGCCAGGGGGCAGGATGCCCACCACTACTACCACCCTCACCCAGGGGGCAGGATGCCTACCACTACTACCACCCTTAGCCAGGGGGCTGGATGCCTACCACTACTACCACCCCCACTCATAGGATGGACAATGCATGACACAACAAGCACACCACAACCTAGGGAATGCAAGATTAAGACATCCCCCACCACCATGACAAGCGTGTGTAGGCTGTGTCAAATGCCTACAACACCGAACATGACTTTCAACATACAATGTGACCCCTAGCACATGTGCCACACATATATGTGTGTGGCACCCACAATGCAAGCAGCCCATGACCATTGTGGCAATGGGGCCTAAACCCCCATCATCACAGTGACCAAAAGGTAAGTGTGGGGTCCATAGCTGAAGCACATTTTGACCATTGTGGCAATGGGGTCTAAACCCCCATCATCACAGTGACCAAAAGGCAAGTGTGGGGTCCATAGCTGAAGCACATTTTGACCATTGTGGCAATGGGGTCTAAACCCCCATCATCACAGTGACCAAAAGGCAAGTGTGGGGTCCATAGCTGAAGCACATTTTGACCATTGTGGCAATGGGGACTAAACCCCCATCATCACAGTGACCAAAAGGCAAGTGTGGGGTCCATAGCTGAAGCACATTTTGACCATTGTGGCAATGGGGTCTACACCCTCATCATCACAGTGACCAAAAGGTAATTGTTGACAAAGAAAGAGCTGCAACTGCCAAACTGCATGGATCATTCCTGGTCACAGAACCAAAAACTCATCTGTGGCAAAGTAGTGTATGTGTCCCATTGCAACATAAATTGGGGGAGCCAAATACTGCAGTGCAAATGAAACATTCCTTTGGCCATGTGCAGACAAACAACACCCATGGGGGCTGAGACCGTCAACAGTCATCAATGACACAATGACAGAAGTGACCATCAGAATGCAGAACCACATATTTGCACCAATGGGCACACAAATGCAGATACCCTGTGGAGACAGCAGATGTGAGGTGAACAGATACCATACCATGGCAGCAATGGGACACACAAACCATGATCACTGTGCTGACCGATGACCTATGAGTCCCAGGGACAGCAGGGGAAACACACCAAACAACATACAGCCAATGGCACACCCAAGATATGCCAATGCAGTGGTGCAGATGCACAAACACAAACAGGCAGACCAACACTGTCATCATACACAGCAGGTGAGGGGTGGGGGTGCCAGTGTCCCCAGGCAACCACACAACACATGAGGAGAGCTGAATACCAATCATACAGATGTGCATACACTGCCACACTAAGGTAACTCATGGATCCAAATCCCCTATGTGGGCAAGCAGGCATTGTCAGGTGAGAGGGAGCACAAAACACACATGTCACACAGGCACGTAGGAACAACAACTGACACAGCAAGTCACAGACACACCACAGCACCACTCCCCAGGGCCCCCACAATGTGGTGACCCTGGGCTGAATAAAAATACCACTGTGATGACAAAGCTAAATGTCGTTCACACTGTGAACCACAGTCAGGTGTCCTGAGCAACAAACTACCATCACACCTACACAAGCACAAATCAATCAGCATGGCCAGTAAGCCAAGGCCAACATGGAGGCAGGGGCCTAGCCGTGCAACAACTCTCATCTGCACACACTCAACACCACACCCTCGACCTCCAACAATGTGCAGCAGTGAAGTACACATGCACTGGTGACATTGCACATGCACCCATGACTATTCCAGGGTGGTGGGTGGGAACCAAGGTGTAGAAACACATCACACATGGACACTCAACAAGACTCCTGAATGTCTGACACACTGCACACTACGCTGTACATGGACATGACGGCAATACCACACCGACCAATGGGATCCCAGCCACAGTCACACACCAATGAAGAAGCCAAGGTCACCCACAAAGAACACACATAGACAACAACCAACATTGCAGCCCGGACCCTGAGGAGTGCCAGCAGTCACACACACAACGTGTCACAATCACTGAAAGATAACACAAACTGGAAATCACATGACAGGGGCAAACAACAAGTGCCAAGGGGAAACCTGACTGTGACCCATCTGCGTCTGCACACAAACTCAGCCCTGACAGCAAACACACCTATGGGTGACACCCTGATGACCAGTAATGTGCCATGCACCCACATCACAGAGAACACAGGGAGAAGAATTTGGGGGAACATAGCTCAAGTCAGCAAGCATCACAAACAGGTACAACACTAGGGATCACAGCATGCGCAGATGAATGAAAGTGAACACACAGACATGCACATACAACACACACCTTGGGCGCAGGCAATGTCACACGTGTACACACTGCCATGAGGGGACTCCACTCCTGTGTGAGGAAAGCTGTGCCATATGTTGCCTCAGTAGGGCCCCATCATGTCAGCTGAGCACTTGGTCACACAATCAACAATTAGCACCAAATGAGGGCTCCCATCACATCAGCCTGGTCATGGATGTGCCAACGGAATCATCAGCACAGATCCAACACACTTGTATAGCAATGTTGCACTGACTACACGGATGAGTCCCTCCCCATTGATGCCCAAACCTGCATGTCCACTGGAGATGGCAACACGGTCAGGGAAGTAGACAAATGCAACGATGGCAGGCACAACAGATGTGCAGGGGTGGAAGCCACAGATATGAAATTGCCAATGTAAGTAGGAAACCCATTGCCAAATACTGAACACATGACACCCTCAGATGCTGCTATTGATGACATGGATACACCACATGATAGGACACATTCCCCTGGACCACATGGGTTCCTGCACAGTAACACTTCATAATCATGATACCAGATATCACCATCACTGCAGCAAGGGCATGGTTAGCTGCACCAACAACATGTACATCTGAAACATGAGCACTAGAGAAAAGAAAGTTGCTTTATTCAGCATATGTGTTGTTTGATAACGACGTCCAGAAGAAATTAGAGCAAAGGCCAATGGCCAGTCCATTGTCAAAGTTCAAACAGGGTGACACTGGCAGATGTCACCCTACGCATGCCTGCACAAAACCAGGGACAATCCACTAGGAGGGGCAACCGGGGGCAGGCCAGGCACCGCAGGGACAGGATCAGGGCTCACCAGGGGAGTCAGGGAAGGGGTGGTGGGTGCTGGAGAGCCACTGACAACTGCAGTGGAGGTGTCTGACATGGTGTGTGCCGGCACAACTGGGGGCATGACTCAGATGTCGTGGGTGCCGGCACAACTGCAGTGGACCCTGCAGATGGGGTGGACAGGTCCGCCACTGCAGTGCCCAAGTCAGACAGGGCGGTAGTGGACTCCACTGCAGTGCCTACCTCCAGGGGAGGAGAATGGGGAACAGGCAAGGTGGGTTGGACAGAGGGGGAGGACACCCTCACCACATCAGTGGCACAGACAAGCGCAGCGGGGGTGTGGTGCTGGGAGAGCAAGTGGCAGGGGGAGAAGGCCGGAGCATCTTGGGGATGGTATATCTGTGGGTGGGGGAACCTGGGGCAGGGTGTGGTGGGGGCACCTGTGCAGTGGGGGCCTGAGGGATGGAGGACGGAGACCTTGTGCCTGGAGCTGCAGGGCGGTGGCGGGGTCTTGCTCTTACCACTCCGGGGGACTTGCGGGTGGGGGCCTCAGTCCGTCTGCGCCTGGGGGAGGGTGTCCGGGGGCGAGGGGCACTCTGCTCCGTGTGGGTGGGCTTCCTCTTCCCCCGGGATGCTGGAGCAGCTTCATCGGTGGGGAAGAGGCCGAGGTCACAGAGGAAGAGCTGCTGTGACTTTGGGGTTGCATGTGAGGCAAGGGAGGGTGCTTTGGAGGGAGAGGGAACTGAGGACTGCGCAGTGCATGTGGATGCGTGTGTGTGTTCCAGGGCCCCATCCCCTGTGAGTCTGGCTTCAGTCCCCTGAATGTGCGTGCGTGTGCGTTTTGTCATTGGCGTGTGTGTCAGTGTGCTGGATGTGTGTGTGCTGGTGTGTGCCTGTGCCGGTGTGTGTGTGCTTGGGACGGGTAAGGTGCTGGGGAGTGTGGATGGAGCAGAGGCAGGAGGGGTGAGGGACCGTTTGAGGAGGGACACTGCTGCCGTCAGGGAGGAGTCCATGGACCTATTGCCCTCTGTAGGTCAGACATGCCCGATGAGATGCCCTCCATGAACGACACCAGCTGAGTCAACAGCGCGGTGTGCGCATGGAGGACACTCAGCATGGCTGTCTGCCCTACATGGAGCTGGCGAAGGAGGTACACAGACTCCTCACTCAGGGCAGCAGGGGACACAGGGGCAGGGGGTGCGGTGCCTGGCCCAAAGGAAACACGCTCCCGGACATGGGAGCCTCCACGGACCTGGGGAATGGGAGCCGATGGGAGGGCGGTGGTGGTGCTGGTGGTGGCGGGGACAGCAACACTAGCTGGGGTGTGGTGGCTGCTGACACCCGCCTCCACAAGGGAGTCATCCTCCGAGTTGCTCTGGTCCTCAGCTGAGGTGGATGCTGCTGAGGACTCCTCGGTGTGGCTCCCCTCGCCCTCCGTGCCACTGGGTCCCTCCGACCACTCCTCGGCTGCTGACCCAGTCTGGCTCTCCGGCTCCTCCTGGTCCGTGGAGCTGTCCCCTTCCGTGGCCGTGGATGTATCTGCAAACAATGGGGATACAGACAGACATCAGTCACCTGCACATAACGCACACACCACTGTGAGCACAGCACATCACAGAGCAAGCCCTGGCATCATCAGTTGTACATTGCTAAAAGTGCCCTAACTGAACAGGAGAAGTCAATTGTCAGTCTGATGCCAAGCATGGCACTCACATCCCACATGGCCTTGCACCCATCTGTCTGGTGTCTGTTGGATTGCAACACCCCAGTGTTGACACATGCACCAAGTACACAGTAGTTGGACAGTGCAGAGGACACGGTGTGGACACATCACAGCTCTTGCCACTGAGTCAGTACAGGTTTCCGGATGAAAGGGATGCCCAGAGTCAAATAGGAAATGCATGTGATGCATACCAGCGACAGACACCATGATGCACCCATGTCCTGATAGCCAGCGCCACTATGGTGTGCATGTAGCACATGTCACTCCCCTGCAGGCTCACCAATCAGTAGACACATGCCATGGCGGAGGCATGACTGCAAAGTCATACATCACTGTCTCAGTGATGTATGGCTTTGCAGCCAGACAACAACACTCTGCACTGTGTCACAATAGTAGGTCATGGGGAATGCAAGTCCTGGAGCTGCACAAGTGCACATGTACATCCCCCACAACACATCCTCTTAACCCTCATCTGTCCAGGTCATACCTATTGGACATATGGGAGACCTGTGACACTACCCTCTGAACCTGAGCCCTCACACTCTGCTGTGCATGGGGAACAGCTGCCTGAACTTCACATTTACATGCCCCAGTCTGCATGGGCAGCTGATCAGACACCTATGTGTCACACAAGTATCGTCTCCTATGGTCACATCTCCAGTGGCATGCTGAGCCCCTACCAAGAAACTCCACAGCAGTCCTGGCGACTAATCTACAGCACACTGACACAGAGGCAGACACCTGAGGGGTCAAATCACTGTGCACAATGTGTCCGCTGATACACGGGAGTGGGAGTACAGAGTGTATTGTATGGCCTGGAGTAGGCATGACTGTCCAGCCCCACATGAATGAGGGATGAGCCCTGGACTGTAGGCAGCTGGCTAAGTATGTGTGACACACGTCATATACATACTCCTGGGGCCCAAACATTGTTCCCACCCGCAGCATGGGTGTGTGCCAGGTACCCCAGCCACATGTGGTGGATCAGCTCAGCAATTGGACCACAGATCAAAGTAACACGCTGAATACATGTCAGAATACAGGCATTGTGTAAGCAATGGACCCACCCATGATGCCCACCACAGAGTCAGGGAAACAGATGCTGTCTCCCACCTTGAGTCAAGCAAACTGCAAGGACACAGTCCTAAGTGACAGAATTCCCTGCATGTAAGGGCCACACCTGGGTATCAGATGAGGAGTGGGCAGTGCACAATAGAGGGACATGGCTCCTGGACAACATGACTGCTGTACTGTGGCAGTTTAACCAGGCCCGAGGAGGGCACATAGCATGTTAGACAGAGTACACAGTGCAGTCTTTGACTCACCCCCTCCTTGCTGCTCTCTGGCCTTCAGCTGCCCATCCAGGTCTGGAAAGACCACCGCCAGGATCCTGAGCATGTGGGGGTCAGGGTCCGTGTTCCGCCCTCCTGCGAGGAGGCGACAGCTTCAGCTGGACCCGTGCAATCCTCCGGGTCCAGCCCCGAAGGTCCTGCCACCTCTTTTGGCAGCTGCGGATCCGGCGCTTGTAGACCCCCACGGACCGGACAGCCCGGACGATGTCCTTCCATATCTCATGCTTCCGATGGGCAGAAGCCTGTCAGGATGACAAAGTGATAAGGCCATTACTACACATGCAACATATCCGTGCATGACACAGTTGCATATACATGTCGCAATCACAGGGGCACATGGTGTACACAGGCAGTGCACGGCTGCCCATGGACAGTTTTCCAGAAGTCACTACATGGTATCATTGCATGGGGAGTAAAACCCTGTTCAGAAGCACTGTCACTGCACCATACCTGTCCAGTGCAAGTCACCACACACTATGGGGGTGACAACTACTCAGTGAGCCTGCTAGCCAGTGGCGTGCTGACTCTCAGCCTTGCTAGTCAGACAAAATGCACATTCAGAAAGGCAGTGCACAGAACACTCACCTGCTCCCCTGGTGTCCCATACAGCTTGCTGTACTGTGGAAGTAGGCTGTCCAGCAGGGCCTGGTTCTCCTCAAGGCTGAAGGCTGGGGCTCTCTCCACAGTACGTGCCATTGCAGGGTCCAGAGGGGCAGAGACAGCAGCAGTGCAGTGGCAGATGTCGTCCTGGAGCATGTAGTGCAGGCAAGTGGGCTCTCAGGGGAACAGGCAGCAATATATATGTGCTGGAGAGGCAGATACTGTCCCTTGTGTCCAAAGTGATAGGTCCAAGTCGCTTGCATCTTCTGAATCTGGCCAATCCATGGAATAGCAGCACCAAAACACGCCCACAGCATCCTTCAAAACTTCAACTTCATGACATACATGATTTTGCAACATTGTTGTGGGTGACCAACTGATTTTCCAGCAACCGACTCGCTCGAAATTCAAAACGCGTCCGTTGCCAGGCAAGCCCATTGTCAATGGGTGCGCACCGATCGGTCCATTGCGGTACAACGCGCACAGGGGTACAACGCGTACTCGCACACATTGAAAGCAATGGGCCGGCCGGAGGCACCGATCGGTCCATTGCAGTTCAACGCGCACAGGGGTACAACGCGCACCCGCACACATTGAAAGCAATGGGCCGGCCGGAGGCACCGATCGGTCCATTGCAGTTCAACGCGCACAGGGGTACAACGCGCACTCCGCACACATTGAAAGCAATGGGCCGGCCGGAGGCACCGATCGGTCCATTGCAGTTCAACGCGCACAGGGGTACAACGCGTACCCGCACACATTGAAAGCAATGGGCCGGCCGGAGGCACCGATCGGTCCATTGCAGTTCAACGCGCACAGGGGTACAACGCTGCACCCGCACACATTGAAAGCAATGGGCCGGCCGGAGGCACCGATCGGTCCATTGCAGTTCAACGCGCACAGGGGTACAACGCGCACCCGCACACATTGAAAGCAATGGGCCGGCCGGAGGCACCGATCGGTCCATTGCAGTTCAACGCGCACAGGGGTACAACGCTGCACTCAGCACACATTGAAAGCAATGGGCCGGCCGGAGGCACCGATCGGTCCATTGCAGTTCAACGCGCACAGGGGTACAACGCTGCACTCCGCACACATTGAAAGCAATGGGCCGCCGGAGGCACCGATCGGTCCATTGCAGTTCAACGCGCACAGGGGTACAACGCTGCACTCCGCACACATTGAAAGCAATGGGCCGGGCCGGAGGCACCGATCGGTCCATTGCAGTTCAACGCGCACAGGGGTACAACGCTGCACCCGCACACATTGAAAGCAATGGGCCGGCCGGAGGCACCGATCGGTCCATTGCAGTTCAACGCGCACAGGGGTACAACGCGTACCCGCACACATTGAAAGCAATGGGCCGGCCGGAGGCACCGATCGGTCCATTGCAGTTCAACGCGCACAGGGGTACAACGCTGCACTCCGCACACATTGAAAGCAATGGGCCGGCCGGAGGCACCGATCGGTCCATTGCAGTTCAACGCGCACAGGGGTACAACGCGCACTCGCACACATTGAAAGCAATGGGCCGGCCGGAGGCACCGATCGGTCCATTGCAGTTCAACGCGCACAGGGGTACAACGCGTACCCGCACACATTGAAAGCAATGGGCCGGCCGGAGGCACCGATCGGTCCATTGCAGTTCAACGCGCACAGGGGTACAACGCGTACCCGCACACATTGAAAGCAATGGGCCGGCCGGAGGCACCGATCGGTCCATTGCGGTTCAACGCATCACTGTATATGTGACTGGCATAGGTCAGCATGCCTGTCTCAGATGGACATATGCCAGCCACAGATAGCTCCCAGGGAGTGAGGGGCACACCTACATCACGACAGCCTGTCCAAACCTTATCATAAGGCATGTAAGGCTGCATTTCCTATTGTGTGTATGTTGGTGTACATGTTGTCCTGTGGGTGTCACCTGTGGGCAGCCACCCCCAGGCTGTGCACGTGTTCATGGGGACAGGATCCTGGGTGTTACGTGTACGTGACCACTGTGATGTGCAACTGTTCATATCTGTGCATGTGTCATGGTCACATTTCACAGTGGTGTTTGTGTATGTCATGTCACATACCCCGTGAGTCCCATGTGGGACGGTATGTTTGAGCCAGGGTGTCCCAGTGGCACAATAGTGATGGCCCTCCACAGTCTTTGTGCATGTAGTGTTTACAATGTCTCTGATTTCATGTGCACAATGGGAGACAGTCTCCACATCCACGTTGTGTGTGCATGGACTCTGATGTTGTGCGTGTGTGTCACAGACGTCCATGGCTGTCCTGCCATGGCAAGTGTGGCCACTACCTGTGGGGGTCATGTTTGTTTTGCTGTGGTGTACACATGATACTCCAGGTGATGCCAGTGTCCATGTGGCATTACAGGGTCCCTGGGAATGTGCCTGTCGTTGAGCTGTGGTGCCTGGGGCACATCTGTCCTCACATGTCACTGTGGGGGTGACTGTGACACAGCATCATGATATCCAATGGGCCAACCTGGGACAAATTGATGCCACCTGTAGGACCGTGTTGACAGATGTTGGCCATGTATGTACCATACATGTCGCTCCGGTACTGCACACTTCATGTAGTTGTGCCTCATGATGATGTATGTTGGGATCTTGAGTGTGTTCAATGCCGCATATGTGGGGTGACTGACGATCTTGCTTACTTCTCCTCTGCACTGCAGGGCTCCTGCTGTCCATCGGCCATTCCCAGACCTGGCAACGATGGTGGAACGGGACAGCATCCGACGGTACCGCTTCACCAGGCAGCTGATTGAGGATTTGGCAGTGCAGTTGTCCCCACATTTGCAGCCTGGCCGGCCGTATCCTACAGCGCTGACCCTCAAGGTGAAGGTGATGGCAGCCCTACACTTCTTTGCCACCGGTACCTTCCAACATACTGTGGCGTCTGCTGGTGGGATGTCACAGACCATGTTCAGCCGTGTGCTCCGCGATGTTTTGGCGGCAATGTTGCTCTTCCTGAACCGGTACATCTATTTCCCTAGACTGCGACTGACTCACTGACGTGAAGAGTGACTTTTATGCCCTGGGGAGGATGCCGCATGTCATTGGCTCCATTGATGGGACACATGTGGCTTTGGTACCACCACAGGCCCAGGAGCAGGCCTACAGGAACCGCAAGCACTACCACTCGGTCAATGCACTGGTGGTGTGTCTTGCAGACATGACCATCACACACGTGTGTGCCCGTTTCCCTGGTTCAGCACACGATGCCTTTGTGATGAGGAGTAGTCGCATCCCCAGGTTGATGGCACAGATGCAGAACCAGCGTGCCTGGCTTGTCGGTGTGTACTGACTTTGTGCCATTGTGTGTGATCTGATCTGTAGTATTCCGCCCACTTTTCCAAGTCAGCTGATGTGCACTTGTCTGTCCGTAGGTGACTCGGGATACCCCAACATGCCGTGGTTGCTGACACCCCTCAGGAACCCTGTGACACCTGCCCAGATGCGCTACAATGAGGCACATGGTCGGACCAGGAGAGTGATTGAGCGGACCTTTGGTCTCCTGAAGAGCCGCTTCCGCTGCCTGGACAAGACCGGAGGGTCCCTCCCATATGCCCCTGCGAAAGTGTGCAAGATTATCATCGTCTGCTGCATGCTACACAACCTGGCAGTGCGGAAGGAGTTGCCTCTCATCCAGGATGACGATGACCAACATCCGCCACCTGTGGAGGATCCTGGCCTGGACCACGATGCCAGTGACGATGATGATGATGATGATGGTGATGGTGATGTCCGCACACAGCTCATCACCAACTTCTTTAGCTGAATGTGAGTATCCTGAGGTGTCATGTGAATGATGTGAGTTGGCATGATGTGTGGGTGGTGCTCTGGTGCTGTTGGAGTGTGTCCATGGGCTACTTGACAGGATGTGTGTTGCGATGTGTGGTGACAGGTGGGCTGTACTCCCAACAGTGTTGACATGCTAACTTGGTTCTGGGTGGGTATCTTGTAACATGTATTGTGCATGAGTTTTGCTGATCTGTCCTGTACTGCATTGCTTTTGACTGTGTGTCATTTCTGTCCTTCACAGGGTACTTTCAGATTCGTTTGGTCAACTGTGTCCACCGACGACGTGATTGCACATCCAGGCTGGTAGCTGTTGTGTCCCTACAGGTGATGTGCGCCACACCCATGGACTTCCTTCCGTCTACAGTTGTTGACTGTGTGCCCGCTACCAGGTGGGGTTACCTTGCATCTGTAGTGGTTACGGCATGTTGCTACTGTGTAATAAACCTGTGCTTCACTTAGTGATGTGCGTTGTCTGTGGTCACACATTTGACTGCCATTTGCTTACTGCACCTGTGGGCTACTTGACTACAACTGGGAATGGGTGTGGTGTCTGTGCATTGCACCGTCTTCCCTGGCAACATCAGTGTAGGCAATGAGTCAGATGGCCTAGGTGTGTATGTGTTGTGTACCCCTGGTGGTGTGTCTCCCTCATATGTGTCACGTTGCCTGTACTCACATGCCTGTGTTGTCCTTGCTGTTGCAGTTCGCATACACAGTGTAATTTTGCAGTTCATCATCCCCATAACAGCACCCACGTTGGAATCACGACAGAGGCAAGTATGGTGTATTAGTGTGTTTATTGTGATACATCTGTGTTAATAGTGCATAGGATGGGTTGTGCTGTACATGAATCTTGCAATCCCAAGTTCCTAGGTGAATTGAAAGTCCAGGTAGACAGGATCCCCAGTATCGGGGCCACAGTTGTCTGACACATTGTTCCAACTTGTACTCCCATGCAATGTGTGGGAGTAGTGTTGCCATCAACAGGGTGAACAGTCTGTGCACAAAGGCGAAAATCCAGAACAGGTTCAGGCTTCCTGGGAGTTGCGCTTGGCCATCAGCCTCTCACTTTCCCTCCTCGGACGACCCCTCTTCTTGGGGGCCCTCAAGTGCAGGCTGCTGCGGTGCAGGGGACTCTCCGCCAGAGTCCTCCTCCCTCCCTGTGGCAGTTGCAGTTTGTTCGGTACCAGATGTTGTTGGCACACAGGGAGGTGTGGACTGGTTGCTGTTCATCTGGCGGAGGCATTGTAAAATGTCCCTGTGCACCGCCGTCATCTCATGTAGTACATCCCACTTGGACTCCACGCTGGGACATGTGGGAGTCCACACGTGACATGTGTGACTCCACGTGGGACATGTGGGAGTCCAAGCGGGCATGATGGGCAGCCTGCTGCTGTTTGATGTCTCTGAGGAGCCCCACTACCTGGCTGAGCTCTCCGGGTGCTGGACTGGTACGCATCAGCTATGCGTACTCAGTTGTGGGTCTTCATGCACACCAGCAACGCCTGCAAGCAGCGACCTCTGTCTCCCCACTCCTCCCACCACCCCTGCTGACATGTGCAGTGTGTGCAGTTGCACGCACAGATAACCCTGGTCCACCTTGGGGGTTGGTGGTGGTGGTGGTGTCCATGGCCCCAGGTTGGTCCAGGGTCACTGCGCTGGTGTTGCTCCTTATTCTGTCCATGTCGGCAGGGATGGTATTCGTGGTGACAGTCGTTGGAGGGTGGGTGCAGGGGGTGCAGCTGGTGGACCTGCTGGTGCTGCAGCTGGTGGTCCTGCTGGTGCAGCATGTTGACTTGCACCGGATGTGCCAGGTTGTTCATCGTCCGAGGAGGACAGAGGCTGTACGACGCCAGTGAGCTCGGCATCCTCTTGAGCCTGGGACTGGGACTCCTCAGCGCCTGCTGCTGTGTCCCTATCATCACCTGTTTTTGGGAGACACAAACAATGTATGTCATGTTTCTGCAGGCATCAGTGGTTGACACACCTGACAGTTGTGACTGTGCCTCGGGGTGCGGGCCTGTACATTGTATTGTCCTAAGTCGTCACAGTCAGGGGTTGATATTGGTGTGGCACATTGTCCTGCATTATTTGGGCATTTCTATGTATTCTCTGGGGTGTGAACATGGTCTGCATTGATTGTGTTTGGTTGACAGCCAGACCTCCTTCCCACCCACCC